>OY992887.1:48280857-49000857 GCA_963921405.1 Cepaea hortensis | reverse complement strand
GATGATGATGATGATGATGATGATGATGATGATGATGATGATGATGATGATGATGAATGATGATGATGATGATGATGATGATGATGAGATGATGATGATGATGATGATGATGATGATGATGATGATGATGATGATGATGATGATGATGATGATGATGATGATGATGGATGATGATGATGATGATGATGGATGATGCTGATGATGATGATGATGATGATGATGATGATGATGATGATGATGATGATGATGATGATGATGATGATGATGATGATGATGATGATGATGATGATGATGATGATGATGATGATGATGATGATGATGATGATGATGATGATGATGATGATGATGATGATGATGATGATGATGATGATGATGATGATGATGATGATGATGATGATGATGATGATGATGATGATGATGATGATGATGATGATGATGATGATGATGATGATGATGATGATGATGATGATGATGATGATGATGATGATGATGATGATGATGATGATGATGATGATGATGATGATGATGATGATGATGATGATGATGATGATGATGATGATGATGATGATGATGATGATGATGATGATGATGATGATGATGATGATGATGATGATGATGATGATGATGATGATGATGATGATGATGATGATGATGATGATGATGATGATGATGATGATGATGATGATGATGATGATGATGATGATGATGATGATGATGATGATGATGATGATGATGATGATGATGATGATGATGATGATGATGATGATGATGATGATGATGATGATGATGATGATGATGATGATGATGATGATGATGATGATGATGATGATGATGATGATGATGATGATGATGATGATGATGATGATGATGATGATGATGATGATGATGATGATGATGATGATGATGATGATGATGATGATGATGATGATGATGATGATGATGATGATGATGATGATGATGATGATGATGATGATGATGATGATGATGATGATGATGATGATGATGATGATGATGATGATGATGATGATGATGATGATGATGATGATGATGATGATGATGATGATGATGATGATGATGATGATGATGATGATGATGATGATGATGATGATGATGATGATGATGATGATGATGATGATGATGATGATGATGATGATGATGATGATGATGATGATGATGATGATGATGATGATGATGATGATGATGATGATGATGATGATGATGATGATGATGATGATGATGATGATGATGATGATGATGATGATGATGATGATGATGATGATGATGATGATGATGATGATGATGATGATGATGATGATGATGATGATGATGATGATGATGATGATGATGATGATGATGATGATGATGATGATGATGATGATGATGATGATGATGATGATGATGATGATGATGATGATGATGATGATGATGATGATGATGATGATGATGATGATGATGATGATGATGATGATGATGATGATGATGATGATGATGATGATGATGATGATGATGATGATGATGATGATGATGATGATGATGATGATGATGATGATGATGATGATGATGATGATGATGATGATGATGATGATGATGATGATGATGATGATGATGATGATGATGATGATGATGATGATGATGATGATGATGATGATGATGATGATGATGATGATGATGATGATGATGATGATGATGATGATGATGATGATGATGATGATGATGATGATGATGATGATGATGATGATGATGATGATGATGATGATGATGATGATGATGATGATGATGATGATGATGATGATGATGATGATGATGATGATGATGATGATGATGATGATGATGATGATGATGATGATGATGATGATGATGATGATGATGATGATGATGATGATGATGATGATGATGATGATGATGATGATGATGATGATGATGATGATGATGATGATGATGATGATGATGATGATGATGATGATGATGATGATGATGATGATGATGATGATGATGATGATGATGATGATGATGATGATGATGATGATGATGATGATGATGATGATGATGATGATGATGATGATGATGATGATGATGATATTAAACGAACAAACAAGACGGTGTCAGTTAGCTTTCATACAGAGACTTTATTTTCTGGAAATGATTACTTCAAACACATTCGTTTTCTGATTTCAGCTGACACGTGTTTCCATCATACATCATGTTTAGACGTGTCTAATGGAATGAACTATCAAATTACCTTTGCTATTTGTTTCTGATTGTATCCTGTCTAGTCCACTTTTAGATCCTCTTTATGTGTGTGTGTGTGTGTGTGTGTTTTTGTTTTGTTTGTTATTTTTGGTTCGCATATCCTTTACAGGACATCGCTGTCAACATCAGCATCTTTTAGCTGACTGTTGATTTCTTGGCAAGATTACTCTCAGTAGTTTGCCATTGCTTTCTGAGTGACCGGCTAACATACCCCTAAGTTATCGACGCGGAGAGAACCGCTACAGATTCTCGCGCAACGTCACGTTACTTACGACAGTATACGAGATTACGGAGAAAGTCGTGTAACCTCTAGACCAGGGAGACCGGCCTAGCGCCAATTGGTCAGTAAAATATGGGTCTAGCACCACATGTCCAATGCTCATTAAGGTGTGCAAAAGTGTCAACATTTGCACTACAAAGATTCATCAAGTGGAGCGGGCATCTGAACGTTTCTTAAACCCGTCTCTTTTCTCAGATTACTTCTACTCCGTTCAACCTCAAAAGAGAAATTATAATTAGGGTCCATCCCAGCTTAGATTTATACTCGTGTGGTCAAATTAGTCATATTTAGGATAATGATCTGAAAGGCCCCTAAGGAAAATAGATGTATGAATTACATGGCCAGGCTTTCCGTGACTTTTCGAAATGACGAACGCACGCGTCGTCGAAGTCTCGTCCGGCCGCACTCATGATTTTATCAGAGCAGTCCCCTATCAGCTACCGGCTAAGAAAGATACATACCTTTGATATATTTACACGTTTGCTTGTTTGCTTATCTACCTACCTGTACAGCAACCTTCACATCTACCCATTTACATGTCTTCCTGTCCGTTATTCGTTCAGATCACTCGTCATCATCAAGTGCCGTGCTGACTGGCGTAGGCGTTCATGACTCTCCACAGATCTCGGTCTTTGGTGTTCTGGATCAACTCTGCCGTTGATATTCCTCCATGCCACCGTCGCAATCCATCCAGCATCATTTCTCTTGGTCTGCCTCTACCTCTCTTCCCATCGATCTTTCCAATTCAGATTGCTAAACAACCAATTTATTCACCCATACCCATCCATTCATTACCCATCGACCCCTCACATCACTTCATTATTCATCAATTCATACATCCATTCACGAATTCATCAATCAACCCATCACATGACTTCATCATCCAACTACTCATTAATCTATTGTGTAAATCTATAATCCATTAAATAAACCACAAAATCACCCATCCATCCATCCATCCATCCATCCATCCATTCATCCATCTATCCAACGACTCTTGGCATCACTTCACCATCCATCCATCCATCCATCCATCCATCCATCCATCAATCCATCCATCCATCCATCCATCCATCCATCCATCCATCCATCCATCCATCCATCCATCCATCCATCCATCCGTCCATCCACCCTTCCATCTGCCTTTACATACATCCATCCATGGACTCTTTGCATCATTCCACCATTCAGTCCTTCCTTCATTCATTCATCCATCAATCCATCATCTCCTTGCATAAATCCAGCAAAACACTAACTCATCCATCAACGCATCCATACATTCCTAAAACCACCAACTCACCCATAGACCAATCACATCAATACAGCATCAATCAATCCACCCGTCACATCATTCCATCACCTACTATTCCATCTATTCCTCGACCCATCACATCAAACAATAATTTAACTATTCCATCTATTCTGCGACCCATCACATCAAACCATCACTTAACTATCCATCTACCTGTCTTTGTATCTCTTCTGACTTCAGTTCATGACACCACACCTCGCGTCTGATTTTCTTTATGTATTAATTCTGAAATTTAACTGACCTTTACCCTTGTTTCATTCTATTGACTAAGTAATAACGTTTAAACCTGCCGATGTCCAACCATTTATTTAATGACACATCGTGATGACATTCGTTTAACGTCACTGTTGACTAACAAGACATTAACACCGAGCCTGCACCAAACTACCAGCTAACCTCGCAATCTACGACAATCCCATATTACGTTATTGATTGAGAGTTAGAGTTAGTTGCAGGCTGTTACAGGACGTCACTGTCAACGCCAGAATTATCTGCTGTTGTGATATCTTGACAAGTTTACGTTTAGAAGTTTGCCAATGCTTTCTGAACTACCGGCACCTATACCATTTCGTAAAAAAATCAACGCAAGACGATCTGCTGCCAAATCGCCCGCAGATGTGTTTCGAACGTGGGAATGTTGGTTTACGAACTGAGTCTGTAACACCTTTGCCACGGAGCTGGCAATAGCTGTACAAATATACAGCATCTTAAAGTGGATAAGGCAGTTTACATAAGTAATTTAAGTTAATTCCAATTAACACATCCAAGCATGTAAGAGATAAAGCTAGGGTCAGTTGAAATAAGTGTTTTAAGTAATCTTCATTTCTATAAAATAGAATCTGTGTATGAAAACGTCATGAGACCATCTTGTTTGTTGTTGGAATATTATCATCTCTGTGTCCGCCTCTTGCTCTTTCCCTATCAAGAATGCCAGTTGTCACTAAGTTTCCAAGATTATTTTTCCTTATAACGCGCCCTAAATATCTTGACTGTAAACATTTAATTTCTTTAATCTTTTAGTGGGTTTCATTTGTTTCTTAAAGTACAGTCTCACTCGCTTTTTTTTTTGCTGTCGTGATCTTCTTTGTCTTTTCTTCAGAAACCACATTTTAGACCATAGTCAGCAGCAGCAGCAGCTAAAGAAGAAGAGGAATATGAAGAATAATATTAAGAATAAGACGAAGAAGCAGAAGAAGCAAAAAAAAATATGACGATGAAGAGGGGGAGAAGAAGAGGAAGAAGAAGAAGAAGAAGAAAATGTTGGCGAAAAGGGATATTAGAATAACTGTACACATAAAGAGCCGTCTCCCTGGCGTAGGTGTTAGCGACTTTCTCCGTAATCCCCTATATCCACGTGAGGAACGTAACTTGCGCGAGAATAGGTAGCGATTCTCGCCGCTTTGGTGACTTCTGGGTATGTGAGCCGGCCGCTCAGAAAGCAATGGCAAACTACTGAGCGTAATCTTGCCAAGAAGTCAACAATCAGCTGAAAGATGCTGATGTTGACAGCGATGTCCTATGGTGACGATGACGATGATGATGATGATGGTGATGATGACGACGACGACGACGACGACGATGATGATAATTATGATGATAATGATGATGATAAACTCGCGCAAACAACACACACTTAGTCCCAACCACGGCTGCTCAGAAAGACCCACTTTATAACACAGAAAGCATTATATATGTTCTGTATGTACGCACAAGGTCTCCTTTCATGAGAACGACTCGAGATTAAGGTGCTGACACATCGGTCTGAAAGCGAGCTGCGGGTCACTTGCGGGAGTAAACATCAGAGATATGGCGAGAGTTTCCCCAGTTGTAAACGCGCTGACGTCTTGACTTGAAAGAGTTTCTTCATTTGGTATAATGACTTCTTGTTTGGTTCTCACGCTGATCTTATACTGGACGTATTTTTAATGATTGTGCAGTGTTTGAAAATATTGCCGGTCCAAGTTTTGTATTTACCTATTATGTTGCATTAACTTTACAAAGGGTGAATACAAAGCTTGGACCAGCAATATTTTCAAACACTGCACAGTCATTAAATCTTGTTGTTTGTCCATCAAGAATGATGAAATATACACCGTGTAGATAGCGAAGCACCCGGTGTGTTGTTGATTCTGCAGTATAACCAGGTGTTTTGCGTTAGCTTGCTTTGAGCTCGAATATAGTCCATACACGTGATACGATTTCCAGTGAACTGGACTGATTTTTGCATGTGTATTAGCTTTCCCTGTTACCAGTGTCTTTCGCTATCAGGCCAACCCACTCCGACTTCTGAGGTACTAGTACGAAGGTAATTTAATAAGTAAGTCACAAATGGCTGTAGAAAAATAACTACACATGATAACAACTTTAAACCAGTTTAGTTGTATGCATACATTGTCCCTTTATTTGTCAACATAATTTCCACCAACATTGATGCACTTATCCCATGGTTTTATTAGTCCTCCCAAACCCGCTCCATGGAACAGCTTGCTTTGTTTTCGTTTACCAGGGATCTCACAGAACTCTGTGACTTATTTATTGACTCGCCGCGTAACTTTTTCTACCCAGCTATGCACCGCTTTACTTCTTCTTCTTCTTCTTCAGCGTTCCGAGCCATTGAGGTTCTTTGCTGCAAATACAATCCGTCTCCATTCGTCTCTCTGGTGGACCTTCTCTTGCCAGTCGTTGATTCCAAGTGCTTGTAGGTCTGTACATGTATTATCTCTCCACCGCCTTCTTGGTCTACCTCGGGGTCTACGGTCATTTATTTCCTGAGTGTAAGCGAGTTTTGTTTCCCTATTATCTTCCATTCTTTCTATATGTCCCAGCCATTGTAGTCTATTAGCCTTCATGATACCAGTGATTAGCGGGGACTTAAACAGATCATAAATGTCTTTGTTACTTCTTCTTTTCGACTCTCCACTTTGTGTATCCCTAATGGGTCCAAAGATGCGTCTTAAAATTTTGTTCTCAAAGGTTTGTAACAAGGCTTCGTCTCCTTTCGTTGTACTCCAGGTTTCAGAGCCATACAGCACAACTGGTCTGATCAGTGTTTTGTATATTGTGATTTTGGTGTTACGAGATAGCGCCTTTGATTTTAGTAGATGTTGTAGTGCATAGTATATCTTATTTCCAGAGTTGATTCTAGTTTGTATTTCTTCCCTTATGATGTTGGAGCAGTTGAAGATTGTACCCAGGTATTTGTATGTTTCCGTTCTTTTAATGGTCATATTATCTATTTGTATGTGGCCAGAGTTTCTAGCCATTCCGTCTCTTGAAATTACCATATATTCTGTCTTATCTTGGTTGATAACCAGCCCCATCTGTTGGGCTTTTCCCTTTAAGTGAGTCAATATTTCCAATGTCTTTTGTTCACTTTGCCCTATAATATCTATATCATCTGCATAACCAAGCAGCTTGGATGTTCCTCCAATATCACATTCCTCCTTTACCTTCCTTACAACTTTCTCTAGAGCCAGATTGAAGAGTAGCGGCGATAGTGCATCACCCTGTTTCAAGCCAGATGTTATTTGGAAGGGGTCTGATTTCCTGCCTTTATATGTTACTATATTATAAGTATCTTCCATGCATAGTCTGGTCATGTTGATTAACTTCCTTGGTATTCCAAATTCCTGCATAGCATTCCATAGACTATTCCTATGGACACTATCATAAGCCTTTTTAAAATCCACAAAAATGTTATGGAGATCTCTTTTATATTCCCAATGTTTCTCGGCTATTTGTCGTAAGATAAATATCTGATCTATTGTTGATCTGTTTTGTCTAAAATCCGCCTGGTAGTCACCTAATATGTCTTCTGAATATGGTTTTAGTCTATTTAGTAATACTGCGGATAGTATCTTATAGCTTGTGGACAGTAGTGATATTCCTCTATAATTTCCACATTGGAACTTGTCTCCTTTCTTAAAGATAGGTATCAATAATGACTCTTTCCAGTCATGGGGTAATTCTTCTGTCCTCCAGATTTTTATTATTAGTTCGTATAGCTTTAGATGTAATGCATGGCCACCTGCCTTTATAAATTCAGCAGCAATTCCATCAGTCCCAGTTGCCTTATTGTTTTTAAGTCGTGTGATTACATATAGGATTTCTTCAAATGTAGGTTCTTCAATTTGTGGTTCGCATGTTAGAACCTCTTCCTGTGGGAAAATGTGACTTGGAGCTTCACAATTTAGTAATTCAATAAAATATTCTTTCCATGTGTTGCACATTTCCTCATTGGTATTTAGCATATTCCCATTTTTGTCTTTTAAACCATATGTGTTTTGTTGGTGCCCTCGTTTCATTGACTTCAGTTCTTTAAAAAATTTTCTGGATTCATTTTTCTGGTGATTAGTTTCCATATCTTTGATTATATTACTCATATATTCTCGCTTCTGCTGTCTGACTATTTTTGTAGCCTCTTTACATTCATTTCTATAATGCTCTTCCTTTTGGATGTTATTGATGTCATTTAACCATACATGTCTGGCATTCTTCTTCCTAATGACTGCTTCTTCACATTTTTGATTGAACCATCTGTTCTTTCTATGTGTGGTTAACACACCCAGACATTCTTCTGCGGTAGACTGAATTGTATTCTTGATGTTCAACCAAGTTTGGTCAACGCTTTCCTCCAAAGGGTTTTGCAGAGTTTCAAGTTTACATTTTATTTCATCTGTAAATTTCTCTTTGACTGTAATGTCTTGCAGTTTTTCTCTGTTATATGTTGGGTGTAATCTTTGTAATTTAGTATAGAAAGCTCTCTTAAGTTTTATTTTAAATTTTGCTCCAACGAGGAAGTGGTCACTGTGGCACTCAGCTCCTCTATAACTTCTGACTTGCTGTATGTTTGATGCATTTCTGTTGTTAATTAAAATGTGATCTATTTGATTATAGGTTCTCTTGTCACATGATTTCCAAGTTTGTTTGTGTATATCCTTTCTTTGTAGTCTGGTACTGCTAATCTGCAGTCCTTTGGCTTCTGCCAGGTTGATGACTCTCCATCCATTATCATTTGAAGTTGTATGTAGGCTTTCCATACCGGCCACTTTTTTATTAGTTTGCTCTCTACCTATTTTTGCATTGAAGTCTCCCAGCACAATCAGGATATCCTGTTTGGGGGTTTCTTCTATGACATCTTCCAGATCATTATAAAAGTCTTCTTTAATATCATCTTCTTTCTCTTCAGTAGGTGCATGTACATTAATCATCGTTATATTTTTCCATTTACCTTTTATTCGTAATTTACTAATTCTGTCATTAAAAGCTTTAAAGTTTAAAACGTTCCCCCATAACTCTTTTTTGATGACAAATCCTGTTCCTAATTCATGTTTATTTTGGGTGTTTCCTCCATATATTATAATCATTCCATTTTGCTCTAAAGTACCCTCTCCTGGCCACCTTATTTCTTGAATTGCTGTTATATCCATTTGATATTCACCCAGCTCCCGGGTTAGTTCTTCGGCCGCTCCAGCTCGATATAGTGTCCGTACATTCCATGTTCCAAATCTCAAAAGTCCTTTAACGTTCCAAGGTCGTTGTCCAGATAAGTCAGTCCGATATCGAGGCTCATGTATTTGTTTCGTAACAAAGAAAGGTTTTTACAAAGGTGGGGATGTTAACCCCACGCTTCAACCCCCAACCTGGAGGACCAGGGTGTTTCTCTTTGTCTGTTCTCTACCCTTTGACCTGTCCGGCTTGGGAGGCCCTGCTGGTAGCTACGCTACCGCCGGCATAGCTCTCAGGGTCATTGAGAAACTCAAGCTCCCCCACCACGACAAGGTGGAAACACCATCGGGGGAGGCACCGCTTTACGGGACAAATATTTGTCAGCATAAACATTGATAACCCACCTTGGCGGGAGACATTTCGTGAATGACGCCGAAGTTGAATGTGAAGTGAAAACGTGGTTTAGAAAACAGAGCACGCAGTTCCATGCCACCGGTTTGGGAGTACTGATAAAACGTTGGGATAAGTGCACCAATGTTGGTGGAAATTATGTTGAGAAATAAAGGGACAATGTATGTATAAAAATGAACTGGTTTGAAGTTGTTATCATCTTTAATTATTTTTCTACAGCCATTTGTGACCTACTTATTAACTTACCCTCGTAATTAACGTGCCCGTGTCAAGGACGAGAAGTCAAACTTTAGTCCAGCTGACCTCGGCATCAGCACACTGGAAGTTTAGGGGCGAGCGCTCGTACCCATTCGGTTATGCTGACCTCCTAGTTGCACGTCCTTTACATTACGTTGCACTCGACCACGGCATTTTTGTCTGTTTATATTTTACTAGGCAACTATCGCATTCAGTGGTTTGTCATTGTTTTCTGAACGATCAACGCCTCATTCCATCGAAAGCAACATAAAGCAGTCTGCTTCCAAATCCCGCTGCTGCTGCTGCTGCTGCTGCTTCTTCTCCTTCTTCTTCTTCTTCTTCTTCTTCTTCTTCTTCTTCTTCTTCTTCTTCTTCTTCTTCTTCTTATCCATAAAGTAACATTACAGTATTTAATTCGCAACAAGCTTATTGTTGACAGCCAATCAGGAATTAGACCAAAATATTTTTGCCATACGGCCCTAACAAACATGATAGAAAATTGGCACCAGAATATAAACAACAACAGTCTATGTGGAACTGTGTTTATTGATTTCAAGAAAGCATTTGATATGATAGACCATGTTATTTTAATTAAAAAACTTGAGACAATGAAAATTGGCCCTAATGTAGTCACTCTAATATCATCTTTTCTATCAAACAGAAAGCAAGTAGTATCACATAATAAATCTCTGTCTCAAACCACTACCTTCAATATTGGAGTACCGCAAGGCCCTATTCTTGGCCCTCTATTATTTGCCATATATATTAACAATCTACCTTTGCATCTTTCGTCGTCCTGCGATCTATTTGCAGATGACTGTACGGTGTACACAAACGCTGAAAACTGTATTTTACTGGAGTCGTCTTTACAACAAGAATTAAATAATGTAGTTAGGTGGAGCTATTCAAACCGTATGAAAATTAACATCACTAAAACAAAAGCAATGTTATTAACAGCCAGACAAAGATTTCAAACTCTAAGCTCATACACATCACTTCAACTTCACATCGATAACATGCCAGTAGAAAGTGTAATTGAGCACAAAACATTAGGCCTAATCATTGATAGAAACCTAACCTTTAATTCTCACGTTCAAGGGCTCATTAAACAAACAGAGAAAAAAGTCTACCAACTCGCCAAAATTAAAAACTTCCTTGATGAGGACACAAGGAAACTATTCTATACTTCTCATATACTGACACACTTTGACTACTGCCTTACAATCTGGGACGGTTGTTCTAATTCAAACACCAAGCGACTTTACTCACTCCAGAAACGGGCCATGAGTCTAATTTATAGAAACATTTATCTGACAATCCTAGCCTGTATAAACGCCTTCAGTTACTACCATTCCGCAAACGCCTGCTTTTCAATAAAGCTAAACTAATTCACAAAATCCTGCATAGGAATGCCCCAAATTACCTTTGGCCATTGTTTAAATATAATGCTAGACACAGTAAACGTTTAAATATACTACACATTCCGAAGCCTAGGATTGACTTATACAAAACAAGCTTAACGTACTCTGCAGCTCAGCTGTGGAACAATCTTCCACAAGAAAGCAAAGACATCACCAATCCCTGTTCATATAATCGCAAATTATTCGAACACTATCTCAATACGGATTACCTTCCCCCTTAATAATAGAGATAATAATAATAATAACAAACCCCTAGTATAACAGCCAGTCCCCTTTTTGTAGGCCAGTATATTCCACATGGCTAATAACAAGTGTCAGACCACTATCTAATATTACTGTGTCGTGTAGTTTTGATGTTCGCATTTTGCCCATGCCTTTATAATGCATATCTTTTATATTGTTGCTGTTCTTTGTTAGCCTTGAATGATGTGTGAATGACATAATATATGAACGAGAGTGATAGAAGGGCAGAGTGTTAGATGGGCCTGCGTGCCCAATTCTTAACCCTTTGAAAATAAAGTTTCTTCGTTCGTTCGTTCGTTCGTTCGCTCGTTCGTTCGTTCGTTCGTTCTTCTTCTTCTTCTTCTTCTTCTTCTTCTTCTTCTTCTTCTTCTTCTTCTTCTTCTTCTTCTTCTTCTTCTTCTTCTTCTTCTTCTTCTTCTTCTTCTTCTTCTTCTTCTTCTTCTTCTTCTTCTTCTTCTTCTTCTTCTTCTTCTTCTTCTTCTTCATCATCTTCTTCCGTTCGCTAAATCCCGCTGCTGCTGCTGCTGCTTCTTCTTCTTCTTCTTCTTCTTCTTCTTCTTCTTCTTCTTCTTCTTCTTCTTCTTCTTCTTCTTCTTCCGTTCGCTAAATCCCGCAGCTGATTTCGAACCCTGGACTCGTTATGTATGGGAATTGTTAAACTTGTTCACTGCCCCTAAGCCTCAACGTCGGCTATAAATAGGTAAAGATACACTAAACGTTTTGGTGCATTATGAGCCTTCTTCATCTGAAAATCTAAAGTCAACATACAGCTATACAAAAAGAGCAGATGGAAATGAAAGTCTGGTATCAAATAATGACGTCGATAATGAATGAAGAGCAAATACAAAATACTACTGAAATAATGTTAAAGATATATGACAATAAAACTAAGTAATATGCAGTAAAAAAAATTTGGAGGTAAACGGCTGCCGTAATACTGACCACATCACCCTCAAGTGTCGATGGGTCTATAAAATATGGTTCTGGTAGAATACGTTCAATGCTCCTTCAGAATGATCATCTCATCTTGTTCCTCTTGTATCTTGACGTGTGGATGTGAAGCACAAACATCAGAAGAGTGCCCGTTAATGACTTTCAAATGTCGAGATTCCCATGGACTCTGATATTTCCTCTGTCCAGCATTTGCATGGTTGGCTTCTTCTTCTGGTTCCATTTGGTCTGTACATCATTGCTTGTTGTTGTATACAGTCAGTCGATCCACTAGTTATGTGGTCGAACCATTTCACTTGCTGTTTTCTCATGAAATCAACGCGCCTTAAAGTGTGTAAAGGGGTCCTTTACTTACAATATGCAGTCTAGATATAAAAATGTAGTCCCACATCAAAAACCTCCGCTGGGGTGTTAAATGTTAGACAGTCACAAATTCTACGCCACGACAAAATGAGGTCAGGTGCGCAGTTTCTTTCCACGTCGCCTTACTTTCGTAGACAATTCCCAGAAAATTGTCTGCTGTCATTTTTATGAGACTGGGTCAACTCACAGAGTTGTGCTGGCGGAAAAATGAGTACTGCTTCTGTCTGAGGCAGAGCCCGTACCACAGGCAAGCTCACTAGCCACTCTGTCACCCCTGCCTTAGTCCAGATATACAAAAGTTGCTTGCCCTTTGCAGGGCGTTGCGATCCATCCCAAGTTGATTTTTAAGGCAATTTTATGTTGAGTAGTTTGCAATTGTATAGGGTGTATTTATAATGAATGTGCGGTGTTTGAAAATTGTGCCGGTCCAAGTTTTATATTTACTCTCTGTAAAGTTCATGCAACATGATAGGTAAATTCAAAACTTGAACCGGCAATATTTTTAAACGCTGCACAGTCATTAAAAATACACCCTTTATGTTAAACGAGTAGCCAATGTTTAAGTTGAGTTGGCCGGTGTAGGGGTTTGAACCCCTTAACCCGCTATCAGAGCACAGAAAGATTACAAGCTAGCGCTCTTATTCTTTCCCATACGTCTAGTAAATATATACATTAGGATAAATAAAACAGAGAACAGTAGGAATGAAACTAAAGGTAAAGGCAGTGCCATAGCTGATACTGCTGCTGGAGCGTGAAGGGTTAGACTGTCTCATATTCTAAGCCACGGCATAATGAGTTGACGTGACCAGTTCCGTTTCTCGTCGTCCTTCCTTCCAGGATAATTGCCAGATACCTATTTATATAAAGCTGGGTCGAACCCAGAACGGTATTGGTGGGACACAACAATGGAAATTACTCACGTCGAGATTGAACCCACACCACTATCTTGGTTTTCACTAACCACTGTGCCACCTGGTCTCTTTATAGATATAAATAGATAGATATATACAGGAAGGCCCCGGTTAACGTCGGGGTTACGATCTTGGAAAAAGCGACTTTAAGTGAAACGACGTATAGCGAGACACTATTTCCCATAGAATAAAATTAAATACAGTGTATTATGTAATATTTATTTTATGGGTGTTGATATTTATTGGCTAAACAGAGGTGGGTTGGAGGGCGAGTGATAGGATTATTGGGACGTTGTGGCATTAAAACCACGACTCGCTCCAAAACTATCATCAGCACTACTAGTGCTACTCTCACCCGCTTTTTTAGCTAGATGTTCATAGAAAGACTTTGCTTTCTCTTGGATAGCCATCTTGCTCACAGGCACATTCCATTTGTTCTTGTCTTCAATCCAGACGGCCAATAGTGCTTCCATGTTCTCCATAAGAGTACTTGTGGTACGAGTGATCTTGGAAGCAATCAAAGGGGTTACGTTTTTAGCACCCTCTTTGATTTTGTTAGCACCTGTACGAATCGTCCTTACCGTGGTTGGAGGTAAACCATGGACTTCACCGATATCAACAGCCCGATCGCCAGCCTCAAAACGACGCAACACATCTAACTTCACCTCAAGAGTAACACTTTTCGTGGTTCTCTTATAACCAGACACAATATCAGCACTTACTGTGCGCTTTGAACTAATAAATTATGGGTGATTATGGGTGGAAAAACGCACTGCACAAAATGTAAAATGGCGACGTTAAAGCAGCATAGCAACACAGGTGACAACTTTATAGTGGAAGGTTGCGGCGTAAAGTGAAGTTATGTCCTATTGTGACAACGACGTTATAGCGAAACGACGTAAACCGAAGCGACGTATAGCGTGGCGTACCTGGATATATATATATATCCATTGGCACCTTGCCGACTGGACAAACGATAGTTTGTGCTTTAAAAAGGCATAATAACTTTTAACTATGGCGGTAGCGAATGTTACTGATAAGGCCAATTCGCGATATAAATGTCCGTTCACAGTGGGTGCATGTGTACACGTGGCCATTCCCACCATCATGTACCATCTTACGTCTCACACGCTCGGTGTGTGACTTATCTGCAATAATTTTTAAAATATATATTTTATATATATAAAAAATATTTTTTTTTTCCTTTGTCTTTATTCCATCTCAGATCTTTGCCCTCCATGCAAGACGTTCAGATAATTTTTATTAACGATTACATTTTTTTAACGATTAATCGAAAACTTTTCTCCCATCATTTATACAAATGAACAGGAAGTCTAAAAGTAACCACATGGCAGCGGAGAAATATCAACACATTTCCGGACGATTACATGAACATTTTAGTTTTAAAGTATTGGACTGATGGAAATATTGAAAATGCTGAAAAGGTTTATTGCGTTTATTGTGATAAATCGTTTGCCTACCATGGTTCTAACACCTCGCTTACTTACCACCTCCAAAATAAACATCCACTATAGTATCAGAAACTTCAGCTGAGACGGTCTATTGCAGCATCGTTACCTACTTCGAAGCAGGCTACTTTGAGTCACTTGTCGTTCGTCTGATCGTCCAGTGAGTACTGCATTTTTTTTTTTGTTTATTATTTTTTTTTTGCATATCCTTTACAGGACATCGCTGTCAACACCAGCATCTTTCAGCTGTATGTTGATTTCTTGACAAGATTACGCTCAGTAGTTTGCCATTGCTTTCTGAGCGGCCGGCGCACATACCCCGTAAGTTACCGATGCGCTTCGAACCACTGCTGATTCTCACCGTCATCACGTTACCGACGAGAGTATACGAGAGAGTACTGCATTACAACATGATATTCGAGTATCACTTGAAAACTAGATTGCTAGTAATGGCAGATCAATATCATTAGTAGATGATGATGGCCTTCAACAAGTATTACTGACAGCATTGCAAAATGCTGAATATAAGCTACCTTCCCGCCGCACTATTGACAAACTGTTGACTGCTAAGTATAACAGCAAGATTCAAAGTGTTAAAAATCTGTAAAAAGCGCAAAGGGAATTGCGTTAACATCTTATTTTTGGACATCTCTAGGTAACGAAAGCTATTGTGGAATTACTGGCTGTTGGATTGCCAATGACTGGAAATTGAAAAATGTTGTTATTGAATGCGTGAATGTTGTTGAACGCCATTATTCTGACAGTGTTGCCGAGATATATAAACAGTTTGCAATAGACTGGGATATAACGAACAAAATCCAGGCTCTAGTTACTGACAATGCAAGAAATATGGTCCATCTACAACAGTGGAAACTTAATGAACATCGATATCCAAATTTGGCATTCCTTGCCAAGACCATTCTGCGCATACCGGCTACCTTAGTTCCATGTGAACGATTGTTCAGCTCTGCTGGTTATATTGTTAATAAGACGCTCTCGTCGCTTGAACCAAATACTGTCAACATACTCGTTAACATAGTTGGTTATTAGATGACATACGAAAAAGACAATAATATAATGTGATTTATGAGACTATAAAGAACAAATTTGATTTATTGTCTGATCTAGAGATCCTATTTCAAGATGTAGATGATCAATGGGAAATGCTGAAGAGTTCAGTCAGTTGTGCAGCAGAAAAACCTATTCCAAAAGTAAAGAAAGTGGGCCGTAAGACATGGATGACTGAAGAAATTTTACAACTAATGGAAACAAGAAGACAGAACAAAATTAATCCTGCCAAATATGAAGAAATTCACAGAAAAGTCAGAACCTTGTGTAAGGAGGCAAAAGAAACATGGCTTGAGAAAAACTGCAGAGAAATTGAAGAACAACACAACAATAAAAATGCGAAACTAATGCACAAAAGAATTCAGGAGCTTACTAATGAAAGAACAAGTACATCAGCAGGCTGCCTAAAGACAAAAGATGGAACAGTCATAATAGAAAAAGATCAGATCTTACATGTATGGTCAGATTACGTGAAAAACCTTTATGACGATAACAGAGACGAACAGTATGATGTTCAAAATAATAATGAAGGACCAGCAATTTTGAAGATGGAGGTTCAGAATGCTCTTAACCATATGAAATCTGGCAAGACCCCCGATTCAGACAGCGTCACAACAGAAATGATTAATGCTTTAGAAGAATATGGAATAGATAAAGTTACCAGTCTACTTAATACAATATATGATACTGGAAATATACCTCAGGAGTTATGTAATTCTGTATTTGTTGCAATCCCAAAGAAATCCGGAGCCTTGGAATGTGATCAACATAGAACAATTAGTATAATAGTCACATCACGAAGATTTTGCTAAGAATTATTATGCGAAGAGTTAGGAGGGAAATGCAACCTGAAATAGGAGAAGAACAATGTGGGTTTGTAGAAGGCAAGGGTACATACAGTAAATGCTGTGTATATACTGAGAACCGTAATCGAACGTTCTATAGAAGTAAACAAAGATCTACACCTTTGCTTTATTGACTACACAAAGGCATTCGATAAAGTGAGACATGTCAACATGATAAGGATGCTTGGGGATCTACAGATTGATGGAAAAGACCTTAGACTTGTAAAAAACATATATTGGAAACAACAAGCTGCCATAAGAGTTGATAATGAAGTAAGCCAATATCAGCCTATTAAGAGAGTTGTGAGACAGGGATGTGCAATGTCTCCAGATCTGTTTTCCCTGTACAGTGAAAGTATTTTCAGAAATATTGACGATATGGAAGGAATCAACATTGGGGGACGATGCATCAATAACATTAGATATGCAGATGATACAGTCTTGATTGCAGACAATGAACAGGACCTGCAAAATTTAGTAGATGCGGTTTTGCACACAGTGAACAACTAGGGTTAGAATTAAACTGTAAAAAGACACAGATTATGGTCGTCACTAGGAAGAACGAATTACCACAATGTAATATACAAGTAAATGGGAATATTCTTCAACAAGTGAACAGGTACAATTATCTCGGAACAGTAATAACATCTGATGGGAGATGCCTTGCAGAGATTAGAACAAGAATCGTCATGGCAAAAGTAGCCTTTAGCAAGATGAAAAACATACTGACCAATAAAAATATGTCAATTGAAACGAGAAAAAGAGTGTTGAGATGTTACATAGAACCTGTACTTTTATATGGATGTGAAGCTTGGACAATGAGCAGTCAGGCTGAAAAACATCTGATGGCTGTAAAAATGTGGTTTCTGAGGAAAATGCAAAGAATACCATGGACAGCCAGAAAGACCAATGAACAAGTTTTTCAAGAAACAAATGAAGATTGTAAACTGATTAGAGACATTAGACGTAGACAGTCACAATTTTTTGGGCATGTTATGAGAAGAAATGATTTGGAGAACTTTTGAACAATTAACGATTAACTAATAGTTAATTTTGATTAAAGAAAAAAAAATTATAGTCTCATCCATCCATCCATTATGTGCCATGCCGATAAGCGTGGGCGGTCATGCTCTGCCATCTCACTCGATCACCAGAGTCGTCGATTAGCTCCGTGTTCCTGTCTCGACCATGCCACGTGGCCAAGCCATCCAGGTATTTACTTCTCGGTCTTCCCTTCGATCTTGCCAGTTGTCACCAAATTCTCCAATTCATTTCTTTTCATAACATGCCCACAAAATTTTGACTGTCTGCGTCTAATAACTCTAATCAGTTTAAGATCTTCATTTGTTTCTTCAAATTGTTCAAATTGTGTAATAGTAAATGTGATTATTTAAATATATTCTTTTACAGTATAGTAACCTGTCTCGGCTCGGACATCACTAGTACACAATGTTGTATTAGCAAATATGATTATTCAAATACATTCTTTTACTGTATAGTCACCTGTATCGGTTCAAACCTCACTGAAACACGTTGTATTAGCAAATTGATTAGTCAGATACATTATTTTACAGTATAGCCAACTGCGTCGTTTCAAACCTCACTGAAACACAATTTTGTATTAGTAAACATGACTCGCCAAACACATTATTTTACAGTATAGTAACCTGTCTTGACTCGTACCTCAGCGATACGCAATTTGAGAAACACTGTTTACAGTACTTAATTATTCGGAGCTTGGGCTACGGGAAAGCATTATTCATATTTTAAATGACGACATGTACTGTAAAACTGCTGAAAGTGACGTGAAGTGCCAAGCCTTGTGGGCGACCGCCATAGTACCAGTTGTACCTGATTTATAGCAGTCCAGATAACCGTGTAAATATCGCTGATGGCATTACGTGGAGATGGTGTGTGGGTTCTTGACAACAGGCTGCATAATAAACGAGTTGACCCTAGCAGAACTGTAAGATGGTTAAAGTACACAATGGTGTCAATAAGGAAGTCACTATTTCGAATCCCACAATAGTTTTTATTCTTCTTATTGTCTGATGTAGTCTCTTATATCAACATGGCTTTCTGGTCTTTTATGAGAGTCAGTCATTGCCTGCAGACGTATTAGCTTTATTACTTTGATGTCCTCGATGGGATTACATTAATCTCACTTATTTTCTTCTTCCTCTTCTTCTATCGTTTTTTATCCCTCATTGGAGAATAGTCCCCCCCCCCCTTTCCCATCCAATTCACTCCAAGGAGCCTTATCCTTAGCTATCCCATACGCTTCCGTTTATGATCTCACAATAACATTCATTTCTGTCTCTACTTCTCTTCTCTGCGTGTCTTAGGTCTCCCTTTATTTCTCTGGTCCCGCGTCCGATACACCCATCTGGAGATCATCCGCCACATCCTGCACCCATCTTCTCTTTGGCTTTCCTCTTCCTCTCTTTTCAGGCATATACCCCTCCATTAATGTTCTCTCCAAACTTTCGTGACGCTTCAAGTGACCAAAATATTTCAATTTTCTTTGTTTTATCGTCTTTAATAGCCAACCTTCTTCAGTATTCAGCTCTTGAAGTATGGATGCATTTGTTCTTTTCTTTACCCAAGATATTCTTAGAACTCTTCTATAATATTTATATCCAAAGACATTTATGCTCTGTTCAGCTTGTTTAGTAAGTGTCCAGGCCTCACAGGCGTATGTTGCAATGGGAAAGATGCATGCTCTTAAAAATCTAATTTTTGTAGTTCTGTCTGTCCATAATTTATTCAGTTGTTTTAGTCTTTGAAGAGCAATTGATAGTCGTCGTTTAATTTCTTTCATTGTGTCACCGTTGTTGATAATCAACGACCCAAGATATTCAAAAGTTTCCACCATCTCCAATTTTTGCTTATTAACATATATTTCTTTTTCCATAGTACTTTTATTTGTATGCATTATCTTTGTTTTTGCTATGTTAAGACATAAGTTGTGATTTTCACTATTCAATTGGATTGAGGCTATTAGGTTTTCTATACCATTCTGTGTTGTGGATAGCAATACTGTATCATCAGCATACCGAATCTCTGGTATGTCATGACCACCGATATTTAGGGCATCACATAGCTCCCTGTTTATATCATCTCTTACGTTTCTCGTTATATTTTCGGCGTACCGGTTAAACAAATAGGGGGACAGCACACATCCCTGATGGACTCCTTGATTTATGTCAAACCAATTTGATGTCTCGCCATCTATTCTAACCGCTGCTTGTTGGTCTAGATAGGGCATTCTTATGAGTTGTATTACATGTGATGGAAAGCCCATATTCCTTATGATATCCCAAAGTTTCTGATGTTGCACACAGTCAAATGCCTTTGAATAATCCACAAAACATGATAATAAGTTTACATTAAATTGTCTGTACTTCTCTATTATTAAACGCATGATGAGAATGTGATCTCTTGTTCCTCTTCCTTGTCTAAATCCAGCTTGAACCACGTTAATTTCTTCTTCCATTTTCTTACGAAGTCTTCCTATTATGATTTTTAGTAGAATTTTACTTGCATGACTGATCAGGGCAACAGTTCTATAGTTGGTGCATAATTTCAGGTTGCCCTTTTTTGGTATTGGAATGAAGATAGTTCTCTTCCAATCTTTTGGTCATACACCATATTTCCATATCTTTTTGCATAATGCGTGATAGATTTGTATGCTTTCTTCTCCTCCTGCTTTAATTAGTTCAGCTGGTATCTCATCACATCCAGGTGATTTACCATTCTTCAGGTTCTTTATTGCCCATGCAATTTCATCTAATGAGGGCTCAGGATCTGTCTCTGCTGTCATTAGTTCATGTATCTCATTCATATCCTCATTGTCACTCATATCATACATTCCACTGCAGTACTCCTGCCATCTTTCTAGAATTTGTCTAGATTCTGTTAAGGTATTTCCCATCTTGTCACAGATAACATTAAATTGAGGTTGAACATTTCTTGTCAATAACTTCATGTCTTTGAACATTTCGTTATCTCTTCCAGTCTTATGATATTGCTCTATTCTGGTACAGCAATCTTGTATATATTGATTTTTGACCTTTCTTGTGTTCTTTCTTATTTCTCGAGTTAAAGATTTATACTTCATCCTGCTGTAATCGGATTCACCTCCTTTCTGTTTCAGTTCCCTTCGTTGTTTTATTAATTCTAACGTGCCTGATGTAATCCATGGCTTAAGTTGCTTTTTCTTGGTCAGAATTAAATCTTTGGCTGCAGTTATCAAGATATCTCTAGCTTGTACTGCCAGTTCCTCAAGTGTCATTTCCTCTTGTAAAGATATCAAGACCCGAAAGCGATTCCTAACTTCTATGTTGTATGCATCTGGTATTTTTGTGAGATCAAAACGAAGTGGCCTTGGTCCTCGGGTAAGCTTTTTGAGTTTTAATTTCAGATCTGCTTCTAGTAACTGATGATCTGTATCACAGTCTGCACTGCTTAGCGTTTTTGCAGATGTTATGCTTGATCTCCATCTTCTTTGTTTTAAAATATAATCTGTCTGATTTTTGGTAATACTGTCCGGGGACTTCCATGTGAAGAGTCTTCTTGGGTGTTGATTATTTGGTTGTTCCGGGTGTTGTTTAAAAAGTGTGTTGGCTATCGTTAACACATTTTCTGTGCAACATTCAATTAATTTGTCACCTGCATCATTTCTATTTCCCAATCCAAATTTTCATAAAACGTGTCTCTCATTTTGCTCTTCCTGTACCTACTTTCGCATTAAAATCTCCCATTATTATTGCTATATCATTATGACCAATCTGATTTAATGTCTCTGGCAGTGTGTTGTAAAAATCTTCAATTTCGTCCTCCTCTGCTGTTGAAGTAGTTGTATGAAAGTTATGATTTTTGGAAGGCCTTTAAGTCTAATAGTGAGGATTCTGTCACTAAGTGGGTTATATCCCATTAAAGCTTTCGCAGTTGTTTTATCTAAGCAAAATGCCACTCCACTCTGGCATCCAACGTCTGTACCACAATAAATGAAAAGACTTCCATTTTCAGTTGTGAAATGTCCCTTGCCTCGCCAGCGATATTCACTATTTCCTAAAATTTGAATATTTAACTTCTGAATCTCATCACATACTACTTTAAGCTTCCCCTCATACAGACTTCTCACATTCCACGTTCCTATTCTTACTCTGTTTCTTAGTCTGACACAGGGGATTTCCTTGGTAACACAGCCAGGATTAACTCCGTCATCACGATTACTAGTACTGGTCCCTGTGTCACACTCTTCCCCAGTGTTATCTGATCTGCCTGGCCTGGGGGTCTCGCCATCAGATCTCTTTCTTATTATGTTTTCTTTCATGATTGTTATGGTTTCTTGGCAAGTTTTGCAGAAGGTAGTTTGCCACTGCTTTCCTTCTGGGCAGTAATTGTACTAGTCGGTGGCCATAGCCATTATCTCTACTAGTTTCTAGTTATGCTATTATCATGTTTTCTCAGTGTATGTCCTATCTAGTACCCGGGTTCTTTTCTTCACCTCTTGGTTCACTGGTAATTGTCTAGTTCTCTCCAATGGCTCTCTTACTCTCAAACATACTTATTTTATACCAAAATATTTAGATTTAATTCACATACTTATGCCAGATGCCCTATCTAGACCAACAAGCAGCGGTTAGAATAGATGGCGAGACATCAAATTGGTTTGAGATCAAGCAAGGAGTCCATCAGGGATGTGTGCTGTCCCCCTATTCGTTGAACCTGTACGCCGAAAATATAATGAGAAACGTAAGAGATAATATAAACAGGGAGCTATATGATGCCCTTAATATCGGTGGTCATGACATACCAGAGATTCGGTATGCTGATGATACAGTATTGCTATCCACAACACAGAATAGTATAGAAAACTCATAGCCTCAATCCAATTGAATAGTGAAAATCACAATCTTAACATAGCAAAACCAAAGATAATGCATACAGATAAAACTACTATGGAGAAAGAAATATATGTTAATGAGCAAACATTGGAGGTGGTGGAAACTTTTGAATATCTTGAGTCGTTGATTACCAACAACGCTGACACAATGAAAGAAATTAAACGACGACTATTAATTGCTCTTCAAAGACTAAAGCAACTGAATAAACTATAAAGTGGGACAGACAGAACTACAAAAATTATATTTTTAAGAGCATGCATCTTTCCCATTGCAACATATGCCTGTGAAACCTGGGCACTTACTAAAAAAGCTGAACAGCACATAAATGCCTTTGGATATAAATGTTATAGACGAATTCTAAGAATATCTTGGGTAAAGAAAAGAACAAATGCATCCATACTTCAAGAGCTGAATATTGAAGAAGGTTGGCTATTAAAGACGATAAAACAAAGAAAATTGAAATATTTTGGTCACTTGAAACATCACGAAAGTTTGGAGAGAACAATAATGGAGGGGTATATGCCTGGGAAGAGAGGAAGAGGAAGGCCAAAGAGAAGATGGGTGCAGGATGTGGCGGTGATCTCCAGATGGGTGTATCGGACGCGGGACATCTTGCTTATGATCGAGAGGTTTTCTGGAAGGTTGTTATGGGAGCGAGATTCTGTAAAGAACATGCGAATGAATGAATGAATGAATGAATCAATCAATCAATCAATCAATCAATCAATCAATTAATTAATTAATTAATTAATTAATTAATTATTAATGAAGAGACATATATCATGTATCGAATTAATTGAATGGCAATTAAAAAAATATGGGTTAGAGGATCTCATGATATTAAAACTCGACCAACTATCAATAATAGCATGCAACCCAAAATTATATGGGCATAGATCTGGCCAGGTGGATGCCAAAAGAACGATGTGCTGGGAATCTTCAGAGTACGCTAAACAAACACGGATATGAAGCAACCATGGCACATCCAGCCTTGGAATGGTAAGTTTAGAGTTGTCCCTCCCTACGCCTAAAGGTGAATGTCGAAAAAGAAACGAGACGTCAACCACGATGAGTTAGACGATAAACTTAGATCAGTGGTTCTCAACCTTTTTTGGTCCGTTTCCCCCCATCACCATATTTTTAGGACGTCATTCCCCCCCCCCCTCACCATATTTTTAGGACATTATTCCCCCCTTACCATATTTTTAGAACGTCATTCCCCCCCCCCCTTTTGTATTTCCTCCCTAAAAATGTCCCCCTGCTCCTACACAGTATACGTAATAATTGAAGCTAAGTTTAATAGCACATACTAAAACAAGTCTAGACATGTACATAAAATGTGATTTGCGGATCTACTTACGTTATAAAATGAATTTCAGAAGGGTGATGCGTACAGAAGCGTAAAGTATGAAAGGAAAAACAAGATCAAGTAATCGGTTCTTGTATTAACGCGATCTTGAAATAATCTTCATCCCCCCCCCCGGAAACCCCAAAATTCCCCCCTGGGAGTAGGGGGGGAATTCCCCACCGGTTGAGAACCACTGACTTAGATTAACTTGCATCCATAAATACCAATACATTCTAAAATAACTCCCTTTTCTCAACTAGTTTCATAAATAGCACCATATTATAAAATATCACGATTATTTATCTCAGTTACTTTTCTAAATCATAGAACAATCTAAGATATCACCATTTTCTTAACTACTTTCTTAAATATCACAACAATTGTACACATCATCATTATCCCAACTATTTTCATATGAAAACCAATAAAATGTATAATATCATCATTATCCCAACCATTTTCATATAAAAACCCATAAAAATGTATAATATCATCACCATCTTTACTACTTTCATAGATACCAATAAAATATAAAATATTACCATTATCCCAGCTATTTTCATAACTACCAAAAGTTAAAGGGCGTCACTATAAACTCAAGCATTTTTTATTTTTTTGGCGGGGTCGGGGGAGAGGGCGTGGAGGGGGGGGGGGTGTTGTTTGTGATTTCTTGACAAGTTTACCTTCAGCAGTTTGCCTTTGCTTTGTGAACGGCAGGCACTCATACCATTGTATGAAACACCAGAGCAAGATGGTCTGCTTTTCAAATCGCACGCAGCTGTGTTTCGAACGCTGTACGTGGGATTACGAAGTGCGTCCGTAACCTCTTTCCCACCGAGCCAATATAAATACCAAAGAAATCTAAAATATCACCATTATCCCAACTATTTTCATAAATACCAATGCAACATAAAATATTACCATTATCCCAACTATTTTCATAAATTTCAAAGCAATCTAAAATATTATCATTATCCCAACTATTTTCATAAATTTCAAAGCAATCTAAAATATTATCATTATCCCAACTATTTTCATAAATACCAAAGCAGTCTAAGATATCACCATTATCCCAACTATTTTCATTAATATCAAAGCAATCTAAAATATTATCATTATCCCAATTATTTTCATAAATGTCGAAGCAATCTAAGATATCACCATTATCCCAACTATTTTCATTAATATCAAAGCAATCTAAAATATTATCATTATCCCAACTATTTTCATAAATGTCGAAGCAATCTAAAATATTATCATTATCCCAACTATTTTCATAAATGTCGAAGCAATCTAAGATATCACCATTATCCCAACTATTTTCATTAATATCAAAGCAATCTAAAATATTATCATTATCCCAACTATTTTCATTAATATCAAAGCAATCTAAAATATTATCATTATCCCAACTATTTTCATAAATACCAAAGCAGTCTAAGATATCACCATTATCCCAACTATTTTCATTAATATCAAAGCAATCTAAAATATTATCATTATCCCAACTATTTTCATAAATGTCGAAGCAATCTAAGATATCACCATTATCCCAACTATTTTCATTAATATCAAAGCAATCTAAAATATTATCATTATCCCAACTATTTTCATAAATATCGAAGCAATCTAAAATGTCAACATTATATGTGGAGCTTGCTAGTTATACTTTGTCTTAATTTATATTCCTGTTTGTTTTAATTTGTATTCCTGAAAAATCACAACAACAGAAATGAGATTCCTGAGAAGAATACTCAATGTATCAAGAAGAGATAAGATCAGAAATGAAGAAATCAGGACTAAAGTGGGGGTTATAGCTGCACTAGATTGTATTAGAAGGCAGCAAGTCAAATGGTTTGGCCATGCAAGTAGGTAACCAACTAACAGTATACCACAACAAGCAATGATGTTCAGACCAGAGGGAAGCAGAGGAAGAGGCCCACCACGTAAACGAAGGACGCAGGGAATAACAGAGTCCATGGTAATATCGATACATGAAGCCCATAAGCGGGCACTCTCACGCTGTTTATACTTCACCTCGACACTGCAAGGTCCAAGAGGAACATGATGAGATGAGATGAGACACTATCTCAACAACGTAATCAATGCAGAACTCTGCGATTCCAACATTCTAGTCAGTGGCTGTGTAGCCACGGGCTCAACAAGATATATATTTACCTCGTGACATAGATATGTTTGTGTGCGCGCGCGTGCGCGCGCGCGTGCGTGTATATTTTTCCTTTCTTTCGTCGAGCTTGCTAGATATATTTTGTCTTAATTTGTATTCCTGTTTGTGTACGACCTATTGGACTATTCTGATCCTGCCACAGTCACTTTATATATATTGTGATTTTCTACGCAGGTTTATCTTCAGCAGTTAGCCGTGCCTTCAACACAGCCGACGCTCATACCATTATGAAAATCAACGCAAAGCGATTTGCTCCCAAATCGTCTGCGGCTGACTTAGAACCTAATATGTCGGAACTGTGAAACTGCATTCGCTACACCTGTGCCGAAGACGCCGTATAGCATCGCTGTTATTGGGACATTATTGGATATACACCCTTCGTGTCAAACAATTTCAGACAGAGGGAAATACGATTCAGACGTGTCGTGAAAAGATCGCATGGGAGAAACACTGTACTGGCGATTTGTTTTCTGTGTTGATTTGGGCAGATCTTCTTCTGTCTTTTTGACGGTCACATATAGCGAATATCATCTAAGCTCACGTGGGGCATAAACAGTAGGATACGCCTGGGGTCTTCATCAGTACACCCGAATTTGTCATGTAGGATTTATAGATTTCCATTACCTGCTCTTGAGTTTCCTTTGGTGCTCCACGGTTGCAAGTCGCAGTCCTTAGACCCATTTCTTGAAGGTATACTCCAAGTGTACAATGTCCTATTCTGAGTCTGAAGATCCTAAACTGTGGGTTTTGCCTAACGTGTTGATACTGTCATCCTCTGGTTTATAATCTTCGTGTTGTATTTTATAATGCATGCTCATAGTTTGTTTTCGGGCGGATAGTTGCCTTTTTTGGAGCTCAGTTGTGGATAGGGCTGTCCCAAGGTTCCTTTCAAGCTTTTCAAGCTCACATTCCATTTCATTTTCATGGATGCCACAGTGGCTTGATATTCACTTTTCCGATTTTCACAGGTGAGAATTCTCTCTCTCTCTCTCTCTCTCTCTCTCTCTCTCTCTCTCTCTCTCTCTCTCTCTCTCTCTCTTTCTCTTTCTCTCTCTCTCTCTCCCTCTCTCGCTTTCACAACAATGGATTAATAAGGCTGACATCTTCATAACGCGCAACATATACTTTATTATTTCCCCTTGAATTGTTTCTATTCTAGGTTATGTTTCGTTTGTTTTTTAAACATGGCTAGCTTGTTCACTGTAATCCTGACGACTGCTTCGGTTATGTAAATATTAAACATAAGTTAGGAAAATGGCTAATAGTAATGATGAAACACTGGCAATCATTCTCCCCTCTTGACTTGAAAAAAAAAGACCGTTTAAACAGTTTAATAGTCACTATTTCCTAGCTGACGGATGCGTTAATTAATTCTCTATGTAACAATGGACTAATTTTCAACAAAGCAATGTAACGACAACTAGCGCTAAAATGTGTAAGCTTTACTAGAACACATTCACAAGGGATAAAATAGACACGGTGGCTAGAGCGTTCGTCGGCACACAAACAATATACAGACAGCGATATACCAACATAATACATATACTAATATACTGATCTTAGTTTAGTTTAGTTTAGTTTAGTTTAGTTTAGTTTAGTTTAGTTTAAATTAGTCGACGGATCAACATTACGGCACAGGGGTGAAACGAAACCCATAAATACTGCGTTCTACTCCTAATTTAAGCCTGTCCGGAGATTCTCAGCTCAGTGCACGAACTCCGTAGCACCGGCGATGATCCTGAAATACTTTGGGTAGATTTTTAGCTCGAAATGTTGCCCGGGCAGCGCCGTTAGGCTACTCTTTTGTTTTCGATTTCTAACTGCCAAGGGATTTGTTACGTGTGCAACAATACACACGGGTGTCCGATCTCCCTACCCAGGGACCAGGGGAAATTTTGTTACCAGAAGTCCACGTGACAGATCCCGGTTCTCACCGGGGCTTGAACCCGGGACCTCGAGTACTCGAGGCGGACACCATACCTCGAGACCACTCAACCGCCCAAACCTAATGTTAATATGTCATCTATGAGAAAAACGTGTGAAATTAACCCCCCGCCCCCCCCCCCCTTTTTTTTTTTTAAAAATATTTTCCCCCAATCGTATGTCTCTGACATAACCAGTCTTTGCCAATCTACCTTTTCATTCGACTGCACTTTCCTGGCGAGGCACACAACTCCATAGTTGTCTGATCAACATCAGCTAACGATCTTTTGTATATATTTATGTAGTTGTAGCAGTGTCTGTTTATTGTTTGTGTGCTAAGTCTCTATCCACAACGTCCATTTTGTCACTTATTATTGTGTTCCAGCAAAACTTACCATTTCCACGTCTCTCTTTGGTTTATTTACTAGTTTTTACAGCTTCACAGCAGTCCCACCAGTTTCAATCTCAATCTGTACCTAGCAACACACCGTGTATTTATGGGTTACTCTACATATTATATGCTTGTGTAATCTTCTGTTTCCGACACTTGTTACATAAGCCCAGATGTCCTCATTGTCTCTGTAGCCCTTCTGTCCCATATATGTATAGTTGCTATTTCTAGCCCAGTAGACGCAATCATTATTTTAAGTTAAGCAACCACTGTTTAGGATAAAACTAGTTAAAGTAACAGCAGCTCAACTAATGGAGTTAATTAACATAGGTGACGCTACTATGCAAGCTCCCAAAATGTGCACGAGTATCGTCTAGTTTTGCTTAGATGATTATTATGATCCTTAGTAAACAATAGTGTATACAAATGGTGTGGGAAAGGAGAGTTGACTGCTGTCGTGCTGTTGTTACTGTAGTCGGAAAACAAACACAAAATACGACTAAGAAGCTCGATGAATGGGGAAACTCAAATATATACATAAAAACGTTTCGACTAAAGTCTTTATCAAAGTATAAGAACAACTAAATAATGAAAAGTGATTTTTTTTAACAAATATTTTAAAGGAACACTCATCTCCACATTGTATATCGAACTACTTCTTGAAATTGTGAGAAATAAGTAGTCTTGTTTAATTACTTTTTATTTTGTTTTTCTTGTTCGCTGATGAAGATTTCGGTCTAAACGATCGCTTGTATCTCTGTGTTTTTCGATTCGTTGAGTTTCTTAGTCATATTTTTTATTTTTATTCGGATACCATTATACACATTTTGTTATAACAGATGTACACAGCACGAGGCATAAAAAGAAAGAAATCTGCTAACAGACTTCTTGCACAGACATGACATATTAATCGTCTTTTAATATACGAAATCTAATGAATAAATTAATAATGCTGTCTCGAAACAAATGCTCGAGAGTAATTTACAAAACCTGCTGTGGAATAATGTTAGGAAAGTAAGCATTTAATAATGAAGAAACTTTAATTACGTTGTTGGATGCATAGTCACTCAAAACATTTAACATACCATTAAAAAAATGCTACAGTTGCAATCTTTATTAATGCTTGAGATATTAGTTTATAATAATGTTAACGATTTAATAGCGCGATAATGTTTTGATACATTCTGTTAAAATGGTGGAGGTGTAATTTTTTATACTGGTGTTGGGTGCGTTTTGCCGTGTTCCTTTACCAATTAGAACAGTGTTTCCCAACATTTTTTGTGCCATGCCCCACTTATGCCTTTCTAAAATTCATATTGCCCCCCTCCCCTGCCCCCCCCCCCCCCCTCAACATATACATTATTTTTAATATTCAAAAATTGAAATGTTCACTAAAGAAACCTGAATGATAGGTTTTAGGAAGAAATCACTAGGTAATTAATAAATTATTGAGCAAACACAGTAAGTAAATTTTCAAAACATATAATGGAGAACTGAAATTCAAGTACAAAATAATTTTAATGAAAGATTTTTCTATATTATTTTAATTATTAGTAATTATTTATTATTTAAATTTAGTGAGATCCTTGCGCTTGATGCTTGCTGCAAAGAGATCTTATGTCAGGTTCCAATTTAGTTAACTTCAGTCTCAAGTCTCCCCGTTTTGTTAAATCCAGCCGATTTCTTCCATTTTCGAATTGCCCCCCTTAACAGTCAAATTGCCCCCCTGTGGGGCGTGGGCCCCACGTTGGGAAACACTGAATTAGAAACTCCCTGGTGTGCATGTTATCTTTGTGGAATATTATGACTGATGAATGTACTTGTGGAACTGGTGAAATGACAACTCAACATTTGTTGCCAAAGTGCCCAACATATACAGAACAGAAAAAAAAAACTATTTTGGCCAATACTCGCTTCATTTGAGGCCACTCTACGCGGAGATGTCAACAAGCTTAAGCCTACTGCTGCTTTCTCAGTAACGTTTGAGCGGTCATTGTATATCCCCCAGAAATGATCTTATTGGAGCATGGGAGTTTAAGATTGTTGGAGAAATGGTCTTACCAAACTCAAAGATTGGGACAGTCGTGCTAGTACCGTGGCCAGCTTACTAGTCTGGCTATCTAGGTGGCCATATGTTGGAATTTTCTTCAGGGTCGACCAAGCCTAAAATAGGTACCACGAAATTTTCTGGGAAGTACATGTGTCATGCGCAGTGTTGACCACATCAATCACCTATTGTTGATTGATCTATACAAGATTTGACTAGCACCATATACCTAATACGCTCATTGAGTGTAACATGATCCTTTTTTTAGTTTTAATTACATTAACTCAAAGATTGATCTTATTGGAGAATATGTATATAAGATTGTTGGAGAAAGCATCTTGTAGCAGAAATGACAGACTGGTTGTATAATACTGCAGAAATGAAAGACTGGTTGTATAATACTGCAGAAATGACAGACTGGTTGTATAGTACTGCAGAAATGACAGACTGGTTGTATAGTACTGCAGAAATGATAGACTTATTGTATAGTACAGCAGAAATGACAGACTGATTGTATAGTACTGCAGAAATGACAGACTGGTTGTATAGTACTGCAGAAATGACAGACTGATTGTATAGTACAGCAGAAATGACAGACTGGTTGTATAGTACTGCAGAAATGATAGACTGGTTGTTTAATACCGCAGAAATGAAAGACTGGTTGTATAGTACTGCAGAAATGATAGACTGGTTGTATAGTACAGCAGAAATGACAGACTGGTTGTTTAATACCGCAGAAATGAAAGACTGGTTGTATAGTACTGCAGAAATGACAGACTGATTGTATAGTACTGCAGAAATGACAGACTGGTTGTATAGTACTGCAGAAATGACAGACTGATTGTATAGTACTATAGAAATGACAGACTTGTATAGTACTGCAGAAATGACAGACTGGTTGTATAGTACTGAAGAAATGAAAGACTGGTTGTATAGTACTGCAGAAATGAAAGACTGGTTGTATAGTACTGCAGAAATGAAAGACTGGTTGTATAGTACTGCAGAAATGACAGACTGGTTGTATAGTACTGCAGAAATGACAGACTGGTTGTATAGTACTGCAGAAATGAAAGACTGGTTGTATAGTACTGCAGAAATGAAAGACTGGTTGTATAGTACTGCAGAAATGACAGACTGGTTGTATAGTACTGCAGAAATGACAGACTGATTGTATAGTACTATAGAAATGACAGACTTGTATAGTACTGCAGAAATGACAGACTGGTTGTATAGTACTGCAGAAATGAAAGACTGGTTGTATAGTACTATAGAAATGACAGACTTGTATAGTACTGCAGAAATGACAGACTGGTTGTATAGTACTGCAGAAATGAAAGACTGGTTGTATAGTACTATAGAAATGACAGACTTGTATAGTACTGCAGAAATGACAGACTGGTTGTATAGTACTGCAGAAATGAAAGACTGGTTGTATAGTACTATAGAAATGACAGACTTGTATAGTACTGCAGAAATGACAGACTGATTGTATAGTACTGCAGAAATGACAGACTGATTGTTTAATACCGCAGAAATGAAAGACTGGTTGTATAGTACAGCATAAATGACAGACTGGTTGTATAGTACTGCAGAAATGACAGACTGGTTGTATAATACAGCAGAAATGACAGACTGGTTGTATAGTCCTGCAGAAATGACAGACTTATTGTATAATACAGCAGAAATGACAGACTGATTGTATAGTACTATAGAAATGACAGACTTGTATAGTACTGCAGAAATGATAGACTTATTGCATAGTACTGCAGAAATGGTAGACTAGTTGTATAGTACCGCAGACATTACATACTGATTGTATAGTACAACAGAAAAGACAGACTGATTGTATAGTACCGCAGAAATGACAGACTGATTGTATAGTACTGCAGAAATTACAGACTAATCGTATAGTACTGCAGAAAGGGCAGACTGGTTGTATAGTACTGAAGAAAGGGCAGACTGGTTGTATGGTACTGCAGAAATGGCAAACTTGCCTATACAACAGGATTGGGGTGGATCACAACGTGCTGCGAGAACATTGTTTAATGCGAAAATGTTGTAAAACTGGAAGTAAAGTTGCAGATAACGACTTCTCGCATAAAACATACGTTAAGCTGTTCATAAAGATAGTCAAACGGCACGGAGGATACTATAATGAAGCAGATAGGAGAAAATCGATCTAGGCTGAATACTGCAACTGTGTGGACAGTACACTGACATAGGGAGCGACTGGAGAGTTGAACTCAAACTGAGAGGTCTATTTATTAAATACAATGTGGAACTATGTATTTAGTGAGCAAGATTTGAATACTAAAGAAAAATATCAAAATAGACATAAACACCAAGGGCATCCGCTAAAACGAAAAGTGGGACCACGAGAAAAAAAAATCCGCTGAAACAAAAAACAAAGGACTCTTTTACAGCCTTGAGGCATAATAAATATATGGTGCTAGCTTTAAATGTTTATAGACGAATCGGTACTATGTCGGTGACGTGGTGTGTATCACGCCGCTGTCTTTACTTCCCACGACATTTCCTGGTACACATCTCAGGCTGGGTCGACCTGGGGCGGGGGGGGGGGGGGGGGGTGCAAGGTCAGTGTAAACAAACCCGCCTCAGTATGGATTCGAACACATAACCACTGGGAGAACACGCGAGTGTGCTAGCCACTAGACGGCACGCAGCATCTGTGGTAAACTTAAAGGTAGACCTATAGCAGAAACTGCCGTCGGGATATGAAGTGCTAGGCCTTCACAGTTTCTGGGCCCGATATATGAGGTGGGGTGGTCAATTCCCTTCCTCTTCGTCTTTTCTTCCCAACACAATTCCCAGAAAGTTCTCAAAATTGTCTGGCGCTCAGTTGTATGCGGCTATATTCACCCCGGAGACGTCCTGGTCCAAAGGCATAATTCTTCTTCTGCTGGGGATAGAACACAGACAAATCTTGGCAGCAAGAGGTGTCTATACAGCGGCATATAAATCTCTTCCTAGGCCCAACAAATCTTGGCAGCAAGAGGTGTCTATACAGCGGCATATAAATCTCTTCCTGGACCCAACAAATCTTGGCAGCAAGAGGTGTCTATACAGCGGCACATAAATCTCTTCCTGGACCCAGGGTCATAAACCGTCTTAACTAAAGCACAGTACAAGACACAAGGTGTTATATTTTAAGCGTGTAAACAGTTCATCACTACAGAAAGACAGATTATGTTCATCCTAGCGTATCCTATGAACAAGGTGATGCTGGTAGGTCAGAAACTTACTTCCAGGACGTAAGATCTCAGGGCAGCAGGTTGACTCCTTGGTCATGTGGTAAAGCCGCCTGCTCAGAAGTTCGTGAGTGCTTTGTGCGACTCCGTGAGTCGTTACACAGTGTATTAGTTCGCACTCCTGAAGGTCGTCCCTGGGTCTACAGAGTTTGTTCTAGTGCGACGCTTTCGGCAGATCGCTGTGCGAAAAGAGATTAACTTAACGGGATAAAACCCCGTGCAACGAAGTCAATCGATTGGTTGCCTTTAAACCTGTCACATGTTAGGGCAGACAGGTTCATCCTAGATAATTTTCTGAAAAGTGTGATATGGGTAGGACAAAAAGTTGAATCATGAAGTATGACACCTTCGCTGCTGTTTTGTCAGCTGTGATGTGGGTCTATCTGAACACTGACTTTCAGTAAGTGTGCATCTGTTTTGTCAGCTGTGATATGGGTCTATCTGAACACTGACTTTCAGTAAGTGTGCATTGTGACTCGCGCCTATTCTGAGTGTGATTGTACAGATTGTCACGGTGAAACAACACACATTGTGTGGATGTGAGCGGTGTGCAGCACTGGCCAAGAAGTAAATTGCACTGGTAAAACTGAGGGCAGTTCTTGGGCGTGCAGTCTGCACAATTACAGCTATGCACATACTTTCTGTCCACGCCTTTCTTCTCATGACTGTGTCTAGTATGGCCATGTCCCTCCCTTCTTTCCGGGCTCTTCTTTCGTCCTGACTTATGTCTGTGTGTTTTTCTATGGGAATGTTCATCTCGTGTTTGTGGCTTTTTCTGACAGGATGCACAAGGGATGTCTGTACAGTTGGCAGCCAACACTCTTGACGGATGATCTGTGTTTGAAGAAGGAATCATGTAACACTGCGAGCACATAAGACAAGCTGGTGAATTCTGCTGTTGATTCATACATTGTTTACACACACAGATGGTGTGTCCTCTGCAGTTTGGACATTTGGCGTAGGCGTCTTTCACAATACCTATTGCATTTATCAATTCTACTGCGCGCAGATCTGGGCCGCATAAGGTATTATAGGAGTGATTTTCAAGAAACTGACGTTTCCTTTCGCTATCACTGGTATACTCGCTTTCGGTATGTGTGTTCTGGGGTGAGTGATTATCTTTCTTCAAAGATTTCTTGTCACTGAATTCCGAAACAAAACGGGACGCCAAGCTGCCTGACGACACATCGCTGTTGGAATGAGACCGCGAAGACGATCTTGGCGATGGTGTTGGAGAATTACTACTGTGTCTCCTGTGTCTTCTAGATTTCTTATAATGATATTTGTCCTGTTTATTGTGTTTTCTGTAAGACACATTATCGCTCTTTCTTGGGTCTGGGGAAATTCTCTGTTGTTTACTTTCTTTAAGTCTGTTCGACTCCTTTCTGTTGTCCGTGCTGCTGGAACTTTGTGAAGAGATGCGACTGTTTCTCCTCCGTGAACGAGTCTTGGTACGTCTTTTTTTCGACTTTGGATCTTCGCGCAAAATACCTTGTCGATGGGTAACACTTTTGTTGTATCTATGAGCCGAAGTCGGTGTGGAAGTTGACGAGCTCTCTTTTGGCTTTGAATTTTCAATGTCCTTTTGCCATAAGACGCCATTAGAGCACTCAGAACTCAACGACTCACTACTTCTGGAGTGACAGCGACGAGGTCTGCTGCTTGGGCGGCTAATCTGCTTTCTTTGGCGCCTTTTTCTCCTTTTTCTTGACACATCTGATGGCGCGAAGGTATGTGTGTTGCAGAAACCATGACACGCACAAGGTTTCTCTTGACCACCATGCTGTGACTTGTTGTCGACATTCATGTGAATGCACACAACACTTGGGCTATGTGCCATTTGTTCCTCCAACATTGTCCGGACTGTAGCCCGATTCCTGGTTTCTAGTATCAACATGGGATGTAACACAATGAAATAACACCTTCGCTGAGGCTATATTATGTCCACACTGTTTGAAATCTCGCTATCCAAGATACAATAGCTATCTATGTCACGGCTGTTTGATAACTCACTATCCAGTAGGTATTAATTGGATTTCACTTGCTCACTTACATCATCCATTTTAAGCTATTACCAAAACGTTAAGTCATTCAGCTAGTAGGCATACTGTAGTATATTAATAATTGATTTCCTTATGATAGGAAAGGTGTTCTCCTTATTTGCCGCTGTGTTCATAAACATATCCACACAGTTTCCTGTCGAAGTGAAAGCTTTCAAAGATACCCCATTGTCGCCCGCTGATATTCACTTTATTGCTCACTTTCGTTTGATTTCTAATAGCAACTCCCGCTTTTAGTGATGATTGTGTTGTGTTAGTGTCTTTCGCACATATTATATCACGCATTCATATAAATAGCTATTTTATATTTATGAACATAGGCTAATCGATAATATAGCATTTACCCACATTTGATCGTGTGTCTCAATTGTCACCTCCGTTTCAATGATTGATTTAAATCGAGATTCAACCATTTCTGATAAATATAAATGGTAATCGCTTCCTTTAATATATGACCATATACTAGTTTCTTTGTTTATATATTTTATAGTTTTATATTATATAGTTGCTTTCTTTATATATTAAATGTATAGTTACTATAACTGGTTTCCGGCTATATCTAATATTGGTTTCGGGAGACCCGGGTTCGAAACCTTGGTAAGGTGTGGGATTTTTTTTCTGTCGGGGGCAAAAAGAAAATCCTAACCTGCACAGTTCGCGGCATCTGCACTAGCCAGGCGGCCTTAATTCCTTAGGCTCAAGACCCACCCCCCTGCCATACACCGCAAGGTACTATATTGGCAGTAAATGGCAGTTTTCTGTCAGTTATTACACTATGTAAGTGAAACACACTAGGACTTGAGCATTCTGATGATCATCTTTGTTGCCGGGAGATTTCTCGGGAGTAACTTGTAGCTCCTTGATGTTTGGCTTTACTGCAGAGACGCATACAGAAAGTCTTAGCTAGACTCTATCCCAGAGAAATCTGTTCAATGCCTGCGCTGTAACGTGGCTTTACCTTCTGAGCTAGCACATTCTTTGGTCGTGTATGTTAGGTTTTACCTTCGGAGTAGCTAGCTCATTCTTCAGTCTTATATGTTAGGCTTTAACTTGAGAGTGTTAAGCTCATTCTTTAGTCATACATGTTAAGCTTTAACTTGGGAGTGGCTAGCTCATTCTTTAGACTTATATATTAGGCGGCTGTGTATTGCGAACGGTTGTGAACAAGATGACGTAGCAACAGTGTCCCTACCGTTCGCTTGCTTTGATGTATATGGGAAAACGACGATGCGTATTGCTCATGTGTTGACTAGAAACATATGTTGTTTATGTGACAGTTGAAATGTTAAACCACGGATGTGGAACTATTTTCGCAACAGTTTTTATGCCTTCCAATATCCCTTCTTTTCTGACCACAAGAAAGACACGGCATCGGATTGCACAATCTGCTAGAACAGGTGCACGAAATAGTTCTTGAACAACCTGTTCGGTGAGAACTACCTAGCGACTGTTTCGAGTTGCTGTCTATACATTGTGAATGACTCGGGCACAGACTGGGGTTGAGCTGTATTGGCTGCACATCCATGTAGCTGTCACGCTGGTAACTTAAGTTTTGGCTTTGTGAGCAAAGCGCGGAAAGCGGCTCCCCTGTCTGGCATTTGGGATAACCGTTTAGAGCACCAGAAGATCCGAATGAATTACTGAAGAATTCTGGAGATTGATTTCTGGAAGAGTGTGGTTTTTCCTGTTCCTTATCCAATGAATTACTGGGAGCTTGAAGCTGCGAACTTTCGGGACGGTGGAAATGGAGATAGCTCTCTATAGGGTGCCATTTGCATGGATGTGCAATGTTTGTGTGGTGCTTCCGTTTTCGTTTTTGTGGAGCACTGGTAGTGAACGTATTACTGGGAAAACCCGGACTTTTTGACAAGCTTAGAGAGCTTTGATTTTCGTGAAAACGTCCAGTGGCAGGACATTGATTCACGTGACTGATTTCTTGGGTAATTGTTTCTATTACTTGAGGGTCTGCACAAAAGTAACATGGTTCTTTGTTAATATGACAATATTCTGGCTTTACCGGTTCGTATTTCTTAAGCATCACACTATCATCTTCATCAGAAATCATTTTCAATTTTCGTTTTCTTTTCTTTCGGCACTGGCAATTATAACACGGGAGATCACATGAACCTATATCTATTCTACCCTGTTCATGCCGTGTACTGGATGTCTCATGGACATTTCTATTTGGAATCGGATGGATGTTCGTTTCAGTACAGACAGACCACACTGTTTGGTCGACCGTATAAGTTATGTTGTTGTGAGTTTCAAATCGCTGTTTCCCGCCATCAGAAAATGAAACACTGTAATTTAGTGTACAACCCTCGTGATTTTTCTTGTCGTGATTTGAATGTGTGCAGCCTGACACTCCGTGCCCTGAATCGTCTTCATCTCTATCTTTCTGATCTTTGTCGATGACATTCGTATAACTAGAATCTTTGTGTTTTTCATCTTTGTCGATGACATCCGTATAACTAGGATCTTTGTTTTTCTCATCTTTGCCAATGAAATCTGTGTAACTTGGAGCTTTGTGTTTCTCATCTTTGTCGATGAAATCTGTGTAAATAAGATCTTTGTGTTTCTCATCTTTGTCGATGAAATCTGTGTAAATAAGATCTTTGTGTTTCTCATCTTTGTCGATGAAATCTGTATAACTTGAGTTTTTGTGTTTCTCATATTTGTGCTTGGGGTCTGCATCGCTTGAATCTTTGTGTTTCCGGTCTTTATGATTTGGGTCTGCATCAGAGGGATCTTTGTGTTTCCGGTCTTTATGATTTGGGTCTGCATCAGAGGGATCTTTGTGTTTCCGGTCTTTATGATTTGGGTCTGCATCAGAGGGATCTTTGTGTTTCCGGTCTTTATGATTTGGGTCTGCATCAGAGGGATCTTTGTGTTTCCGGTCTTTATGATTTGGGTCTGCATCAGAGGGATCTTTGTGTTTCCGGTCTTTATGATTTGGGTCTGCATCAGAGGGATCTTTGTGATTCCTGTCTTTATGGTTTTGGGTTGTGTATCTTCGATGTTTGTGTTTCCGGGCTTTGTGATTGTCTGCATCACTTAGATCTTTGTATTTTAAATCTGTGTGACTGTGATCTACTTCACTTGAATCTTTATGCTTTTGCTTTTTACGGCTAGCGTCTGTATAACCTAGATTTGTGCGTTTCCGCTCGTTGTATTTGGGGTCTGTATTATTTGAAACTTTGTGTTTCTGTTCTTTGTAATTGTTGGCTGCTTCACTTTGATCCGTGTGTGTCCGGTTTGTGTGATTGGGATCTTCATTACATGGATCTGTATGTTTCCGATCTCTGTAGTTAGAGTGTGTATCTCGTAGCTCTGTGTGTCTCCCGTCTCTGTTATTAGATTCTGTTTCACGTAGATCTTTGTGTTTCCGGTCTCTGTTATTATATTCTGTTTCACGTAGATCTTTGTGTTTCCAGTCTCTTTGGTTAGATTCTGTTTCATGTGGATCTTTGTGTTTCCGGTCTCTATGGTTAGAGTCTGTGTCTCGTAGAACTTTGTGTTTCCAGTCTCTGTGGTTATATTCTGTTTCACGTAGGTCTTTGTGTTTCCGGTCTCTGTGGTTATGCTCTGTTTCACGCAGATCTTTGTGTTTCCAGTCTCTATGGTTAGAGTCTGTGTCTCGTAGAACTTTGTGTTTCCAGTCTCTGTGGTTAGATTCTGTTTCACGCAGATCTTTGTGTTTCCAGTCGTTGTGACTGGAGTCTGTATCACTTGGATCTGTGAGGCTTCGATCTTCACTGTTGAATTCTGCATATCTTGAACCTCTCTGACTTCTGTTATTATGAGTGCTGACAGTGCTATTTATTTTTCTCTTACTGGTACTACTGTCATTATTAATTGTTTCGCGTATTACTTGTTTGCTGAAGTTGTTTTCGTTGCATACTGCATTGTTTAGGTCTTTCTGATTTCGATCACTATCGTAACTCGCAGTATTACTTACACATCGTTTAATACTTGTAATGTCGTTAACTACATGTATATTGTTTTGTGATTCTCTCTTTTTACTATAATTACTAACATCATTAGTTTTTTCTTGCTTATTCGCAATAATGTTAATATTAACAATGTTATTTAGTTCTTCATTATTATCTTTACTTAGAGTGTCACACAAATCTCTTTTACTGTAATCACTGCGACCGTTAATCTTGTCTGTCTTTTTTCTGTTGCTATGATTACTAGCAACGTTACTTTCTTCTCTCTCACTACGGGAGACGTAATTACTTATAATATTGCTTAGTTCTTGCTTACTGGCCTTACTATCCTTACTCAAAGTGTTACTTAGTTCATACTTATTGATATCAAGGACATTACTGGCGCTGTCGGTTGGTTTTTCCTTTCTTTGCATATTGTCAACGTTGACATTGTTACTTAGTTCTCGTTGACTTGGGTTACTGTCACTGCTGATATTATTGCATAATTCTTGCTTTCTCTGATTGCTGTCATTGCTGACATTGTTACTTAGTTCTCGCTTACTGCGATTGCTGTCATTGCTGACATTGTTACTTAGTTCTCGCTTACTGTGACTGCTGCAATTCCTCACATTATTACTTAGTTCTTGCTTACTGTGACTGCTGCAATTCCTGACATTGTTACTTAGTTCTTGCTTACTGGTATTGCTGTCATTGCTAACACTGTTGCTTAGTTCTTGCTTACTGTGACAGCTGCAATTCCTGACATTGTTACTTAGTTCTTGCTTACTGGTATTGCTGTCATTGCTAACACTGTTGCTTAGTTCTTGCTTACTGTGACAGCTGCAATTCCTGACATTATTACTTAGTTCTTGCTTACTGTGACAGCTGCAATTCCTGACATTGTTACTTAGTTCTCGCTTACTGGGATTGCCGTCATTGCTGATATTGTTACTTAATTCTCGCTTACTGGGATTGCCGTCATTGCTGACAGTGTTACGCAAGTCGCTGTTACTTTGGTTACTGTGAATACTGACAGTGTTAATTAATTCTTGCTCAGTGTGGTAGTTTTCGCTGCCAATATTCTTACCTAGATCTGTCAGATTCCGTTTACAGTTATGACTAACAATGCTACCTATGTCTTGCTTGCTACGGGTGATGGGGTCACTGGTATTGCTACTTGCTTCATCGTAGCCTGATTCTGTGAGGTTTCGCTTGTACACTTTTTGACATTCCTCTGGATTGTGTGGATGTTTGCAAGGGTTATATCTACATCCCCGCTCTAAACATAATCGAATTCTCTGTGAGCCAGTAATGGTTTTGGAGATAGTAATAAAGTCTCCATGTTCGGATTTCTCACCCTTAGTACGATGTTCATCGTCTTGGTTGTGAACATTGTCACGCGATCCTTGTTCGGGTTTCTCACTCTTTGTACGATGTCTACCGTCTTGGTTGTGGACATTGTCACGTGATCCTTGTTCTGAGATGACAGGAGCGAATGTATTGAATATATGATGGAAGCAAGCTAAATACGGGGAGTATTTTTGTTGCTGGTTGCATTCTGTATTGGTGCATTCGAAGTTAAGTGGGTACTTTGCGGAGTGTGTGTGGGGAAAATTAGCTTGTTCAGTACCGGGTGTATTCAAGCTGTTGCTTGACATGGCAAGATTTTCGTCTTGTGGGTCTAGATATGAAATGCTCATATTCTGGCTATTTTCTGTGATGTTGCAATTGCTTTTAATAATGAAGTAACCGCCGAAGCGACAGTTTTCTACTCTGCAGCCGTGACAAGTTATACACTCGTCTGAATGTGCACAATCATTTGAGAGGTGGTTCGTGTGTATATGTTGATTACCCCGATATAGACAATAGTTGGGGCCAAACTGTCTTGAACATGGCCGGCAAACAAGTAAATGGTGTCCGAGGTTAGTGCATGAACAATCAAGCCGGTCATTTGCTCTATTTTCCTGCAGCCGTGAACAACAGTTGCATTGAAACATGGAATTCTGGCAACTAGTAGGGGGGCACTTACTGAGGTCATGTTCTCCATTGTCAGAACCATTGTGGTTTGGATTATAATAATCTTTGTTTGTGTTGACTTGTGCTCGTAGAAGCTCCGCTATGTCCATGAGAATATTCTTCTGACCTCGCATCTCTGGCATTTCCGAATCTAAATCAGGTAGATCGCATGTAGTGCTCTGCTCCTGGGAGTTATCTTTACAGCTGAATGTACTTCCAAACAGATTGGGATCTACAGAGTCTTTGTATTTGCTGTTGGACATAGCGTAAATGATACCCACTGAGTCATCTACTTTACTTGAAATCGTTTCTCTATCCACGGAGGGTTTCAACTGTTTCTCATCATCACTATCAGACGACTCAACGTCTACAGTCTTATCCACACATGAAGGTCCAGATTTGCATACACCACATTGGCTGTTGACATCTGCAAGCTTTTCGTCATCATCTCTTTTATCATAATGACTGCCTTCAGATTCCTGTGTATAATCAGCATCTTTAAATTTTTCATATTTCTTTTTGATAGAACAAAATATAGAAACTTTATTGTTGTCCAGTTCACGTTTTATTTTCAGCTGCTTCCTATTAGAAATATATCCTTTATGTTTGTGAAGTTCATGCTGTCTGATGATATCAACATTATCGATTTGACAGTCCCTACATCCATGGACATTTGGCAGCTGGAAAGTCTGACTTCTAATGTTACTACCAAAGGACGCTGGCGGAAATTGGTCTGCATTCTTACTTTCTGTTGTTTTTGTGGCCACTCTTTCCTGTCCAAGCTCGTCTTGTTTTATTTGTTGGTTGCCGATATGCGGAAGTTCTACAAAATCGCCTTTACTAGCACAATCATTGTGCTTTTGTGTACCATATCCACCAGGAAGAGATGGTGTCGTGTTCTTATCTCCAAATGTAGGGAGAATCGCAGGTACAGAAGATTCGATTTTATTATGTTTATGTTTTCTTTTACACGCGAAAGTGTTATTTCGTTTAACTTGTTGATAGTCATCCTGTGGAAGTGTTATTCTGTCTGGCTGTTTTGGGAGAGCTGCATCACTGTGTGTGCTGGATTGCATGCGTGGAAGCTGAGAGACGTGTTGGTTATCGCCCCGTTGATCTCGCATCTCTGATACTTCCGAATCGAGGTCAGGTATATTACATATTGTGCTCTGCTCTCGTGAGTCATCTCCACGCGGAGGTTGTGATTTGGACACACCACATGGACTAAATGCTTTAACCTTTTGATAGTGATACATTCCATCATGGCGACTGTTTCCAGAGTTCTGAACGACATCCGCATCTTTGATTTTCACTGATTTTTGTTTGATAGCACAAAATATTGATGTCTTCAAACGAGCGTACTCATCATTACCTGATTGATGGTTGGTGTATGTGTCCCAGAGTTGTTGTTCAGGCTGGTCACTGGTATAGCTATCTTCGTGCCGACAGTCCTTACATCTGTGAACACTTGGCTGTTGGGGACTCTTACTTTCATTCTTCAAATTGGTAAAGGCTTTTGGGGATTTGCCATTAGCTTCACTTTCCTTTCTGCTTTTAACAATCATTTCTTGTTCGATTTCAAATTTTTTCATGTCCTTGTTTACATCATCTGCAGACTTTGAAACTGTTCCTTCTTCATTGGAGAAGGAATATTGTTCTTTAACAGAACATCTTCTATCGTGGTAAATTCTTGCGTTCCTATCATTTGGGACTGGATTTTTATGCGAAATACATTTATTGTCATTACTTCTAGTTTCCCTATATTTGTTAGGGTTTTCCCGTTCAATTGTATGATCATCATCATTGCAAGGTTTCTTTCTGCCTGACTGGCCATTGCGATCACTGCAGGGAAACTTTCTCTTTAAAACACAGCTTTTAGCAAACAAATGATCTTCTATTGCTGGTAAACATTGAAAATTGATGCTTTTAATTTCTGTCTCTGGGATGAGTTCGTGTTCCAAATAATTTGAAATTACCTGTTCTTGGTCATTTGTGACGACATTGCTATTTTGATCTGCAGCGGCTTGTTCTGAAGAGTGCTTTGTATCTTGACAATCTGTATCAGTTTTGGAGACATCAGCTTCTATATCCACAAGTTCTGCTGTTGTTGTTGAAGTGTGCGTTTCCTTTTCTGTTTCTGTTAATGTGTGTGGTTTCTCTTGAGGCGGTGAACTTTCTTGTGCAATAGGTTGAAATACGCGAGCCGAATCTGGATTGTCTGCAGGGCTTGGATGTTGGCTAGTCTTCTCAGGAGTAACGTTAGTTTGACTGCTTACAGAACACACTTCTTTAAGTGTTTTTATTCCCTTGACGCATGGGTTTTCAGTGATTCTGCAGCATTCACATCTACAGCCACAACAGTGACCCAAGCTTTGATAAAAGTCTGGTTTGTCACAACTCATTTTGTCACACATACTTTTCTTTGCACACGTATTGTCGAAGGTTATTTTGTCACATACGTGTGTCTTTGTACACGTGTTGTCAGGAGTCATTTTGTCACATATGTGTGTCTTTGTACACGTTAAGTATCCGCAACGATCTGAAATGTCGTGGCACCCGTTGTACACTCTACTACAGTTTTGAGGGTTGAACATATTGTCATCACAAAATGTGAATATTGCATCACTTCTATTGCAAGTAAACCGAGCGGAGCTACATTGAATGTCGTTATCTTCAGTACCGCAACATTTATTCTCCGCGCTAGGACACGATGTGTTAACCTTACTACATTCACCGTTACCTGATTGAAATGTACTTCGATCAGGTAAATTACAAAGTTCTTTATCAAACTTTTTCAGTAGCTGTTTCAGGTGTCTCGATGAACATTTAATTGTGGACGAGGTAGGTACTTTTTGCTTCATCGATGACGATGATGCTGCGCCACAGGTACACGAAGAAGTTGTCGGAGTCTGATGAACGGCTGTGGAAGAAGTGTCATCCACAAGGCGTCCTTTGTGTGAGCAGCTGCATTCAGTTCTCCTGTGACAATCGCTAACTGCCTTGCAGTTTTCTGATGTACTCCGTGTGCCAGCAAAGAGGGTACCCAATATTTTCAAGGTTTCTAAGCTGAAGTTGTATTTTTTAACTTTAGGATATTTCTTTGTGTTTGAGTTACGTAAGCAAAGTTGAATACTCCGATACAACGAGGCATTAATGTGTGTTACGTTATCTTGACAAGTACTGCCATCACAGCCATTCCTTCTAGTAACACAACACCTAGAAGTTGCAAAAGTCCTAGTTGGCGAACAACAATAACGGCATTGGCAGCTGGGGCAGAAAGTTGCTTGCGACCCACGGAAGGAAGGTGATTGTTTGAATATGTTCTTACCTTTCTGACATGAGCACCTCTTATCTTCAGCACTGCAGATATATGTCTTATGTTTACGCGGAGTCCCATGTTTCCTGCATATAAATCTGCATATTTTAGTTGGTATTTCGTCACTTGAATGGAGAGCATTTGAATGTGCCGTGCTTGAGTTTCTGAAGACGATACAGTTTACACGGAGAATTGTTAGTTTACAATTAATGCTCTGTTACATAATTGGATATAAGCAGTAATAATGCTCAGTTGAAGAGCCGCCGTGGCGAAGTAGCTAACACGTTTGCCTGCCTACCTGGTGGGTATAGGTTCGAATACCCACCACGGCGAATTTTTTAACACATTCAATGGCCAAACAAAAAGTAGGTTTGGACCAAACAAATATGGATGGCTGAAAATGGAAAGTGTGGGTGTGTCACAGTTATGACTTCAAAGTTGTTAATATGTTAGCAGTTGTTGTATTGTATATCAATTAAAGCAGGTGGCTTAAGGAAAACTACTGTATTGGTAGTTTAATTGAGACAATATTTCGCAGTGACAACATTTCGTAGATATATAACCCCATGGCAGATAGGGAAGTCCCTTAAGACAATTAATCACCCCATGGCTCTGAATCAGTTAATTTTCCCTGGCTTTCCAGGTCAACCCAGCCTAAAACGGGTACCAGAAAATATCTTGGCAGTAAAGGGGGGAGGTGTGATATAGACTACGTCACCTGTCCACTGCCGGCTGATCTACATAAACATGAAGTGAGCACCATATACTCAGTATGCCTCAAGCCGTGTTGAAGGATCTGTTGCTGTTTCAGTGCCGTTGGTTGGTTAGTGGATTCTCTGGAAAGCAGCTCGAACCCTTAAGTCAAACACCGGTCTTCGGGTTGTTTGAGCTCTCTGCGGGTTTGTTTTTGTTTTGTTTTTTTATTTATTTAGAGGAACAAAACTGGTGTAGAGACTTTCCTTCTGACCTTGAAATGAAATATTACCCCATGTGAATGTGTTGCAGACCTTTCCTTCCTCTCTCCAAGCTCGAAATCCAGCGGGGTGCTCAAGACTGAGAATGGAACTTGACATATAAAGATGTACCTAGATCATGACACACCACAGTACGAAAGGACTTAATGAGATTGAGCCTGGTTTGTTAATGTTTCCTATTCAGATGGTGTCCGCCTCGAGAGCTGGAGGTCCCGGGTTTAAGCCCCGGTGAGGGCCGGGATTTTTTCACGTGGACTTCTAGTAACAACATTTTCCTTGATCTCTGGGTAGTGAGATCGGACGCCCGTGTGTATTGTTGCACACGTAAAAAAAATCCCTCGGCAGTTGGAAATCGAAAAAGAGTAGCCTAACGGCGCTGCACGAGCAAAATTTCCAGTTAAAAATCTACCCAAAGTATTTCAGGATCTGTACCGATGCTACGGAGTTCGTGAATTGAGCTGAGATTCTCCGGACTCAGAGTTGAGTTAGGAGTAGAACGGAGGACTTGTGGGTTACACCCGTGTGCCGTGATGTTGATCTGTCGATTAAACTAAACTTAACTAAGGTATAATCTCTTTCATCGTTAACACACTCGAACGGAACAATAAACACAAATAATTACGTCCTGTAGCTGGAACATGTTGTGGATTTGTGAAGTATTAGGAGCATTTCTTTATCTAGGTCTGAGTTCACGGGGAAATAGGTGACAATTCTTTTATTCCAGTAGCGAACGACGACAGCAAGCATTGAACCTTTGTCCGATCGCGCTCGTGCAATTTCCAGTGTATCATTCTAACCGTTACGAGTTGAAAAGGAATGTGAGTCACAGTCCATGACTACAGATGAAAATCAATTATTTTTACAGAAGAAGAAGAAGAAGAAGAAGAAGAAGAAGAAGAAGAAGAAGAAGAAGAAGAAGAAGAAGAAGAAGAAGAAGAAGAAGAAGAAGAAGAAGAAGAAGAAGAAGAAGAAGAAGAAGAAGCAGACGCAGAAGCAGACGCAGAAGAACAAGCAGCAGAAGAAGCAGAAACATCAGCAGAAGCAGTAGCAGCAGAAGCAGCAGCAGCAGAAGAAGCAGAAGAATCAGAAGCAGTAAAAGCAGCAGCAGCAGAAGAAGAAGAAGAAGAAGAAGAAGAAGAAGAAGAAGAAGAAGAAGAAGAAGAAGAAGAAGAAGAAGAAGAAGAAGAAGAAGAAGAAGAAGAAGAAGAAGAAGAAGAAGAAGAAGAAGAAGGGGGAGGAGGGGGAGGAGGAGGGGGAGGGTAGGTGAAGGAGGAGAAGAAGAAGAAGAAGAAGAAGAAGAAGAAGAAGAAGAAGAAGAAGAAGAAGAAGAAGAAGAAGAAGAAGAAGAAGAAGAAGAAGAAGAAGAAGAAGAAGAAGAAGAAGAAGAAGAAGAAGAAGAAGAAGAAGAAGAACTACTGACATTCTACCGGATCTAAGCCTCGAAGAAATCTGGCTCATAACCAACATCGTGTCTCTGAAACTGGAATTCCTTGGACATAATAGACATCACACTGGCTCAAGAACTGTAATCGAAGGCATGGTTCATGGCAGGGCGAGCTGGGCTTGATCATCGTAAAGGAAGACACTGGACATTAAAGACACTTTAAGCATGAAAATGCATGAGGCACGGGGGAACTTACACAACATAAATCCAGTCTTTCCGGTGGGTTGCGATAACAGCGACGTTCTGCAACTGAAGTGCTTCATTATCATTCTTGTGAAACTGACTATGTACACTTTCTGCTTTACTTTTTACGAAGGAGCTTCAAATGAAAACCTTAAAAGTGTTATAGTAATTACAATAATCATGCCATTGTCTTGTAACCTGTCAATATTGTTGTGGATGGCAAGAGTGTTAAGCGCGTGACGTCATGGTGCAGACGAGCACGGTGACGTCATAAGGACAGTTTACAGATGACCACCCCACTTGTTACATGAACCAAAGAGGAGCAGCGTTCTGTTATCTGTTTTTGTTTTTGTTTTTAATCAGTGAAGGGGTGCAACCTATAGAAATTCATCGGCGAATGAAGGTAAAGTATGGTGATGCGTTCATGTCAGCCCAACAAGTATATGAATGGAGTAGGAAGTTTCAACAGGGCGTGATTTCTGTGACAGACTTTTTGGTGGGATGAAGATGTACAGCACACGGGACCAGGATAATATTTTTCTGCAGAAATTCAAGATTTTATCGGCGTTGGAGGACTTGCGTTAAACGCAGTGGTGACTACATCGACAAATGTTACATTTGTTCTTTACTTTTTCAGAATATATTCACACACACAAAAAAAGAGGGGGAAAAAATAATAAATATAAGATTTTTATTTGAATAGCCCTCGTATGTTTTGCATTCTCATATAGTTTACCGCAATTATTCCGCTTTCATTAGTGAATGATTTCTCGGCCTGTCACTTCATTATCATCATCGTTGGTTGGTCATCTTACACGATCACCAGTCTTGTTCTTGTCCCTATTACACTATCTAGCCAAGCCATCTAGGTATTAATCTCGTTGCCTTCCCCTCGCTCTTCCCCTATCAATATTGCTACTAAGTTTTCAAATTCATAACGTGCCTAAATTTCTGGACTATCTGCGTCTGATTTCTCTAATTAATTTACGATTTTCATTGATTTATACTACAGTGTCATACAAACCAGGTAACACACTTAGCGTGTGAGACGTCAGATGGTGCGTGATTGTGGAAATGATCCTTTGTTCGCATGCATCCATTGTGGACACACATTTACAACGCGAATTGGTGTGACCAGCAAATTCGCTACCTCCATGGGTTGTAGTATTGGGCCATGTTTAAAGCAGAGTGTAACAAACTATCGTCTGTGAGGACGACAAGGTGCCAGTGAGTTGTCATGCAAACAAGTCCTTTCCTTTCCCGTTCCTTTGGTACTTAAAAGTTGTTCTGGTGTGCTGATGTACTCAAGCGTCAGGTTTACAAAGTCAAGGACCCATTTTCATGCCATGAAGCATACTAAGTGTATGGACAAATCGGTACGCGATGGGCGACGTGGCCAATATCCCACCGGTCGACTTTACTTCCCATAACATTTCCTGGTACCCATATAAGCTGGGTCGACCTGAAAGCCCAGATCAGTATTAAAATAATGCTCGACTCGATGGGGTTTTAAACACATGACATTTGAGTCGGCAGGCACGTGTGCTAACCACTGCACTACCCCGACTACCAGACACACGAGTGCCCATTGCGTTAATACACACGATTGTATTTAAAACAATATTTACGAGACATGCTTAATATAATTTTATAATGATTTAGAGAAAGCCTTCAAGAAATGCAAGAATTCTGAAGTAAATATCATAATGGGTGACTTGAATGCCAAAGTTGGAAATCAACAGGACGGATGCATAGTAGGCAAGTATGGACTTGGGGAACAGAATGAAAGAGGTTGCAGACTTGTACAGTGGGCAAAAGAGCAAGATTTGATTATTGGAAACGCCTGGTTTCAACAGCACCCAAGAAGATTATGGACATGGAGGAGTCCTGATCATAAGATCAGAAATCAGATTGATTACATTCTCATCAACAGAAGATTTCGAAATGCCTTAAAAGTCGCAAATACTATACCAAGTGCAGACTACTACAGCGACAATAGATTAATCTTAGGCAATTTACATATAAAATTAAAGAAAGTCAAATATTCACAAAGAAACACAAAATTTGATCTACAGGCACTGAAGAGTGAGGAAATAAAAGATAAATTCAAAGTAGAGGTAAAGAACAGATCCGATGCATTGTCCGATATGGAAATATTATTTAAAGACGTCAGTGACCAATGGGAAATATTATAGAAATCAGTCAACCAAGCTTCAGAAACAACAAAAATAAAGACAATAGGACGCAAGAAATGGATGACGGAAGACATCTTAAAACTCATGGAAGTAAAAAGAAATAACAAGAATAACAAGGAAAAATATGAATATTAAAATATGAAAAACAGCTGATGGCTGTGGAAATGTGGTTTCTGAGGAAAATGCAAGACAGAAAAACCAATGAACAAGTCCTTCAAGAAACAAATGAAGATCGTAAACTGATTATAGTCATTAGATGTAGACAGTCAAAAAAATGTGGGCATGTTATGAGAAGAAATGAATTGGAGAACTTGGTGACAACTGGCAAGATCGAAAGGAAGAGACCAAGGGGAAGACCGAGAAGTAAATAACTTGATGGCTTGGCCACGTGGCATGGTCGAGACAGGAACACGGAGCTGATCCACGACTGTGGTGATCCAGTGAGATGGCAAAACATGACTTCCCATGCTTATCGGCATGGCACATGGTGGGATGGATGGCTTAATATAGACAAACAATAAGATGAAGCAAACGGGCACTTACTCGTGACACTTGCAGGTGTGGGAATCCGTCTCTTCCTGTGAAAATAACACCATTTAAAAAGCCAATGTTGAAATAATGTGGTTACAAACAATTTTAATTATTAGTATTATTATTTTAGTAAGTTTTGACAGAACAGATTCAGAAAATTTAGAGCTCTTTACTCCAGATGAAACAACTGATCCACTGAAAATAAATGAACTTCTATTTGCAGACGATCAGTGCCTGTTTTACAGCGATCAGGGCAGGCTACAAAATTATATTACTAATCTGAGTTCAACCTGCAGCAGATACAATATGAGTATAAACACAGCCAAAACCGAAGTAATACAAGTTAGCAGATCGCCGGGCTCACTAAGTATACAGATAAATAGCACAACTCTGAAACAAGTTAAAGAACTCAAATATCTTGGAAGTATGATCGCGGAAGATGGCAGATTGAACAGAGAAATCGAAATCAGATGTCAAAATGCTAGTACACTTACATATCAACTATCACCCTTACTGAAAATCGAAATATACCCATGTCCGCAAAACGACAGATAATAAACAACATATTCACACCAACCCTATGCTACCGATCTCAAACTTGGACTTTATCCAAATAACACTTTCGCAAAATCAACACCTGCGAGATGAGATGCCTGAGGAGAGCTCCCAACTTAACAATCCGAGACCGAGAAAGAAATGCTGCTATCAGACAGAAAGTTGGATCAACACCTTGTGCCACATTTATTGAAAGACAGAAGATCAAGTGGTTTGGCCATGTCGTTAGAATGCAACACCAACAACTACCATCACTGGCCTTACATCAAAGATCATCTGCAACGAGACCAAGAGGATATCCAAGAAGAAAATGGATTGACGACATCAAAGACATTGTACAATCAAACAGAATGACACTATCCAGTGCTGCCCACCGGGCGCAGGAGTGCAAATTATTCCTCCCTACGACGCTTGACGGCAGAAGTGGAAGATGATGATGATTGATGATGATGATGATGATGATGATGATGATGATGATGATGATGATGATGATGATGATGATGATGATGATGATGATGATGATGATGATGATGATGATGATGATGACAAACAATTTTAATACAAGGCACATAAATCAAACTGAGTTGTCACTGCCAACTTGAAGCCAGAATATAGAGTTAGTAGTGTTTTCAAGCGATGACGACGAAATGCCAATGTTTGTGGACGGTAAACTTTACGCCAAAGTTAGTTAATTTGTCTGTTTCTTTTCTGAAATTTTATATATCCCCATTTTATCAATATAGTTATAAACAAATAACATGAAAATAATTGACTTTTAATTTTAACAATCTATGACAACTTATTGAGAGAGAACGTCCTATGGGCAGGATGGGAAAACCTTGACGTTCTTAAGAGATCAGAGGAACAATTAGTTTTAAGCCATTGATGCTGTTGATCAGGGCAGCCGCATTAGCGTAGTGGTCAGACACACCTACTGACCTGGTGGTCATGGGTTCTGATTCGTAATGAGACGGGTTTGTTAATTTGACCTGAGCTCCCAGGTCGCTCCAGCCTTAAATTGGTACCAGGACATCTCTCGGGAAGTGAAGGGGGCCGGTGTGAAATTGACCATATCACCCTTGCCGTGTCGAATGGCCTATAAAAATATGGCTCTAGCAAGATATGGCCGCTACGCTTTAAGGTAAGCAAAAGGGCCTTTTAATTACTGTCTTGTTGTTGTTCAACATAAGATGTGCGTGTATAGGGAGAGATATTCAATAAACGGAAACCCACATGCTTGTGCATACACATACAGGCACACCCATACACATACACATACACACACGTACACATACGAACACACACACGTTCACTCATGCACGCACAGGCGTCATGTTCAACAATGTGAGAGAAGCCGATGTACGACAGATGACCCTGATAATCTCTCTCTTACCTTATTGTAAGGGTCAGTGCAGAGAAATTTCCTGTAGTCTGCGTCATAATCGTCACCCAGGTCCTTGCTTCGGCGTGACTTACAACTGTTGCTGAATAATTTCCGACATTTATCCAGTGTCCGTAGTATGTCTTGTGACGATTCGATTTGAGATGTTGCTGCTGCCTCGTTTGGAACGGGTAACGGCGGTTTAGGTTTTATGTGACCCAGTGGCTGGATTAGAGGTAGTGATGGGATGTTGAATGGCGGCTGTGGAAGTGGAGGAAATGAAGGTGGTGGTGGGGGTGGAAAGAAAGGTGGAAGGGGAAAGGGTGCCAGCAGTGGAAGGCTGGTAATCCCTGGCATGAAGAACAACCCAGGTTTATCTGCCGGGAAGATAACTACCGGTTTATTAATCTTCAAATCGTTCATACCATTTCTATATTGTTGATCACTAAGGTGCAAGTCTTCGCCGTGTACTGAAGTTGCTTTGTCCATTTGTGGAGGTGTAGGCGTTTCTGGGATGTCTAAGTACGACGTTTGTGCCCATTTGTCACTGTATCCTTCTCTTGTTGCTGGAGCTGATGATACTGATATGCGATTGGTACTCTTTCTGCCCAGCCAGTCTCCTAATTTGTCAGACCAGCTGTGTCTCGTTGGTGGAGTACTGGTGACCGACGTTTGCACCGTCGCATCTTTAACATTGTCCTCATTTATCATTGGAAGTATAGATAACTGGCGCGAACGTCTGCTGCTCAGTTGGTCACTAGCTCTTTGATTATCATCCCATTGTGTGGAGGTGGCTGCATCGTTCATTGAAACTTTTGACAATGCTGGAATTGAAATCTTTGAGGTATTAACTGCAGTATCTGTAAAGTTGCGCTGATCACTGGGTTTTCTGTCCACCAAATTTGCAGAGGTAGATGCCTCCACCGTTGACACTTTTCTCGATGTTGGAAATTCAGTGTTTGAAGTTTGTGCGAAAGCTTCTTGTATTTCTTCTGCAAAATCAGTCTGGATTGATTCATCTACGTAAGACCTACGTTTCCGAAATGGGTTCCGCATTGTTCAGAGATTGACTGCGTCTCTTAGATGTTTACTGGCCATGCTGGTGAATATACGCTTGTTGCGTTTCTTTAATAGGTGTTCTTGGTTCGATTGATGAACCTGGCATAGAAATAGCTATGTGGTAGATAAACCTAGCACAGAAATAACTATGTGCAGATACACCTAGCACTGAAATAGCTATGCGGTAGATGTCACCTAGCATAAGGTAGATAAACCTAGCATAGAAATAGCTATATGTAGCTACACATAGCATAGAAATAGCTATGTGGTGGATAAACCTAGAACAGAAATAACTATGGTCAGATATACACCGCATAGAAATAACTGTGTGGTAGATACACCTAGCATATAGAGATATCAACATTTTAGTTCAACTGACCGGTGTAGGGTTTGAATCCTCTACCTCGACATCAGCACACTGAAAGTTTAAGAACGTGTGCTCTTGTCCATCTGGCAATGCTGAAATGCGCATTTATATATGATATTGTATTAATTAATACGACTATCTTTAACATATCTTTCTGAAGTGTATGCCGAGCATCATGATCATCTTCGTCAAATCAATCAGTCTGTTGGCTGGTGCTAAGTCGTCTCCACCATTATATCCTATTATCAGGTTGTAAAATATTGTCCCTCCACCGTCTCCTGTTATCAGTCGCCAAATATTGTCCCTCCACCGTCTCATATTATCAGGTCGTCTAATATTGTCCCTTCACCGTCTCCTATTATCAGGTCGTCAAACATTATCCCTTCACCGTCTCCTGTTATCAGTCGTCAAATATTGCCCCTCCACCGTCTCCTGTTATCAGTCGTCAAATATTGTCCCTTCACCGTCTCCTGTTATCAGTCGTCAAATATTGTCCCTTCACCGTCTCCTGTTATCAGTCGTCAAATATTGTCCTTCCACCGTCTCCTGTTATCAGTCGTCAAATATTGTCCTTCCACCATCTCCTGTTATCAGTCGTCAAATATTGTCCTTCCACCGTCTCCTGTTATCAGTCGTCAAACATTGTCCTTCCACCGTCTCCTGTTATCAGTCGTCAAATATTGTCCTTCCACCGTCTCCTGTTATCAGTCGTCAAATATTGTCCTTCCACCGTCACCTGTTATCAGTCGTCAAATATTGTCCTTCCACCGTCTCCTGTTATCAGTCGTCAAATATTGTCCTTCCACCATCTCCTATTATCAGTCGTCAAACATTATCCCTTCACCGTCTCCTGTTATCAGTCGTCAAATATTGTCCTTCCACCGTGTCCTGTTATCAGTCGTCAAATATTGTCCTTCCACCGTCTCCTGTTATCAGTCGTCAAATATTGTCCTTCCACCGTCTCCTGTTATCAGTCGTCAAATATTGTCCTTCCACCGTCTCATGTTATCAATCGTCAAATATTGTCCTTCCACCGTCTCCTGTTATCAGTCGTCAAATATTGTCCTTCCGCCGTCTCCTGTTATCAGTCGTCAAATATTGCCCTTCCATCGTCTCCTGTTATCAGTCGTCAAATATTGTCCTTCCACCGTCTCCTATTATCAGTCGTCAAATATTGTCCTTCCACCGTCTCCTGTTATCAGTCGTCAAATATTGCCCTTCCATCGTCTCCTGTTATCAGTCGTCAAATATTGTCCCTCCACCGTCTCATGTTATCATTCGTCAAATATTGTCCTTCCACCATCTCCTATTATCAGGTCGTCAAACATTATCCCTCCACCGTCTCCTGTTATCAGTCGTCAAATATTGTCCTTCCACCGTCTCCTGTTATCAGTCGTCAAATATTGCCCCTTCACCGTCTCCTGTTATCAGTCGTCAAATATTGTCCCTTCACCGTCTCCTGTTATCAGTCGTCAAATATTGTCCTTCCACCGTCTCCTGTTATCAGTCGTCAAATATTGTCCTTCCACCATCTCCTGTTATCAGTCGTCAAATATTGTCCTTCCACCGTCTCCTGTTATCAGTCGTCAAATATTGTCCTTCCACCGTCTCCTGTTATCAGTCGTCAAATATTGTCCTTCCACCGTCTCCTGTTATCAGTCGTCGAATATTGTCCTTCCACCGTCTCCTGTTATCAGTCGTTAAATATTGCCCCTTCACCGTCTCCTGTTATCAGTCGTCAAATATTGTCCCTTCACCGTCTCCTGTTATCAGTCGTCAAATATTGTCCTTCCACCGTCTCCTGTTATCAGTCGTCAAATATTGTCCTTCCACCATCTCCTGTTATCAGTCGTCAAATATTGTCCTTCCACCGTCTCCTGTTATCAGTCGCCAAACATTGTCCTTCCACCGTCTCCTGTTATCAGTCGTCAAATATTGTCCTTCCACCGTCTCCTGTTATCAGTCGTCAAATATTGTCCTTCCACCGTCACCTGTTATCAGTCGTCAAATATTGTCCTTCCACCGTCTCCTGTTATCAGTCGTCAAATATTGTCCTTCCACCATCTCCTATTATCAGTCGTCAAACATTATCCCTTCACCGTCTCCTGTTATCAGTCGTCAAATATTGTCCTTCCACCGTCTCCTGTTATCAGTCGTCAAATATTGTCCTTCCACCGTCTCCTGTTATCAGTCGTCAAATATTGTCCTTCCACCGTCTCCTGTTATCAGTCGTCAAATATTGTCCTTCCACCGTCTCATGTTATCAATCATCAAATATTGTCCTTCCACCGTCTCCTGTTATCAGTCGTCAAATATTGTCCTTCCGCCGTCTCCTGTTATCAGTCGTCAAATATTGCCCTTCCATCGTCTCCTGTTATCAGTCGTCAAATATTGTCCTTCCACCGTCTCCTGTTATCAGTCGTCAAATATTGTCCTTCCACCGTCTCCTGTTATCAGTCGTCAAATATTGTCCCTTCACCGTCTCCTGTTATCAGTCGTCAAATATTATCCCTTCACCGTCTCCTGTTATCAGTCGTCAAATATTGTCCCTTCACCGTCTCCTGTTATCATCGTCAAATATTGTCCTTCCACCGTCTCCTGTTATCAGTCGTCAAATATTGTCCCTCCACTGTCTCCTATTATCAGTCGTCTAATATTGTCCCTTCACCGTCTCCTGTTATCAGTCGTCAAATATTGTCCCTCCACTGTCTCCTATTATCAGGTCGTCTAATATTGTCCCTTCACCGTCTCCTGTTATCAGTCGTCAAATATTGTTCTTCCACCGTCTCCTGTTATCAGTCGTCAAATATTGTCCCTCCACCGTCTCATGTTATCAGTCGTCAAATATTGTCCCTCCACCGTCTCCTATTATCAGTCGTCAAATATTGTCCCTCCACCGTCTCCTGTTATCAGTCGTCAAATATTGTCCTTCCACCGTCTCCTGTTATCAGTCGTCAAATATTGTCCTTCCACCGCCTCCTGTTATCAGTCGTCAAATATTGTCCTTCAACCATCTCCTATTATCAGGTCGTCTAATATTGTCCCTTCACCGTCTCCTGTTATCAGTCGTCAAATATTGTCCCTCCACTGTCTCCTATTATCAGGTCGTCTAATATTGTCCCTTCACCGTCTCCTGTTATCAGTCGTCAAATATTGTCCCTCCACTGTCTCCTATTATCAGGTCGTCTAATATTGTCCCTTCACCGTCTCCTGTTATCAGTCGTCAAATATTGTCCCTCCACCGTCTCAGGTTATCAGTCGTCAAATATTGTCCCTCCACCGTCTCCTATTATCAGTCGTCAAACATTATCCCTTCACCGTCTCCTGTTATCAGTCGTCAAATATTGTCCTTCCACCGTCTCCTGTTATCAGTCGTCAAATATTGTCCTTCCACCGTCTCCTGTTATCAGTCGTCAAATATTGTCCTTCCACCGTCTCCTGTTATCAGTCATCAAATATTGTCCTTCCACCGTCTCCTGTTATCAGTCGTCAAATATTGTCCCTCCACCGTCTCCTGTTATCAGTCGTCAAATATTGTCCTTCCACCGTCTCCTGTTATCAGTCGTCAAATATTGTCCCTCCACCGTCTCCTGTTATCAGTCGTCAAATATTGTCCTTCCACCGTCTCCTGTTATCAGTCGTCAAATATTATCCCTTCACCGTCTCCTGTTATCAGTCGTCAAATATTGTCCTTCCGCCGTCTCCTGTTATCAGTCGTCAAATATTGTCCTTCCACCGTCTCCTGTTATCAGTCGTCAAATATTGTCCTTCAACCGTCTCCTGTTTATCAGTCGTCAAATATTGTCCTTCCATCGTCTCCTGTTATCAGTCGTCAAATATTGTCCTTCAACCATCTCCTGTTATCAATCGTCAAATATTGTCCTTCCACCGTCTCCTGTTATCAGTCGTCAAATATTGTCCTTCCACCGTCTCCTGTTATCAGTCGTCAAATATTGTCCTTCCACCGTCTCCTGTTATCAGTCGTCAAATATTGTCCTTCCACCGTCTCCTGTTATCAGTCGCCAAATATTGTCCTTCCACCGTCTCCTATAATCAGTCGTCAAACATTATCCCTTCACCGTCTTCTGTTATCAGTCGTCAAATATTGTCCTTCCACCGTCTCCTGTTATCAGTCGTCAAATATTGTCCTTCCACCGTCTCCTGTTATCAGTCGTCAAATATTGTCCTTCCATCGTCTCCTGTTATCAGTCGTCAAATATTGTCCTTCCACCGTCTCCTGTTATCAGTCGTCAAATATTGTCCTTCCACCGTCTCCTGTTATCAGTCGTCAAATATTGTCCTTCCACCGTCTCCTGTTATCAGTCGTCAAATATTGTCCTTCCACCGTCTCCTGTTATCAGTCGTCAAATATTGTCCTTCCACCGTCTCCTGTTATCAGTCGTCAAATATTGTCCTTCAACCGTCTCCGGTTATCAGTCGTCAAATATTGTCCTTCCACCGTCTCCTGTTATCAGTCGTCAAATATTGTCCTTCCACCGTCTCCTATTATCAGGTCGTCTAATATTGTCCCTCCACAGACTCCGTGTATCAACTACTCTCTTCAGCTAATCGCAAGTCTGTACATCAAGTTATTTGCATGCGTGTGTGCTGTCGTTTTACATAGAATGTCTTATCTTTTTCTTCTATTGCACGGGACCTTGCCTTTCAGTATGTTCAGTACTGAATCAACACTGCTGATGGTATGTCTCCATGCCACCGTCTCACTCCATCCAATATCATTTCTCTCGGTTTGCCTATGCCGCTTTTCCCACTGATTATTCAAGTGGTTACGATGTTTCCCCACGCCTGTCGTCTTATTACATGACAAAAGAATGTTGTTTCTTTCTTATAATACAGTCGTATTAAAACTGTACAAGTAAAGCACCCTTTAAGGTGCCTTGATGCGCATTGAGTATGGTGCTAGTCTCATATTTTAGACACCTCTCGGCACTCTGTGTGATGTGGTCAATATCATTGCGGCCGCCTGCACTTCCCATGTTGTTTCCTGGTACCCATTTTCGGCTAGGTTGATAATGTAGTAGCCCATGTCTTCTTCTTCTTCTTCTTCTTCTACTTCTTCTTCTTCTTCTTCCACTTCTTCTTCTTTCGTTCGCTTGAAATATGTTTATAACTGCAATGTTGTCTCTTGTATGAATCTAACAGTCTTTTTTAGTTCACTCAGCAGTCCATAGAGTTTATCTTCCACTGTTGTCTCTCTAGGCCAGAAGGTATGCCTGGGTATGTTGTAGTTTTGGCAGTCTTGGAGTATGTGCTCTGCTGCTGTCTGCGAAGCCAATCCACATGTGCACATGGCTGAGTCACCAATCTTAAATTTTGTATACATGTGATTGTGTAATCTATTGTGTCCTGTTCTGAGGCGCAGAATAATTACTTGTTCTGGTCTGTCCATAACGTGTTAGTCGTCTTGAGCAGGTTTTGGTGGCCTTCTGACTGATTTGATCATTCATTTCTTTTGGTGGTATGCAACGGGCACATCAGGCTGTTCTTCTTTTGCTCCTTCCTTAGCCAATCGTTTCGTCTCTGTGATTGTCTCTAGTGATTATCTGTACCGATGGCTCTGTGTTAAGAAGCAAAAGAGTGCATGTGGATACATAGCAAAAGTCGATGGCCAATGTTTAGTAAAGGAGAGCTTGGCGTATGACACAACCTCCAGTATGAGAATTGAGGTAGTTACTGCAGCTTTCCACTGGTTGGATAGCAAACTGTACAAGCATGTTGTGATTGTAACTGATTCACAAAGCATGCTGACAAAGGTTAAGACCGGCATGCTTAGTGCTGAATGGTATGCATCAATTCAGGTGTCGCAGGTTGTGAGCATTCAATGGATCTGTTCTCCAGGACACTCTGATGTGGTTGGAAATGAGCAGGCAGACAGATTGGCTGGTGCTGCATCATTAAGAAGTGATTTGACGCATGATAAGGCAAATGTGGTGAAGGCCCTCTGGAAGCTCGTGAATAATGCAGAAAACCAGCTGGACTATCGTGATCTAGAGAGAATGTGGTAGCAGGGGGTGGTCAGAGGATCTGGTAGACAGTCGTCACTTAGAGGTAAAGCAAGATGGACATATAATGAGATTGTAACGAGCACCATTAGTATTGGAACTCTACGCTGGTTGTTGAAGATGATGATTGAGCGCTTTTGGGAACGTCCCGAGTACAATGATGTCGGTTCTTGACTCAACTCAATTACAAGTACCTCAGAAGCCTTAGAAGGATAGCCTGATGGCAAAAGGAAAATCTACGCAAAATAAATCTAGTGTACTCACTAGTTCATTCATTCATTCAGTAGCAAGGACCTCGCTCCCATAACAAAATTCTGAAAAATTTCTCGATCACCAGCAAGATGTCCCGCGTCCGATACACCAATCTGGAGATCATCCGCAACATCCTGCACCCATCTTCTCTTTGGCCTTCCTCTTCCTCTCTTCCCAGGCACATACTCCTCCATTATTGTTTCTCCAAACTTTCATGACCTTTCAAGTGACCAAAATATATCAGTTTCAAGTGACCAAAATATATCAATTTTCTTGTACTCACTAGTAGTAGTAACTTTTAGTAGTAGTAACTTTTAGTAGTAGTATCACGAGTGTGAACTACCCTTTTATTCAAAACGACGCGAAAGAAACTAACATCGTCTCGATGGGAATTTGAACACATGACCACTGGGTCAGCAGGCAAGAGTGATTGTGACTGGGCTGCCGTCCTAAACTATCCTGAAGGGAAAAGTGGAAGGCGGGTAGGTTAAATGTAAACAACGATACAAGCAGGAAGATATAAGTCAACCAGAACGGCAGTCAGAAAGTGTTGCAGATCTATTGCACACAGAATCTTCATTGTGGGGGTGGCACTGAATTGACTGTACCTGTCCAAATAACAGGTAGTGGGCGAGACTGGGCGTGATATATGTGTAGCAGATATAAATTACAGTAAGCAAAGGACCCTTTTACACGTCTGGGGGAGCTCGGGGCTTATAGCGCCAGGCTCATATTTGTGTAGACCAATGGGCACTCAGTTGGGGACGTGGTCATTGTCACTCGTGTAACCTTTACTCCCTAATACATTTTTCGGTATCCATTGTGTTCGATGTCCACATGGAAGCATTGTTAGAAATCCACATCGATAAGGATTCAAACGTGGCTATCATGTCATCAAGCAAGCGCGCTAGCCTACCTTACCGAGACCCCCGCAGTTATTCCTAACATGACATAATGTAGATCTGTCTGTCCAGCGTGTATTTATTAATATTATGGTAAATCCAATGGAAGTAACTTGAAAATGCTATTATTGACATTAATATACAAATTTTCCTTTCTGCGAAATGGAATTTGGTTCTCGTTCACTTCAAACAAATATTACAATGTTAGGCACTCTTCCGACAGACGGGTCTAAATAGTTCTGCAGTGAATAAGTGATTAGGGTTAGGGTTAGGGTTAGTGTTAGTTATATAAAATTATTCACTGCAGAACTATTTAAACCCGTCTGTCGGAAGAGTGCCCAATGTTAACGTACACAAGAACCTCTTTAGTGTAACAGGAATGCATAGTGTCAAATTATCAAAAGTAATTTTATAATCAAACGGAAACAAAACTTATAATACAAGTAAAAAATTATTAGCAGTGAATTTTGTTTATTAATATATATGTACGCGACATGGTGTACGAATGAAGGTTTCACACACATAAAATATATCAACGTGCTTTTAGGTCAAACAACTGATTGACTGACCTATTTCAGATTTCGCGACATACATCACAAAATGAATGCCTGTCGTTTGCAGTAAGCACATGATTGATTCTAATAATCACAAAACCAACATAATCACATGTCTTGTAACCACATATTTGAATCAATATTCACTGTATACTTACAGCAATGTGCAATGATACGTAAGAATGTGTGTTTAGGAAAGGGAATTAGATTTCTGTTCGGTGGTTTTTCTTGGTGTCAATTACACAAGTGCTATAGGAACATCTGTGAAGGCTGCTCATGACGACGTATTGCAAATCAAATATTGCATCACATATCAAAGCAAATGTCCGTTCAGAAAATTCTAACTATAGCACTCACGTTTATTTGACTAACCGATGTTGTCAGTTTCTCAAATAAGTTGCAAGTTATGAAAGAAGTGGATGCCTTTACAGCAATCACATTTACAAATACCTAATCCTCGCTCACTGCCAGTTTTTTCCTAGACGACTTTCAATTTATGAGAGAAATAACACTTAAGCTTAAAAATATCTGGCTACCATTCGAGGGCAGTTGTTCCAAGAAATCGGGTTGCCAGTTATCGAAGATATTGATTGGTCTTTGCTCGTGAAATTTCAAACTCTATGCTGAGTTGGTGCTGCCCCATAAGTTTCAAGTTGCTACTACTAGAACCAGGTTAAATTTCATACTCGGAATGTCTTATTTTTCTGATATCCTTTGTTACAGTACGTTCACAAAGCCGTTCTTTGAAAATTAGATGCATGGAAATCATATGGTAAAAGTATGTCAGAATTTTTTCCAGGCCTGCCCTGACGCCATTCATTTGTTCATTTATCAGTTAAATTACCAAATTATGTGTCCGCTAACTCCGATATTAGCGTCTAAATGTCGCAAATAGTTTACCAACAGCATATTTCTGCAGTGGTTGAAAATTGGTGTACCAACAATCAATATGAAGAAATTGTAGAATATTAATTGTCCATTTATATATCTTAGAACTTGGTTGCCTCAAGTTAGCTCTTGAATATAAATTGTCCTTTATATGTAGATTAACATCGGTGATTTCGTTTGGAATAGGACATATAATACCAGGTAGAGACATGCGGTTCTTTTATACCAACATATAGTTGTCTTGCATGAAAACATGCTTCCATATTGATCTATACTTTGTTGTCTAAAGCCGAGAAATCTCTATGGCGTTTAGTGGTAGATAATTGTGAGCAACCTCATCGCGTTTCTCTGTCGCAGTTGAAGATGGCTGACTTTTCGACGAATTAATCGGGCTTCTATCCTTGTCAATTTTAAACACTTTTTTGCCTGACTTTTTAGCTTTCGCTGCTGATTCTTCCTTCTCAGTGGAAGTGACACGGTAAGAACGGTTGTTGTAGGATGCAAATTTGATGCTGCTTGCAGACAGGATCCGTGGAGATACGGGCGGCACGCGAATTGTTGGTGAAGGTGACTGTCTTTTCTGATCTCTGTAATTTCTCGTTGAAAAAGTAATGCGTGTCTTGGAGGCAGCTTTCATTAATTGCGAGCTAGATCGCTTAGGGTCCGAGCTTTTCTTATGATCGGTTGTGATAGGCACTGGCTTTTTATCTTTCACAGGTACATGCTGAACAAGGTCAATTTTCTTCTCAATAATTGGTTCTAAGAGTTCCTTGCTTAGTGACTCCAATGCCTCAGGTGGTGTATCGGCGGTGGTGGCCGGCGCTGATTCTGTTTCAGACAGCTGGACAATTTCTACAGGTTTGGGGGATTTGGGCTCCAAGACTTTGGCCATGTTTCTGGGTTTTAATCTGGGTTTCGGCGGAGATTTTTGCGGTTCTGATATCGGCTGTGTAAATACAGATGTGAGGTACCTTACGGGACTACTGATATAATCTAAAGCAGCTGATAATCCCGTTAGACTTTCTTGTTCAACAGGCAGCTTTGGCTTCTTTTTCCCTGTGCTAGGAGATTTGTACGAAGCTGTTGAAGTTCGCTCAGTTGGCATATAATCAGGCGACTGCCTTCTTTGCGCTCTGGTTCCGTTTTGATTCTCGTCCAACGACTGTGCTACTTTTTTTACAGTTGGTGCAATCGCTGCTGACATAGTGTTTACAGCCGAGCAGTGATCGTATGTCAGCGAAACGCTGGACAGTGCTTTTTGTCTGCGTAACGCTGTCAATGGTGGCTTCTTTTTCAGCGATCACACAATTCTTCAGAATTAATTGAAGAAGTACAACTGGTTACAATGAAGGCGGTAAAAGACTTGAAGTAACTCTGTAGGTTTTATACTGACTGTTAGTTATTCTCGTACATAGTCACCATTCACCGCTGAGAGCCAATGATGACAGCTAATGACGCCACTACTGCCCGCTGGTGGCTACTGCTGGTTGTTTCTCTGGACTAGAGTCAACTGGCGGCTTTCCCTAAACTCATCCCACGCCGATTCGGGTAGAATCTCCAAGCCAATTATAATTAGAGCTGTGAACATGTATATTTCAGAAATAGAAACGACTAGGTAAGTATGCATGTCTATTACTAACTTTGAAATAAATAGAAGCATTTTGTGTTCAAAATAACCAAACAAAATATATAGTGGCTATAGTAGCAGTAGCAGCAGCAGCAGCAGCAGCAGTAGTAGTAGTAGTAGTAGCAGCAGCAGCAGCAGCAGCAGCAGCAGCAGCAGCAGCAGCAGCAGCAGCAATCGTCGTAGTAGTAATTGCAGTAGTAGTAGTAGTAGTAGTAGTAGTAGTAGTAGTAGTAGTAGTAGTAGTAGTAGTAGTAGTAGTAGTAGTAGTAGTAGCAGCAGTAGCAGCAGCAGCAGCAATCGTCGTCGTAGTAGTAGTAGTAGTAGTAGTAGTAGTAGTAGTAGTAGTAGTAGTAGTAGTAGTAGTAGTAGTAGTAGTAGTAGTAGTAGTAGCAGCATAGTAGTAGTAGTAGTAGCAGCAGCAGCAGCAGCAGCAGCAGCAGCAGCAGCAGCAGCAGCAGCAGCAGCAGCAGCAGCAGTAGCAGCAGTAGTAATGATTGTATTAGTCCACACTGGAGCGGATTTTGACAATGGTCCTGAGCTCCCGGGTCGACCCAGCCTAAAAAAGTACCAGGACATGTCTTAAGAAGTGTTGGCGGCCGACGAGATACTGACCACACCACCCACCGGGTGACGATTGTTGTATCAAAAATATAGGTCTAGCACCAAGTTCTCAAAGTGTCTAAGGCGTTTAAAGGGATCCTTTACATGTGTTTAAACCATAAATCCTGTCTCAATGCGTCTAAGGCGTTTAAAGGGATCCTTTGCATGTGTTTAAACCATTACGGGGATCCTTTACATGTGTTTAAACCATAAATCCTGTCTCAATGCGTTTAAGGTGTTTACATGGATCCTTTGCATGTGTTTAAACCATAAATCCTGTCTCAGTGCGTTTAAGGTGTTTACATGGATTCTTTACATGTGTTTAAACCATAAATCCTGTCTCAATGCGTCTAAGGCGTTTACGTGGATCCTTTACATGTGTTTAAACCATAAATCCTGCCTCAGTGCGTCTAAGGCGTTTAAAGGGATCCTTTACATGTGTTTAAACCATAAATCCTGTCTCATTGCATTTAAGGCGTTTAAAGGGATCCTTTACATGTGTTTAAAGCATAAATCCTGTCTCAATGCGTTTAAGGCGTTTAAAGGGATCCCTTACATGTGTTGAAACCATATATCCAATGCACCGCAAGGTATGTAAAAGGGTCCTTAACTTGTTTCTTTAACTATATAGTATATACCCAATACAGGCAAGATACGCCTGTGAGACCTGGACACTTACTAAACAAGCTGAACAGCGAATAAATGTCCTTGAATATAAATGTTACAGACGGGTTCTAAGAATAAGTAGGGTAAAGAAAAGAACAAATGCATCGATACTCCAAGAGCTGAATATTGAAGTGGGTTGGCTATTAAAGACGATAAACCAAAGAAAATTTATATATTTTAGTCACTTGAAACGTCATGAATGTTTGGAGAGAACAATAATGGAGGAGTATATGCCTGGAAAGAGAGAAAGGGAAGGCCAAAGATAAGATGGGTGCAGGATGTGGGAGATGATCTCCAGATGGGTGTATAAGACGAGGGACAACTTGCTTGTGATCGAGAAGTTTTCCGGAATGTTGTTATGGGAGCAAGGTTCTGCAAAGGACATGCTCCTGAATGAATGAATGAATGAATGAATGAATGAATGAATACACCCAATTAACCCGTGGAAAACTGTCCTTTACTGTTTTCATAGTACTTTATGGGGGGGGGGGGGGGCAGATATGAGAGACAGGGACTCCTAGTGTAGAATTGTAGTTTCAGATATTTGAGCCGTGGACTGGCAAGGTAAATTACCACGTGATATGCCTGGGCCACCTAACTGCGTAGTTTTGTGCAGTTGTAATCTCATATTATATCTACAATTACTACCCCCCGTGGTTGCCAATCCTATAGATGTCGAACGCATATTCAAATATGGTATCACAGTGAGATACCAAAACAGCAACAATAATAATAATAAAATGCCATCGCATCGAAGGCCCGTTGCAATCCCTCCAACATTCTGTCATGCGTCTTTTCTGTACATTCATATAGGTTTCTTCCAGCCCCTCTCTTTATTTTGTCCACCAGATGTAACGCTGATTTCTGTTAACAGTTTCGCTCCACTTTTTACTTCATAACATAACTAACAAGGAAATATCTCTTCGGGTTGTCGAAGTACCTTAATTGACTGACAATCATATTCTGTAGTGGTTTCTTCAGTCAGAGTTCTTGGAATAGCCCTTTGTTGTTTTCCTCTTATTCATTACAGATTCAAAGAGTATGCTTAGTAAGGTAGAGAAAGGAATGTTTCGTGTGGAATGGCTATCGTCGCTTCAGAGGTCACAGATTGTGAGAATTGTATGGATATTTTGCCCTGGCCATGCGGGGGGATGAACAGGCTGATAGGCTGGCAGGGAATGCATCTCATGGTGGTAGATTGCCTATGTACAAGGGGGAGTTGGTCGTGCGCTTGTGGGACCAGGTGGAGAAGGCGGAGGAACAGATTGAGAACCCGTATGTGGAAAGAATGAGAATGCGGCAGATCAGCAGGGGTTCTGGAAGAATCTCAAAACAGAGGGAAGACCAGGAGAACTTTTAATCAGATAGTGGTGGGAACGATTAGTAGTATGTCTCTTCGCTGGCTATTGAACGAGGCGACGGAGCACGCGTTGGGAATGTCCTGAGTGCAGTGATGTCGGTTCTTAACTCAACTCAACAACTCAATTCATTTCCTCTTCGTCTACGTCAACATTTCAAAAGCTTCAGTTCTACCCTCATATTTTGTTTCCATTATTCATGTTTCTGATCCAACAATATTTGTATAGAAGTTTTAAGACTTGATGATCACGCTTTGGTTACTTTCATAACTTAACTGGCTCAATGTGAGAAGCTGTTTCATGCTGTTTCCTGTTACTTTGACAATTCCTTTCTCGTTCTTATTTCTGCCTCGTGCTTACCGTCGGCTATGTTTAATTGTCCAAGATACATCAAAAGCCCAGTGCGCCATAAGGTGTGTAAAGGGGTCATTTACTTTTGTTTACTTATTTTGAAATCAGATTTCTAAAAGTGTACCTAACCAGCTAGTAGCGGCAATAGCATCAATTCTCTCCCCCCCCCCCCCCCCACCCCCGGGACATCGCTGGAAGAGACCGAGCGATTACAGACACTTCTCGGGTGCAGTCACCTCGAGCCTTCATTGTGAATCATACGTCACTTTCATGTCTAGACAAATATCTTTCGACTTTGTGGTAGTCGTCAGCTGATCGTCAGCTCTGCTGGCAGAGAATATCCGCTATACCACCGAGTCGCAATGCGGGTTTACAGTGGAGCACTTCAAGCCACAAGTATCAGTTAATGCCTGCTGACAAATATTCACTGCTGAGGAACCCTAGAACTGTTTAAAATTTGGAAGATATTAACATTGACGGGAAACATTGACGGGTCCTGTACTGGAGAGACTAATATATGATTTTGACGTCCTCATGCTCCAGGAGCTAAATACAGACAAATACCATTGCCCTGGGTATGCCACTTATATAAACCCTACTGGGCAGATGAGACATGGGCAAGGTCTGCTGGTGAAGGAAGGAGTGAAGCATGTGGTACTTGACTTGAGCCAGTGGAATCACAGTGCAAGAGAGGTCCAGGGTATACAAATGGAGATTGGTGGCTTAAGTTGGAACATCATAAATGTATATGCCACAGTGGACAGTTTTGTCAGAAAGGAACATTGGGACTGGCTTAAGGAACTGGAGGAATTACCAGGTGATAGGCTACTCATATGTGGAGACTTCAATGCAAGGAACATAGATTGGGACAGTAGTGGAGAAAACCGACAGGGAATTGCCCTTGCATATGCCATGGTGGACTCCGATGTGGTCTGCATAAATGATGGTAGGCCGACATGAATGGCAATGAGGCCTGGCGACGCAGAAACAGCTATTGACATGGCACTTGTCTCCCAGTCATCAGTCCTTGATGTAAATTGGAGTGTTTTGAATGACCATGAGAGTGATCACATGCCATGCTCAGTCCTGATCTCTAAACCCAGGAAAGTTAAAGCTGGGAGAGCACGCAAGACCTTCCGGTATGAGTGGACCGATTGCCTTCTTGGACGCCTCAGACAAGGGGCATGCAACAGGACTGTTAAAACTCCATTTTTGCAGCCCCCATGGTGGACCCCAGAAGTAGACCATGCTTGGAAAGCAAAGAGAGCTGCAGTGAAGCAGCTAAAGAAAGTGCGACAGACACTTCGAAGCTCACGAGAGGAAGTGGACACAGCGGAAAATGTCAAGAAAGGCAAGGTGGAGGTTTTCAAGCGCTGTGCTGCAGAGGCCAAAAAGGCAAAATGGGAATGTTTCATGAAGGAGATTGGAGGGGATAAAACAATGTAAATTCTGGAAACTGCACAGGCAAATGCAGAGAAAAGATCGGCCGATGACAGTGGGAACAATCTATAGAGATGATGGTGTGCGAGTGACAACAGACAAAGAGAAAGGGGAGGCGTTTCTCCCGAGATTTTTAGAGCAGACCAATCATAATGATGCGGACACCAGGGATGCAGTTAGAGAGGAGCTATCTGGCACCACGAAGAATATGCAGTATGAAGACATCATACGGGTGGAAGATGTTAAACACATTTTGAAAAAGGCAAAAGACACGGCACCAGGGCCCGATGGGGTCAGGTATGGCCACATGAAGGGTTTGAGCGAAGCAGACCTGGAGGAGATGACCGACTGCTTTAACCAGAGCATTAGGACAGCATCAGTACCGCAGGATTGAGTGCACAGCTATCTCATCCCTCTCCCAAAACCATTCAAGGACCAGTCAAAGCTTAGCGGCTTTAGGATCATCACCCTTCAAAATACATTTGGGAAGGTTTTAGAGAAGATAGTCGCTGTCAAGCTGCAAGAGTTTTTGGAAAGCGGGAAGCTTCTTCCAAGAGGCCTGGGGAGCTACAGGCCAGGAAAAGATACCTGGTCAAATGCAGCCACTTTTGCCTTTGATGTTTATGAGGGGTTCCAGAGTAGACAGGAAACGATGGCGGTAGCGCTTGATCTCGAGGATGCGTACAATAGAGTTCAATATGATATTTTGATGACCACACTGATGGAGAAGGGGGTCAATCCCTGGTTGGTGAACTGGATAGCAGCCGTCCTGCACTCTCATCGGGTTGCTCTCCGTCTGGGCGCATGGACCTCAGAGCCACATATGTTAACCCCGGGACTGCCACAGGGATCTGCAGTCTCACCGGTGCTCTTTAATGTGTACGAGCAAGATTGCAAACCTAGAAGCACCAGGGGTCGGAAGAATACTAACATTTGCAGATGATATTCTTGCATATAGGCAGGGGAGAGATAGGGAGCAAACAGCCCAGGAGTTACAGGCGACAGTAGATAAAGTGATTGACTGGTGCACAGAAATTAGTGCTGTCATCCACCCGGAAAAGGCGGCTGTTTTGTGGTGCTCTCTGGACAACAGGATTGTAAGAGCTGATGTCCCAAGCCTCGCGATAGATGGTAGAAATGTCAGCAGAGAGAACAAACTGAAGTATCTGGGGATCACATTTGACAGGAGCCTAACCTTCAAGGACCTTGTGGAGACGGTCGTGACAAGATCTCAAAAGGGACTCAGTGCACTTAAAACTATGACTGCAATGGACACAGAGCAGAGAATGCTTTTCACACTATACCAGCACTTGATCCTCTCAGTAATTGATTATGGATTAGGTCTGCTCACTGTCTCAGAGAGTCAGCTGGTGAAGTAAGAGCGCATACAGAACGAAGCTATTCGGGCCATTCTGGGATGCACTAGAGACACCCCAGTAGTGTGGATGCGTTACATCCTTGGTCTGCCGACTGTTGCTGGTAGGCTCAAGGTGATGCAGGCGAAGGCATACCTCAGAGTAGCTGCAGACACCACCCACTACATGAGGCGCTGGACGCAGTTAAGGGTCAGCGACTGATAAGAGGGAAATCATGGATGGCTCAGGCGGAGGATACGATCAGACAGATGTGCCCCTTGGGGAACATTAGGCGTGGAGATGAGTGGATCAAAGTGCCAGCGGAGCAGTCAGACTTGTGCAGAGTTATAATCACATTAAGCCGGGAGTGCAGGGAGTGGCCAGCAGGGGCCACGGAAGTGGAAGTCCAGTAACTAATTCAGGACAATGCTCACTCGAGTGATGTGATTATCTACACAGATGGTTCGGTGTCAAGAGGTGAGAGAAGTGGCTGGGGGTTCATAGCCAAAGCTAATGGTCGATGTTTGGGGCAGGAGAGCCTGGCATATGATACCACAACATCCAGCTTAAGAATGGAAGTGGATGCAGTCACTGCGGTTCTCCGCTGGATGGAGAATACGACACACACACACACATCGTGATTGTAACTGACTCAGAAAGCATGCTGACGAGGGTGAGGACGGGCAGACTTCGTGCGGAGTGGCTTGCTTCGCTTCGGAGGTCACGGTGACAAGCATCGCCTGGATCTTTTCTCCGGGGCATGCCGGTGTGCTGGGAAATGAACATGCGGACAGATTGGCTGGCTCTGCAGAACTTGGTGGAGTATTGATACATGACAAGGCAGACGTGGTTGCGCCTTGTGGGAGCACGTGCACACCTCGGAGGAGCAAATGGATTACCATGGTCTGGCAAGAATGAGACAACGAGGAGTGACTAAGGGATCTGGCCGACGCTCAACGCTCGAAGGAAAGGCGAGACGGACTTATAATCAGATTGCTACTGGTACTATTAGTGTTGGAACTCTTCGCTGGCTGCTGAGGATGGGGACGGAGCACTTATGGGAATGCCCCGAATGCTGTGATGTCGATTCCTAAATCAATCAATCAATCATTGACGGGAAAGATCTCGAAATGATAAAGAATATTTACTGGAATCAGTTAGCAACAATTACAATGGGAAATGAAGAGGGCAATTATGAACAAATAAAGCTAGGATTACGACAAGGGTGTGTTTTGTCACCGGATCTCTTCCCTCTCTATGACGAAGTAATAATGAGAGAGATCAAAGAAACGCTAGTAAGACTAATCGGAGGTTACAATATAAACAAGAATACTAATCGGAGGTTACAATATAAACAAGAATACTAATCGGAGGTTATAATAAAAACAATCTACGCTATCCAGATGACACAGTATTGGTGGCGGATAAAGCAAAAGATCTATAATTGTTGGACAATATAGTAACAGAGAGTGCAGTGAAAGGACTCTCCTTGCATATCAAGAAAACAGTCACAATTATGACATCACAGAGAAATAGATAGACCAAAATGTGAAATGGGAATATAAGGGAAAATTCTTAACCAAGTCGCTTAAAAGTCGACAGGGTCGACTTCATTGCACCGGGTTTTATCCCATATGGCTCGGTCTCTTTCCGCAGCGCGGAAATCGTCTCACAAAGCACGGACTCCGTAGCTCTAGCGACGATCCACAGGAGTCTCTGAAAATTTTCACTCGTGAACCGAAGGACACGGCCCGGAATCGAACCCACAACCTTCGGACCCCAAGTCAAACGGTTTGACTACTTCGCCACGGAGACTCCCGTCTTAACCAAATTGATAATTTTAAATATCCAGGGGCAATCATAACATCAGATGGAAGATGCACAACAGAGATTAAGAGCAGAATAGGGCAAGTAAAAGCTGCATTTAAGAAAATGAAATGTATCTTATGCAATAAGTCACTGCCATTGAATATAAGAAAAAGTGCTGAGGTGCTATATGGAATCTGTTTTGCTGTATGGCAGTGAATCTTGAAATGTAAATGAACAAATTAGGAAGAAATTGGAAGCAAAAGAGATGTGGTTCCTGAAACGAATGTTGCAAATTCCTTGGACTGCCAGTGTAAGTAACAACGACTGCCTGACAGATGCTAATGAAACTAGAACATTATATACAACAATAAGAATGAGACAAACATCTTTCTTTAGTCATGTGATGAGGAGAGGCATTGGAGAATATCGTGACGACTGGAAAGATCAAGTGGAAGAGAGGCAGGGGCAGACCAAAAGAAAGTGTGCTGGATAGATTGAGACAGTGGCATTGAGGAGTACATCATCGGTAGAGTTGATCCGAACATCAAAGACCAAGATATGTGGAGAGACATGACTTGATGATGATGAGGAGAACGGGGAACCATTGAGATAACTAAAAACAGCAGAAAAACTCTAGGAACTGATCGGCATTTGTAGAATTTCAAAAACGTGGTAGAGATACTACACAATAAACAATATACATAATGAAAGCTATTCCCGTGTCCCGCCCTATGCCCTACAATTGTTATGCTGTCTATTGCGAAGAACATATTATACAATCAGTCCTTGGCTTTGGACGTTAACAAATAATGTTTGCATGTTTTTCATATAGTCTATGTCGTGTGGCATTGGTGACTGTGTATTTCCACAGCCTTCTGTTTTGTGTACTGCCAGTCATTTCTGTTTTGTTTATTGCCAGTCATTTCTTTTAGTGATGTTCATCCATGTCATGATGCCATACTGTCTACTATATTTCTCTCTTGGTCTTGTCCGCCCTCTCTTTCCTTCCAACTTCCCCATTGTCGGGATGTCGTGAAGCTTTCCACTTCTCGTGTTGCGCCCAAAGCGTGCGAGGTTTGTTTTTGTTTTCCTGATGATTAACCAGTTGAGCTGACTTTTGTCAAGATATCTTCAATGCGTTTTTTTTTTTTAATCTGTTGGTCAGTTAATTACTCGCGGTTCCAACTTCGAGGCAAAGGATCGCGCCATTATGCACCGTTTCTGTGCCAGTGAATATTACACAAAATGCCCGATATAAAAACTGGAACGGACAGGATTCTTGACAAACTAACAGCCAGCACAGGTATACTATGCATAGTGCCGCTGCCAGAATGCCAACGCAAAGGTCCGCCACGTACAGTTCATCGTGTTTTGTTTTGTTTTTGTTTTTTTGTTCGTGGTGTTATTCTTCTATACAACCACATCTCTGCAGTTTCAACCTTCCTCAATAATCTGCTGCTTGCCCATGATTCACTTCCGTACAGCAGGACTGGCTGGGTATAGCTATCAAGAACTCTTTCTCACCTAGAGTTAAAATATATATTGCACTGAATATTCTTCATCTTGTGAAATGCTGTTTTCGCTTGAGCTGTCCTACTTGTAACGGTGCTGTAGCCGAGGGGTCAGTGAGAGGCGCTATTTCATCATTCCTCACCAGAACTGAGTAGAAATAATCTGCGGGCGACTTGGATTTGCATTCATTTCGATGGTATGAGGCGTCAGCAGACTACTGAACGATCATTGTCTAGTAAATCACAAACAGCCATTAAATATTGGCATTGCTTGCAATGTCCTGCAAAGGACATGCAATTAATTCTAGTTTTCGTTTTTCTAATATATCTTCCAACTGCTGTTAAAGTACCAAAATACTTTGATAATGATGATGCATGTTACATAGACCCAATTTCTACATATGGCTGCGAACAATAGACAATTAGTAAACAAGGAAATCCCTTGAAGCTACAGAAATGTGGTTTCACAAAAGAATGCCGACAATATCTTACACGACCCAGACCAGTAATCTAAGTTTTTCGAATGAGGTTACGACACAAGGTCAACCTATCACCTATCACACTCAGCAGAAAGGGACAGGTTTTGTCCACGTAATGGGGAGAGAAATACGGGAACATATTGTAACAACTTGGGGGGGGGGGGGGAATAGAGGAAAACTGTAAGAGAATATTCTTAATAGACGGTCGGCAAGGAGAAATGGACAAGAATGGACAAGTCAAGACTCCCCTACCAAGCCCTCATATGGTCACCAGTAGGGAAAAGAAAACGGGGAAGACCAAGAGAGACCCTGCGTAGAACCATCATTAGAGAAGGCTCATTCAATGGCCAAGTAAACATCCAAGATCTACAACAGGTAGCAGCGAACCGCCAAGAATGGAGAGACAGGACTTCTGCCCTATGCGCCGCCTTAGGCTCAAGAGGAAAGACTAACTAACTAAGGAGAAATACACGGTTTGATATATTCTGTTGAAGATCACGAGATATGGAGAAATACACGGTTTGATATATTCTGTTGAAGATCACGAGATATGGAGAAATAAACGGTTTGATATATTCTGTTGAAGATCACGAGATATGGAGAAGCGGGATTGCCCACGTCAGCTGGCAAGACACTTGATGGGGATGTATGGATATGTTGTCCTGGCCATGCGGGGGGAATGAACAGGCTGATAGGCTGGCAGGGAATGTACCTCTTGGTGGTAGATTGCCTATGGACAAGGGGGAGGTGGTCGTGCGCTTGTGGGACCAGATGGAGAAGGCGGGGGAACAGATTGAGTGTGTTTTCTTATATCTACGTCTGCCCCTTAACCTCTATGAGTGCCGATTAGTGAATTTACTTCTCTTGCTGCTAATAGTAATATCTTCAAATAGCAGACTTTTGGGGAATTATGTGCAATCTGCAGAGATGTGGATTTGTAGAAACATGGGAACACCATGAACGGATCAAAGGTGTACTGAAGTTAGCTTTTTAAACAGTGAAAGGGACGCAGAGGTGTTTCCAAGGCACCAGGGCTGGGTTATATACTGGCCAAGACCTATTGACGCGTCCTCATCGAGCGTCCTGGGCAACAGGTCCCTTCGGGGTCCTGGCTAAAGTCAGTAGGATCGCCGATTCCTCCGAAGTCGGAGAGTGTCTGCCTGTACGGCGAGGAACCACCAGTCTGCACCAATAAGCCAGACATGGGACAACGGATACTCACGCAAACCTCAGGTCCTGTATGACATCACACTGATGTTGGACAACAGGATGCCTTCATCCGACATACAGGACTTCGCGTTGGAGCTCAAGCCAACGAACACAAGCAAGCAAACAGTGAAAGATAATTTGTAACTGGCATCAGAAGGAGGCAGCCCACATTTAACAGTTTCAGCACATCATGAGAAGGGGAAAGCTGGAGTACGTTGTCACAATTGGTAAAATGATGGGGAATACAGACAGGGGGAGACCAAGAGAAAATATGCCAGACAGTTTGACATGATAGCATGAAGGAATGTCGGTATCAAAAATGATACGCAGTACACGAGACAGGAGGCTGCGGAGAGACATGATAATCATCACATGACATTGATAATAATAAGAAAAGGGGGCTGCGTGGTCTCGAGGTATGGTGTCCGCCTCGAGTGCTGGAGGTCCCGGGTTCAGGCCCCGGTGAGGACCAGGATTTATTTAAAAAATCCACCGGGACTTCCAGTAATTTCCCCTGGTCTCTGGGTAGTGAGATCGGACGCCCGTGTGTATTGTTACGCACGTAAAAATCCCTTGGCAGTTGGAAATCGAAAAAGAGTAGCCTAACGGCGCTGCCCGGGCAAAATTTCGAGTTAAAAATCTACCCAAGTATTTCAGGATCCTCGGCGGTGCTACGGAGTTTGTGCACTGAGCTGAGTTTCTCCAGACTCAGGTTTGAGTTAGGAGGGTGCGTTGCACCCGTGTGCCGTGATGTTGATCCATAAACTAAACTAAACTAACTAAACTAAGAAAACGCTGCTAATTAATGTATTATTTACCTTTCCTGAGTCTAGGGCTCAGTGACTTAACTTTAACTAGTGATAATACTTATAGCATGTATCATTACACTACATTGGTGTAATTCTAAATGTCACAGACATCTCAACGCTTACCCATTTCGATGAGACAGATGGTGAAGAAGATCAACGAGGAGAGAATGGTGCCGGTTGCTGCCCAGTTAGTTAAGGATGTATTCCGATCGGGTGGGGATTGGCATGATCCCTGGATGATAGAATCATCCGTAAGGAGGCCGTTTTTGTGTCATTTGGTGGCCGCTAACTGGTCAGTCCTTGGTGACGTCAAAACGGTTGTCTTGCGACGTAATATTTTGTATTTGTTTTCAATTCAATTTCGTGCACGCCTGTTTATTTGTCTTTTCTTGAACATGAGATTTTAAAAATGTTTTAATGTGCGCAATTTTATACTTTCAAAGTGTTAGAGATGGAAGCTATCCTCGCTTCAGAGGTCAAAGATTGTGAGGATTGTATTGATTTTCTGCCCTGGCCAAGCGGGAGTGCGGGGGAATGAACAGGCTGATAGGCTGGCAGGGAATGCACCTCTTGGTGGTAGATTACTTATGGACAAGGGAGAGGTGGTTGAGCGCCTGTTGGACCAGATGGAGAATGAGTGGGAACAGATGGAGGGCCTGTATGTCGAAATAATGATATTGCGCGGCGGGGGTTCTAGGAAAATCTTAAAACTGAGAAGGAAGACCAGGAAACATTTCAATCAAATAACGGTGGGAACGATTAGTAGTGTGACTCTTCGCTGGTTGTTTAACGAGGGGACGGAGCGAGTATAGGAATGTCCTGAGTGCAGTGATGTCGGTTCTTAGCTCAACTCCACTTTAGAGATGAAAACGATGCCTTGAATTTGATCAGCACAAAAAAAAAGTATTTTCACGCATGCAAACTGAGCACAACAGCATTGGTCAAGCTACCTTTCATGTCTACCGGAGCAAGCATGGGTGAAAGGCGGCGAGCTAGCCTGTGGGTTGACGGGGATCGAGGTGGGCATAGGGATGGGTAAACCAGACGTCAATGTCGTGGTGGAAGAGGCTGGACGAACATAGGTCTTTGGGGGAAATTGGGGGTCTGCTTCCTTGTCCGGGGTCGAGGAGTTGGAAGTATGGCAATGAGCCACCAGACACGAACATGTTGTCAGGAGCACAAGACATGTGATGAACAAGCGCATAATTGGTACTCATCTCATCTCATCTCATCATGTTCCTCTTGTACCTTGCGGTGTCGAGGTGAAGTATAAACTTCGTGAGAGTGCCCGATTATGGGCTTCATATATCGATATTCCCATGGACTCTGCTATTCCCTTCGTCCAGCGTTTACGTGGTCGGCCTCTTCCTCTGTTTCCATCTGATCTGTACATCATTGCTTGTTGTGGTATGCTGTTGACTGGTAACCTACTTGCATGGCCAAACCATTTGACTTGCTGCTTTCTGATAAAATCCTGTGCTGCTTTAACCCCCACTTTAGTCCTGATTTCTTAATTTCTGATCTTATCTCTTCTTGATACGTTGAGTATTCTTCTCAGGAACCCCATTTCTGTTGTTGTGATTTTTCTTTTCTCTTTTTCTGTCGTTGTCCAGGTTTGGCATTGGTAACATAGAGTTGGTAGTAAGATTGTTCTGTAAAGTGCTTTCTTAGTAGTTATTGATACATGTTTGTTCTTTAGTATTGGTGCCATTTGTCTAATGAGTTGGTTCTTATTGCTTCTATTTTCGATCTCATCTTCTGATATTCCGTTTGATGATATTATACTTCCTAGGTACTTGAAGCTCTTTACTTGTTTCAAGGTATGTTCGTTTAGGTGAATTGTTGTTGTTTTTTTTTACTTCTTTAGTTATAGTCATTACCTCTGTTTTGCTTGTGCTAATTTTCATGTTATGTTCCCTACACATTTCGTTTAGACTATTCATGTAGTCTTGTAATTCAGCTTCTGATTTTGCTATTAGTGCTTGGTCGTCCGCAAACAGGAGTTCTCTAATGGTTAGATTTGCAGATGGTTCTTCTTCTGTGTTATCGTCATGCGGTATTCTTGCTGTCTCTGCTTGGCTGGTTTCTTTACATATGTTGTCTATGTATGTTATGAACAAGAGAGGGGGCAGGACACACCTTGTCGTACTCCAGATCTTATGGTGAAGGGTTCTGAGTGTCCTCCAGTTGCTCTCACAATGCATTCACTGTTGTTGTATAAACTTCTACATAGGTTTGTTAGATGTGTACTCACTCCATATTGTTTAAGGATTTCCCACAGCTTGTTTCTATCTACTCTATCGAATGCTTTTTCTTGGTCGACAAAGGCTAAGTAGAGTGATTTTTCTATAAGTTGTCTAAGAGCAAAAATGGCATCTATGAATCCTTTGTTTTTCCTAGTTGTGTTTCGCTTAGCTGGGGTTCTAAAGTAGTTCGTAATCTTTTTTCAAGAATTTTGCAAACTATTTTCCCAGTATGACTCAACAGTGAAATGCCTCTGTATTGTGTGCAGTCTCTTTTGCTGCCTTTGTTTTTCCAAACTGGGATAATTATGGCGTTTCCCCAGTCTCGTGGTGTCTGTTGTTCTACCCAAACATGGTTGTATAGTCTATGTAGCCAAGCTGTTCCTACTTCTCTTGCTGCTTTAATTAGTTCATTTGGTATTTCATTCTGTCCCGGTGATTTGTTCAATGGGGCTAATGTGATGGAGTCTATAATTTCTTCTTTTAGTATGTCTGGTTCTAGTTCTTCGGTGACATCTGTATAGGTCTCTTGAATTCCTGTGATATCTGATGGGATATTGAGAAGTTCGAAATACTGCTTCCATCTTATTATGATTTGTTTTTGTTCACTTATTGGTTCTCCATTTTCGCTGTTAATTATTTCAGTTGGGTCAAACGGTTCTCCTCTGGTTCTCATTGCACATATCTTTTTGTAGAAGTTTCTAGTTGCCTCCTTGTAGTTTTTATTTAGGGTTTCTCCATTCTCTTCCCAGTCTTTTTGTTTTTCCCTCTTTACTATTCTATTCACATGTCTTCTCGCTATTCTATATTCTATGTAATCACATTTCTGTTTGCTCTTCAACCACTTTTTATATTTTTCCTTTTTATCTTTTACCGCTTTCTTTACTTTTGCGTTCCACCAACTTGTTATTTTCCTTATCCGTGTTTTGCGTTTTTTCGTGGTTCCACATGTTATTTTTGCAGTATTTAAAATGCTTGATTTGAACATCTCCCATTATTCTTCCACTGTTTTTCTTTCTGTAGGTAATTTTACAAAGAGTTCAGTTAGTTCTTTCTCATAATTTTCCCTCACTGCCTCGTCTTTAAAGTTTTTTAAGTTTACTGATTCGCATGGCATGTATTTTCCTGCTCTTTGTTTTCTTCTTCTGATGATTCTTATTGTGGCAACGACTGCTTTATGATCTGTGTATATACTGAAATTGGGCACTGCCCTTGCATCTAATATATTTCTCTTTTTGTTATTTCTTGTTAATATAAAATCAATTTGGCTTTTAGTATCTAGATCGTTCCATTTATACCAGGTGTATACTTGTGAGTCTCTATGTTTATAGAATGTGTTTGTTATATATAGGTCGTGTTGGCTACAAAGCTCTATCAGTCTACTTCCGTCATTATTCCTTTCATTTTGTTGATCTCCAAATGCTTCCAGGTGTTTTTCTATGCCCACTCTGTTATGTCCTAGTCTTGCCTTGAAGTCTCCCATAACTATGATACTGTCCTGCTTATCTATTTTATTTAGCACGTCATGTATGTCTTAGTAGAAGTCCTCGCATTCTTGCTCATTATTGTTTGCATTACATGGTGCGTATATTTGTACATATGTTGTAATTGTTTGTTCTTTTATTCTCACTGTTATGATTCTTTCTGATATATATTTTATTTTTAATATTCCTCTTGCTAGCTGTGGTTCGATGACTATTCCCACACCGTGTCTTGCCCTTTCTTGCTGTTCTACTCCAGAGTAAACAAACGTGTACCTGCGGTGGAGCTTCTTGCATCTTTTCCCCTTTGTTCTGGTGTCCGCTATTCCCATCAGTCCAATTTTTCTCTCTTCCATTGTTTCTATACGCTCTTCTTCTTTACTATTGAAACCACAGACGTTCATTGTGTCTATTTTTTGTGTCGCTGATCTATCTCGTAGTTCATTAACATTGCCGGGTCGATATCCGTTTGGGTTAGTCCGTTTATACTTCTTAGTTTTTCTACGAGCAGTATGAAGATCCCCTGCCGCTTGCTAGGCCAGTCGCAGGTTTAGGACACTAATCTGACCACAGGGAATCCATCCCCTATGGCAAGCCATAGCCCCTGTTAGCCTATGACCTCGCGGTCATGGTTGCCCGGTCTGCACCACGTGGAGGTGGGTGTTGACTTGTGTAGTCTGCGGGTCATCGGCAGGCTACTAATTTTCGCTCTTCACCCTCCTGGGAGAGGCTAGCCGATCCTAACCCTGCTGGCTGCAGGAACAGGCGGATTCCACACCTTGCAGACCATAATTGGTACGATCAGTCGATATAGGCTCACGGAGATGTTAAGGGGAGATCGGAGCACCTATGGGCCTGGCCAGAGTGCGATGATGACGATCTTCACTAATCACTATAGGACAGAGATCTATTAGTCAGTCAATCGGCTGGTTGGTTGCTTGCTTGACTGATTAGTAAACAGATCATCCTCGCTGCTCTTAGAGCTATTAGTCAATAAGTGCGCAGATAATCTTCTCAATATCTATGTTCCCGGTGATGACACCAGTTTTTGTTGGTTGACTACTCTACTTTGGTTCTAGTCTAGAGTCGTGTCGGTTGACTTGATGTTCTTGCAGCCTGGTCAAAGTTGCAGATTCACATCCATCCCTTGAGTCATTTGCTCGTCCTGCCTCGTTGATGGCGTTCAGCCAAGTTCATTACTCGTCCGCTCCTAACAGCTAAGCCCGCAAGTCTACTACTGCTCAATCGTTTCCTCTTACACACTTACACCCTGGTACAAAAATGACACAGTCAGTCTTGACAGAAATTCACGCCATTTCCTTATCGTCCGGCCCATCTCGATTTTTCTTGGCATGCTCATAGAATGGCAACGAAAGTATGCATGGATAATTAGAACATTGGAATACTGCCTCCACCCATTCTAAGACTTGATGTCGTGGTATCATATGTCAGGCTCTCCTGCACTAAGCACAATCCATCAACATTCGCTATGAACCCCCTTGCACTCATTTTAGCCTCTTAGTAAAGAGCCACTCGCATAGATGATTACATCATCTGGGCATGAATTATCGTGGATCAATAGTTGCACCTCCCATTCAGAGCTGCCTGCTGGCCAATCCCTGCTCTCCTGTTCCATTGGGATTATGACCCTGGACAGATCTGACTTTTCTTCTGGCATTCTGAACCACACCTTTCCTCTCCCAATATTCTCAAGCATGCACTCTTCTCTGATTGTATCCTCTGCCTGGGCCATCCATGAATTATTCTCTTATCAGCCTGTGGCCCTTAACCGTGTCCAGTATTTCACATAGGAGTTATCGCTTGACTACGGCCACTTCAAGTTATAACTTAGCCTCTAGCACCATGAGCCTGTCCGCAATCGTTGGCACATATATTGGGGTATCATTCTTGCACCCTGGACAAGTCCATTGGTGCTCAGACTCCCCCCCCCCCCCCCCCGCAAAAAAAACAGCATTAGCGTCAGGCGGCTAACGTTGGTTGACGTGGCTCCTCATTCTCCCGATGTCCCTCTCGTGTCTGACCGTGTTAATACTTACTCCTGAGTCCCTCATTCTGAACAACGACGTGAATTCACTAATGTCAAAGTTCTCCGCTCTCGACGTCTCTATAAGGACGTTAATAACATCAGCACGATCTATGGGCTGGCCATCTGTAGGGAACGCAAAACCAGCAAGTTTATAAGCTCGTTCATTTCCCTCAACAAGCTAGGATGTATCGAATGAATGAATACACACTAACATCGGCTCTCTGACACTTTGAACAGTCTCAATCCACACTCAATTACTGAGATAATCAGGTGTTGATAGAGTATGAACCACATGAGATAATCAGGTGTTGATAGAGTATGAACCACATGAGATAATCAGGTGTTGATAGAGTATGAACCACATGAGATAATCAGGTGTTGATAGAGTATGAACCACATGAGATAATCAGGTGTTGATAGAGTATGAACCACATGAGATAATCAGGTGTTGATAGAGTATGAACCACATGAGATAATCAGGTGTTGATAGAGTATGAACCACATTCTTTCCTCCATGTCCCTTGCTGCCATTATCTTCAGCTCAAGAAAAGTGCTATGAAAATTCGTCTTTTGCTTTTTGTGTTCTTATTTTAATATCTCAATCTGCTCACTCAATTTTGTCTATACTGCAACCTAAATATGTCCCTGATTCCATCTCTTGAAGTGAGGTTTTCCCTAGGAAAATTGGGTTACTTTTTGCTTCATTCATTTTCATCATCTTTGTCTTTTCCATATGGATTTTCATCTCTCACTGCTGTGACCTCTCATCAAGTGTATTTATCTTGCATCTGATTTTATCTATGTGATAATAACGCAGTATCATCAGCGAAGTCTAGATCATGAAGCTGTAATTATTAATGTTAGCTTGATACTATCTTTGTTGATGATCACAGTTTTTGTCTTACATAGAAAACATCATTCGAATACAACCATACAAATTATTCTACGGGATACTCTTGGGCAAGGTGGAGTACCCGTTTAGCCGCCCCCCCCCCTCCCGCCCCCCACATCAGGGTTACATGAAGCCATGGAAGCAGGTGGTGGATGGAGTGTGAGAGCAGCCGACAGATTGTTGTTGGTTATGGTCTGCACCCTGCGGCGACAGGCAGATGATCTCATCAGTAGAGACAATGGCTATGGACACAGATTAGTAAAGTCACTGCCCAGAAGGAAAGCAATGGCAAACTACCTTCTGCAAAACTTGCCAAGAAACTAGGGTTTTCCACAAGGTTGTTATGGGAGCGAGGTTCTGCAAAGGACATGCTACTGAATGAATGAATGACCAGTTTTAAACCTAGTCTTCCTCTAATTTCCCCATGTCTAAGTATATCTTTCACAGTTACTCCTGCAGCCCTTCTAAGGCATCTTATCTGTTGTTATGATTTTGCATTCATTAGCAGCAGTGAGCGTCCATGTCTCACATTGGTAGCATGTCAGCCACAAAATAGTTATTTTTGTTTTGTTCGCTCGCTTTTAACTCAAGTGTAGTCCATACAAGTGCTATTACTTCTAGTCCACTGGACTGATTTGATTAAAATACAACAGTACAAATTATTCCACTTTGTTTTCAAGAATCAGCATTTATATACAGTTTATGGATAGCACCGTATTAAGAATTTTCCACAAGACAAAAACCAACAACAGTTACAACAAGTGATTAGTGTTTACAAAATGGCAAACAAATTAACATCAAGTTACACATTTATACTAAGCAAGATAGTTCAGAAATAAGTAAATTAAATATAAAGTTCAAACATAATTAATTTATTCAGCTCCAGAAGGTCATAGAAGCTGAAAATGAAATCACATCGAAGTGTAAAACAGTATTTTAAAATATGGGAATTGCCAACAAACAGAGATGCAAATGCACATGTAACATACCAATGATACCTTTGTGAAAGAGTTCCATCTTTTGCGTCCGACTTAAAGACTTCAGTCCAGTGACAGAATTTCCTAAGCTATAAACTCAGCTCTCTTAGGAGTCATGGAAGTCAACAACCCACTCACGTAAGTGAGAGGCTGATCCTCGTAAAAGGACCAATTTGGAATCCTTCAAGCTGAAAGTGCAACACATCACACCTCGGAGCATAACCTGTGTCCAACTTCAGTTGAGTTATGTACCTATTATTTATAAATGGAGTAATTACCATTTGATCAACCTCATCCTTTCAATGTATTGCATACCAACAGCCGATCTCAACAAAGTGAATCATTGTAATCATCACGAATAATAAACAAACACAGTGGTAGTTTGTTAAACCTAATAGTTCTTCCACATTTATAACTGTATGTAAATGTATAGTAAGTGAGTGCACACATTCATGAAACAGTTTGGGGGCTCAAAAATATATCTTAACAGGAGGGGATCAATCAAGGGTCTTGGCTATGCAGCTCTTAAGCACCAAGCTTATCCTGCATATTTTAATTCCTCTTTCTCACTCCTGTGGGTACCCAGAGCAGCTACATCAATCTTTTCAATGAGCCACTTCTTGGCTGTTTTCTTGAGTACCCAGGGACAGTTTCTTAAATCAGCATAACAGAGACATTTGTCCCGAGTTTTCACTCTGGGATCTGTAGCGTAAGGGATCTGAGCTAGCACACACAACTAAACAGGAGTAGTAGAAATTATGACTTTTGACAACTTATTCCTATACTATTTCAGTACTTTGAAACTGTGATGCACTTATTCCTACACTATTTCAATACCTTCAGTAGCTAAGATCCACTAATTAATACACTGTTCCAATACTTTAACCATATGGGATAAAATAAAAACACGTTGCAATGAAGTCGACCCTGCCGACTTTCAAGCGACTTTTTGAATACTTTAAGAAACTAACATGCACTTACTGCTACAGTATTGCAATACTTTCAGAAGCTAAGATGCACTTATTCCTACACTATTTCAGTACTTTCAGTAGCTAAGATGCACTTATTCCTATACTATTTCAATATTTTCAGAGCTTAAAATGCATTTATTCCTGCACTGTTCCAATATTTTATGAAGCTTAGAGGCACATTAATCCATGCATGCCAGTTACAGAGCATATTCCTATGCTGTGACAATAATTTCAGAGTCTATGCATAATCATTCAACACTTTTGCAAAGCCTTCTCAGCTTAAGAGGTACATATTCTTACATTATTTCAATATTTTAAAACACTCAAATGCACATATTCCCTATATGGTATTAGTACTTTCAGAAACTAAGATGCACTTATTCCAATACCGTTTAAATACTTTCAGAAGCTAAAATGAACTTATTCCTACACTGACTTAATATTTTCTGAAAATAAAATGCACACATCCCCTATATGATATCAAACCGCACTTATTTCTAAACTGCTAAAACAATATTATAAGATAAGGTATACTTATTCTTACACTGTTCCAAAATGTTATGTACTTAGATTCACATATTTCCAGACTGTTCTAAAATGTTATGATTCGCACATTTCTACACTATTTCATCCCTTTCAGACACATTTTACTGAGGCTATCAGAAATTAACTGATTCACTGCCATGCACCACTCTATTGACAGAATGTTGACAGTTCGTTATCTGCTTCATTTCGCTTAACTTCTGCAATTTTTTTTTTTTTTAGCATATTCTTTTACAGGACTTAGCTGTCAACACCAGCATCTTTCAGCTGTATGTTGATCTCTTGGCAAGATTACGCTCAGTAGTTTGCCATTGCTTTCTGAGCGGCCGGCTCACATACCCCGTAAGTTACCGATGCGATTCGAACCACTGCTGATTTGAACCGTCATCACGTTACCTGACGAGAGTATACGAGATTACGGAGAAAAGTCATAACCTCTAAGCCACGAAGCCGGCAAGCCACGAAGCCGGCAAGCCACGAAGCTGCAATTTTAATGTCCAGTAAATGAAAATTTACACACAGGAAACATATGCCCTTCGGACAGTATCAGACTTGACTCGTGGTTTCGTTTTTTTAAAAGACAAAACGCTTGTTTAAGTTGTTTATTTTTATTATTTTAGAAATGGCAATGCCTTCTGATGCATGACCGCATAGACTGAGCGTTTTCAACAATTTTAGATTATAGATATTCTGATTTAAACGACTTTGTGAAAGATTCTAAAACTAATACCACGTGCAGTATTCAGTTAAATTATTTAGCAGATGGTCATAATGGAAAACAAAACTAACAGCGAAAGTTCGTCATCATATGATGGCATTTGTCGAATTAGGCTTGCTCTAATGGGCCACACTTGTGCCCCTAAGTTTGTTTTGCCTATCACAAATAAGCTGAAGAGTATTTAAATAATTAAATTCCAAAGAATAATAATTATAACTAAATAGAAAATAGTGTATATATTGTTTCTCAGTACAACTCTGCCTCGTGTGCTCCCGACATTTTCCATTTTATGTGAAAATGATGTGCTTCAAAATATATTTTACTTGTGTTTTATTGGTGTTATGGATCAGTACTAGTGATATTGGTGAAGAAAAGTGGTTTATTTATCATTATTCAGTAAACTTGATTGGATTATCATCAGTGCTTGAGAAGTAGCACCTTGGTAAGTGAACATTTTAAATAATTGCCACCCCTGAATATAACAATGGCAAATTGAACAACACAATATAAAATATAATTGTATGGTCTATGAGAAAGGGTCTTAAAATATTTATTTTGTAATCAGCCTCTGCTTTCAAGCGGGTCCAGTAGACAGTTCTATTGAGGCGTCTGGTTGATCTGTACTCCCTGGGTTGTCTATTGAGGTAGAAGATCGAGCCAAACATGATTGTCCAAATCTTCCACATACTCTCTGAGCCACTGAAAGAGATAGCAAAGGACTTATCACTGAAAGAGATAGCAATGACCTATGTGCTGAAAAGTACAATTGATTAAAATAAATATAATTTTACAATAAGAAAGACAAGGTGATCATTTGAAACGGAAAACAACAAATGAATATGTGCATGTTTAGATAGTTGTGTGTAAAAAAAAATATGACGATGGTTATGTGTACATGCATGTGTGCAAGAATAATAGGAAGACTGTGATTAAAAGCCACATTCTGGAAAAGATTTGATATATATATATACATATATAACATCAGCACACCGGAAGTTTAAGAGCAAGCGCTCTTGTCCATTCGACCATGCTGATCTACATTAGGAAATCTTATCAGGGTCCTCTTCCTGCAATCTTTGAGCTTTCATTTTCATCATGTCTTGAATTTATTTTTAAATAATTGATGCCTGGGCTATTTGTGATGTCCTCCAACTACAGTGATGTTATTTCTCATCTCCTCTGAGGTTGAAAATTTCTTGCAGGTGTTTTATACTTCGTCTTGTATTTCATTTTGTGAGTTTCTTTGTGTTTAATATTGTTTTTTTCTCTCACTGTCTTCTGCTGCCGTCTTCTCTTTGATTGCTTGGCTGGGTTTTATCACTTTTCCATTTCATAATTGTTGTATCAGCTAGCTTTCTGCTTTTATTTCATTCAGAATTCTGGTTTTCTTCTGTCATCTTTGTTAGTTCCCCATCTTTCTGCATCCTGATTTGCACCATATTTATTTCACCTCGCAACTGGTATTTGGCCTTGTGGTGGTGGTTCTTCTTTCCATTGTTTAAACTCAGCAAATCATTTTGGCATTTTTGTGTTCAGTTCCACGGTTTTGCTGCTGGATTTCATGAAAACCAATGGATGTGTATGCAGCTGCATCAGCTTTCTGTCTGTAATTACTGATGCAAACCTTCATTGTTTTTCAAAGTAATGCACATTGGTAGAATTCTTGTCTATTATTTATGACTGATACAATATATTCATTATTCTATGTTGCCAACACGCTTGGTTTTTTATCTATGCCCAATGGTAACAACTTTGGCCAAGGTGGTTAGATATTTTAATAATTTCCATGTATCAACTAATTCTAATTTAATGTTTACTTATTTATTTTTCCACAGCAAACAATGCAAATATTTATAAAATAAAAACAATTTACAGTGATATTAGCAAAAAGTAGTTGCATATCCTTTACAGGACACCACAGCCAACCCAAGCATTTTCTGGCTGTTTGTGATATCTTGGCAAGTTTATGTTCAGTAGTTTGCCATTGCTTTCTGAAAAACCGGCACTCCTACCTTTGTATGAAAATCAGCGCTAGGCAGTCTGCTTCCAAATCGCCGACAGCTGTGTTTCGAATGGGAATACAAATTGTGGTCATAATCCCTATGTCCCAGAGCCAAGTGAAAAACAATAGTTTATAACTACTAATTTAGTACTACATGTTTTAAATAAATCATGAGAAATACAAGCATGAAAGAAATAAAAGAAAACAGATACACACCATTAACTTATTTCAAGCCACACTACCCTTCATTTGAAAACAATTATTATTGTTACTATAATTATTTATGCTTTATTTATTATCAACACCGCTTTGATTTTGATTATACCACAACTCCTACCCCAATCAAAGAGAAGTCCATCCCTGGCTCAGATTAATAACCCTGTGACTGAATCAGCCACAACAAGCAACTGACCACGTTTTCACCCACACAAGATATTAATTTGAAGGTAATTGGTGTCCAAAGAGGGTTTATCACCTCAACCTTATGGTGCATGTTTGTTTTCCATAGATTATAAACTTTGGTAAAAATTATTAGCTGTTTTGCTATGATTTCACCAAGCTACTAATTACATTAAATGTGGAGAGTACAAGGTTTTCCTTCATACTTCTTTCAACATAAGAGATATTGTATTTGCATTAGTCCACTTTACTGAATCACTGTATCATGAAAAATGAGCAGCTGTCAGTGTAACCAGTGAAACATCATATTGGTTTGAGGTGCAAAGGGAAGTAAGACAGGGCTACATTCTCTCTCCATACCTGTTTAACATCTATGCAGAAAATGTAATAAGAAGCAAAGAATGATGAGGTCAGAGAAAATCCAATTCCAGAACTCAGATATGCAGATGATATGGTCCTCCTTTAAAACAGTGTTAAGGGGTTGGAAGAGTGATACTGTCTGTCAAAAGACACAGTGAAGATCAAAATCTTTTCCGAAACTTAAAAACAATATAATTTCCACAGAGAAAACTACATGTCAAGAAAAATTATCACAATTAACAATGAAGAAATTAAAAATGTCACAAACTTTGACAATCTTGGCTCTACAATCAACTACTGTGGGACATGTACAAAAGTCAGATATATATACTGGCGACAGCAATGCAGAGGTTAATCAGTACTATGAGCCTATGGCACAATACCAGCCAACACAGTTAAATAACATTGTTGAGAACATGCATCTGAATTACAAGACCACATGAATAGTCTAAACGAATTGTGTAGGGAACATAACATGAAAATTAGCACAAGCAAAACAGAGGTAATGACTATAACTAAAGAAGAAAAAACAACAACAATTCACCTAAACGAACATCCCTTGAAACAAGTAAAGAGTTTCAAGTACCTAGGAAGTATATCATCATCAAATGGTAGATCAGAAGATGAGATCGAAAATAGATGCAATAAGGCAAACCAACTCATTGGACAATTGGCACCAATACTAAAGAACAAACATGTATCAATAACTACTAAGAAAGCACTTTACAATACAATCTTCCTACCAACTCTATGCTACCAATGCCAAACCTGGACACTGACAGAAAAAGAGAAAAGAAAAATCACAACAACATAAATGAGATTCCAGAGAAGAATACTCAATGTATCAAGAAGAGATAAGATCAGAAATGAAGAAATCAGGACTAAAGTGGGGGTTATAGCAGTACTAGATTTTTTTAGAAAGCAGCAAGTCAAATGGTTTGGCCATGCACGTAGGTTACCAGTCAACAGAATACCACAACAAGCAATGATGTACAGACCAGATGGAAACAGATGAAGAGGCCGACCACATAAACGCTGGACGAAGGGAATAGCAGAGACCATGGGAATATCGATACATGAAGCCCATAATCGGGCACCCTCACAATGTTTATACTTCACCTCGACACCGCAAGGTACAAGAGGAACATGATGATGAGATGAGATGAGATGAGATGAGATGAGATGAGATGCATCTTTCCTGTAGTATATCTATGTGACTCATGAACCATTTTATAATCATTAAAGAAGAAAATCAGGGCTTTATAACTGAAATGTTACAGAAAAATTCTTAGATGTTCACTGTCAATCAAACTGTCTGTCATTTACTGCCTATAGTACCTTGCAGTGTAGGAAAGGAAGATCTTGAGCCTGGTGAATTAAGACTGCCTGGTTAGTGCAGTTGCCGTGAACTGTGCAGGTTAGGGTTTTATTTTTGCCTCCAACAGAAAAAAAAGTCCACACCTAACCGAGGATCCGAACCCAGGTCACTTGAAAGTGAACCTGGTATTCTTATAGCCACTAGGCCAGCCGTTCCACTTAGAAGTCAACAACAACAAAGACAAATACTGACATTCCACAAGATCTGAACATCAAGGAAGATTGCTTCATAAACAGTGTGTCTCATAAGCTGAAAATCTTGGGTCATATTAAACATCACAGCAGTTTAGACAGAAAGTGGGTCATATTAAACATCACAGCAGTTTAGACAGAAAGTGGGTCATATTAAACATCACAAGTGAGTCATACTAAACATCACAGCAGTTTAGACAGAAAGTGGGTCATATTCAACATCACAGCAGTTTATACAGAAAGTGGGTCATATTCAACATCACAGCAGTTTAGATAGAAAGTGGGTCATATTCAACATCACAGCAGTTTAGACAGAAAGTGGGTCATATTCAACATCACAGCAGTTTAGACAGAAAGTGGGTCATATTCAACATCACAGCAGTTTAGACAGAAAGTGGGTCATATTCAACATCACAGCAGATTAGACAGAAAGTGATGGAAGAAGCGGTAGGGGTTGATCAGTACGAGGAAGGACACAGGACACTGAAAACAGCTTGGGCGTGCAAGAAGCAGGGAAACTGGCAAAGGATCAAAGGTATCTTCAGCAGACCATAATGAGAACAGTGTTCTGCAAACAACCTACTGCATGTTGACTAATTGCATTTAATGTTCATCTGCTTCTGTGTGTACAGCACACAATATATAGAACAATATGGTAAAAGCATGCAAGTGTTAAACATCATAGGAGTTATGGAAGCATGCACAGTTTTGCGACATATTAACCATAAACAACACTGCGCTGCATATTAACATGCACAATAGTGTGCAGCATATTAACATACACAACAGTATCAGCATATTAACATACACAACAGTATCAGCATATTAATATACACAACATTGTGCAGCATATTAATATACACAACACTGTGCACCATATTAACATATACAACATTGTGCAGCATATTAACATGGATAGAATTATGTATCCGGTCTCCGTGGCAAAGGGCTTATGGATGCGATTCGTAAGCCCGCTTACCTGTGTTTGAAACACAGCAGTGACCGATTTGCCAGCAGACCATGTTGCATTGGGTTTTAACAAGCTGGTATGGGAAATGGTGGTTCAGAAAGCATTAGCAAACTACTGAACGTAAACTTGCCAAGGCATCAACAACAGCGGTAAAATGCTGGTGTTGACAGCGATGTCCTGTAAAAAACAAGGATATGCCAAAAATAAATTGTGTAGCATATTTAAAAGCAGCGAATGCACACAAAATAAAATTTAAATGACTAGGTCAGAAGAAATAAAATTACTGTATTGCATTGTTATATTGAGTTCTGAGAGCATTCCTCTTTAAACAGTTGAAATAAAAATGTGAAAGCACTGATAACCACTACAAAATTAATTAGTGGTCAGATTGTTCTCAGTGGACATCGAACCATTCAGTCCATAAGTGCTCAGGTTCCCTACTCAGTATGCACCTCAGCGTGTAGCGGTCAAAAACACCTGTTCTATGTTGGTTAATTTTCTTTGTCAGCCTGGAATGCCCTCTTGTCTGGCTTCACCCCTTTTGACTTATGTTTTCATAGTCTGGGCAAGGTTGCAGATTCAGTCATCAGTTGACTCAGTTAATTATCCGGCCTCTCTCAGGGCATTAACTATATCAGCCCAGTCCACTGCTCGTCAATTTTCCCTGGTAGCCCAACTTGCAAGTCTATCAGTTTGTAGATAGGAACAATTCTGTTCTATTGAGCTGAGGATTAATTTAATTCATTGTGACTGAAACTGATGAGAATTGTTCCTATACATACATTATGGCGCCGGCACAAACATTTCATAATGAAGATAAACAGAACAGACACTTATACTTTTTGAGTTTAACAACAGATATTTGATATATGTACACCATAATGGAACCAAAAACTGGAACATGTTGTGACAACTGGAAAGATTTGTGGAAAGAGAAATAAAGGAAGACAGTGTGAGAAGATTTTTGACAGTCTTGTGTCATGGCACGAAAGGGAGTCAACACATGAACTGATTGATCCATGAGGTCACAGATCACAATTTATGGAGAGGCATGATTGCCCATGCCAGCCGGCAAGGCACTGGATGATGATGATGATGATGCTGATGATGATGATGATGATGATGATGATGATGATGATGATGATGAAACCATACTGGTGTCTGCACACTCTAGCAAGCCACCAGATACTCACTCTTATTCAACAGGAATATGTGACAGTTTTGCCTATAGCCTATTGGTTGTGTACAAGCTTGTGACATTCATGCACTCTTCTTCTTCGTTTGTCCTATTATTTTTTGCCGGGAAGCATCACTGTATCCATTTCCTCTATCAGTTCAATAGCACGATCAATTCTAATTGTCAGCAGCTTTAGGGTTTGATATATCAGTGGTTGTCCTTATTCAGGAGTCAGCCATCTACAGTTATATATGTTGTTGTTATTCAGGAGTCTTTCATCTACAGATTTATCTGTTGTTGTCCTTATTCAGGAGTCGGTCATCTACAGTTGCTGCCATTAGGAAGTCCATCATCTACAGTTCTATCACTTGTTGCCCTAATTCAGGAGTTAGTTAGTTAGTTAGTCGCAGTTCCAACTTCACAGCAATGGGTCGTCCCCATTATGCTCCATTCCTGTGCCAGTGAATATCACACAAAACGCTCCCCACTGCCCAATGTGAAAAATGGAAAAGACAGGAGTCTCGATAAACAACAGCCCGCACAGATACACTGTGCATAATGCCGCCACCAGAATGTCAACACAATAGTCCCCCACAAAACACCCAGTTCATTTCTGATGGAATCGGCAGTCATTTTCCCATCTGGATGTTTCCTAGATGTTCACCCACAGTCCACGAAATACAGTTCATCGTCGATGGCAGTGGCAGTCAACCAGAAGCCCAGCAGCCACGCATTTCTGCATAAGGCAAAGACCGGTCAACTCTGGGACATAGCCATCCGCCATCGCGCCGAACATGCAGTCATGTTCCAAAACACCTCGGGCAAATTCAAAAGCTTTTCCCACTATTCAGGAGTTGGTCAACAGCAGTTATGTAAATTGGAAAGATACAGGAACCTTTTACCTTGAGGCTTACTGAGTATATGGGGAATAACCCCATATTTCTGAACGCCAACTGGCACTTGGTGGTTGATGTGGTCATTATCAGGCCTGCCACCCTTACTTCCTGGGACATATGGAACCCATTTTCCAGCTGGGTACATAATCCCTCAGCAATTGGAAATGTTAACTGCCAAAATAAAAACTATCCACAGAATACAGATAACATGTATGGTTCTCATATAATATATTTGGATTACTACTGGTACTATGGAGTTTGTGGGCTGTGCTGAGATTCACTTTGTGTGATTTCCTTGCATGTTCTATGAGAAAGACTGGAACACTTATGAAGTTATTTGAGTGTGCAATTAAAATGATCATTCACAAACCAAATTGTGCTAATTTAAACCATGGCAAATAAGGTTGTGTGATCTATGGGAAAGACTGGAACACTTAATGAGTTATTCAAGTGTGCCATGAAAATGATCCTGTAAAAACCAAACCATGCTAATTTAAACCATGGCAAATAAGATAGGCTAAGATGCTGTAGAAGTACAATCAATACACACACTTAAGGTCTATATCTCAAAAAGCAAGCACCTTCACATCCATTATTGTCTCTCACCTGTATCTATGTTCACTATGTCCACACTAGAAGTGCCTTCAAGAGCACGTTGGCTCACTCTCGTCTGCTGTTAACAGGACTAAGGAAGCAAAAGAGATAAATGCAGTCAGAAACTCATAACTTGATGACTGCTTGCATCAGGGTCAGAAAGATTTGACTAGGTCTCTATTCTGCCCTGGAAACAGGCTGTTTAACTACAGTATGGTCCAGAGAGTGAAGACTGAAGAGAGAGCATAAATCTGTCTCAAGCAAACACCATTATAAAATGTGTCTAACAAAAGGCACAGGTATCGCAACAAGAACGTAATACTGACGAAAACTGGTTACTGAGACAAATACAACTGACGCAAACGAAATATTTTGGGAATGTAAAGAACCAGAGGAATATTGTTTGGCAAGAAAGTTTTAAAAAGTGAAGAATGGGTGGCTGGGTTGTCATGATGGAGCTGCCAAGTTCCCATTTCCCAAAGGTCTGTGCTTCACAGCATCATAATGGTAACAGATGATCTCCAGGTGATACTCTTTGGTTCACCAGGTTCCCTACTCTCCCAACATGGCTCCTTATGATTTTTTGGATGATCGACAAGTTGAAAATGCCACTGAAACAGATCTAATTTATGCCAACAAAAGACATGCAGTAAGCCAATCCCAAATAAGCCTTCATGAAGGGCTTCCAACAATGGCAGAACTGCCAAGAGAGTGTGTAGTCTCAAGGATAGTACTTTAACCGGGAAATTTGGGTTTCAGATCTCCTGGTGAGTAATTATAATTTTCCCGGCCAAAAGTCAGATACTTTTTGAATAAATCTCATATATATATATATATATATATATATATATATATATATATATATATATATATATATATATATTGATCAAGATCCAGGGGAACAAAAAATTAGGACATACAAAACAACAACTATGTCGCACAAATATACAAGCACAGTGGCTTTCAGACTTATGATGAGTTGAATAGAGTTGGTGAGAACAGAGGACAGTGAGGGTTGTGATCAGATGACTTCAAGACAGGTCTTTAGAATATCTTGATGATTATGATGATGATGATGATGATGATGATGATGATGATGATAACAGGAGACAGTAGAGCGACATGATCAAATGACTTCAACACACTATCTTGATGATGATGATGATGATGATGATGATGATGATGATGATGATGATGATGATGATGATGGTGATGACAGGAGACAGTAGAGAGACATGATCAAATTACTTCAACACACTGACTATCTTGATAACAACACATGATGACTGAGCAGGCCAGATTTTTCAAAATACTACAACTGAAATGTCATGCAGCTTTCACATATCAACTTTGTGCTCACTATGTGCCATGCAGACAAGCGTGGACGGCCATATTTTGCCATCTCACACAATCACCAGCATCGTGGATCAGCTCTGTGTTCTTGTCTCAACCATACCATGTGGCCAATCCATCCAGGTATTTACTTCTCTGCCTTCCTCTTATTCTTTTCCCCTCAATCTTGCCAGCTGTCATCAAGTTCTTCAATTTACTTCTCATAACGTGTTCAAACAATTAAAAATATATATAATACTTTATAACTATCAATGGCCAAGCCATCCAGGTATTTACTTCTCTGCCTCCCTCTTGTTCTTTTCCCCTCAATTTTGCCAGTTGTCACCAACTTCTCCAACTTACTTCTTCTCATAATGTGTCCAAAAAATTAAAAATATATATTACTTTATAACTACAAGATAAAACATAAAAAAAGATAGTCTCATGGTAGACTTTGCCATGGGGGTGTGAATAGTTAGGCCTTCACATATTTTAAGCCATGGCATAATAATGCTGGGTGACAATTCCCATCCACGCCTCCTTTCCTTTCCAGACAATTCTCAAAATTATTCAGTGCCCATTTTATGAGGCTGGCCAGAGCTGTACTGGTGAGAAAAACAAGGTATCCTGCTGCTGCTGCTGGTGGGGTCTGAACCCACACCCCAGTCGTGGCAAGCAAGCACACTTACCATTATAGTGAAGTGGTCAAGCCGTCTCCTTCCACCCTGAAAGCCATGAGTTTGTATTCAGACAACATTGTTTAGACCAGTGGTTCTCAACCTTTTTTGCCCCGTGCACCCCTTCACCATATGTTCAGAATGTTATTCCCCTTTCTTATTTCCTCCCTATAAATTCCCCCTCCCCCTTTATTTTTTACACAGTATACGTAAAAATGGAAGCTAAATTTAATAACGCATACTAGAACAAGTCTAGATGTCTACATAAAATGTAATTTGCGGATCTACTTACGTTATACAATGAATTTCAGAAGGGTGAGAGGTACAGAACTCTAAAGTATGGAGGGAAAAACAATATCAAGTAATCGGTTCTTGTATTAACGCGATCTTGAAATAATCTTAATCTTCCCCCCCCCCCCCCAAAACCCTAAAATTCCCCCCTTAGGGGGAATTCCCCACTGGTTGAGAACCACTGCTTTAGACCATGAGTGCAATTTTCTTGACGCCTGTTGGGGAAACTGCTGAAGCTACAGAGTTCGTACTCAGAGCATTGCCAGCTATGTGACGAAGGGGTTACGGACGCAGTTCGTAATCCTACATATCGCGTTCAGTCTGGGATTACAGGTAAATTTTTACAAACCCCAAGATTGATAAGGATTCGAATATATGACCACCAGGCCAGAAAACAAGTCTTCTGTGATACTGCAGGTTCCTAATCTCTCACAGACAATTTAACAGGTTGCATGTCCTTTCCAAGATACTGCGATCAATCCCAGGTTAATTTTCCAGGCGATTTTGTGTTTAGTAGTTTGCCATTACTTTCTGAATGAGAAGTATTTCAGTCCAAATGACCAGTGGGTGGAGTGAACCCACTACCCCAACGTGTGCACAGGACGTTTAAGTGTGAGTGTGTTAAACCCATCGGCCCCGCTGACCTCTAACCCCTCATACACTGAGCTATAAATTTTCAGTTATCGTTTCCATATCTTCTTGCAATAACTATCAGGGGTCCCTATGGTGAAGGGGTCAAGCTGTCTGCCTGGGGCTCTGAATGTTGTGGGTTTGTTTTTGGGCTGCGTCGTTCAGACCAGTACAATTTTGTCCAGAGACCCAGGGGAGTCTTCGCTGGAACTATAGAGTTCTGGGGTCTCCGTGGTGAAGTGGTCAAGCAATCTACCTTGCGCTCCAAAGGTTGTGGGTTTGATTCCGGGCTACATCTTTCAGTTCATGGGTGCATTTTTCTCAGAGACTCATGGGGGGGGGGGGGGGGGGGGGTCATAACTGGAGTTACGGAATTCATGCTTTGTGCGACGCTTTCAGTAGGCTGCCTGGAAAAAAGACACCAAGTCATATGGGATAAAACCCAGTGCAATGAAGTCGATCCTCTCGACTTTTAAGACTTTTTTAAAGACTATGGAGTTCATGCTAAAAGCATACTGAAATGACCAGTTGGAACTTAAAGATGGAAATCAAGTTTTATTACAAACATAACATGAGCCACAGTAGTATGGTGGCTGAATGATGGCCAGCACTCCCAGCAGTCATGGGTTTGGATTAATATCGAGGCAGATTTCTTAAAACTGACCTGGGTCGACCCAGCCTAAAATGTGTACCAGGAAATGTCTTGGGAAGTGAAGGCTACCAAAATAATACTGACCACATCACGTAAACGATGGATAGAGGGAATTACAGAGACCATGGAGCTCAAGCTCAATGGTCTCGAGACTGCACTTGAAACCATCGACCTTGTCTGTATCAACAGTGGTTGTGTCACCAGGACAGCAAGTTGTCCAGGTGATGTGGACAGTGCTATTGATCTGGCGCTGGTATCTCCTTCACTCACTACAGTGTGTAGATGGGGTGTCCTAGGGTACCACCACCCTTGCAACATATTGGTGGAGAAATGCAAAATCAGGCAGCACATGTCAATGTCCAAGACTTTCAAGTATGACAGTACAGGGCAAGATGTGGTGAGTAGAATAAGGCAAGGCAAGCACAGAAATCATCATGGCAGGAAAAAAAGCTGGGAGTAGCCACCTTGGTGGAATTGTGAGGAAATGGCAAAACGCCAAGAGGAACAGAGTTGCCCATCCTAGCCTTATTTTGTACTTGGAAAGAGAGATGGACACTAGAGTTAGCAACTTTAAAAAACTAGTTAATGTGGCTAAAAGTGAAAAGTAGGCAGAGTTGTGTCAAAGGATAAGCACAGACAAGTGAAATTGTTCTGGTGACTACATAAAAGTATGAATGGGGTAGTCAAGAATAACAGTATTCCTGACTTCCAAGGTGCTGACCTCATCTGGCAGAGGACTTATGAGAATAAGGGCAAAGCCCTTTTCAAACACTATCTAGAGCAGAGCAACCAGACAGACATGAGAGACTGAAATCTTACCAAGGTGGTTACCTCAGAAAGGTGCAAGGCCCAGAACATTTCAGTTGAAGACACAGTGACAGTGAAAGAGATCAGGACTGAACGAAAAACAGCGCTACAGTTCCAGATGGTATAAGGTATGATGACATTAGTATGTGTACCAACAACGAGTTAATGGAACTAGCAGACATGTACAACAACAGTATAGGTAATGCTAGCATCAAGGAGGAGTGGTTACACAGCTATCTGATTCCCTTGCAGAAGCCTGGCAAAGACCACACAAAAATTCAGGGATATCGGGTAATAACCATGCAGAATACAATAGGCAAGCTGCTGGAGAAGTTAATTGCCAGGAAAATATCAAGCCTGCTAGAGAGACAAGGTGTTTTCCCACCTACCCTGGGAGTATACCGTCCAAAAAGAGAAACCTGGACCAATGCAGCAGTTTTTGCCCATGATGTCTGTCTATGAAGGTTTCCACTCAGAAACATTTGCGGCAGCGATTGATCTTGAGGATGCGTACAACAGAGTACCGCTGGATTTTTTAATGTTTTAGCTTCTTGAACTCAAGATAAGTCCTTTCCTCTTGAGTTGGATCGCTGCAGCCCTCGTCCAATGGAAAGTAGTTTTTAGATGTGGCAGTTGGACTTTGAACAACAATATATCCTGGCCTGCCACAGGGATCACCATTTCTCCGGTGCTGTTCAACGCGTACACTGTGAGAATCACCTGCGAGCAGATCATAGGACCGGGGAGGACATTGTAGTATGCAGACGATGTGTTAATGTATTGTCAGGGTAAGGATAGAGATTAGGTTGCTGTGGAACTACGAACAGAACTAAATCGCATAAGCACTTGGTGTGTTGAAGCTGGAGCAATGGTCAACCCAACAAAGGCAGCAGTGATCTGGTTTTCTTTGAATAACCAGATTGTCAACACTCCAACACCAAATGTAAATATGGGTTCAGAGACTGTGGAAAGAACGCAGGCAATGAATTACATGGAGATACGATTTGATCGAAGCCTCGCTTATACTAAGCACATAGACCAGGTGATAACAAAGGCCAAACAGGGTTTGGCTGCAATGCGGGTGATGGTGGCGGCAAACTGTGAGCAGCGCCATCTGTCTTCTTTACAAGGGTCTGGTCCTTTCTATTTTGGAGTATGTGATAGCGATCCTGACTCTCAGTCATAAGCAGATGGAAAGGATGGAAAGGATACAGAATGAAGCTATGCATATTATTCTTGGATGTACAAGAGATACAGCATGCAGGGCGATGCGCTACCTTCTTGATTTTTCAACCATGGGGGACAGAATACAAATTTGCCAAGCATGTGCCTACCTCAGAGTCATCGCAAACACACAATATCCATTGCACAGCGAAATTAAGAAGGTAAAGGGCAGCAGGTTAAAAAGAGGAAAGTTGTGGATGGGTCAAGCCGAAGACATTCTTCAACAGGTGTGTTCACTTGAGGACTTAAAACCTGGCGAGGAGTGGGTACAAGTGCCAACAGAGTCCTGTACGTCCTTTTCAGTTTGCATCCAACTAGACAGAAAATGCAGACAAGAAAATCCGGTTGCTGTGAAGGCGGAAGTACAGGCTTTGATCTTTGAGAATTCTTTAGAGGGTGATGCTGTCATTTACACAGGTGGGTCTGTCGTTCGACAAGTGAGAAGTTCATGGGCCTTTAGGGCTCAGGTCGGAGGGAGAGTTGTGAAGGAAGATTCTGGTGCTTTTGCCTTGACCACAAGTAGCCTGACTATGGAAGTCATGGCAGTAAGTAACATGGCTCGAGACACAGACAGTCACTCGGGCGTGTTTCCTTAGTGACTCAATGAGTATACTCAGGAAGACAGATATGGGGTGGGTCCGGAGAGAGTGGTTGCTGTCTCTAGAGCAGTCTCAGCTGGCAAAGATTAGTTTCAGTTGTGTGCCAGGGCATATGAGTGTACAAGGAAATGAGCAGGCTGACAAGCTTGCAGATAAGGCTACTGTGGAAGACGGTTGAGCCATGGACCAGGCTGATATTATGAATGCGCTACAAGAAGCAAGTCGTTTGCAAAAACCAAGTGATGACTGTAAATCTACAACCATGGTCAGGCTGCGAGAACAGCAAGTTAAAAGAGGGGTAGCCAAACAAGGACACTACGCAGGAAACCAAAGAAGATTAACAAACCAACACAGAACTGGTGTCGTTGGCGCTACACACTGTAGGATTTACTGAGGAGGGGATCCGAGTACTTATGGACTGAATGTTTCGATGTGCAATGAGGATGATCTGTCGACTAACTAACTAACTAACTGAGACCATGGGAACCTCGATATATGAAGCCCATACACTGGCACTCTCCCGCTGTTTATGCTTCACCTCAACACTGCAAGATACAAAAGGAACCTGATGAGATGAGATGAGACTCTTCCAGTGATAACTGGTCTATAAAAATATGGATCATCATATACCCAATATGCCTTGTGGAGTGTAAAAGTGTCTTATTTTATTTTATTTTGTATATTACCATTTATTTACAAACACAAAGGTAAACAAACATAATCTTCTTTAATGCAAAAACTTGTGCATAGTAACACAGATCTGCAAATGTGCCTTCACAAATAATAAGCACAAAAGAACAAAAGAATTGTTTCAACAGTTAAAGATTTCAAACACTAAATTAACATCAAAACAACACCCAACAGAACCAACAAAAGCTTCAACGGATCAGATTGAAAGCACAAGAAATATTAAAGCATAAATAAAAAAAAACATATACAATGATTATTCATCATTTTATTGTATGTACAATGATCTGAATCCACCTCAGAACAAGAAACAAACAACAATATAAGTTGAGGAAAGCAATTTATACTATGTCCAAACATGTAGCAAGAAAACTAACATAGTGTGTTCACTCATGCATCAAAGAAATAAACAAACATGACATGACAGCACAGAACAGGGACAACTAGCAACAGCTACAACTATTGTTAATTCTGGTTAAAGGCACCTCACCATCATCTTGATTCATGTTCACATTCAGTTGTTCTGCTGCTTCACATGAAATGAGGCCCAATTTCCTCAAATTTAAAATGGAATCTGAAACCACTTTTGCCGACTCAGGCAAGTAACCTCCGCTGGTCAACATAAACACTGGTACGTTTCGTGACCGGCACTTCTGAAAGACCATTCTGTCTCGTTCCATAACTCCCTGGAGAGAAGTGCAAACAAGATTTTATTCTGTACTGTTTTGGGAATGACACTTTGACAGATTAATCTCTCTCTCTCTCTGTGCGCGTGCGTGCGTGTGTGTGTTAATGTGTGTGTGTGTGTGTGTGTGTGTGTGAGAGAGAGAGAGAGAGAGAGAGAGAGAGAGAGAGAGAGAGAGAGAGAGAGAGAGAGAGAGAGAGAGAGAGATATAGGGGCGTTCATTTAAAATCCGTTCATGCAGCACCGCGCGTAATTGCGTACGTTGAACATGATCATGTCATAGTCATGTGATAAGTACTGACCAATGAATAAAATAGCACGTGCTTATCATCCCATGATGCATAGGTTCTGTTTCTGACCATTGAGAAAATTGCCATGTTGATCCAAAATCCGTCCAAAGAAACTCAAAGAGCGGTGATTCAGTTTCTTTCATTTGAAGGATATCGACCAGTGACATTTATTGAAGAATGCAGGCAGCGTATGGTAACAAATGTGTGTTGAAGACAACAGTGACAGACTGGGCACAAATGTTTTGGAAAGGACGTCAGTTCACGACAGATCTTCAACGGCCGGGTCAAGCACAACAGAAAAAAAACCATCGCCAAAATTGATGCAGCAGTACAGATGAACCGTTGTCGAAGCATATGTTCGCTAGTGAAAGAATTTGATGTGTCAATTTGGACAATTTGGAAGGTCGTTTGTAAGAAACTGCAATATCGGAAGTTGACCGACCACCAAAAAGAGGAACGCATGGAATGGTGTTTGAACCACTTGCTGCGATACAGAGTGGAAGGTGATGCATTTCTCTTCTGCATAGTGGCAGGCGATGATTCATGGTGTCACCACTTTGAGCCGAGCAGCAAAGGAGACAGCATGCAATGGAAGCATGCTGGATCACCAAAAGCAAAAAAATTCAAGTTACAGATTTCCGCTGGTAAGGTTATGCTGAGCGCATTTTTTTTTACCATGAAGGGCTATTGTTGACTGACTTTAAACAACCTGGCGTCAACATCAACTCTACCCACTACTTGTAAACACTAGACAAGCTGCAAAAAGCCATTAAGAATAAACGACCCGGCATGCTTTCTCGCAGTGTGATTTTGTTGCATGATAATGCTCGTGCGCATGTCGCAAAGATTGTTCAGGAAGCTTTATCAAGGAAGAAGTGAGAAATTCTGCAACATCCAGCTATAATCCTGATTTGTCACCATGTTATTTTCATGTGTTTGGACCTCTAAAAAAGCTCTCAAGAGGCAACGATTTCACACAGATGCAGACTTAATGAACGTGGTAAACACTTGGTTCAGTGAGCAACCACAATCCTTTTTCGTCGACGGCATTCGCCGCCTACCTAAGCAATGGGATGCTTGCCTGAATGCCTACGGCGACTTCTTCTGACCAACCCATGGTGCATAATTCATTGAAAATGAATGCTTTGTTTAATTCTAACACACCTGTTAATGTTTCTTTCAATGCTTTTGTAATAAAGCCATTGTAACAGGTTTCAAATGAGCGTCCCTAATATATGTATATATAGGCATGGTTTAACCTGGGAGCAACACATTACAGATTTCAATATATAAATATATAAAGTTAAAGTAAATGAACTGGCATGCATAGGTAAATCTGGAAGTAACATATTGACATATTTCTATATATAAATTTAATGTACATGGACTGGCATGGTTTTTCAGCCAACTGTAACCACTTGGACAGATTTCTATACACAAAGTTAATATAAATGAGGTGGCATGGTTTAACCTGAGAACAACAGTTTGACATATTTCTATATATAAGGTTAATGTAAATGGCATGGTTAAACAGCCAACTGTAATCACATGACAAATTTATATATTATATATATATATATATATATATATATATATATATATATATATATATATATATATATATATATATATATATATATATATATAAAGTTAATATGCATAAACTGTCACAAACGCATTTCTACATTTAAAGTTAATATAAATGAGCTGGCATGGTTTAAGCTGGAAAAAACATACTGACAGATTTCTATACATAAAGTATATGTAATAGGCTGGCATGCTTTAACCTGGAAACAACACGTCATATGTCTATATGTAAAGTTAATGTAAATGAGCTGGCATGGTTTAACAACCAACTGTAATCATATGATAGATAAACTCGTTCATTATTATTCAAGTGCTTTCTCAACTGGCTTGGGAGATCATGCTTCTCCTGATCTTCAAAAGAATGTACTCATTCATGTGCTATATATTTTTTCCATGCCGTAATGAGACGCTGACAAGGATCAATCAGTTATTCATTCTCTCTCTCACTCCATCACCTCTCCCTTCTCTCTGTCTTCCCCCTCCTCACTTTATCTTTCTAGTTGTTACAATGTTTCAGTTTTCCTTTTCTCATAACGTTGGCCAAAACATACTGACTTACTCTTTCTGATATTTGTTATAACTACATTTGAGTCTCAGCCCCTTTCAAAACATTCAAATTACGCATTTTGGCTGTCCAAGACATTTTCAACCAATTTATATAAAACTAACGTCAGTGATTTCAAGGACAAGAGAACGAGAGAAGAAGACACAAGATACAGAACACAACATACACACCAGAGAGAGACCAAGACGCAGAAGAATCTGGCAATGTCCAAATAGGAGTTGGTAAATACTTTTCAGGAACAACAACACAAAGGGAACACGCAAAGAAGTCAGAAACATCTTCCAAAAATATAAAGACGCCTTAGAAGTGTACAAGACAAAACTGACATGAAAACAAGACAGTCAAAATAAATGAGACCAAATCATCAAAATGATCATAGAAATCATAGGAGTCAAACCCAGTAGCCAATAGTTCAAAAAGCAAAACAGACTCACCATAAAGGCCCCAAATGAAAAATGTCAACAGAAAGACAGTTGAATCGGGAATAATTATCTTTTTTTCTCAAACAGGACTAGGAATTGGTAGTATTGGTTGATAAATGTGTTGAAATCATACGCACCAGGCCACATGACAAAACAGCAAAAGTACATGGTCAGCAGGAAACAATGCCAGTTAACTCACATTATAACTAATCATCAATCCCAAAGAAGGAAACATTTTTTTTACCCATTCGCTCACTTTGATCTCAAGTGCAGTCTCTAGCATACTCATACATATGCTACTACTTCTAGCGTACTGATCTGATTTTTGTGTGTGAAATAGCTTTCCCTGCTACCAGTGTCCCTTGCCATCAGGAGAACCCACTCTGAATTCTGGGGTACTTGTAATTTATGCCTTCAAGTCAAGGACGCAAAGTCAACATTTTAGTCCAACCGACTGGTGTAGGGATTGAACATGCTACCTTGTCATCAGCACACTGGAAGTTTAAGAGCAAGCGGTCTAATCCATTCAGCCATGCTAACCTCCAAAATGGGAAATCAGCACCTGTGTGTTAATGGTACCATAAGGGAAGCAAAGAATACATATACCGATCTCCATGGCTAAGGGCTTGCGGATGCGATTCGTGAGCCCTCTTACCTGCATTCGAAACACACCTGTGACCAATTTGTAGCAGACATGTTTTAACATGTTGGTATGGGAGCCGGCCGTTCAGAAAGCAATGGCAAACTACTGAACGTAAACTTGCCAAGACATTAACAACAGCAGTAAAATGCTGGTGTTGACAGTGATGCAAACAACAAAAACAACATCCCATGCATGTTGTAAGGGTCAGCTAATGAGCTGTGGCATGAGACCGGCTACCTCATCTCATACAAAGTTTTAGCTGCAGAATCCAACCAATCACGAACACACAGGGGAGCTGGGCATGGGTTGGGTGGAGACTATGTTGTATCGGGAGATAAAAGGCAGAAGGAGACGAAAAAGAAGGCACATCAGCAAACTAGAGGAAACTGACTTGATTGAAGGATTCACCATGCTGTGAAATGAACCATGAGTGTTGCACTTCCTTTACACTAAAAGGATTTTTGTAAGTGTGCACTCGCTCGCTTTGAACACAAGCGTACTCCACACAAAATACTTCTAGTAGCACTGCATGTGGATTAGCTTTCCATATTACCAGTGCTCCTCGCCATCAGGCGAACCCACTCCGACTTCAGAGGTATTTGTAATTTACGTCCCCAAGTTCAGGACAAGAAGTCAACATTTTAGTCCAACTGTCTGGTGTAGGGGTTGAACCCCTTACCTCGGCATCAGCACACTGGATGTTTAAGAACGCGCATTATAATCCATTTGGGCAATCTTGACCTTCACTAAAGGATTATCTCAGCTCAGTGCACAAATGCTGCAGCACTAATGAGACTCCCAATGTGTATTACCTAATCCACACACACCATCAATATTCTGCTGTGTGTTCACATTCTGAAGTGTTGCCAAGTCACCTGCCTGTATGGGAGGTTGTAACCCTTTACAACTGCCATGGGTTCTTTTAATTTGTGCATCATGCACACAAGACCTCTAAGAAAAATGTTAAATTAGTTAGTTGCATATCCTTAACAGGATGTCACAATCACCCCCAGCATTTTTATTTTGGCTGTTTGTGATTTCTTGGCAAGTTCATGTTCATTAGTTTGCCATTGTTTTCTGAACCACCAGCACTCATACCTGCATGAAACCAGCACAAGGCTTACAAATCGCCTGCAATTTTGTTTTGATAGTGGTATGCGGGATTACAAATTGCATTCCTGATCCCTTTGCCACAGCACCGGCTAAAAATCAATGAAGACTTCCTTAAATGCAATGATTACAACCCTCAGTTAACACTTCCTCCTCCTCCTGTTCTTCTTCTTATTCTTAAGGTGTCTGGTGTGGAGCAGACATCGACATTCATACCTCTCCAATACACTCTGTCACCTGATACTTTGATAAAGTTGGTGTTGTTGTTCTTCTGAGTTCATCCGGAATGTTGTTTCAGACGTAATTGCTTTGTGCCTGTTTACAGCAGAGCTGTGATATTTGCACCTTTCAGCTGACACATCCGACTTCCTCAGACATTTGTTGATCGGGTTACCCTCCCAGTAGTTGGTGGTGTTTATTTTACTATTTATAGCCAAGCTGCGTATATCTTTCTCTGTCTTCATATGCCTTTTTTCGTCTAAAATTTCCCCCACATAAGGCTAATTTCTGTATTCCACCCCTTCTGCAGATATGCTCCATTTAGATGAGTGGTTGTGTAGCTCCTGGAGCTCTCAATATCTCAGTGTATGTTTTCTTCTCTGTCCACACTATTATCAAGATTCTTCTCAATCTGTGCTGTCACCAGTTTCTTCATTACTCATTGTGATTTGCAATCAGTGCTAGTTCATCAATCAAACACAACCTTTATGCCACATACATCTCACCACCAGTGTGTGACCAAGGCCCATAAAGGAGTCAGATTTTAATAACACCATTCATGCCATTCATGCCATCAGAGGCCACTAAGGAGGGTTGGCATGAGACTGGCCACTCATCCCATAAAAAGCAACAGCTGTAAAACCCAGCGCCTCATGAACAACTCTTAAAGGACCTGACGTGAGTTGGTTGAGTGTTTATGCTCCATTTGGTAGTTTTTTTTTTTTTGGTTTTTTTTTTGCTTGCTCGCTTTGAACTCAAGCATAGTCTATAACACTACTTCTAGTAGCACTGGACTGAATTTTGCATGTGGATTCGCTTTCTCTATAACCAGTGTCCCTCAATATCAGGTGAACCCACTCCGACTTCAGAGGTACTTGTAATTTACATCCCCAAGTCAAGGACGAGAAATCAACATTTTAGTCCAACTGCCCGGTGTAGAGGTTGAACCCCTTACCTCGGTATCAGCACACCAAATGTTTAAGAATGCGCGTTCTTATCCATTTGGCCATGCTGACCTCCTTTTGGGAGATGAAAAGCAGCAATAGAATCAGAAGAAGTATCTAGCCAAGGACTATCTTTCCTGTACAGTTCACTCATGCATCTCCATACGCTACATCATAACATTACCTTCGCAGTTATAGACATGCTGCCAAGTGGGTCATATTGTATGATGTCTGTCCCAGCATTGTACACCACTAGGTGAGGAGTGAACTCTCCAAAGGCCATGTCTATGTGTCTGAAAGCGTCAAAGAGGGGTTAACTATGGCATCCAATGCATAAGCTTTGCCTAATACGCAAATTACAACTATGCCCATTGGCTGCAAAAATAGGTTAAATGTGGCATCCAATGCACAAGCTATGCCTAGCACAAATTAAAACTGTGCCTACTGGCCGGAAAAATGGGTTAAATATGGCATCCAATGCATAAGCTATGCCTAGCACAAATTAAAACTGTGCCCACTGGCCGGAAAAATGGGTTAAATATGGCATCCAATGCATAAGCTATGCCTAGCACAAATTAAAACTGTGCCCACTGGCTGGAAAAATCACATCTTGCATGTCCTTTGCAGGATGCTGAGATCACCCCCAGGGCGATTTTCCAGGCAATTTATGATTATAGTAGTTTGCCATTACTTTCTGAGCAAGAAGTCAATGTTTAAGTCCAACTGACCAGTGTAGGGAATGAAACTACACCATCAGCACACAGGGAGTTTAAGAGCTCTTAACCTTTCAGCCAAGCTGACCTCTATTCACTAAATATGTTCTAAAAATAGTAGCATAGTAATACTATAAATAGATAATTTGATAAATGTGCAATGTTTCTATTACAAATAATGATAAAATTCAATCAATCAGGTGCCGCCTCCACAGTGAAGGTTGGCTGCAATGGATTTCCAACACCATCTGTCTCTTGCCTTGACTGTACATTCTGTTCGTCCATCTCTTGATGTTATCTTCCCACTTGTTTCGCTTGCCCTCAACCTTACCTTCCAGTATGGTTTTTATGAGAGTGTTACGTCTTTTAATGTGGCTGAAATATTTCACTTGCCTCTTTTTTATTTCTTTCATCAACTCTCTTTTCATTCCCAGTATTTCTAGAACCTTATGATACAATTTTGATGGTTTAAAATCCAACTGTACCTCATTCAACAGTCTAAGTCAAGCAGAGATCATTTTTCATGAATTAATTTTCTATACAGTAAAAGTTAAGACAAGTAAAGAGTTAAAGGTCTGATAACTAAGACATATACACATGATATACACCTGATACATAGAAAGCCTCGCCTAGTTTAGAGATGAGGTACTGGAAAGCACCATTAAAAGAAGTGGAAAGGAAAGCAACTATGAATCCTTCTCTTAAAAAAATCTGGCTGGAACAAACTGAGGAGCAAACTGCAGCATCAACAACAGAAAAACACACACAAAAAAAGCATAGTGTCCTCAAAGTTAAAAACAGTTGCATAACTTTACAGGACATTGCAGTCAACCCCAACATTTTTCCGCTGTTTGTGATCTCTTGGCAAGTTTACATTCAGTAGTTTGCCAATGTTTCCTGAACGACAGGCACCCATACCATTTTATTTAAAAAAACCAATGCAAGGCAATCCGCTGCCAAATCGCCCGCAGCTGTGCTTCGAACGCGGTATGGTGGGTTACGAACTACGTCCATAACCCATTCACCACGGAGCCCACGTTCTCAAAGTAGACAGAATTAATTAGCCATGATAATGAAAGGAGGAGGAATCATAATAACAAGTCATGGGGAAGAAGAAGGAAAAGAGAAAAGAAGTCAATCAAATAAATGACTTACTTGTTAATTAACTTCAAGTAAATGCTATCTTTAATAAAAGACCTCACTTCGACCTTTTGTCTAATGGCACCTGTTCAATAGTTTCAAACAATGATAAAGGAATAAGTAAGTAGAAATGAAATGTCTCAGCACTATGTAATTTCACAAAACAGAGGTCAGCATGGCTGAATAGATAAGAACATGTGTTCTTAAACATCCGGTATGCTGATGTCGAGGTAAGGGGATTAACCCCTACACCGGACAGTTAGACTAAAATATTGACCTCTCGTCCTTGACTTGGGGGCGTAAATTACAAGTACCTCTGAAGTCAGAGTGTGTGGTCCCCTGATGGCGAGGGGCACTGTTAACAGGGAAAGCTAATCCACACGCAAAATTCAGTCCAGTACTACTGGAAGTAGAGTGTACGGACTACACATGAGTTCAAAGCGAGTGAGAGCCCAAAAACATTTTTAATGTCTCAAAATAAGCTACCATGCCAACGTCAGCAGAACACTGCAGAAGCTGCCTACTTCCTAGGGAAGTACTACGGCAGAGGTTCTCAACCGGTGGGGAATTCCCCCCCAGGGGGGAATTTTAGGGTTTCCAGGGGGGGAATTAAGATTATTTCTAGATTGCGTTAATACAAGAACTGATTACTTGATATTCTTTTTCCCTTCATACTTTACAGTTCTGTATGTATCACCCTTCTGAAATTCATTTTATAACGTAAGTAGATCCACAAATCATGTTTTATGTAGATGTCTAGACATGTTTTAGTATGTGCTATTAAATTTAGCTTCAATTATTACGTATACTGTGTAGGGGCAGGGGGAAATTTTTAGGGAGGAAATACGAAAAAAAAGGGGGGGGAGGGGATGACGTTCTAAAAATAAGGTGAGGGGGGGGGGGGGGGAGAATGACGTCCTAAAAATATGGTGAAGGGGGGCACGGGCCAAAAAAGGTTGAGAACCACTGTACTAGGGGAACATTTGGTGATCTCACGGCCTGGCTCTCAATGAATCCTGGTAGTCAACATGACCCATGATGAATCATAGGAGTGTACATGATTCACAGTGAATTCTGGTAGTGGATATGGTTCACTGTGAATTCTGGTAGTGGATATGGTTCATTGTGAATTCTAGTAGTGGATACTTTTTATTGTGAATTCTGATAGTGGATATTTTTCATAGTGAATTCTGGTAGTGGATATGGTTCATTGTGAATTCTGGTAGTGGATGTTTTTCATTGTGAATTCTGATAGTGGATATTTTTCATTGTGAATTCTGGTAGTGGATATGGTTCATAATCTGGTAGTGGATATTTTTCATTGTGAATTCTGGTAGTCTACATGATTTATAGTAAATTCTGGTTGTCTACATAGTTCACAGTGAATCCTGATTGTCTCCATGGTTCATAGTGAACATTGGCAGTCTACTTGACTGTAGCAAATCCTTGTAGTCTACATGGTTCATTGTGAATTCTGGCAATGTATATGGTTCAAAGAGAATCCTGATCATTGTGAATCCTGGTAATATATATGGTTCATTGTGAATTCTTGTAGTATACATGGTTTATAGTGAATCCTGTCAATCTATATGACTCCTAGTCAGTTCTGGCAATGTATATGGCTTTTAGTGATTTCTGGCAATTTATATGGCTCCTAGTGAATCCTGGCAATTTATGTGACTCCTAGAGAAATCCTGGCAATCTATATGGCTCCTAGTGAATCCTGCCAATCTAAATAGCTCCTAGTGAATCCTGGCAATCTAAATAGCTCCTAGTGAATCCTGGCAATCTAAATAGCTCCTAGTGAATCCTGGCAATCTATGTGGCTCCTAGAGAATCCTAGTAGTATACACGCCACACTGAATCATAGTATAGCTTAATGAAAAGGCACAGGGCCCCATTTTGTCCACACCCTGAGGCCTACTGGGTGTATGGTGTCAGCCCCATACTGGTACAGACCAATCAACATGTGAAGCCTACTGGGTGTATGGTGTCAGCCACATACTGGTACAGACCAATCACCACGTGAAGCCTACTGGGTGTATGGTGTCAGCCCCAAACTGGTACAGACCAATCACCACGTGAAGCCTACTGGGTGTATGGTGTCAGTCCCAAACTGGTACAGACCAATCAACATGTGAAGCCTACTGGGTGTATGGTGTCAGCCCCAAACTGGTACAGACCAATCACCACGTGAAGCCTACTGGGTGTATGGTGTCAGTCCCAAACTGGTACAGACCAATCAACATGTGAAGCCTACTGGGTGTATGGTGTCAGCCCCAAACTGGTACAGACCAATCACCACGTGAAGCCTACTGGGTGTATGGTGTCAGTCCCAAACTGGTACAGACCAATCAACATGTGAAGCCTACTGGGTGTATGTTGTCAGCCCCAAACTGGTACAGACCAATCAACATGTGAAGCCTACTGGGTGTATGGTGTCAGTCCCAAACTGGTACAGACCAATCAACATGTGAAGCCTACTGGGTGTATGTTGTCAGTCCCAAACTGGTACAGACCAATCAACAAGTGAGACCTACTGGGTGTATGGTGTCAGCCACATACTGGTACAGACCAATCAACACGTGAAGCCTACTGGGTGTATGGTGTCAGCCCCATACTGGTACAGACCAATCAACACGTGAAGCCTACTGGGTGTATGGTGTCAGTCCCATACTGGTACAGACCAATCACCACGTGAAGCCTACTGGGTGTATGTTGTCAGTCCCAAACTGGTACAGACCAATCAACATGTGAAGCCTACTGGGTGTATGTTGTCAGTCCCAAACTGGTACAGACCAATCAACAAGTGAGACCTACTGGGTGTATGGTGTCAGCCCCATACTGGTACAGACCAATCAACACGTGAAGCCTACTGGGTGTATGGTGTCAGCCACATACTGGTACAGACCAATCAACACGTGAAGCCTACTGGGTGTATGGTGTCAGCCCCATACTGGTACAGACCAATCAACACGTGAAGCCTACTGGGTGTATGGTGTCAGCCCCATACTGGTACAGACCAATCAACACGTGAGATCTACTGGGTGTATGGTGTCAGCCACATACTGGTACAGACCAATCACCACGTGAGATCTACTGGGTGTATGGTGTCAGCCACATACTGGTACAGACCAATCAACACGTGAGACCTACTGGGTGTATGGTGTCAGCCCCATACTGGTACAGACCAATCAACATGTGAAGCCTACTGGGTGTATGGTGTCAGCCCCAAACTTGTATAGACCAATCAACACGTGAAGCCTACTGGGTGTATGGTGTCAGCCACATACTGGTACAGACCAATCAACACGTGAAGCCTACTGGGTGTATGGTGTCAGCCACATACTGGTACAGACCAATCAACACGTGAAGCCTACTGGGTGTATGGTGTCAGCCCCATACTGGTACAGACCAATCAACACGTGAAGCCTACTGGGTGTATGGTGTCAGCCCCATACTGGTACAGACCAATCAACACGTGAGATCTACTGGGTGTATGGTGTCAGCCACATACTGGTACAGACCAATCACCACGTGAGATCTACTGGGTGTATGGTGTCAGCCACATACTGGTACAGACCAATCAACACGTGAGACCTACTGGGTGTATGGTGTCAGCCCCATACTGGTACAGACCAATCAACACGTGAAGCCTACTGGGTGTATGGTGTCAGCCCCAAACTGGTACAGACCAATCAACACGTGAGGCCTACTGGGTGTATGGTGTCAGCCCCAGACTTGTACAGACCAATCAACACTCGATGGGTGAAATAGTCGATATCATGCTGGCCACCTTCACTTCCCAGAACATCTCCTGGTACCCATTTTAGGCTGAGTAGACCTGGGAGTCTAAGTTAACTTGTTTTTTTTTTAATTTCCAATACACGGTTCACGGAAAATTCTGGACAATTTGAAAAACTGTTATGGAAGCAAAGTTAAGCAATTGACAAGCAACTGGATGATGTGTTTTTAGTTAGTTAGTCGTGATTCCAACTTCACCACACCAGGTCGTCCCCATTATGCTCTGGTGCTGTGCCAGTGAATATCATATAAAATGCTCCTCAATGCCCCATGTGAAAAGTGGGAAAAGACAGGAGTCTTGACAACCAATAGCCTGCATGTGTACACTGTGCATAATGCCGCCGCCAGAATGTCAACACAAAAGTCCTCCATGAAAAATACCGTTCATCTTCGATGGAAACGGCAGTCACTAGAAACCAGCATCCACACATTACTGCATAAGGCAAAACCTGCCTGGTTTATGACAAAGCCAGCTACGCCATTTTCCCAAACATGCAGTTCACGCCACAAACAACCACGGACAGATGATGTGTTTTTAAAAACATTCTGCTAGTCTTTGGACTGCCGGTCTCTGTAGCTAAGGGCTTAGGATGCAATTCATAAGACCGCTTACCCAGGTTCGAAACACAGTTGCAACCGATTTGGCAGCAGACTGCGTTGAGCTGGGTTTTAATGTGTTGGTATGGGAGCCGGTCGTTCAGAAAGCAATGGCAAACTACTGAATGTAAACTTGCCAAGACATCAACAACAGCAGTAAAATGCTGGTGTTGATAGTGATGTCCTGTAAGTAGGATATGCAAACAAAGAAACAAACAAAAAAGTCTTTGAACTGATTAACCTGATATGAGACAATCATCTCCCGAAAACCAACATTCCAGCAGTTTTGTACTGATAACATAGAACACATCTACGTTCTTCTTCATCTTTCACCCTTGACCTCCCACTGGGCATAGACCCTCTATCAACTCACTACAAGCCGTCCTATCTCTAGCCATCTCTTGCAGCTCCGTCCATGTCCTCCCCATATTATTCAACTCTCCATGTGGTTTTAGGTTCTCTATTTTGTTTGCCTGGTGAATTCCAGACAAAGATCTTTCTAGTTCAACTATTCTAAATTTTTTTCAATGTGTATCCTATCCAGAGCCAGCGTCTTTTCCTCACCTCCTGGTTCATTTCTATTTGTCTAGTTCTCTCCATGAGCTTCACACTGTTGATTTTGTCGTACCTTATTAGGTACTTCTATTTTGTGCAAACATCACTTAAAGAACATTTATAGTTTATTTGTAATAATTTTAGTTGTTCTTCATGTTTGTTATTTATACAGTAGTACAGATTTAACATTACAATTAAATATCCTAACTTTGGTGCTACATTTAATTTAACTTCCACAACTGTTCTAGTGCTATAAAAGCTCATCTTGCATTTTTTAATTCTTATTTTAATATCCTGACCTGCTCCCCCTCCTTTGTCTACATTGCTACCTAAATCATACTTGATTCCTCCAAGAAAAAAGAAGAAGATGAAGAAGAAGAGGGAAAAAAAAAAGTAGAGGAAGAGGATAAGGAGGAATCAACAAATGAACAAACAAACAAACTTTATTTTCAAAGGGTTAAGAATTGGGCACGCAGGCCCATATAACATTCTGCCCTTCCATCATTCTCTTTTATACATTATCTCATTCACACATCATTCAAGGCTAACAGAGAACAGCAAGAATATAAAATATATACATTATAAAGGCATGGAGAAAATGCAAAAATCAATACCACACGACTCAGTAATATTAATGAATGGTGTGGCACTTGTTATTAGCTATGTGGAATATACTGGTCTACCAAAAGGGGACTGGCTGTTATACTAGGGTTTTATTATTATTATTATTTTTATTATTAAGGGGGAAGTTAATCCGTACTGAGATAGTGTTTGAATAATTTGTGATTATATGTATAGGGAGAGGAGAAGAAGAAGAGAAACTAATATTAACATAAAATCTTGCAGACTTATGCTACTCAGGGAGTGCAATGGTCTGATGCCTGTAACTGATAAGGCGGATATCACCATGAATGGGACCCTTATGGGAAACAAAGAATAGTAAGACTGTAGCCTACCATGCCAGTCATAAAAGTCAACTAAAGAGGGTTGGTGTAGAACTGGGTAGCCCATTCCTAGAAAACTTTAGCTCCGAAAATCAAACTAGCCGTGAGTAAGTCTACAGATAAAGAAGAAAGAATAACTCGGCCAACCTATAATATGAGAAGGACATTGAGCGAGCTGCAGGAGACAGTAAAAGATAGGATGACTTGACGTGAGTTGGTTGAGGACTATGCTCTAATGAGGGATAAAGAGCAGAAGAAAAGGAAGAAAGGTGACTGCTTGTCAGACATTGCAGGAGGTATGTAAAGTGTACATGTACCTGGCCACGGTATTATGAAGGCAGGGGGTGTTACCACCGTCCTTGCTTGTCACCTTTTGCTTTTCAGGTTATGAAAGGTTATGTCAGGATATTCTGTCCAAGACTTCACCATTCGAAATGTGTGCCTGCTCAAAAACCCACTATTTGGAAGATAGTGTGGTAGTTTCCCCTTGATGTCCACATCTGCATGTGTGATTTTTTTTTTTTTTAATCGCTTGCTTTGAATTCAGAAAGCAATGGCAAACTACTGAATGTAAAACTTGCCAAGAGATCACAACAGCAAAAACATGCTGGTGTTGACTGTGATGTCCTGTAAAGGATGTGTAACTTTTCTGCTTTGAACTCAAGCATAATCCCTATTTGTGCTGCTGCTTCTAGAGCACTGGACTGAATTTTCAGTGTGGATTAACTTTCCCAATTACCAGTGTCCCTCGCCATCAGGGGAACTCACTCCGACTTCAGAGGTACTTGTAATTTATGTCCCCAAGCCAATGGCGAGAAGTCAACATTATAGGACAACTGACCGGTGATGGAGTTGAACCCGCTATCTCGGCATCAGCACACTGGAATCAGAACGAGTGAGTGATCTGCTCTTCTTAAGTGTAATTTTCCAGTTATTTCAGAGGAAGTCAGTCCCCTGAACTATGTTTGCCACACTCTTGTGCCGTGCATTGCAGTTACTGATTTAAAAATTTAGTTGCATGTCCTTCACAGGACGTAGCAGTCAACCCCAGCATTTTCACTGTTAGTGATTCCTGGGCAAATTTTACGTTCAATAGTTTGCCATTGCTTTCTGAACGACAGGCATCTATACCTTTTTCGGAAAAAAACCAGCACTGCCTTGTTTCGAACCCAGGTATACGGGCACACAAACCGCGTTCGCAAGCCCTTAGCCACAGAGACCGGTAATTACTGATTACAATATGAAAATAAATAACTGAAAAAATGAAGACAAAACAGTGAAATGACCCAGGTATTTACCTTTAGCATAGGTATCATTTGGATAAATATCACGGTTATATACATCAACAATATAAATATGTGCGTTATTCATGAAATCTCTTTCATGGCCATTTCCCTGTAAATACAAAACACATCAAGCATGAAAGCTTAGAGAAATAATGATAAAATGTTTGCATTTTTATCTATCAAAATAAAATCAAAGATAAAACAACAATCCTGAAGCAAGGGCTTTTAACCTTACTGTATTACAAAAGCAAATTCTTTTCTTCACCTATTTCATTCATCATTTCATGTCAACTGTTTGTTTAAATATCTCTTCACATTTATTTTCTGTTAATTGCTATTGTATGCGTCACACATTGAGGATGCCTGATTACAGTATAACTATAATTTCTTTTCTCTGGAAACCAGAGGACAAATGAAATCAGGGAGTCCAAACAAAAATAGAGAAGAGAATTAGAGATAGAGATTAATAATATGCATGGACGTAGAAGAAGATGCAAGAGATAGAACAAGACAGGATGGTTTGGTGTGGGTTAGTTGATAACCTCTTTTCCTAGTCTAGTTTAGTTTAGTCGACGGATCAACATCACGGCACATGGGTGTAACCCATAAAAGCTCCGTTCTACTCCTAACTCAAGCCTGAGTCTGGAGAATCTCAGCTCAGTGAACAAACTCCGTAGCACCGGCAAGGATCCTGAAATACTTTGGGTAGATTATTAACTTGAAATTTTGCCTGGGCAGGGCCGTTAGGCTACCCTTTTTTTATTTCCAACTGAAAAGGGATTTTTTATGTGCGCAACCATACACATGGGCGTCCGATCTCACTACCCAGAGACCAGAGGAAATTTTTGTTACTAGATGTCCGCGTGAAAAAAAATTCCAGCCCTCACGGGGGTTTGAACTCGGAACCTCCAGCACTCAAGGCAGACACCATACCTTGAGACCACTCAGCCCCCTAACCTTTGTTCCTATGGGGGATAAAGTGCAGAAAACAAGAAGAAGAAAAAAATATATATATACGCTGCATGGTGGCTTCTTGATCAAACGACCATTCCACTGCCTACAAACCCTTTCCAACAGAAATCAGCAATGGTAAGAATGCCATAATAATCCATTTTTTTACTGCTACATGGATGTGAAGTTATAAAGCTTTCCTTGCACTAACCATGCACCAGGTCCTTTGCAAGACCTCATCATGGCCCACAAAAATAGTTTCTTGATCTCCTGCCAGTCGTCTGTCTCATTTACCCTCATGCCCAAGGTGTCTGCAATGTCCTGTGTCCATCTTTGTGCTGGTTGACCACTGTCTATTTTTCTAGGCACCAAGCATTACATCACTGCTCTTTCTAAACCTCTGTGAAGATTAATTTGATCAAAGAATTTCAGTGTCTGAGACATGACGCTGTCTATGAGCCAGTCCTATTCCATGTTCAGACATTGTAGAATGTCAGCAATTTTCTTCCTTTTGGTCTACTGCATTTTAAGAATTTTTCATCATCATCATCAAGTGCCCTACCTGCTAGCGTAGGCATTCATGGCTCTCCGCAGATCTCAGCTTTTGGTGTTCTGGATAAATTCTGCTGATGATATTCCTCCATGCCACTGCCTCAATCCATTCAGCATCATCTCTCTTGCTCTGCCTCTGTATCTCTTGCCCTTGATCTTTCCAGTTGTCACGGTGTTCTCCAATGCCTCTCTTCTCATCACATGACCAAAGAAGACTGTAGGTCTCTTTCTTATTGTTGTATACAATGTTCTAGTTTCATTGGCATTATATTGAAGATCACAAACCCAAATTTCCTTCTGTAGTCACTGCAAATTGGTCCATGACTCACATCCGTATGTTGCCACAGGAAAGATGCATCTTCTAGAAAACTCTACTGTAATGTGTGCATTTGGTAGTGTTGTGTCATAGGTTCTTAATGATGTTTAACATCTGCACTGCTATGGCCAGCATGTTCTGCCTTACTGATGCCTTAATGATGTTCTGCCTTAATGATGTTTAACCTCTGCACTGCTATGGCCAGCATGTTCTGCCTTATTTTTGAAAGTCTGCATTGTTGTTGATTATTGAATCAAAACTTTCATAGTTTGTGACATTTTCAATTTCTCAGATGCTGATTGTGATCTTTTGTTTGCATGTAGTGTTGTTTGTGGACATAGCTACCCATACATACATACATATATTTGTAATGTAATTTCATCATGATTGAATGAACGAACCAGCATTCTCCTATACATACAAGGGGGTTTCAAATAAACATATTAAAAGTGTGACACAAACTACAATAACCATGCCATTGTCTTGTAACCTATCAATATTGTCGCTAAGGATGTCATGAGTGTTAAGCATGTAACATCATGGTGCAGATGAACACAGTGATGTCATAAGGACAGTTTAAACATGGTCGCACCACTTGTGACATGCACCAAAGAGGAGCATCGTTCTGTTATCTGTTTTGTTTTTTTAATTAGTGAAGGGGGAAACCAATAGAAATTCATTAGCAATGAAGGTCCAGTATGGTGATGCATGCCTGTCAGTCCAGCAAGTATATGAGTGGAGTAGGAAGTTTCAAAACCGTTCAGTCCGATGAAGAGGTACAGCAGATAAAATGCATGAATGGTTACAAATGCAACCAAGAGAATTTTTTCCACAGGAATCCAAGCAGTTTATCGGCGCTGAAGGACTTGCATTGAAAGCAGTGGTGACTACATTGAAAAATGATACATTTGTTCATTACTTTTTCAGACATAACAAAAAAAATATGCGCGTGCACACGTACTTTAGGTTTTATTTGAAGCCCTGGTAAACTGAATGGTCACTGGATTTACTGTAATGTACAATTACACTTAATTGAATGAATGACTGATTGAATTACCGAATGAACCAACATTCTCCTATACATATATTGAACAGTCACTGGATTTGCTGCAATGTACAATAATTACATTCACCTGATGTGCATCCAGGTCAATGATCATGACATTGGTCACTTTGTCAAAGTGTCCCATAGCAAACTTGACTGCTAGGGTGATGTCTGCATACACACAAAATCCACCACCCCTCTCCCCGGAGCAATGGTGGAAGCCGCCTCCAATGTTGATAGCCCAGCCTCGCTCAACAGCCAGTCTGGCAGCCTGAAATAAAGAGTAACGTGAAATAATAAAGAAATCATCTGTCCTCTTCCTCATGAAGCCAGGCAAAAATGTATTTTCATGTACAAAATATATATACACAAAGGGAGCCGCAGTAGTGGCTGCTAGCAGGCCTACCTACAAACCAGTAGTCATGTTTTCAACCATTCAATTGCTAAATCATCTATAAAAATATCGGGCTAGTACCGTATGCCCAATATGGCTCAGAGCATAAAGTAAAGGGATCCTTTACTTTTACATACCTACATAAGACAAACAGGCAGAGAATCGTTTGATATGTGTTGGTATTGTGGGTTGTGGAGATCTGGAATTATTGCAGTTTGCCCACTGACTTACCACAGATCTAGTTATTTTCATGAAAGAAGCAACAATTGTGGTGTAGGCAGCTAAGTCAATTTTTTTTTCATATGAGTGTAGCTCTGTTCAACCTCAAAATTTAACAATGGAACACCTTATTAGTACATTGTCATGTCATATTCTTGTTGTCTGCCTTCAACTGCCTATTTTATCCTGTAGTGGACATTTGAAGCTATTTGATTTTCATAGTTACCTTGACCAGTTGTGCTGTATGGCTCTGAAACCTGGAGTACACCGAAAGGAGACGAAGCCTTGCTACAAACCTTTGAGAACAAAGTTTTAAGACACATCTTTGGACCCATTAGAGATACACAAAGTGGAGAGTGGAAAAGAAGTAACAAAGACATTTATGATCTGTTTAAGTCCCCACTAATCACTGGTATCATGAAGGCCAACAGACTACAATGGCTGGGGCATATAGAAAGAATGGAAGATAATAGGGAAACAAAACTCGCTTACACTCAGGAAATAAATGACTGTAGACCCCGAGGTAGACCAAGAAGACGGTGGAGAGTTAATATATATACAGACCTACAAGCACTTGGAATCAACGACTGGCAAGAGAAGGTCAACCAGAGAGACGAATGGAGACGGATTATATCTGCAGCAAAGAACCTCAATGGCTCGGAACGCTGAAGAAGAAGAAGTTACCTTCCAGCTTTGAATGCAGGAGAAGCTCTGAGAGCTCACTCTGTGGTTTCTGAAGCATTTAGCATATGAACTGTTGAGACACGACCTTCTGAAGACAGTGTCAGCTTTAGCATGTGAGCACTGTCTGAATGAATGACTTTCCTAACAGTAGCTACAAACTTTAGCTTTGCTGCTATAGGTGGTCTTTGTGTGCCACAATTTCTGGCATTGAAATCACTGTAGAACCTTGGGAATATAATGCTCCAGCTTCTGCTGTACAATTGTTAAACTCCTCCGGGATATCCATGCTGTATCGATTGTGTGTTGGCAATGATTTTCATTTTGTTGATTGCGATGAGGCACACATTCATATAGCCAACTGCTTCACTTGGTTTTGTATTTTTTTTTTCAGCATATGTCATTATCTTGTCTGCCTTCTACTGCCTCTTCTGCAGTCTCTTGTCAATTTTTATCATTTTCAGAATGCCCTTCTATGTTGACTATAACCATGGTAGGTCGAATATTGTTCTTTGTCAAAATTCTGACAGCTTCAACGACCTTCATCTGTGGGTTTTCTTATTATAAGTGCTCCTTTGTCTTGTCATCAGAGTGAGAAGCCTTCACAAGTTTATTCACCCATCTTCTGAGCTCTTGGAAAATTAGAACTGCAACTTTTATTTCATGCAGCAACTTATCTATCCATTATAAGTGAAGATTTATGTTAAGAAAGTATTAGTGCTGTTTGCTTTTTTAAAAGTATTTACATTTTCATTATGCAATTTCTGGAGTTTGGCAATGTTTCTTTTGACAAGGACATTCTTGGGTAAGTTCATTTTTAAATCTGTCTCTACGTTAATTCCACTAGGTGGCAGGCAAGCATACTAGCCACTGCGTGAATGCACTTTCCACTTGCAAAAGAAAAGTATAATTAATACAAACAAACTGATGCAAACTAACAAAATTTTCTATTTACTATTCAGCACTTCATGACGTTTCCGTCTTAAATGTTGCTTAATAGTCGACAGGGTCGACTTCATTGCACCGGATTTTATACCATATGGCTCGGTTTCTTTCCACAGCGCAGAAAGCGTCGCACAAAGCACGAACTCCGTAGCTCTAGCGACAACCCACCGGAGTCTCCGAAAAATTTAACTCGTAAACCGAAGGACGCGGCCCGGAATCGAACCCACAACCTTCGGAGCCTGAGTCAAATGGCTTGACCACTTCGACACAGAGACTCCTGTCTTAAATGTTATATACACAAATAGTATATTGTTAACTGTACTAAAAATATGAAAATTAAATGAATAATTGGACAAATAAGACATGGAAAGGGTCACCTTTGATCACAAATAATGAATTGTGTTATGGTGAGAAGTCTTATCAACAAATAAAAAAATCAATAGATACAGACAGAAAGATCACTGAAAACAAAACTAGAACTGCCTCTGAATACATTACATTAAGTTTCTTCTGTATCCATTGAAATCAACGCAATGCGGTCTGCTTCCAAATCACCAGCAGCTGACTTTAAACCTTCAACTTGCTATGTCAGGGAATTGTGAAAGATGTTTGCTGCCCCCTAGCCACAGCTCCAGCAACATCACAAATACACACAACAAATACTCTTGCCTGTTGTCACAGTCAACTTACCATGATGGCTCCACTTGTTTGACACCTGAAAGGTTTCAGAACTTTCTGCTGAACAAATAAGTTGGGTAAAAAAATCAAAATCCCCACTTCGGTGATTCTGGCAACATTGATGCTCCACTGCAGACAGAAATGTTTCAAACATGCTAGCTCAGTGACTGTTCAATTAAATGTGTTTCATAGAAGTCTGACCAAGTCAGTCAGGATGAAATAAACTCGATGTTGGCTATGTTTGGTTTTTCTATCTCCTGGTTTTTGTTTTGAGGCTCACAATCTGTGGCCAAAGGGTAACGGATGCAATAATCCTGCATACCACGTTCAAAACACAGCTGCAGGCGATTTGGAAGCAGACCACATTGTGTTGGTTTTCATACAATGGTATGAGTGGTGGTCATTCAGAAAGCAATGGCAAACTACTGAACGTAAACTTCCCAAGAAATCATAAAAAGCCCCCCCAAAAAATTCTGGGGTTGACTGTGACATCCTGTAAAGCAGTGGTTCTCAACTGGTGGGGAATTTCCCCCCCCCCCCCCCCCCCCCCGGTGGGGGAATTTTAGGGTTTCCAGGGGGGAATTAAGATTATTTCAAGATCACATTAATACAAGAACCAGTTACTTAATATTGTTTTTCCCTCTAAATTTTAGTTCTGTACTTCTCGCCCTAATGAAATTCGTTTTATAATGTAAGTAGACCCGCAAATCACATATGTAGATGTCTAGACTTGTTCTAGTATGTGTTATTAAATTTAGCTTCCATTTTTATGTTTACTGTGTAAGCTTGGGGGTGGCGGGGGGATTTATAGGGAGGAAATTTGAAAGGGGGGGAATGACGTTCTGAACATATGGTAAAGATAGGCATGGGCAAAAAAAGGTTGAGAACCACTGCTGTAAAGGATATGCAAGTAACTTTTCTTTTTTTGTTTTTCACAATATGAGAAGTGAGAAATATTACCATAATTAGTGTGAAAATAAAACTCCCTCACTTTTTCATCTTTCTTTCTCTCTCCCTCATGACCTCTCTTGCCCTCATGACCTCTCCCTCTCTCTCTCTCTCTTTCTGAATGGCCGATTCTCATACTATTGTGAAAATCAACACAATGCAATCTGCTTCCAAATCATCTGGAGCTGACATTGAACCCAGTTTGAACCCAGTATATCAGGACTGTGAAAATGGGTTCACTATCCCTAGGGATTTACTGGCTGCAGTGCGCACACTAAAGGCTTATCATCATTTTTTCTCCCAGTTTTTCATAAACTTGAAGCTCCATGGTCTTTCCCTTTTTACAACCTCCAGATAGACAGGCAGCCGGTCCCCCTGGTCGAGGGGTTAGCAGCTTTCTCCATAACCCCAAATACTCTCATGGTTGACGTGAGCGCATGAGAATTGGAAGCTGTTTGAGCCTGAAAGATGCTGATGTTGACAGCGATATCATGTAAAGGATATGCAAAACATTTTTTAGATAGACAGGCAGACAGATATGCAATCTAGCAGGCTGACAGACAGGTAGACATTAGGTAGGTAGGTAGGTAGGTAGGTAGGTAGGTAGGTAGGTAGGTAGGTAGGTAGGTAGGTAGCTGGGTAGGCAGGTAGGCAGGCATTAAGATAGGTAAAATATGTGGGTGAGTATGGATGGACAGACCACCGCTCATTCCATTGTCAGGATACTGTCCTAACCACTACCTCAACACAACTGCTATTATCGAGAGGAGGAATGAGAGAAGAGGAGAGTGTAGATGTGTGTTTGTGATGAGAGAGAGAGAAATAGCAACCTTTATAGTTAACTAATTGGATTTAGGAAAAACAAAGGATGCACAAATGCCATTTTTGCTCTTAGACAGCTTATAGAAAAATCAATTGAATTCAATGAAACACTCTACTTAGCCTTTGTCGACCAAGAAAAGGCATTTGATAGAGTAGATAGAAACAAGCTGTGGGAAATCCTTAAACAACATGGAGTACACATCTAACAAACCTATGTAGAAGCTTATACAACAACAGTGAATGCATAGAGAGAGCAACTGGAGGACACTCAGAACCCTTCACCATAAGATCCGGAGTACGACAAGGTTGTGTCCGGTTGCCTGTCTTGTTCATAACATATATAGACAACATATGTAAAGAAACCAGCCAGAGACCGCAAGAACACCATATGACGAGAACACGGAAGAAGAACCATCTGCAAATCTAACCATCAGAGAACTCCTGTTTGCAGACGACCAAGCACTAATAGCAAAATCAGAAGCTGAATTACAAGACCACATGAATAGTCTAAATAAAATGTGTAGGGAACATAACATGAAAATTACCACAAGTAAAACAGAGGTAATGACTGTAACTAAAGAAGAAAAAGCAACAACGATTCACCTAAATGAACATCCCTTGAAACAAGTAAAGAGTTTCGAGTACCTAGGAAGTATAATATCATCAAATGGCAAATCAGAAGACGAGATCGAAAAAAGATGCAAACCAACTCATTGGACAAAAAGCACCAATACTAAAGAACAAACATGTATCAATAACTACTAAGAAAGCAATTTACAACACAATCTTCCTACCAACTCTATGTTACCAATGCCAAACCTGGACAATGACAGAAAAAGAGAAAAGAAAAATAACAACAACAGAGATTCCTGAGAAGAATACTCAATGTATCAAGAAGAGATAAGATCAGAAATGAAGAAATCAGGACTAAAGTGGGGGTTATAGCTGCACTAGATTTTATTAGAAGGCAGCAAGTCAAATGGTTTGGCCATGCAAGTAGGTTACCAACTAACAGTATACCACAACAAGCAATGATGTACAGACCGGAGAGAAGCAGAAGAAGAGGCCGACCACGTAAACGATGGACGCAGGGAATAACAGAGTCCATGGGAATATCAATACATGAAGCCCATAAGCGGGAACTCTCCCGCAGTTTATACTTCACCTCGACACCGCAAGGTACAAGAGGAACATGATAAGATGAGATGAGATAGTTAACTAATGAAACTAATGACAATGTCTGAGTCAATACACCATTAATTCTTGATCCTTCAATCTTACCTTCCTAAGTCAATCAATCAATCAATCAATCTTACCTTTAAGCTGTTTAGATATTCATGACTGTGCACACACAAAAGTTCTTCCTCACTTATTTCCTGTGGCTGAACAATGGTGTCTACCCTCAGCATGCCAGCATCTACAAGACATTTTGACAAAACAATAAGCAAAAGATTCATGAGCATAAGGTATTGATTTACTGATAACTTATTTACTTTCCTAACTTTGCCGGCAGTAAAACTGTTATCACTGGCATGACTGCACAAACATGCATGCACACAATGGAAGAAGTGGGTAGAAGCATAGACAGGACTGACGCCATCAATACAGTACAGACCCACCTGGGTCGATACAGACGAGTCTCTAACACTGGTTTGATGGCATGAATTGGGAGTGAAGTCTGGCCATGCACTTCATTGCCATCTTCGACGGCAAAAGGGGAGACATTACAACCACCTTCTCATGAGAAGAGTGATAGAGATACTCTGGCTGCTGCATCAGAGGAGAGAACTGAGCATGCAAGGAATACCCAATGCTGCTGGGATGTGATAACATAGCACAACATACATAACTTGTTTCCATATGATAACAATGAACTAATGGAATATATTTGACCTTTGAAAAAGTAAAGGTCTTCTTCCATTTGATTATTAATTGACTTACTTTAGAAAGAGTAACAATGGACTAATGGAAAATATTTTACCTTCTTTTCATATATGAAATCATCATCATGTGCCATGCCCATAAGTGTGGGGAGTCATATTTCGCAAGCTCACACGATCATCAGAGTCAGCTACATGATCTTGTCTCTACCATGCCACGTGGCCAGATATTTACTTCTCTGCTTTCATCTTGTTCTTTTCCCCTCAATCTTGCCAGTTGTCACCAAATGTTCTCTAGTTTATTTCTTCACATGATGTGTTCAAAACATTTTGACTGTCTATATCTAATTTCTCTAATCAGTTTATGGTTTTCATCTGCTTCTTGTAGGACTTGCTCATTGGTTTTTCTGCCTGTTCATGGTAATCTATATATTTTTCTCAAAAACCACATTTCGACTGCCATTAGATGTTTTTCAGCTTGTCTGTTCATTGTCCATACAAAAGTACAGGTTCTATGTGCCACTTCAACACACTTTTATTATTCAGTATGTTTTCCATCTTCCATAGGCTATCTTCACCATAGTAATTCTTGTTATAATCTTTTCAAGACACCTCCACTGTTTTGAGATAGTTGTACCAATTCTCAACCCAAAAGAATAGTGAAAATCACAACTTATATCTAAATATAGCAAAAACAAAGATAATGCATACAGATAAACGTGGAGAAAGAAACATATGTTAATGAGCAAATTTTGAGGTGGTGGAGAATTTTGAATATCTTGGGTCATTAATTACCAACAATGGTGACACAATGAAAGAAATTTTTTAACATTTTTAAAATTCAAAAATTAAAACTGAATAAATTGTGGAGAGGGACACATAGAACTACAAAAATTAGATTTTCAAGAGCATGCATCTTTCCCATTGCAACATACGTCTGTGAGACCTGGGCACTTACTAAACAAGCTGGACAGTGCATAAATGCCTTTGAATATAAATGTTACAGACGGGTTCTAAGAATATCTTGGATAAAGAAAAGAACAAATGCATCCATACAGCAAGAGCTGAATACTGAAGAAGGTTGGCTATTAAAGACGATAAAACAAAGAAAATTGATATATTTTGGTCACTTGAAAAGCCATGAAAGTTTGGAGAGAATAATAATGGAGGGGTATATGCCCGGGAAGAGAGGAAGAGGAAGATCAAAGAGAAGATGGGTGCAGGATGTGGCAGATGATCTCCAGATGGGTGTATCGGATGCGGGACATTTTTATGACAGAGAAGTTTTCCGGAAGGTTATTATAGGAGCAAAGGTCAGCAGAGGACATGCTACTGAATTAATGAATTAATGTATCCATTTACATGTTTAAAAACATTCTCATTTACCCGTATATTATAACATTGTGGCATTTCATTCTTCTTTGAGACGACCATAATCTGTGTCTTTTTACAATTTAATTCTAACCCTAGTTGTTCACTGTGTACAATAACCGCATCTACTAAACGTTGCAGATCCTGTACATTGTCTGCAATCAATACTGTATCAACCACATATCTAATGTTATTGATGTTATATACCCCAATGGTAATTCCTCTCATAAACTCTAAATGTATAACAATATTTTCACTGTATAGAGAAAAAAGATCTGGAGACATTACACATTCCTGTCGCACACCTCTCTTAGTAGTCTGATACTGACTTACTTCTCTGGCATCATAACAATGAGAAATAATTGGTAACAATGAATCTTGTGAAAAACACAATCAATATCTGAGTGGTCTCGAGGTATGGTGTCCACCTCAAGTGCTGGAGGTCCCGGGTTCAAGACCCGGTGAGGGCCTGGTTTTTTTCATGTGGACTTCTAGTAACAAAATTGCTCCTGGTCTCTGGGTAGTAAGATCAGATGCTCGTGTATTGTTGCACACGTAAAAAATCCCTTGGCAGCTGGAAATCGAAAAAGAGGAGCCTAACGGCGCTGCCTGGGAAAAATTTTGAGTTAAAAATCTACCCAAAGTATTTCAGGATCCTTGCTGGTGCTACGGAGTTCATGCACTGAGCTGAGATTCTCCAGACTCAGGATTGAGTTAGGAGTAGAACGGAGCACTTATGGGTTACACCATGTGCCGTGATGTTGATCCGTCGACTAAACTAAACTAAACAAAACGTCCCACACCAGGAACCTGCCCTGGCATATGAAGTGTTAGGACCATCACATTATTTTAGATCTGTGTGCACAGAGGAATAGATAGCCACACCCTCCCTCCCATAGCAAACGATGATAGCTGGCATCAAACCCTGTCCAACCAAGCTCATGCCATTGTCAGCATAATGTCATAACTGTTACATCAAAGTGTCCACTATGATCAATATTATTTTAACAAAATAATACAATAACAAGTTTAGCTACTGAACATTAAAGCAAAATCTGAATGCTTGTTTTGGAATAATAAAGATTTCCCTAAAGAAACCTCATGATGTGCTTGACAATTTTACCACTTGACAATCTTATGACTCAACAACAGTATCATCTTATTCAACATGCCATGCATTTCCAGCTTTGTCTCCCTCTATGGATTTTATTCTTCTTCTAGTCTATGCTGTGTGGCTTGGTGATCATGTTTGTCCTTTATCTACTGTTTCTTTTGCTGCCAGTCATTTCTGATACTGATGTTTCTCCATGCTATGATGTTAAACTGTCCAGCATCTTCTCTCCTGGTCTCACCCTGCCTCTCTGTGTCTCCAACTTTCCCATTGTGAAGACACACTCCACTTTTCCCCTTCTCATGACCCATCTCTCCAATAACCCCAATCTTTCTGGCTATCAGGAGCCACATTAATCCAACTGCAAGCATGCTTGCCTGCCGGCCCAGTGGTTATGTGTTCCAATCTCTATTGAGATGGGTGTGTAAAACTGACCTGAACTCGCTCACTGACCCTGCCTAAAATAGATACCAGGCAATGGCCTGGGCATTACAGGCAGCTGATGTGATACTGACCACATGACCCATCCAGTGCCAATTGTTCTATAACAATATGTGGCTAGCACCACATGCCCACGATAAAGGTGTCCTTTAATTGTTTTTACTTTATTTTCTGGTTGTTGCAACATTCTCTAGACCCTCTCTTCTCATGTCGTGTCAGTCAGTTTGAATAATGGTATGAAATGTTATAAAACAACACTCATACATTTCTGATATGTGACCTGCTCATAAACATATTCTTGAGAAGGCAGTGTGGTAGCTTCCCCTTTGATCCCACACCCACATGGTTTATCACCCCCGCCCATTAGTAATAGTGGTAGTTTCCCCTTAAATCACACATCCACATGGCTTATAAATCCCAACTTTGACAGAAATAGTGATGTTCCCCTTTAGACCCCACACCCACATGGTCTATGGCTCCAAACTTTGACAGAAATAGTGATGTTACCCTTTAGTCCCCACACTCACATGGTTTATGACTCCCACCTTTGACAGAAATAGTGGTGTTTCCCTTTAGACCCTGATTCAATTTGATTTCACCATTACCCCTACCTCATTCAACCTCAAGAAGAAATTATAGTTAGGGGCCATCACCGGCTCAGAATGATAGTCCTGTGACAGAGTCAGCCACAAAAGCAGCTTGCCCATGGTTTTACCTCACAGACTTATTAATCTGAAGATGATTGTTGTCCACATGGGGTAATTAGACCCCACATCCACATTTGTCCAACTTTGACAGAAATAGTGTTGTTTGATTATTTGGTTGTTTCGGGATTTGAAATTTAAATATTGAGCACAACCCACTACTGGCAACGCCGATCGCATTCCGGCACAAACCTAAGGCCTATCCACGTCATGGAAGCACTATACTCGAGTTTCGCCCTCGTTTGAGCTCGTCAGTAGTGCATATCCCTGACCGGATCCGGAAACAAGCCCCGGATCACGCGTGTGAAGCGGGTGTGTAACCACGCGGCACACACTGGACACGCCAAATTATAGTGTTGTTTCTCTTTAGACCCCACACCCAGACAGTTTATGACCCCAACCTATGACAGAAATAATGATAGTTTCCTCTCAGATCCCAATCTGCGTGGTTTATAACACCCATCTTTGATAAAAATAGTGGTGTTTCTGCTTAGATCCCTTATCCTCATGGTTTATAACATCTGTATGTCTTTGGCGGCAACAGTGGTAGTTTTCTCTTAGATCCCACAACCCTTTTTGTTTATGACCTCTGTCTCTGACAGAAACTCCTGGTTGTCAGTGCAAATGAGTTCCCTGCCCACCTCATGTGTACAGCTGCTCACCTCATGTACAGAACTGCTAACATCATGTACAGAGTTATTCACCTCATGTACAGAGCTGCCACCTCACGTACACAGCTGCCACCTCATGTACAGAGCTGCTCACATCATGTACAGAACTGCTCACATCATGTACAAAGCTGCCCACCTCGTGTACACTGCTGCCCACCTCGTGTACACTGCTGCTCACCTGATGTACAGAGCTGCTCACCTGATGTACAGAGCTGCTCACCTGATGTACAGAGCTGCTCACCTGATGTACAGAGCTGCTCACCTGATGTACAGAGCTGCTCACCTGATGTACAGAGCTGCTCACCTCATGTACAGAACTGCTCACCTGATGTACAGAACTGCTCACCTGATGTACAGAACTGCTCACCTCATGTACAGAACTGCTCACCTCATGTACAGAACTGCTCACCTGATGTACAGAGCTGCTCACCTCATGTACAGAACTGCTCACCTCATGTACAGAGCTGCTCACCTCATGTACAGAGCTGCTCACCTCATGTACAGAACTGCTCACCTCATGTGCAGAGCTGCTCACCTCATGTACAGAGCTGCTCACCTCATGTACAGAGCTGCTCACCTCATGTGTACAGCTGCTCACCTCATGTGTACAGCTGCTCACCTCATGTACAGAGCTGCTCATCTCATGTACAGAGCTGCTCACCTCATGTGTACAGCTGCTCACCTCATGTACAGAGCTGCTCATCTCATGTACAGAGCTGCTCACCTCATGTACAGAGCTGCTCACCTCATGTGTACAGCTGCTCACCTCATGTACAGAGCTGCTCATCTCATGTACAGAGCTGCTCACCTCATGTACAGAGCTGCTCACCTCATGTACAGAACTGCTCACCTCATGTGTACAGCTGCTCACCTCATGTACAGAGCTGCTCATCTCATGTACAGAGCTGCTCACCTCATGTGTACAGCTGCTCACCTCATGTACAGAGCTGCTCATCTCATGTACAGAACTGCTCACCTCATGTGTACAGCTGCTCACCTCATGTACAGAGCTGCTCATCTCATGTACAGAGCTGCTCACCTCATGTACAGAACTGCTCACCTCATGTACAGAACTGCTCACCTCATGTACAGAGCTGCTCACCTCATGTACAGAGCTGCTCACCTCATGTACAGAGCTGCTCACCTCATGTGTACAGCTGCTCACCTCATGTACAGAACTGCTCACCTCATGTACAGAACTGCTCACCTCATGTACAGAGCTGCTCACCTCATGTGTACAGCTGCTCACCTGATGTACAGAGCTGCTCACCTGATGTACAGAGCTGCTCACCTCAAGTACAGAACTGCTCACCTCATGTGTACAGCTACTCACCTCATGTACAGAACTGCTCACCTCATGTACAGAGCTGCTCACCTCATGTACAGAGCTGCTCACCTCATGTACAGAGCTGCTCACCTCATGTACAGAACTGCTCACCTCATGTACAGAGCTGCTCATCTCATGTACAGAGCTGCTCACCTCATGTGTACAGCTGCTCACCTCATGTACAGAGCTGCTCACCTCATGTACAGAACTGCTCACCTCATGTACAGAACTGCTCACCTCATGTACAGAACTGCTCACCTCATGTACAGAACTGCTCACCTCATGTACAGAACTGCTCACCTCATGTGTACAGCTGCTCACCTCATGTACAGAACTGCTCACCTCATGTACAGAACTGCTCACCTCATGTGTACAGCTGCTCACCTCATGTACAGAACTGCTCACCTCATGTACAGAACTGCTCACCTCATGTGTACAACTGCCCACCTCATGTACAGAGCTGCCCACCTCATGTACAGAGCTGTCCACCTCATGTACAGAGCTGCCCACCTCATGTCCAGAGCTGCCCACCTCATGTCCAGAGCTGCCCACCTCATGTCCAGAGCTGCCCACCTCATGTACAGAGCTGCCCACCTCATGTCCAGAGCTGCCCACCTCATGTACAGAGCTGCCCACCTCATGTACAGAGCTGCCCACCTCATGTACAGAGCTGCCCACCTCATGTACAGAGCTGCCCACCTCATGTCCAGAGCTGCCCACCTCATGTACAGAGCTGCTCACCTCATGTACAGAGCTGCCCACCTCATGTACAGAGCTGCCCACCTCATGTACAGAGCTGCTCACCTCATGTACAGAGCTGCCCACCTCATGTACAGAGCTGCCCACCTCATGTGCAGAGCTGCCGACCTCATGTGCAGAGCTGCCCACCTCATGTGCAGAGCTGCCCACCTCATGTGCAGAGCTGCCCACCTCATGTACAGAGCTGCCCACCTCATGTACAGAGCTGCCCACCTCATGTACAGAGCTGCTCACCTCATGTACAGAGCTGCCCACCTCATGTACAGAGCTGCCCACCTCATGTACAGAGCTGCCCACCTCATGTACAGAGCTGCCCACCTCATGTACAGAGCTGCCCACCTCATGTACAGAGCTGCTCACCTCATGTACAGAGCTGCTCACCCCATGTACAGAGCTGCCCACCTCATGTACAGAGCTGCCCACCTCATGTCCAGAGCTGCCCACCTCGTGTCCAGAGCTGCCCACCTCATGTGCAGAGCTGCCCACCACTTTAATAAGATACTTTTGAACTGCATTTGCCACAATTGTGTGAACTTCCTTTCCATCATCTATTACTATGAAGTGAGGCTGGGAGTTTATGGCAACATGTATTCCCCAACACTGGCAGGACATTTTTCAACTCTACATATATCTGGGGGGCTGAGAGGTCTCGAGGTATGGTGTCCACCTCGAGTGCTGGAGGTCCTGGGTTCAAGTCTCGGTGAGGGCCAGGATGTTTGCACATGGACTTCTAGTAACAAAAAATGTCCCTGGTCTCTGGGTAGTGAGATCGGATGCCCGTGTGTATTGTAGCGCACATAAAAAATTCCTTGGCAGTTGGAAATCAAAAAAGAATAGCCTAACGGCGCTGCCCTGGCAAAATTTTTAGTTAAAAATCTACCCAAAGTATTTCAGGATCCTTGCCGGTGCTACGGAGTTCATACACTGAGCTGAGATTCTCCCAACTCAGGCTTGTGCAGTGATGTTGATCCATCGACTAAACTAAACTAAACTAAACATAACATCAACTCTACATCTATTGCTTAACCCAGCCTCAGATAAAAGCCACCAGAGATTTTAATGAGAAACTAAAACCTGGGGACAAACATTCATTAGCCTGTGCTTGAGCAGAACAGAAGGACTCAAATGGTATGATATAATCACTAATGTGGAGCTAAGAGACAGAACTAGACAGACTCCAGCAATCAAGAGGTGACTGAAAAATGTTGGCATTGGATAAGTCACTCTGTCACTCAGCCAGAAACCCTGTGAATAGTATAACTAGAAAGTCTTTGTTCTGGAACCAACATGGCAAATTAAATATAAGGTGACCTAACAACACGTGAAGTAGAGAACAAGAAACAGAGACGAATAATGTGGTGAGTGAACTGCAGGAGATAGCAAAAGATAAGATGGCTTGGCATGAGCTTGGTTGAAGGCCTAAACGCCAACATGGGATAAAGAGCAGAAGAAGAAGAAGGAGGGAAAGGAGCTGGTTACCATATATAATAATCCTGTAGCACAGTGTATGTGTGTATTGTTTGTCCATCAAGAATGATGACCAATCATTTCATCCAGTGGGGTTGAAAGTATGGAGCCGTGAGTTCTAAGATGGCTGATAAGGCCTATTTTGGCTCGAAATGTTCTTTGACAATGTAGGCAAAGAATGCTTGACGTTCCAGGAGGAGGATCTCCTGCAGTGGTTTTTCTGACCAGCCTCTTCTTCACAGCTCTTGCAGTGAATTAACAGTGTATACGGTGTATATAAAGGTGCAATACTTCACATCTTTATGGCAGTACTTGTGACGGGATTACCTTTGACCTGTACCCTATTCATAATATCACAGAGATCAACAGACACATTCTATGTGCAAACTAATGTATAATATAGACGCACAGATGTCTCACACACTGTACCTTTCAGGCGTTTAAATATTCTACCCCATTTTCTACTATCGAATGGGTGAAGCTTCTCAAGTCCCCAGAAGGCAATGTTGTATGCTGGACTGTAAACTATCGGCCATTGTGTGTCTTTGATTTCAGCCTCATACTCCCAAACAGTGATTCTGCCTCTGGTAGGTGTAAAACAAATTGATTAATGTATCAGTTGACTGACTTTAGGCATTTGGAAATACAAACAGTGAATTAAACAGTTGAAAAACTCATGATAAATGTATTTTTCCTCTCGATAGTTGCAATTCTCTGGGAAGAACATTTATGGCGCGAATTGGCCTTATCAGTCACATTCGCTACCGCCATGGGTTGTAGTTATTATGCCTTTTTAAAGCACAATGTAACAAATTATCGTCTGTCAAGACGGCAAGGTGCCAATCAATCATCAGTTGCAATTCCTACAACAGCTTTTTGCATGCTCTCTCTCTCTCTCTCTCTCTCTCTCTCTCTCTCTCTCTCTCTCTCTCTCTCTCTCTCTCTCTGTGCATATGTGTGAGTTAGATAACAATGGAGAAGAAAGTTAGAGAGAGCATTCATCATCAAGTGCCATGCCGAGAGGCATGGGCGGTCAAGGTTGGCCATATCACACGGTCACCAGTCTGAAATCAGGTCTGTCCCGACCATGCCATACAGCCAAACCATCAATGTATTTATCCCTTTGTCTTCCTCTTGCTCTCTTCCCAATCAAGCTTGCCAGTTGTCACTAAATGATCAAGTCCATTTCTTCTCATAACATGTCCCAAACATCTTGACTGTCTACATCTAATTTCTCCAATCAATCTCCTTTTTTCATTTGTCTCTTGAAGGACTGCCTCATTTGATTCTATGTCCGTCCATGGTATTCTTTGCATTTTTCTAAAACGCCACAGTTCCACTGCCATTAAATGTTTCTCAGCTTGTCTGTTAATTGTCCATGTTTCACACGCAACAATACATGCAAAACTTACAATATTTGAACATTACTCAACAAGTAATATCCCACATTTCTATTCTAATTCCAGGATAAAGATATCAAAATGAAAATGTACATGTAGCAACAGTGGTGTTTCCTGCGTGTACACATAGTCTTCCTTCTGATATTACTGTAGTAATCTGTGAAAATGGTATCTATGTAGCAACAGTGGTGTTTCCTGCGTGTACACATAGTCTTCCTTCTGATATTACTGTAGTTATCTGTGAAAATGGTATCTATATACAACAGGCATTACAAACAATGAGATGAAATTGAATTCTTGGTGGCAGAAAAACAAACAGCTATGCACAAACATGTGTGTGCTGTGCAAGGAAGTTGTGCAGTCAATAAGTACAATGTTTGATACTGGATGCAAAGAGGTCAGGTTTAACAAAGTGGAGAGATGGAGTTGCATGACTGGCTATGGTCTCAGCAACCTGCTACAACCGCCAGGCCAGACATACTGCAGTGTACGAATGTGATTAGCTCCCATGGACAACTGACTCTACAATCTTCAGTCAGAAATGGAAGTTTGAGGGCAATAACTGACATTCAAATATTGTAAGTTTTACACGAGATGAGTTCCACACGGCCAACCGAAGAAATCCCATGAAAACCACATCTTCTGGGGTGTTAGAACACTGTCACGCTGAGGGGGAGTTTATATTAGTCCTAGGTTGTCACAGGTGATGAAACCTGGGTGCACAATCTTGAGATGAAGATAACAAAGGCATCAGAGGAACAGAATAATCCATACTCAATACAAAAAGCAAGAAATTCAAGAGAATTCCCTCAGGCAGAAAGGTCTTGATCACCATCTTTTGGAACACTGATTCTTGTGGATGCAATGCCCAAATGAGAGACAGTTCAGATGTCAAATCACTAAACAAACTCAAGCAGTGCTAACGGCAAGTGCAGAAAACCTAACAGAAAACCTGTATACAATTTAATCTAACACGACAACACCCTCATAAGGTCTCAAAACCCAGGAGTTGATGGGTGGTTGGTTGTTTGTGGACCTCTGGAATGCTGTGAGTTTTAACTTTTAAGCATGTATCAAAGTACCATTTCCATTAAGAGTGTGTTAAGAACTCTCCATCCCTTCTCTGAGCCCAGAAACCAGTGTGCAAGATCAGCATGGAAACTTCACATCTCATCATCATCAAGTGCCCTCCAGCTGGCGCAGGCGTTCATGGCTCTTCACAGATCTCGGTCTTTGGTGTTCTGGAGCAACTCTGCTGATGATATTCCTCCATGCCACCATCTCAATCCATCCAGCACCATTTTTCTTGGTCTACCTCTGCTTCTTTTCCCCTTGATCTTTCCAGTTGTCATGATGTTCTCCAATGTCTCTCGTCTCATCTGCATCTACATATTAATGTAACCACGTCACGATTCAGCACGGCACAGCCCTGGTATTTGTCCTACGTTGGTAATGTTCCTCCACAGATTTTAGGTATTTCAGTGTCAACAGAATCTAATGCAATACCTAGGGAGAGAATACTTTACCAAATGTTATTACAATACTTCACCATCCTCCACATACTGTTTTTATTTTCCTCGCTTTGAATTCAAGCATAGCCCACATACACTGAACTGATTTTTGTGTGTGAATTAGCTTTTCCTATTTATTACCAGTGTCCCTCGCCATCAGACAACCTCACTCCAACTTCAGAGGTACTTGTAATGACCAAGTCAAGGACGAGAAGTCAACATTTTAGTCCAACTGATTGGTGCAGAGGTTGAACTTGCTTCCTTAGCATCAGCACACTGTGTGGATGGGTGTCTGGGAATGAGAAGTGAGCACGAACACTAAATGAAATGAAAGATGAAGAAGATCAGAAAAAGTGGAATAAGAACATACACACACAAAACATGAATAAAAACAGAAACATAGAAGAATAAAAAAGAACAGTTGTAGAAGAAAGTCAAAATAGTCAGAATTGAAGTGAAAAGTTTAGACTTACAAAATAAAAAAGCAATAATTAAAACATAATGAACAAATATAGGAGGAAAGCAGCAAAAAGGTAATGAAAACAATAAGATCCAAAAACAGGATAAGAAAAAAAATAGAATAAAAGACCAGAAAAACAAACATTAAAAGAGTTAATAAAGACAACTCACACACAAAGAAGAGACAGAGAAATTAATTAACAATTACAAAATATTTTTTATAACCAGCTTGGAGGAAACACAAAAAGAATACATCAATACAGTAATAGGAAATTAGCTTTTCACGCTACATACCTTTCCTCCATATCCACAAATTATGAAAATGAATTATGAGCCAGTCTCTTAGTTATGATTCTTTGTGTTAATACAACCCATAATTCAGGTAAAACATTAATAGTCTGTTGCTTGTTACAGGACCTTTAACTCCGCTCTGTGAGTCATAACACATGAAAACAAGAGAGACTGTTAAAAAACATGTAAATGTTATAATCAGATGGCAGAATAAGCAACATGCATGTGTGAAGACCATCTTGGAAGTGAAATTAATACAGTTATTCACAGATATTCTAGTACTATATCTAACCATGCATATAACCCATCTCACTAGCCTAGTTTTTATGTTGATTACATTACTTTCAGATCCAAGTTAAGTATTCTTGTTTTGTTTTTGTCTGTTGTTTTGCTTTTCTTATTCATTGATAAAGACTTTGGTCCAAATAAATATATTTGGTCCCGTATATGGATGTGTTTTTAAATTTCTCCAAGCTTCCTAATTTGTCCGTGTTTTATTTAGGCTCCGGTATTAGCTCGACAGCAGCCAAACCTCTTTTTCAACATTTAATGGGGCGTCATTAGCTCATAGCTTACCAAACAGTCTACACAGTTGATGAGTTACAACTTACGGGATCAAAACACATGAGGTGTCATTTTTTCTTTCATTGGGTCTTCGAAGCAAAGTGGTCGAGCTGTCTGCCTCGCTCTGAAGGTTGTGGTTTGCCTCGCTCTGAAGGTTGTGGTTTGCCTCGCTCTGAAGGTTGTGGTTTGCCTCACTCTGAAGGTTGTGGTTTGCCTCGCTCTGAAGGTTGTGGTTTGCCTCGCTCTGGAGGTTGTGGTTTGCCTTGCTCTGAAGGTTGTGGTTTGCCTCGCTCTGAAGGGTGTGGTTTGCCTTGCTCTGAAGGTTGTGGTTTCACTTCCAACCATTCAGACCATGAGCATAATTTGTCCAGAGACACTTCAGGTATCACCGCTGGAGCTATGGGCTCATGCGTAATGCGACACTTGCTGATCTATGAAGAGCGACCAAATCAGGTGGGGTAAAACCAGATGCAGTGAAGCTGATCCTCTCGATGTGTCTTTTCACATTCATTCTCAGATAATTATTAACATGCTCACCATCTTTTAAATGATCAACCATATATTGTAAAAACTGTGCTAGTAAAATAACCAAAACATCCTTTGGAAAAAAAAAAACATATTTCACGAATAAACTAATCACACATCCAATTATCTTTGTGAATGAGTCATGTATAATCATTTAGCTATTTTGCATCTATGTGAAACCCTAGGTTGAAGCAATGAGCATGTGACTATTTATGTAAGCCAAGCTGCGAGGGCTGATTTTTTGTTAATGCTTAGGAATTTTCTCAGTTATACTAGATCTTTATAGTTGTTATTACAGTCATTAACAAATGTATTTAGCCTGTGTTTGCATGGAACTGCTGCCATCATGCACCAAAGGATATTTCACTGAGGTACTGTTGTATATGGGGTTTCCGGTTCTAGGTCAAGATGGTGAGACGTGTTTCTTTCTAGCTCGGCTTAAAACGGTTGATCGGCGGTCCGACAAACCACCATCGTAAAACTTCCCGTTGTTTCAGAACCAGATTTCTGGCTCTAAATGTTATGTTGCTTCGCTGAAATTTGTTGAATTCCAAGGATATTTCATATTGGCTATTGGAACGTTAAAATCCAACCCACGTGTGTAGTGAAGTGTGTGTTGTGTTATGAACGGTTACAACCGGACAGGGACATTCTCGACGTGTTTCCTAAAGACCCTGCGTAGAACCATCATTAGAGAAGGCTCATTCAATGGCCAAGTAAATATCCAAGATCTACAACATGTAGCAGCGAACCGCCAAGCATGGAGAGACAGGACTTCTGCCCTATGCGCCGCCTTAGGCTCAAGAGGAAAGACTAACTAACTGTTGTATTTCTTTTTTGTCAGCTCTATTCAAAACAGCCATAAAAGAATTGTGCAAAGTACATTTAATAAAATAAAACCTAAACAGTACCTTTCTTGCAAAAAATCTGTCCAGTGCACTAAAAATAGTAGCATGTATATGGTCTACGCTTGAGTTCAAAGCAAGAGAACAAAGAACAAAAGAATTTCAGTGAAATTATGCAGTTGGAGATGATGTCACGACAGGCCCAACAAGTTGTTGGAAGATTTAACTGTTCAAATATATATGCTCAAGAAAAGAAGGGGCGAATGAGTCAACAAACTCAGGGTAACACCCAGGGCAAGTGATTTAGCCAAGTGATTCGAAAATAGCATCACTAAACATCTGTGACTTTGGAAAAAAATAATTTGATGTTGTAAACTGTATGAACACACAACATAAAAACACTACGACTATAAGACTGTATAAAAGGAGAACAGTATATGAAAGAAATACATTAAAATTACGTTATTATATGGTTAGGGACTGGCTTATCATTACCCAATGTTAGGTATGTGTAAATAACATTAACTATCAAACAGCATCTTTTCTAAAAGATTCAAATATCAACATGCATACCAAAAAAAAAGAAGTTGAAAAATGCTATGTTCAATCCAACGCTGTTACCAATGCCAGACTTGGACAGTTCTAGAAACAATACAGACATAAAAATAAAATCACATCATATAAGATGAAATGTATAAGAAATACAGCTGGAGAAACAAGAAGAGATAGAGAGACAAATGAGAAACTTAGAACAACTGTAGGAATAATACAGATTACCTACTTTATAGAACACTAACTAATAAAATAGTTCCAATATACTGACGCCGGCTTCCTGGCTTAGAGGTTAGCGACTTTTCTCCGCAATCTCGTATACTCTCATAGGTAACGTGATGACGGTGAGAATCAGCAGTGGTTCGAATCGCATCGGTAACTTACGGGGTATGTGAGCCGGCCGCTCAGAAAGCAATGGCAAACTACTGAATGTAATCTTGCCAAGAAATCAACATACAGCTAAAAGATGCTGGTGTTGACAGCGATGTCCTGTAAAGGATATGCAAAAAAAAAATATATATATATATAATGACAATTAGCTAGAATGGAACAAGACCAATCAGTACCAGAGGTTAGAGCAATCTGTGTGACACTGAGAACATAGGGATATAAATATAAGGTGAGAGGGCAACCCATGAAGAGATGGCTAGATGGAGCAAAAGAGACATTTAAGAAATCAAAAACAATACTAGCAGAAGCAACAAGACAAGCAAAAGACAAAAAATATGATACACCCACTTCTCGCTGTGAAGCTTCTGCAACAAGTTTCAGTAGGACAAAGAAGAAGATTGCCATTGTGGATAAGTGGACAGTAATCTATAGAGTTCCTCATCTTCTTATATTCCATGCTGTATAGCACTGGTGATCATGTCTGTCCACAACCTTCTGTCTCTTGTGCTGAGAATGATCATTTCTGATACCGATGTTCCTCCATGCCATGATGTAAACTGTCCAGTATCTTCTCTCTTACTCTCCCATGCCTCTCTTCCTCTCCAACCTTCCCATTTTGATGACATACTCCAGCTTTCCCCTTCTCATGAATGCCTAAAGAATGTGGACTGCCTTCTTCTAATGAGTAACAAGTTCTCTTTGTTTGGTAGCCTCCCTTCAAATGTCTTCATTGGTCTTTCTATCTCTTCACGGTGTTAACAGTGTTTTCATCACTCTTCTTTAAAACCACATCTCCACCGTTCCCATATAACACCTCACTTGTCTGCTAATTGACAACGATTCACTTCTGTACATCAGGATTGGCTCAATATAGCTCTTAAAAATTATTTTCTTCACCTCAAATGACAAAGATAAATTGCAGAGAATATTCTTCATCTTGTTAAATACTGCCTTTGCCGTTCTACATTTAACTTCCATATTAGATCTTCCATCTGCTGTAATTAAAGTACCCAAATATTTAATAAGTATTTAAAGTTTGTTGACTTGTTTCAGAAGGTTCTAATATATTAAATAATAGTTCTATTCACTTTGATGTTGTGTTGCATACAATTTTTCTTTGTAATAAATAAACAATTTAACTTGCGTTGCATTGAGCTGGTGACAATTACATGTTTTATTTAGTCCCTGAAAATGAAATGCAGTTACAAGAAATGATAGATATAATTTCAACGGAAAATCAAAACAAACTACTTAGTCTGAATAACAACAACAGAAATAGAAAAACAGAAGTAATTTTACTAATAACCATGGCATTACATTACCATTAGTATTACTCATTACTTCTGTTTTTCTGTTATTCAGACTAAAGTAGTTTGTTTTGATTTTCCAATGAAATTATATCTAACATTTCTTGTAAATGTGTTTCATTTTCAGCGACTAAAAAACAAAACATGTCATTATCAGCATTGTGTGATTGTCACCAAAACGCAAGCAAAGCAAGTCAAGTTGACAAGTTCAAGTTGTTTATTTTTATTTATTTACGCCCACCAACCGATATCATTATTAATATTATACATAATATTAATAATATATTCCTGGCACGTCTTCTAGGACCTCAATCGTGGTGTATTAATGTGAATCTGAAAGGAACAACATTCCAACATTTTACTCGACAGATGACAAGATACGTACAATTCACTGAAATAAACGAATACCCTTTTCTTCTCTTCAGATAGAGATATCAAACGCAGAGGAACAAGTGAACTTTTGCTGTTATTCTCATCGATTAGTTTCGCCTTCCGTACCGGACGACATCCACGTTCGACAGCGAAACAAACTTCTGTGGGTGAACTTTATTGTCCCGAGTATATTATTATTATTAATATTATAATCTGACTGTCTTGTATACGCTAAAATAAATCATATAGAAATATCATCTTCTTCTTCTTCATTATAGTGTAGATATTGTCTTCCTGTAAACATTCGTCTCAATATGCGCAGTGGATTTTAAATGACCCTCAATACAAAAACAAGAAAGTCAAGAGAAGTCGCAACTTCGGCATGACCGTTCTCCTTGAAAAAGTAGATAATGTATGATGGCAAAGAAAATCAAAATTGTTCAGCGGTTGATAGATAAATGGCCTGGAAAACACATTTTTGGCATTTACAGGTTTATGCCATTGTTTTTTCTTATGGGAGCAACAATGGAGTTTGTGATGATTAAATGGAAACCATTTGGAGTCAATTTTTGTAAGAGTTTTCTCAAGTTTTCTGCTTAGAATGTTAGATTTCTTCAGTTCCCTTTTGACTTGCTAACTTTTAGTTTTAGTATAGTTAGTTGTGTTGCCGGCTACATAATTATACAAAACGTTTATAATATAATATTTATAATTTATTGGCAGTTGTATATTAAGGAAAAATAATTATGTAAAAAGATTTTCATTATTAAATATTGTTCAGTTTTTGTTTTGTTTTTTGAAGTGTATACCAATACTGTATTCAGATTGTCATTTTACTTTGAACATTTGCTAATTCATCATAAATTTCAAAATTGCTTCACAAAAATTATGATAAAAATAATATTGAATAGTGATAATATTAACATGTTGAGATCCACCAATTAAAAGAGGATCGATATCACTGTGCATGGTTCTATCCAGTATATAATATGGGAGAGTTTATTCGCAGGGCCCTGCGAATAGACGCTTTGTTTATTCGCAGGGCCTTACACCGGGAATAATCACGTGACCAGCACATAGGGCCCTGCGAATAGACGCTTTGTTTATTCAATTTTTGACTGACTGCTTTCGACTGACTGGCCTCATGAATTAACAAATAAACAAGGAAATGCTACGCATATAAAGTGCAGGAAAACCTGGTATATGTGAAGCGGGTTGAAAAGAGAGAAGAGAGAGATAGATAATGAAGATAGTGTGCGAGACAGAGATATGAGAAAGATGTGTTGAAAGACATAAAAAAGTGATAAAGACAAGAAAGAGAGAGAGGGGGAGGGAGATAGAGAAGAGAGAGAGAGATGTCTGTATGCCTCTCTATATGTCCGCCTGTCTGTATGCCTGCCTACCTGCCTACTTAACCACTTTTGTGTCTAACTACCCACCTACCTAACCAACTATGAATATTACAAAGAATTATCGCCGAAGCAACGGAGTACGTGCTTTGTGCTCGATACTTTTGACAACAGCCAGCCGGGGAGAGAATGAAGCGGAGGAGAAGAGGTAGGGGATAGGGGGGAAGGAAAAGGAAGAGGGCTGGAGCCAGAAGGGGTAGAAGTTAAACGGATCGTTTGGGACTCAAAAATGTGTGGGTTGGGTATTGGAATTGCCGTAGTGCAAAGCAACGAGGACCAATACTGGAGAAACTGGTACTAATTAAATTACACTCACTTTAAACAACACAATTCTAAATACCCAAAGAGATGAAGGATTGACTTTCACCCAATGAATTGCTGAAAAATTTAAAAAAAAAAAACATTGTCCGGTAAGGAAACGAACGATTGACATTTGACTTTCATCCAATTAATTGCTGAACAATTTAAAAAAAAATGTCCGGCAAGGAAACGAACCTCGAGCTCCCGCCCATCTTGCGGGGACACTATCAACTATGCCACTGACGACATGTTTTCCAATCAACAAAAATGTATAATATAGCCGCAAACTTATGTTAAATCACGTGACCAGCCATGCCCTGTGAATAGACGCTTTGTTTATTCGCAGGGCCCTGCAAATAGACACGTTGTTTATTCGCAGGGCCCTGCAAATAGACACTTCCATATAATATGATATGGCTCAGCCTTCTTTCCGCAGAGATGCCATCTGAAATCATCTCACAAAGCACAAACTCCATAGTTCTTTAGAGGATAGTTCATATTGCATGAACCTTGCTAAAAGAAAGTATAATAATATATTGTGTAATTGCAAACTAGTGCTTTTTTTTCTCAGACATGTTAGTAACAAAATATCTCCTTTAATTCAATTAAGTTGGCTTTGAATCATGACGCACCTGCATTTTTGGCTCTAAGGAAAACAATTGATATTTGTGTCGTTTAGGCAGTTAACAATAGATTATAAAGTTATGGGTGAAAATATTTTTTAATGACTAGGCTAATGGTGATAAGCCGGTCTCTGTGTTGATGGCGTTGCAGACGCGATTCGTAATGCCCCTTACCCGCGTTTCACACAGCAGTGACCGATTTGGCAGCAGACCATGCCTCGCTGGTTTTAACTTATTGGTATGAGAGCTGGTCGTTAGACAGCAATGGCAAACTACTGAACGTAAAACTTGCCAAGACATCAACAACAGCAGTAAAATGCTGGTGTTGACTGCAACGTCCTGTAAAAGGATATGCAACTTTTTTTATAAACAATAGTGATAAATGAGAAACAGGCTGAAAAACATCTGGACTGTGGAAATGTGGTTTCTGAGGAAAATGCAAAGAGTGCCATGACCAAGTCCTACAAGAAACAAATGAAAATTGTAAACTGATTAGAGAAATTAGACGTGGACAGTCACAATTTTTTGGTCACATTGTGAGAAGAAATAAATTGGAGAACTTGGTGACAACTGGCAAGATCAATGGGAAGGCAGAGAAGTAAATACCTGGATGACTTGGCCACGTGGCATTGTCGAGACAAGAACACTGAGCTGATCTATGACTGGTGATCGAGTGATAGCGAAACATGACCGCCCATGCTTATCGGCATGACACATGATGATGATAAACAAGATACTGAAAACAGTATTAATGCTAAAGCGGAACAAAGATGATTCTGATAATCAGATTGGCAAAGAAGACGATGGTTATTAAAAAGTGAGGATCACATCAATGTTGTCATAACAAAGAAGATGGGTTATGTTATAAATTTTCTTGATCACAAACACATACACATTTTATTGCAGCTTTATCACATGATAAATTTAGATATTCACTATACAAAGTGACTTTGTTTTGTCTCTTTGGCAAACATCTTTCTTAGCCAGGTGTCTGCCGCAGCTGACATGGCATGTGACCACTCCATATTCTTGCCAGTCCCTTCTCTTTGTCACTTCAGAGCAAAGATATTAAGTTGTGAATTTATTTTGTGAATGGTCACTTTAATAAACTAACGGATAATAGAGCCCAAAAAGTTTTTAAAAAAAAAAAATTCCAGTTTAACAGCTCTTCTTCTTATAGTCTATGCCATGTGGCATTGGTGGTGATCATGTTTGTCCGAAGACTTTTGTCTCATATGCTGCCAATCATTTCTGATACTGATATTCCTGCATGCCATGATGTCAGACTGTCCAGCATCTTCTCTCTTGGTCTCAATGCGCTTCATCAACCAAACAGCACTCAGTGGGTGATGTCAGTATCATGCCGGCTGTTTTTACTTCCCAGAACATTTCCTGATGCTTATTCTATGCTGGATTGACCTCAGAACCCAGGTAAATTGTAAAAGTCTATCTCTCTGGGGATTCAGACATGACCACTGGGTCATAAGGCAAGTGTTCTAGCCACAGGACCCCTGCCCACAATGTAGAGGAACATCAATCCCCAGTATTCAGTCTCTAACTTAATAGTGCTTGGCTTGGATTCTATTAAAGACACTGTCTTAGAGGAACCTGATGTCTACTTCTTTCACATTCCTTCCCTTGATGTTTGGACAGTGTATTGGGTTCCTAGCCTTCTCAGATGAATGTACTGAAATAGTGCACCTTCATCATGTGCCATGCCAGTACTCGTGGACAGTCATGGTCTACTATCTCAAGTGATCACTACAATCTTGGATCAGCTCTTGTTTTCTCGTCTCAGTTATTCTATGTGGCCAAGCAATCCTGGTGGTTTCACTGTGTCTTTCCCTTGCTATTTTCTAGTTGTGAGTTGTCAAATCTTGTACTAGCCAGGTAGGGAGTCTCCATGGCGAAGTGGTCACGCCATATGACTCGGGCTCCAAATTGTTGTGGGTTCAATTCCGAGCCGCATCCTTCGGTTCTTAAGTGCATTTTTTAGGAGACTCGTAAGGGTTGTCGCTTGAGCTACGGAGTTTGTGCTTTGTACGGCACATTCCACACTGCGGAAAGAGACTGAGCCATATGGGATAAAAACCCAGTGCAATGAAGTCGACCCTGTCGGCTTTTAAGTGACCAACTTTTTGTACTAGCCAGCTGTGCCAGGTTAGTTTGCCATTGCTTTCCTTCATAGCTATGGTCTGTGAGCATCGCTGTTGTCTCTAGACAGACATCCTCTGCCTGCCGTCATGAACTTGAGATACTTTTAAACAAGTTAACTCTGTCCTCTACAAATGGTATAATGCATTGCTGTCATGCTGTGAGTATATTTTATGGGTTTTTCAGATGATGTATACAAAAACAAAGAAGCCAAGAAACTAGCAGAGCGATCTTTGCAGTCTGAAGCTAATTAAAACTACCTGGTGCAGAGAAACTTTAATAATTACAATAGTCAAGGTGACAAATTCCTTGGTAAAATTTGCTCTGTGAATCGATCTCAGATCATATATTTGTTCTCATTACGACATCACTCCATGCTCAGTAGCAAATTCATAGGACAGAGTCATAAACAAACTGAGAAGTAAATAACAATGCCAGCTGGATTATCGTGGCCTCGTTATCTGGGTGTTGTTATTGGAGCAACTGTGTCAATGTTTGCCGGTGCAGAGTGTGTTCATTTGTGGTATCGCCCGCTTGAGGTATGTAATACTGTGTTTACATGTAATATTTTCTTTATATAAATCTGGGTTCGTCCGGAATGTTGTTTTAGATGTAATTATGTTGTCTGTTTACAGCAGAGCTGCGATATTTGTACCTATCGGCCGACACATCTGACTTCTTCAGGCATTTGTTGACTGGGTTAACCTTCCCAGCTTGATATAAATAAGAATTGTTTTAGAATGCTGTACTAAGTTTGAACGAGAAAGGTGCAGTTGGTGTGCATGTTTATTAGAAAAGCTATGTGACTTCCTGTGGACAATGAGCAAACAAGTTGAAAAACATATGATGGCAGTGGAAATGTGGTTTCTCAGGAAAATGCAAAGAATACCATGGACAGACAGATAAACCAGTGACCAAGTCCTATAAGACACAAATGAAAATCGTAAACTGATTAGAGAAATTAGGCATAAACAGTCAAATTTGTTGGTCACATTATGAAAAGAAATAAATTGGAGAACTTGGTGACAACTGGCAAGATCGAGGGAAGGGAAAGGCAGAGAAGTAAATACCTGGATGGTATGGTCGAGACAAGAACACTAAGCTGATCCACGACTCTGGTGATCGAGTGAGAGGCGAAACGATACCACCCACGCTTATTGGCATGACACAAGATGATGACGATTTGACTTCCATGATATGTCGTCGTCGGCATGTGTCCTGCCATCTAGTAAGGGCATTCATGCATCTCCACAGATCTTTGCTCTTGGTGTTCTTGATAAATTCTGTTGAATTCCATACCCTATCTTAGGCCATCCAGCATTGTTTCTCTTCATCTACCTCTATTTCTTCTACCATTGATCTTTCTAGTTGTCATACTGTTTTCCAGTGCACATATCCAAGGAACATTATCTCTTCTTTATAGTTTATAATGTTCTACTTTTATTAACCTCTTCCGGGCACTTGTTATAGGAAAAATTATCATCTCTTGAATCACAATAAAATACAATTAATGTTAGGGAGTCTCTGTGGCGAAATGGTCAAGCCGTTTGACTCGGGCTCCGAAGGTTGTGGGTTCGATTCCTGGCCACGTCATTCGGTTCATGGGTGAAATTTTTTGGAGACTCCTGTGGGTCGTTGCTAGAGCTACGGAGTTCGTGCTTTGTGCGACGCTTTCCGCGCTACGGAAAGAGACAGAGTCATAAGGGATAAAACCCGGTGCAATGAAGTCGACCCTGTCAACTTTTAAGCGACACTTAATGTTAGCTGTTTCAGGGAAATTCCTTTGCTCAAAGAATACACAGAGAATAATATTTCACTCTGACTGTGCCTGTAATATACAAGGGAAAGTCTTTAAGTAACAGTAATTTTATTATAAAGAGTATGGACAACGGAAAATATTTAGAGCACAAACTGGCTCCTAAGCAATACCTCATAAAGGGGTCATGAGGATCAAGTAGTTTGTGCATGCACAAAGATGATTACATAATTACTGTCCCACTGTCAACTTGCACCATGGAAGAACAATGAGGCAATACTCGTTTTTTGTGGTCAGAGGGTGTGAAATCTTGTGAAATCTACAGAAGAATGATGGTTCAGTATGGAGACAGTTGTTTGAGTCAGGGGGAAGTGTTTGAATGAGTAGAAAGATTTTAAAGGAAACACCCATTGTCTCCGGTTAAGGAAAGATGCAAGAATCATCTGGGAAAGTCATGATGCCCATCTTTTTGGGATTTCAAGGGCCCTGTGTTGGTGCATTTCCAGGAAAGGGTGACACTGACCAGTGCTCAATACAGTGATGTGCTAGTGAACAAATTAGAGCCTGCGATATAATCAAGTCTCTGGGAACTTCTCTTAAAAGGAGTATTTTTGCTGCACAGCGCCTGCCCTTATATGGTTGTGCATACGGTGAATACACTACATCATCTGAAATTTGAGGTCTGGAAACATCCAGTAGACAATCCAGACTTGGCTCCATCAGACTTTCACTTGTTTGGACTCTCAAAAGAATATTTGATAATATCAGAGGTTTGCAGATGACAACGAGGTAATGATTTGCAGATTACAACGAGGTAATGGTTTGCAAATGGCAATGAGGTAATGGAGGCGGTGCAGAATTTGTTTGCAGTCACACCTAATTTTGTTTTCTTGGGAGGCATCAGCAAGCTAGTTGACAGATGGGCCAAGTGTGTTGCAGGGCAGGGGTATTATCTTGAGAAATAAAACACAAAATTTCTGACTCACGCTATTGTAAAACCATTATTTGTAAAACACTTGTTACTTAAGGCTTCCCCTCATGTATACACATACATATTTAAACAGTTTTGGTGTTCTTTCAGATGAAGATGCACTGACACTTAAATTTCATTAATATTCTTTGTGTTAGCCTTGGCATTTGCCATAATGATAACTGAGGGTGGGTATAGTTTGCCATCTCACAGTCTCAGTAAATGTTGAGATCAGGTCTGTGTTCTTGTCGCACTTGTGCCTTATGGCCGAACCATCCAGGTGTTTACTTCTTTGTCTTCCCCTCACTCTTTTCCCATAAAGTTCTCAATGTTTTCCCAAGATCAAGTTTTCCCAGTTTGTTTTCAAGTTCATTTCTCTTCATAAAATGCTCAATATTCTTGACTGTCCACGTCTACTTTCTCTAATCTGTTTATGATTTTCATGTTTCCTGAAGGACTGAATCTCCCATTTTGCTGTCTATCCATGGTACAAACCTAATAAGGCAAACTCACCTAGGACCCAAGAAATAGTTCTTCTTATCAGGCATTCCTCTTATAAGTGTTTAAGCATATAGTAATGCACTTACAACTTACAATACAATATTGTTCAGAAACTTGCCACATCCGAGATCGCCTTAAGCGGTTTGCACTGTATTTGCATTTTTCCCTAGAAAGCACGTTTGCTGCCAATAGATGTTTAGATTTTTCGCTGTTTGTCCGCTTATTGTCCTTGTTTTGCATGCACAGAAAAATAGTTTCTATGTATCGTTTTAAGGGAACCATGGCAGCGCAGTGGCGGTCATGCTTGCCTGCTGGCCCAGTGATCAGGGGTTCAAATTCACATTAAGGTCAATTTGTCAGATTAACTTGGGCTCCAGGTTCTACCCAGCCTAAAATGGGTACTCGGAAATGTCTTGGAAAGTAGAAGTGGCTGTGTAATATTGACCACAACACCCTTTAAGTGCTGATTGGTTCTATATAAATTTGGGACTGGCACCATGTGCCCAAAACACCTCAAGGTGTATAAAAATGGTCCTTTATTTATATCACTTTAAAGAAGAGAGTGGGAAAATTATGGACAAGTAGTTACACTTTGTGTATTTCATCATGACTTAAATGTGTGAGCGTGTTTATGTTGCAGTCATGTAGCTGATAGAATCATATATTACATAGCATCCAGAATGCAGACAAGCTGAAAAACATCTGATGGCTGTGGAAATGTAGTTTCTGAGGAAAATGGAAAGAATATCATGGACAGACAGAAAAACCAATGACCAAGTACTACAAGAGACAAATGAAAACCATAAACTGATTAGAGAAATTAAATGTAGACAGTCACAATTTTTGGGTCATGTTATGAGATGAAATAAATTGGAGAACTTGATGAAAACTGGCAAGATTGAGGGGAAAAGAACAAGGGGAGGGCAGAGAAGTAAATACTTGGATGGCTTGGTCACATGGTATGGTTGAGACAAGAACATAGCTGATCCACGCCTCCGGTGATCGTTTGAGTAGGGCCACCCACGCTTATCAGCATGGTACATCATTATGATGAGAATACAGTAATAGACTCAATCTTTAACAAATTAGTATGATTTACACACAGAAGCCATATATGATATCTTGCACGATTTATTGCCTGGCATATTTCACTGCATCTCAAGTGCATACTACAGAATTATGTATCATATGGAGTGGATAGATGAATCATATTTTGGCTAAAATACATAGCACACACAGTCTCTTATACTGTTTGAATATGGATCAGTTGCCTTCATGTGATATATAATTCTAGTGTGCACATGAGATCAGTGACATATGCCAGACAATAAATCATGCAACCTATTGTTTGTGGCTTCTGTGTTTACTTCACTAAGAGAACATGCTGTTTTGATATTACTATAATTATTTATTACTACTTTATGTCAAATGTTAATTTTGCATACATTACTTGATACAACAAATGAAAAACACCATTAGTTTTGTTTGAAAATTCGTTCTGTAATTTATTTTTGTTCTGGTCTTACCTAGGATTTTGAATCCAGAGTTGAAGCAGAGAAAGAAAACCTCAGGAAAGCTATAGCTAACGTTAGAAATGATTATTCCGCAAAGTCGTAGTGCTGTGATAATCAATGTGACTTGAGCTGCGGATCAAGAAATGACAGTGGAAACTTCAATAGCTTTGGCCGGGGGTGGAAAAATCCAGGAGCCTGGTCACATCAGGGAGCCTGGAAATTTTTACCTGACGCCTGGATTTTTAAGTTTTCTTCATCTATGTGCAAAACATATTCTGGCTCCTGAAATTATGTTTAGATGTTTCTACTTCTGGCTTTGGTGTTTCGGGCCTTCGTGTTTAGTAGCAAAACAATTTTAATAAATGTACTGCAGAGTACACTGAGATGATCTTAGAGGAGGATTTCAGACACGTTCTTTTCTACTTCAGTGAACTGCCAACTGTTTTGTGATTAACCACAGGAGCTGACTGAAATATATTGACTGCAGTGTAGTATGGTGTTAGGAAATAGCTAAATGGATAGGGTAAACTGTGCTCTTTTACAGGTATCTTTGTTATGAACTGCCGGCGCTGCAGCGAAGGGCTTACAAATGCAATTCGTAATCCTGCATATTGCGTTTGAAACACAGCTGCGGGCGATTTGGAAGTTTTCATGCAATGGTACGAGTGCCAGTCATTCAGAAATCAATGGCAAACTACTGAACATAAACTTGCCAAGAAATCACAAACAGCTAAAAAAATAAAAATGCTTGACTGACGTCCTGTAATGTATATGCACAAATACTTATGAACCACCATATCAATTTATGGAAGAGGCAGGGGCGAAAGTGGCATGGAGGAATATTATCACCTTGAGGTGGGTAACTAGGTGTGAAAACTCCCCTTCAAAGAGGAGCAAATAATATCCAGAACACCAGGGGTCGAAGTCTGTGGGGATGCATGAACGTCTATGCCAACTGGCAGGACATATGATGATGATATTACCTATTACATGGAAATGCATGAGGCCATTGAAGTAATAAGATAAATAAATTCACAAAGTAGTGAGCACTCAGAGGAGGCATAAGAAATAAGATATAATAGGATACATTATATAACAGAACAGGTGTAAGATGTGCTCACGCTGAAATTAGAACCTATCACCTGTAAATCAGTGCAACACCTCATTGAAGGAACAAGCTTTAGCACACATCTTGTAGAACTTTCTCACTCCTAGAACAACACCTCATTGAAGGAACATGTTTTAGCACACATCTTGTAGAACTTTGTCACTCCTAGAACACCTCATTGAAGGAACATGTTTTAGCACATATCTTGTAGAACTTTGTCACTCCTAGAACAACACCTCATTGAAGGAACATGTTTTAGCACACATTTTGTAGAACTTTGTCACTCCTAGAACAACACCTCATTGAAGGAACATGCTTTAGCACACATCTTGTAGAACTTTGTCACTCTTAGAACAACACTTCATTGAAGGAACATGCTTTAGCACACATTTTGTAGAACTCTGTCACTCCTAGAACAACACCTCATTGAAAGAACATGTTTTAGCACACATCTTGTAGAACTTTGTCACTCCTAGAACAACACCTCATTGAAGGAACATGTTTTAGCACACATCTTGTAGAACTTTGTCACTCCTAGAACAACACTAATGCGCTGGTTGGCAGTCATGTACTAAGTCGTAGACAATGTCCACAAATTGTTTGTGAGACCTTGATACCAAATGAAATATGTACTGGTGCATATAGTCTGGGGGAGGTGTGGCTGAGAAGTTAGTGTCTGTCTCAGGCTCAGAAGTTATTGGGTTTCAATGCCAGTATAGGGCTGGGCATTTTTACCAGAACGAATGGTTTCTAATAATGTATCACGCACTGATATAACCCCCTGATCTCTTGGGTGGTGAGACCTAATACCTAGCCATCTCGGGTAAGGGCAAAAAAAAACGTGAGATCTTATGTGCAAGTTGTGCACGTTAGAAATCCCGTGGCTGTTCGAAATGCAAAGAGGGGGCTGCAAGGCGACTGCCCTGGCAAGATTATTAGGAAATAAAAGCATACTGCAGATAGATAGTGCCCATTACCTTGGATGGAATCTGTCTAGAAAAAGTAAACCTGAGATAAAGGCTGCAATCTGAGGTGCATAACAAGGTGTGATGCACTCAGCCTCAAAAGAGGAACAAGACAGACAGGAGTTTCTGTAAACAAATAAGTTGTTGCTAATGTGTTGTGTTTGGTTCATTCTTGAATAAATTGCTTGTAACATGTACACAGCGGATATTCTAACAGACTTGAGTGTGAAAGAAAACTGGTTCATAAATAATATGTCTTGGAAACTGAAGTACTTTGGTCATATTAAACATTGCAATGATTTACAAGGAGCAATAATGGAAAGTGTCTTTTCTGGGTATTGTGGCCAAGACAATAGTGGGCACAGGACATCAAAGACACCTTAAATGTGACAATGAACTGGCAGTCTCATGTAAATTAAGTACATTATACTGTGCCACCATAGAGATTAAATTCTTTGTTCTGTTTGTGAAAGAAGTAAAGTTTGCAGTAAGTTAACTTAAAACATCATTAATAGTAAAGTTAAGTTGGTAAAGTATAGCGACTTCACTTTACCAAGTTAACATTACCATTTGTTAATCTGTTTTAATAGATGAAGATATATATTCTTTTTAGTCTAATACCAGTGCAGTTCTTCTAAGGTTGTATGTCTTTCTTTCCTGTTTAATTGTTAAACAAAATAATATAAATACAAAGAGATTACTTTTTGGGTAAATGGAGTAGTGAGAATTTGCATTGTACTCCGTATACTTCTTAAAGGTACATTTTTTTTTGTTTTGTTTTTGCTCGCTATAAAATTGTAGATTATGATTGCAATAACGTTTAATAAAATGTTTAATGAACCTTTTATTGAAATTGCCTTGTGATTTTAGCAAATACAACAAATGGTGCTTATTATTTCTTCTTCTTTTTATCTCCGAGTGTAGAATAGATCCTCTCACCAAGCCCTTTGTAGACTTGTCATGATTGGTTGGATTTTGTATGTGATAAGGTAGTGCCAGTATTAATACCAACCCTCCTTCGTCACCTTTTATCACATACATTGTTGGTTACAGTTACTGTTCTCTGCTTCCTTCGTAGGCCCTGGTAATGCACAGACACTCCTTGTTTCAGTTTCAGTATTTAAATCATCCTATTTTGGTTTGTAATGACAGATCTGTTTGTTTTGGATTGGGTGACATACTATTTTGATATTATTCAACCTTTGATAGTTCGGCATTATCATAAACCCCCATACGATATAACCTCTTGTGCCTTCCTTCTGGTGACCCTAGGATACTTTTCTGGACATAATGCACTGAGCAAGTGGTAGTCCAGGCAATGTGAGAGCACAGGCTGCCTTCTAGAACACCTATATTGAATAGTTTTTACATGGACAAATGTTCAGTGCTGCAAGTGATCATGAAAAGGCGTGTGTGTAATGATGCAGTATAACATGAGGCAACAGTGGGCGAACTAAAGGAACAAATACAAACAGGAATATTCAATTCCTCTTTTAACTAATGTGACAGTGTTCGCATCATCTTGTTAGCACATTTTGGGGGTCTCCATGGTCAAGTTGTCTACCTCGCACTCTGAAGGTCATGGGTTCGTTTCTGGACTGTATTGTTCAGACCATGAGTGCTGTTTCCGGAGAACTCGGGTCATCGCTGGCACTACGGAGTTTGTGCTTTGTGAAATGTTCTCGGCAGGGTGCTTGTCATTCTTCAGATAGAAACGGAACCAGATGGGTTAAAAACCTGGTACGGTGCAGTTGAGTTCTTGCTTTTAACATGTTAACAATTTCAGCGTTGAAATATTTATATGTTGTTCAGATCAGTTGCCATCTTTGAAACAGAGGTTGACTTCAATGCATCTCCAGCACTCAGACAAACATCCTATTTTCAGTTCATTTCTTGATGTTACTCATTGTCTCATCATACATTATCAAATGGCAAATCAGAAGATGAGATCGAAAATGGATGCCATAAGGCAAACCAACTCATTGGACAAATGCACCAATCAAACATCAGGAAGAGGCAGTCGTCATATTTTGGTCACATTAAGAGAAAACAATTCTCATCATTATTCTATAACACCACATTTCCACATAATTTCTCATTTATCTGCTTCCGTATATCAGGATTGGTTCAATATAGCAACACATATCAAAAGATACTTCTTCCTACCAACTTTATGCTACCAGTACCAAACCTGGACAATGACAGAAAAAAGAATAGAAAAATTACAACGGAAATGAGATTCCTGAGAAGAATATTTAATGTATAAAGAAGAGAGAAATGAAGAAATCAGGACTAAAGTGGAGGTTATAGCAGTGCTATATTTCATTAAAAAACAGCAAGTTAAATTGGGGGGGGGGGGGGGGGTAAAGACGAGAGGATCAACTTCAATCCCCCAGGTTTTATCCCATATGGCTCGGCCTCTTTCTGCAGGGCGACCTGCAGAAAGCATCGCACAAAGCACGAACTCCCTAGCTCTGGCGACGACCGCCAGGAGTCTCCGAGAAAAATGGGCTCATGAACTGAAAGGCGTAGCCCGAAATCAAACCCACAACCTTCGGAGCACGAGGCAGACGGCTTGAACACTTCGCCATGGAGACGGTTTAGCCATATAATTAGGCTACCAACTAACAGTATACCACAAGCAATGATGTACAGACCAAATGGAACCAGAAGAGGAGGCTGACCATGAAATCGGTGGACAGAGGGCAGAATCCATGGGAATCTCAATATATGAAGCCCACAAACGGGCACTCTCTCGCTGTTTATGCTTCACGTCAACACCCCAAGGTATAAGAAGAACAAGATACAGACGACCCCCCCCCCCCCCCCCGACCCCCCAATCCATTTTTTTTCCCAGTTAAACTAGTAAGAGTTAAAATGTAAAAAGTAATTAAGCTTCAATAGCAGAAAAGGAAATACAGGTAAATACATTAATAGACAAAACTAAGACAGCAAATAGATATCAAAATAAATATACACATAATACATAGATCAACACACAGAAAATAACGAGAAGAAAAAAAGCTGTGAAACAAAAAAGGTCAGGACAATAATATAAACATAAATATTAAGAAAACTAAATGTAATATACACACTCAAATATATGCATTCACTCAAAACCAGAGCAGTTAAGATTCAAAATACATGAAAGCAAGTCATGGTAGACAGGTGCAGAACACTGAGGATTTGTAGAACATTTGAGATGTTAAAATCATTTTTTTTTAAAGGAACACACAAGTAATGATTGAAAAGAAACTTCAGCTTTATTCTCACATTTCAAATTAATTACAAAATGCTAACAAAAATAACATGCATAAAATTATGTTATAGTGACATGCCTACCAGCCTGGTGGTCATGTCAGAGTCCCTCATTGTGGCAGAATTTGTTACACTGACCCAGCCTAACTGGGTACCAAGAAATGTCCTGGGGAATAAATGCTGCCAGTGTGACACTTACCACACCACCCATCCAGTGCCAATTGGGCTATCAAAATATGGTGCCACTACCATATACTCCATTCCACTATGCAAAAGGTCCCAAAACAATGCCCACCATTCATGCTACTAATGAAACTGTAATGTTGCATGACTTTGTAGGATGTTGTGATCAAGCCAAACCGCAGGTTGATTTACTAGGCAGTTTTATATTTAGTAGTTTGCCATGGCTTTCTGAATTAGAAGTCAACATTTAAGTCCAACTGACCAAAGTCAGAAATTACCCCGCTACCCTGCTGTCAGTACACCAGAAGTTTAAGAGCTAGTTTACTTATCCAATCAACCACGCTGACCCCTAATGAAACTGTAGAATTGTCACTGTTAAGAAATGAAAGAACAGCATTTTTCTCACTTCCACAGACAAGGATCTATTGCATAGAACATTCTCATCCAGTGGATACAAAATGCTGATAATCTTGAATTTTACTATTAGTCTGCAGTGTGAAAAGTTCATAAAAACTGCTAATCCTGAATATGTTTTACTTCTGTAATACAATCTTATGATTTTCATGATTTATCAAATATGATTGATTGATTGATTTAGGAACCGACATCACAGCATTCGGGACATTCCCATAAGCGCTCTGTCCCCATCCTCAGCAGCCAGCGAAGAGTTCCAACACTAATAGTTCCAGTAGCAATCTGATTATATGTCCGTCTTGCCTTTCCTCTGAGCGTCGATCGTCGGCCAGATCTCCTCGTCACACCTCGCTGTCTCATTCTTACCAGACTATGGTGATCCATTTGCTCCTCCGAGGTGTACACGTGCTCCCACACGGCCGCAATCACATCTGTTTTGTCATGCATCAATACTCCAAGTTTTGCCGAGCCAGCCAATCTGTCCACCTGTTCATTCCCCAGCACACCAGCATGCCCAGGAGAAAAGATCCAGGTGATGCTTGCTACCCGTGACCTCCGAAGCAAAGCACGCCACTCAGCACGAAGCTTGCCTGTTCTCACCCTCCTCCGCATGCTTACTGAGTCAGTTACAATCACAATGTGTGTATGTATCGTGTTCTCTATCCAGCGGAAAGCTGCACTGACCGCCTCCACCTCCATTCTTAAGCTATATATCAAATATGATATGGTCATGAACTTCTAGTATTGACTTTGTAAGTAAAATATGAAAGTAAAATTCTTGGGAAATAAAAGCGGCTGGTGTGATAACTGAGTGCCAATCAGTCTAAAAATATGGGGTTGCCAATTTACACCCAATATGCTTCATTGTGTGAAAAGGGGTGCTTTACTTTTTTCCTTTAATCAAATAAGACATAATTTATGGACTTTTCAAGTAAGATTTGATCATGTATTTTATGGACTTCTCAAGATTTGATCATCTACTTCATGGACTTCAGATTTGATCATCTATTTCATGGACTTCTCAAGTGAGATATGATCATCTATTTCATGGACTTCTCAAGTGAGATATGATCATCTATTTCATGGACTTCTCAAGTGACATATGATCATCTATTTCATGGACTTCTCAAGATCTGATTGTATGGCTTTTTTAAGTTATTAAAGACACAGATGATGATACAGTTTATATACCAGGTATGGATTTGTTTTCCCACCATGCCTCAAATGAGTGCCAGGAAACTTCCCAGGAAGTAAAAGCAGGTGGTATGATATTGGCCTCATCATGCACCAACTGGTCTAAAAGTATGGGGCTTGCTCCATGTATCCACGATATACCTCATCACCTCAAAAGGGCTTTATTTTACTTTTTCCACTCTTCAGAGTAATTCAAATGCACATTACAAAACTTCTAATCACACCTTTATTCAACTGCATTTTTTTTTTCATATCCTATTTACAGTACATTGCTGTCAACACCAGCATTTTACTGCTGTTGATGGCTTGGCAAGTTTACATATAAACCACAACTTCTGCATTCTGAATTAAAAGCAAACATGTTAAATTATTATCTGAATGAAAAGCAAACAGGTTCAATTATTAAATAACATAACAACAACATAATCTTCAATAAGAAAACTAATGACGACATGTATGCCTGTGTGTTTTGTTGTGACTGCTGTCTGTTCCACTTTTCACATGGGACAGTGTGGAGCATTTTATGTGATATTCACTGGCACAGGAACAGAGCTTAATGGGACCACCCTCTGCCGTGATGTTGGAACCGTGACTAAAGACTAAGTACATCAACATCACAAATTTATCTAACCAAATATTCCTGTAACTATGTAATTAAAATTATATTAACATGCTCACTAACTTACATACACAAATGTTCACGCAGATATTACTGTATTGGTGGTATGTGAAGTGATATGCAGCCATAAACACTAGATTACAGCATTATGAGGTGAAGTGACCAGTTAGTTGTTTCACTGCCATTCCATTCAAAAATCACAAGTTCTGAGCCAAACTAGCCAGGGGAAAAAAACCTACCAAGATTGAACCACAGACGACTGTTTTAGGATACCAGTGCATTAACCACAATCCTGTCACTACTCAGCGATAAAACAATATCCCCTCACAGATCTGTGACACAAAACACCACCCTATCACAGCTCTGTGACAAAATACCATCCAATCACAGCTCTGTGACAAAACAATCTTACAATTAGTCACTTAATACGATGACATCATCAGCCTTCTGACCCTCAGCAGGAGCACGATCAGGAATATCAGAGCTGGCACGGATAGATGTGTAATTTCCACCAGACCCAGGATTCCCTGTATCACTGCTGCTGTCAGCTCTCTGCTGGGTTACAGGAGCAGCTTTTGTTGTACTTTCCTGTTTCAAATGTGTCTGCTGTTGCTCTGAAATGGAATAATCAAGATCTTTACTGCAACAGAAGCTACTGCCTTCATCATCAGACTGAAAGCCACAAAACTGAAGCGAAATAAGGACAGTCTGTTATTAATCTGCCATCCTAGTCTAATACCAAATCCACATCTAGGCAGATTTCTAAAATTGATCATGGCTTCCAAGTTAACCCAGCTTAAAATGTGTACCAGGATAAGCTGTGGGAAGTAAAGTTGGTTACAGAAACATTCTTAGAATACTGGAGGAGTCATCAAGCCATCTATCTGCCTTGCTCTCTAAAAGTCAATGGCTCATTTTCGGAATGAGTCGTTCAGACCACAAGTGCAATTTTTCCGGAAACCCCTGGGTGATCATTGCTGGAGCTATGGAGTTTGTGAAACGCTATCAGCAGACGATTAGCCATTCTGTAGAGAGACTGAATCAGATGGTAAACCCCAGTGTCGTGAAGTCAATCCTCTCATCTTTAACTCATAAACAAACTCACCAGGTGGATACCTGTTTCAAAGGGCAGCAATGTTCAGATGTATTGGTTGGTCATCTTTCTAAGCACAGAATCAGGACAACAAGGGCAGTGTTATATCTCAAAAACGGTGCCCAAAAGGAGCATGCATTTCAAGTAGCATGTCTGCCTGCCCCCGTTTAACTCTTTCTATCTGCACAAATCTGGCTGGGACTGCCTAATTGCAACAAATTGTTTGTGGCTACTGTGTTTAAATTCACTCATGGCTTTTATATTCCAAATCCCATTGTTTTGGATATCTGGAATATGAAATAAAGTAAACACAGCATAAAATAACCCCAGCCTGCATGCATGAAGTCAAATGAACATTATTAGTATATTTAAGATTTAATGTCTTGGATGAACTCTCCATTTGACATCTGTCATGAACTGAAAAGGGGTTAATAAAGTAGATGAAACCCACACGAACTGTAATCAGGTACGACAACTGACAAGACAGGTAAATAATGAGTTGAGCGACTGTCGACTGAACCAAAGACAGATCCGTGGAATGAAAACAACTCGCGGGTTCATGAAATAGCAACGGCAATTAGCGACCTAAGTAGAGAGATAATTCATTAGGCGCGCACCTTCTTCTGAATCTCCAGTTACGATATGCAGGCGAAGTCAACTTATAATATCAAGAAATCAGGATGCAAAACAATACACCAGTCATTTATACAATCTACAACGAGTAAGTGCAATAAGATGGGAACTGATTGACTAACTCAACAATAGAGCTGAATTGTAAGTTATTGTTTGAGTTATTAACAAGTTAACTCATCCATGGTGTCACCTAGACTCGCGATGCATATTAAAGACAGCACCAGTGTGAACAGCATAATCGTACAAGATATTGAGATTCAATAATTAAGAGTCAGACAGTCAGTCGTGGAACGATGTACTTGTATGAGCACACGAAGTGTGATAGCTGCAAGGTCAGCAGCTGGAGTATGATGTGTCAATATTACGAATAAACATTGTTACAAGCTGCCTCCAAGTGTTTGTCAAGTATGTGCTGAGTATCAGTCAGCTGGTGAACAAGTATGCCAGGATGAAGAGAACTGCCATAACGAGACGAGCCTAATTTCAAACAACCCCTAATATGATTGATTGATTGAGGAACCGACATCACAGCATTCGGGACATTCCCATAAGCACTCCGTCCCCATCCTCAGCAACCTAATAACAACATGGCAACATTCCTTCATGCCACTCTCCATTTGACATCCCTTCACACCACTTTCCATTTGACATCCCTTCATACCGTACAAGAATTCTACAGTGTTGCCTGTTAGGATTTCCACTCTGAAAATCTCACAGCAAGAGTTAGTGAACAAATGTAAATAAGTCACCCCTCTCACCTGTCTGCTTGCCAGAGGTCTGGTCCAGTTCTGCTTTCTCTACACCACTTACTGGTCCATCTTTACCTTTCTCTGCTGCACCCTGGCTGCTTAATTTGCTTTGAGCTGTAGATGACACTGGAGTTGCCTACCAGAAACAATAAGATCAGTCACCACAGAAACTATATTGTAATCTATCTAGTCATTAAGTTTATGACACAGGAAGAGTACCTATAAGTAAAAGTAAAAGACACTTTTATGCATTTTTAAGGCACACTGGGCATATAGTTAGTTAGTCGACAGATCATCCTCATTGCACATCGAACCATTCAGTCCATAAGTGCTCAGATCCCCTCCTCAGTAAATCCTGCAGCATGTAGCGGCCCACAACACCAGTTCTGTGTTGGTTTATCAATCTTTTTTGGCTTCCTGCATAGTGTTCTTGTTTAGACACCTCTTTTAACTTGCTGTTGTCGCAGTCTGACCATGGTTGTCATCGCTTGGTTCTCACAAACGACTTACTCAAGGACATATGGTGCTGGACCCATATCTGTACAGACCAACCAGCACTTGGTGGGTGATGTGGTCAGTATCCCGGTGGCCGCTTTCACTTCACAAGACATCCTGGTACCGATTTATAGGCTGGGTAGATCTGAGAGCCCAGGTCAATTTTTAAAGTCCGATACTTCTAGCCACTACACCCCCGCAGCTCTCTAAGTCGGTCATTACACAAACTATATTATAATGTAGCTGGACACAAAGTTTACTACAGAAAGAGTACCTATACAGTTTGGCTGTAATTTGTGAAGTTTTTGTATATTGTGACTGGTGAAAAAAAGAATAAACGCATGTCTTGTGTGTGCATGTGTCTGTGTGATGACTCTACGAAGTTAACATTTATGATGGTATGATGTTATAAATGATAAGTAGACAAAAAATTATTAATCCACTACTTTTTTTTTAATTTAATAAAAAAAAACCAGAACCAGCATCATTAAGCAAACCTGCTGGTGCTTAGGCTCTCTCAGAAGATAAGTTAATTGTTGCTCTAGCACTCTGGCTGCACATCTCTCACATTCTCTTTCAATTCTGTTGGATTATACCATTACCCCTACCCCATTCAACCTCAAGAGAGAAGTTATATTAGGGTTCATCATCCGGTTCAAATTAATAATCCTATGACTGAGTCAGCCACAATTAGATTATTAATTTGAAAGTGATTGTTGTCCAGGGATAGTAATAGGTTTCCATACATGGTTCCAAATTACAGCAGTCTGAGGCACACTGTTAATGACAGCAGTTATGGCAGTACATGACAGCAGTCTAAGGCACACTGTTAATCAATTCCTAATGCTAGTAGTCGTAGCAGAACTCACAAAGGGAATAAATACATGGTCATGAACATTTGGAATACACAGTGAAGTGAATACAGCATAAAATAACCTTAGCCTGCATGCATGAAATGAACATTATTTGTATATTCATAGCACAGGATCTCTGTAGTGAAATGGTTAAGCTGCCTGCCTTCTGCTACAAAGGTTGTGGGCTTGATTTGGTATGTCATTTGGTATGTTCACGAGTGCCACTTTTTTCTGAGACTCCTTGGAGTCATCACTGAAGCTATGGAGCTTTTGGCAGGCCGTTCTGCGGAAAGAGACCAAGCCATATGGGCTGAAACTTGGCACAATTTAGTCGTTACATCTTTAAATTCTTAAACCCTTTTTTTAGTAGCAGAATTTACCAGATTTTTCAACAGATTTTGAAGATTTTCTCATGGCAGTTTGGCACAAATCTCAATATGCTGTATATAATAAAAATGTAAAAATCAAATAGGTCAATCTTTCTCATATCTAGGCTAGCCAGTGACATGTGATGGAAGTTGTGACATGTCACTTCATGTCACGTGAAGTTATTCAGTCTGAAGACTGGTATGAAGAATCTAGAACGTTGTTCCACTATAAACTTTGCTTTGTAACTGCCCATAATCCTATTCTTGGAAAAATCATGTGGTGTTTTTCCCTTGACCTCCACTCACAAAATGTACAAGCTATATTATAAATAATCTACTTCCTGCAGCTTTTCTAAGTTTTTTTTTTTTAATTTTGCCAGGGCAATGACCAATTACTGTCTATTCTTTATGATTTAAAACCTTAGAAGGATCTGTAATTTGTCCGATCTACACAACAGACCTGTTCCCCCCCCCCCCCCTTATCTGCAAAGAGAGCATCAGATCTGCACCTGAGTTGCAAGGGGATATAACTTCCTGGAGTTTCTTACTAATTCCTGCTGAACACATTAATAACAAACAAGGTATTGTAAACACAGATAACTGTCTACATACAGGTGTGAGTGCCTTGGAGAAGTTCTGTTGACAAAAACTGATGGCCTGCACCGCTGTCAGACGGTTCACGTCAGTCTGAAAAAAATAAAGTCAAAATGTGATTTTAAATTCTCTGCTCTTTGGTACTAGGATCTGCTGATACTGATGCCACTACTGCTACCTGCACCCACCTCTCCTCTTTCTTCTTAATGTGTTGATGCTTTTGGATGTTAGGAAATGCAGTACACTCTCGTGAAAACAACCACACAGCCAAACTGGTAGGAAACCCTCCAATCCTGCCAATACCAAGGACAGAACAGAGCACACTAACAACTACACTACCATGACTTATGATCAGCAAATACACACAAAATATAATAGCAGAAATTGTTGTGGGTAAAGTGAATACACTCTTCTCTCCCTCAAACCTCTCCCTCTGTATGCCAGTGTCTTGATGTACTTAAGCCCAGATTATTCTTTTCTCCTAATATAGATCAGTGATTTTATGTATATGAGCAAGCTCATGAGGATAAGTCACTGCCATAAATAACATACAACACCCACTACTTGATCTGATAAAGAAGATCAGATTTGAAGAGTTTCCATTGTCACAAAAAGGTTGACTATAGTTAAAACTCCATCATTTTCTCTCTCACCATGATCACACAATCTTTCAAATTCATCACTTGATGTTCATCATCATCATCATGTAGCAGATACTTCGCAGAATGTCACACTCATCATGATCTGACAAAAATATTCCCCACCCATTGCCAGTTCCCCACACACATTTTGGGATTCTCAGGTAAGTAGGAACACTTTTCGCAAATTTTCATTTTCTCTCCATTGCTCTCATTTTTTCATTTTTGTATTCTTCTCATCAGATCATTATGCCTTAATGTAGTCACCAGAGGGTCTTCTCCATGACTATATGTTGTGTTTCGTGCATGTATTTGTTTGCTGATGAAGGCTAATCACCACAATGTCCTGTATGTGTCGTAATTCTGTTATGTAAAGCTGCATTACTTTGTGCTATTGTATATTGTTTGAGTTTTCTCAGTGTGTGCCCTATCCAGCGCCTTTTCTTCACCTCTTGGTTCACTGTAATTTGTTTTGTTCTCTCCATGAGCTCTACAGTATCATGTGTCACTCACTCTACACACAGAATAATCCTGTAAGAGCCGACCGCTGAAAATGCTGTTCTATATATGAAAGGCTAATGAAAGTAGAACATTATATACAAATTTAAGAAGGATACAGTGTTCTTTGGTCATGTCGTGAGAAGAGATTCGTTGGGAAACATTGTGAGAACTGGACAGATCAGTGGTAGAAGAGGCAAGAGCAGACCGAGAGAAATGATGACGGAAGGATTGGGATAGTGACATAAAGAAATATCAATATAACTGATCCAGAACACAAGAGACTGACATCTTGTATGCCAGCTGGCAGGGCACATGTTGATGATGTAGCTTCCCACACATCCAGTAGTAGTCCTTAACATCAGCTCTGTTAACCGTACATTTGTGCAACTCCTTTGGTCAATCATGTCAATAGTGCATGTTTTCTAATCTCCAGAAATTAAAGAATTCCACATCCAATATGATCATCATCATCCAGTGCCCTGCCAGCTGGCGTAGGCATTCATGGCTCTCCACAGATCTCTGTCTTTGGTGTTCTGGGTCAACTCTGCTGATGATATTCCTCCATGTCACTGTCTAAATCCATCCACAATCATTTCTCTTTGTCTGTCTCTGCTTGTCTTCCCCTCAATCTTTCCAGTTGTCATGATGTTCTCCAATGCCTCTCTTCTCATCACATGACCAAAGAAAGCTGTTTGTCTCTTTCTTACTGTTGTATATAATGTTCTAGTTTCAAAAGCCTCTTTCAGGCAGTCGTTGTTAGTTACTCTGGCAGTCCAAGGGAATTCGCAACATTCGTCTCAAGAACCACATCTCTGTTGCTTACAAGTTCTTCCTAATTTGTTCTTTGACATTCCAAGATTCACTGCCATACAGCATAACTGAAATAGCATTTCAGCACTCTCTTATATTGAGGCCAATTTCAGTAAATTTTAGAGAGGAGAGAATTAACTAGGCATCAGGAGATGACTTGGGAAGGAAAGACAGCCAGCAAGATACTGAACTGGTCTATAAAAATATGAATCTAGCACCATATGCCCAATGAACTATAATGCATGTAAAAGGTTCCTTTCTTGCTTACTTATCTTATTTGAAACATGAAAATATAATGTCTTTGTAGTCTTCATGATGTTCACAACATGACACAATATCCACTCACCCTGCCTTTCATCATGACCTTGAACCCTCGCAGTAGGGCATCAGTCACCTTGTCAATATTCTTTCCCCCTTTACCACTGGCCCACAGTTGATAAATCCACAGCAGATTTTCTTCTTTCTGCTCCTCTGACCAACTGTCAGCCGTCTGCATATCTTGCTGCACCACAGTGACACACTTGAGAAATGCTTCCTCGGCTAGAACTAACCGCTCAGCATCACGCAGGTATTTTCTGATAAACAACAGAAAACATCAGTAATTTACAAACACATGGAATCAAAATTAACTTCACTTACATTTAAACACAGAAGCCACAAACAATATGTTGCACAACTTATTGCCTGGCATATTTCGCTGCATCTCATCAGGTGCATACTGCTGAGTTGTATATCATCCATACATCATGTGCCATGCTGATAAGCGTTGGCGGTCATGTTTTGCCATCTCATTTGATCACCAGAGTCGTGGATCAGCACCGTGTTCCTGTCTCGACCATGCCACGTGGCCAAGCCATCCAGGTATTCCCCTTGGTCTCTTCCCTTCGATCTTGCCAGTTGTCACCAAGTTCTCCAATTCATTTCTTCTCATAACATGCCCAAAGAATTGTGACTGTCTACATCTCATGCCTCTAATCAGTTTACAATCTTCATTTGTTTCTTGAAGGACTTGTTCATTGGTTTTTCTGTCTGTCCATGGTATTCTTTGCATTTTCCTCAGAAACCACATTTCCACAGCCATCAGATGTTTTTCAGCTTGTCTGCTCATAGTCCTTGCTTCACATCCATACAAAAGTACAGGTTCTATGTAGCACTTGTATATCATATCAAGTGAATAAGTGAATAATACTTAAACTGAAACAATTAAAGCACATAGTCACAGGTATTATTTGAATGTGAATCATCTTTTATTCCCCCAATAATGTAAAATTTTACATGAACTCTTTCTGTTTGCACAAACCCAGCTCTAACCGCCTAATTGCTCATTATATTTGAACAATTGTTTATTGTTCGTCAAATACAGTATCTGAAATGCTATATTCACACTTTGACCATATTTTATAAGTGATGAGAAATCAACGAGGATGGCGTTTTATAGCCTTTCGACTGCACAGGGATTCCTAAAGACTGTTCAACTCTCTTTTCCACCCACACTGGTATATGTTCGGCTACTCGGTTTGCTAATTATCTTTCCACTCTATCTATGTAAGTTGCTAAGCACTCACACTGGAATTGATAAATGCAGTTTGATATGGTGTGTTACGTTGTTGGTTATGGTTCCAATTTTTATGATGGTATGCAGAGAATTTCTTTAAAGAGACAACTACTATGTTCACTGACCGGCATGGTCACTGTCAAGAAGGAAAGCAATGGCAAACTACCCTCTTTACAGATGCCTTATAAATCATGTCTGAACACAAGGGAAAAGCTGGGGTATGTTGTGACAACAGGAGAATTGGAAGGCACGAGTGGCATGTGGAGACAAGAGATGTTGTAGAGCTTGACATCACATTGCATGGAGAAACATCGGTCATCATGTGCCATGCCATTTAGTGTGGGCAGCCATAATTCTCCATCAATCTATTATCATCTGCATATCTTATATTATTGATTTCAAGTCCTCCAATGATTATTCCTCTCATATCCTCTAAATTTTTCATATTTTTAGTATATAAGGAATAAAAGTCTGCAGACATTACGCATCCCTCTAATTAATCAATGAAGCAAAGATGTAGGTCTTTGTTTACTTCAACATCAAACTAACAACTCTATTAACGGGACACTAAGTTGATAAGACCGGGACACTTACTAAACAAGCTGAACAGCACATAAATTCCTTTCCAGGTTCTAAGAATATCTTGGATACAGAATACAGCAAATGCATCCATACAACAAGATCTGAATACTGAAGAAAGTTGGCTACTAAAGACGATTAAACAGAAAATTGAAATATTTTGGTCACTTGAAACGTCATGAAAGTTTCGAGAGAACAATAATGGAGGGGTATGCCCGGGAAGAGACAAAAAGGAAGGCGAAAGAGAAGATGGGTGCAGGATGGGGCAGATGATCTCCAGATGGGTGTATCGGATGCGGGACATCTTGCTTATGATCGGGATGTTTTCTGGAGGGTTGTCAAGGTAGCGAGGTTCTGCAAAGGACATGCTACTGAATGAATTAATGAATGCATCTGGTAACCTAGTCTATTCCATATTCTTGAGGCATTGATCATTTCTGTTGTAATGTTGTCGGGACCCAGCGTCTACAGTATCATAAATAATTGGCAGTACACAAGATAGAAAATACAGAAAGATGGAACAAGGAGAAGAAAGGGAAGTCATTAGGAGAAGAAAGGGAAGTCATTTAAATTAACATAAAATTAATGTAAATAAATGTCTTGTATATTACAGTACATACTTTCCTGCCTCCGGGGTGCGTCGCAGTTGGATGTGCAGATTTTTCAACATTTCCTGGTCTCCTAAATCACACAGCACCTCAAGTAGAAGCCGAACTGAACGGTGAAGATGAGTGGCAAAGCTGCCAGATCGGTCAATATCGTCAACAGGAATCTTCCAGAGACCCTGTCATAAAGTAATGCACATTGGCAAAGGCATAAACAAAAAGTGGTTGAAACATTTCAACGGTCAACTGACACAACTTGAGATCAATTAGTGTAAAATGTGACTAGGAAACTTGGCTATCGAAAATAAGCAAGAAAAGAACCCTTTTATATGCTTTCAGGTGCATTTGGTGTATCATGCTAATTTTTATAGACCAATCGGCACTTGGTTGGTGATGTGGTCAGTATCACACCGGCCACTTTTACTTCCCAAGACATTTCCAAGTAACCATTTTAGGCTGGTTCAACATGGAAACCCAGGTCAACTTTTTAAAATACCGCCCAGATGTGGATCCAAACCCATGACCACCAGGCTGTCAAAGTGAGTGTCTAGCAACTACATTACCAAGGCTCCCTGGCTATTGAAAGACACCAATAAAATTAAATATTTAAACTGAAGTCTTTATTAACAAACCAACAAAACAAACGGGAAAACTGTAAATATAAAAATAATTATCTAACTCTAAAATATTAAATCAATCACAACATAAATGAGTAATAGAAATGTTGCAACAAAACAATAGCAAAGTCTTGTTCCACAACTGCACAACCTGCTTTGTTCTGCCTGGTTGTAATATTGTGATTGGAGACTATAACCAACAACTATTAGTCAGCTACTCTTCAACTCCATCCACCACCTGCACCCATGGTTTCACATTACATTGATCAGGAGCTAAACAGGTACACCACCCTACCCCGCCAACCATGATTGTCAGATAAGGTCTATAGAATTCTCAGTTTTTATTCTTTTTTCTTTTTTCACTGATGAAGGCTTGTGCCAAGATTTAACCTATGTTACAAATCATTAACCTGGATACAACTATGATACTAGAAGTACAACAGTACTTTAAGTACTGTTTTTTTTTTAAAGTACTTTAAGTATAACAACCTTAGATTTTGTCAACTTGCTAACTACTGCAATAAGCACAACTAACTATATGTGAGTATCACAGCATATAACAATTCAAAAACAATAATATTACCTGGAAAAAGTTATTTTGCTTTCGCTCTGCAAATAAACCAGGCGTTGGCATGTAGGGATGCTCTTGCCAGTTGGGTCTCCCTAGCAATATGTCTCGAGCTTTTTCCAGTTCCTGGTTAGAAATTATCATCAATTCATCATCAACTTAACTTATTCACACCACTAGAATATTTTTATGTAAACCTAATGTAATGAAATATTCCATACTAATGCAAGAATGTGACATCATGGAGCTTCCGTATGCTAGGTCACAGCATTATGAGTTGGGGTACTGAAATCACCAGTTTCACTGACAGAAAAATATCTCTTGGAGGCTGGGATGACCTATGTAATTTACATGGAACCCTTCTGAAACTGGGGGTTCGAACCCTAGAATGTTGTGCACTATTCATTATATTAGCAGAGCTTCCACTGTTACAATAAATGACTAACACTACAGTTATATTTCTCAAATTTTTCACACATTATGAAACAACTATGTTGGATAGAGACAACTATGAAGGACAAAGCCAACTGTATTGGATATAGCTAACAAAATAAACCCCAACAGTAACTCATCCAAGTCTCTATGGCAATAATAAGCTGATATTAACTTTTAGCTGATTTAGTTATACACCAAACACTAGCAAAAGAAAGTAAACAGCAAAATAGAGAATTGCCAGCTTGGAAATGTATGTTGTAGGCTCCGCCCAGTTTCTCACATGTACCTGCAAGGGCGGGTTGTGACATGTCATTTTGCCACATTGTGAGCTTTTAATTGTTTAAAGCATTAACATGAAACCTTGCAGTCTATTAATTATGTACTTCTTTGCTGAAAAAATATTGAAATACAGAAGGTGATTACAAATAAACCATTATAACATGCTTGCATTAAGAGGGATATTAATGATTTTGTTTAATGCTACTAAAACCTTTACGTGGCTCTCCGCTGGATGGAGAATATGACACACACACACATCGTGATTGTAACTGACTCAGAAAGCATGCTGACGAGGGTGAGGACGGGCAGGCTTCTTGCGGAGTGGCTTGCTTCGCTTCGGAGGTCACGGGTGACAAGCATCGCCTGGATCTTTTCTCCGGGGCATGTCGGTGTGCTGGGAAATGAACAGGCGGACAGATTGGCTGGCTCTGCAGAACTTAGTGGAGTATTGATACATGACAAGGCAGACGTGGTTGCGGCCTTGTGGGAGCACGTGCACACCTCGGAGGAGCAAATGTATTACCATGGTCTGGCAAGAATGAGACAGCGAGGAGTGACGAGGGGATCTGGCCGACGTTCAACGCTCAGAGGAAAGGCGAGACGGACATATAATCAGATTGCTACTGGTACTATTGGTGTTGGAACTCTTCGCTGGCTGCTGAGGATGGGGACGGAGCGCTTATGGGAATGTCCTGAATGCTGTGATGTCGATTCCTAAATCAATCAATCACAACCTTTACGGTGCCATACTAACTAAGGTCATTGTTTACCCATAAGTTTATGCGTTGTTTTTTTCTGCATGACTAATTAGGGGCACAGTCATGTCATGACACTGGTCTGGGTTACATTTTCTGCAGTGGCAGGATTAATGTTTCCAACTAGGAAGACTCTGGAGTTGACACAGCCTCATAAATATGGGGACCAGACAGCTTTCAGAATTTTCTGGGAACTGTTTGGAAAGAAAAGGCAGCAGGAAAGAGAACTGGCCACCCAACCTCACAATGTCACCGGCAAGAATATGTGAAGGCTCAACAATTCATGTCCCAGCTATAGTATCTGCTTGCCGTGGGACTACCTTTTATACTGTATGGGATCATGACTTGATCTAACATAACATTTTGGCAATCACTGGCATCCTTTTGCCTTATGTAGTTCTTTAAAACGGGGTTTTCTGTACGTACAATATAATGCTGGCTCCATGGTGAAGGGTTTACGGGCGCAGTTCGTAATCCCTCATACCGTGTTCAAAACACAGCTGCAGGCAATTTGGCAACAGACAGCATTGCGTTGGTTTGTTTTTATAAAATGGTATGGGTGCCGGTCATTCAGAAAGCAATAGCAAACTATTGAATGTAAAGAGATTCGAACAACAAAATAAAATGCTCTGGTTTACTGTGATATCCTATAAAGGATATGCAACTAACTTTTTTTTTTGACTTTAACAATATAACAAGAACACAATCTGTATATCACAACAATAAAGGCTAACCTTTGTGTGGTAGTACAAGTCAGCTAGTCTGTGCAGAGACTTGTAATGGCAGGGAAATCTGGACGCACACATCTCCAACCCTGACCTGCATTTGGCTATCAGCTCTGTTTTCAGCAGTTCTGAATCCTTGGTACTATTTTCAGAATGTTTATTCATGTCTTTGTTGCCAGACATTGCCTTGCTTACTTTTGGCTCTCTCAATGTGGATGCGTCATTAACATCAGACAATACTTGTAAAGGCTGGACAGATCTGTCAATGGAGGTTTCAGTTGCTAGAAAGGTCAGTTTTACAGCTGAAACATTTTCTTCAGAGTTCACACCAGAAGTTTTGACTGACTCAGGTAGTTCTTTCAGGCCATCTTTACATTTTTCCTGAGTTTCTGTTTCCCATTTTTCACCGTGCTCTTTGGTGGCATCAGTATGACACTGGAGCTTCTGTTTGCTATAGCTATCCTTAAGATCCCCAGCAGCATCCATGCAATGCTTCAGAACTGAATCAACTTGATTATTACTTTTATAATTAACATCTCCTGGTTTACTCAGATCCTGAGGTATTGGTAATGATTCCTTCTTACTGCCATGCTCCTGGCTAATGCTGAAAGAACTGATATCAACTTGTTCACCTGTTGTAGAGTTATCTGATCTGTGCTTGTCTTGGATGTCATTGCTCATTGACATAACATTACTTTCTTCCGTTTCAGGCTTGCTGTCAGCCATTTCAACCTCACTTATTTTTTGCTCCTGAATGTTAGGTTGTAAACAGGCAGCTTTGTTGTCCTTTTGCACTGCTGTTTCTTTACAGCTTTCAGAATATTCCTGCTGCATCAGTTTCTTGCCTTCAAATGAATCTGTATCCATAATACTATCAGAAATAACATTAATGTTCTCAGAGTCAGCAGTGACACTTGTATTCATTGGATGGTCTTGATCTGGTGAGGTTATGTTCATAGGATGGTTAAGATCAGATGTGGCAATGTTCATTGGATGGTCCTGATCAGATGTGGCAATGTTCATTGGATGGTCCTGATTAGGTATGTCAATGTTTATTACAGAGGCAGTCTTATCCAAGCTTTCATCAGCATGAATTTCTATAACATCATTTATATCTCGTGTTTTCAAACTGTCAACTGCTGGCTGTAATTTAGAAGCCTGATGTGCAGCAAGAAAAGAACTAAAAGAATCTTGAAATGTTTGGTGCATGGCAGATTTGATGCCTTCATTATCAACATCCATTGCATCCGTGTCAATATCTGCCTCATTACCACATGTCATCATGGCTGTATCTTCCTTGAAACTGTCTTCTATCTGGATACCATGGTGACTGGTGGCCTGATAACCCTCCACCTGATAGTTGTCCTGGTTGTCACTCTTACTGTCAGTTTGTCTGCAGTCATTTAAGTCTGTGCTAGCTGACTTCAGGTCTTTACTGTCCTTGCCAACATCCTGACTGTTAGTTTTTCCACAGACAATTAATGTTGTGCTATCCAACTTCACATCTTGACTAATCTCCATGCTGTTACCTTGACTGATGTTTTGTCTACAGTCATCGAATGCTGTAATGTCTGGCTTCACCTCTGAGTTTTTCAATACTTCTGAAGGCATTTCAGACAAGCTGACATTTCTTTCATCACAGACTTTCTCCTGATTTTTTTCAGTATACTGTGCATCTTGCTGTAATTTGTCCTCTGCGTCATTTTCATGTGCTCCACATTTTTCTTTGGCTTCAGGTACTACCTCACATTCTGCTGCAGACTCACAAGTATCCATTTTGTCTTCCTTACATGTGTCTTCTTCAACAAGCATCACTGAGGCTGTGGGAGAAACTTCAACTGCTTGCTTCAAAGATTCTTCACATGAATCAACAACATTAACAACAGTTGCCTCCACAGCAGTAGTTGCTTTGATACCAGTAGCTGGATTCAGTAAGCTCTTATCTAAAGGAGAGCTATTCCTGTTATCCATATCAATATTTCCATCCTTGAATTCATTATTCTGGTGCTGATAGTCACAGGGTTCATGTTTCTCCCTGTCCATGTTCTGACTCCCAGTGCTAGCTTTATCTGTGCCATCTGGTCTTTTTGACTGCAGGTCAGTGCCACTGTTGTGCAGAGAATAATTATGGTCAACAGGATTCTTATGGTAGACAGGCTGAGATTGTGAAGGTGGTAGAGTAGCTGCAGGCTTTGGTGAAGTAGGCATCTCATCCCTGCAATAGAAAAGATATAATCATACAATTTTAGATTCTTGTTTTTTCTACACAGGTTAACTACTAAAAGACAGCAAATATCAAATGTTAATTTCCCCCCCCCCCCCCCATTATGGCATCATGACCGATACTGGCAGAGAGCTGCAGTAGTGCAGTAACTAGCACTCTTGCCTGATGGTCTGGCGGTCATGTGTTTGAATTCTCATCAAAGTGAATTTATTTCCACTGACCCTGGCTATCAGGTCGACCCAGTATCAAATAGATACCAGTGTATATCCTGGGAGGTCAGCCAGCGAGAGACTGACCCCCATGACCCACCAGGTGCCAACTGGTCTACACATTTATGGTGCTGGAACCATATACCCAACACACCAGAAGACGTATACAAGGGTCCTTTGCTGACTTTTGTTTACCATTTCTGGCGTGTACTGGAAGGTGTGTTATTTTCCAGACAAATAAAAGTTATTGCCACATAGTGTATAGGTTAGTAATTGGAAGGAAGGAAGGAAGGAAGGGAGGGAGGGAGGGAGGGAGGGAGGGAGGAAGGAAGGAAGGAAGGAAGGAAGGGAGGGAGGGAGGAAGGAAACTGCATGATATGCCTCATCTTCTGTACACATGTTTTACATACATGTAATCGTAGGAACTCTAATGCGGAGCAAACATGGCAGGGGGCTTCTGATCATCAGAAGAAACCCTTTCCCCAAGCATTTCGAACCTTTAAATTGTTAACACTCTCTGGTGGCGGTCCCACCCGGGGCATGACCCCGGGCGTCTTACCTCTGCCGAGGAGACGTTCGTTCGGTCACTTTAGTTATCCCTGATGTTAAGCTTGTCCCTTCGCTGTTACTCTGTCCCCTCTCAAGCCCTCCCTCTCTCGATGGGGAGAGCCCGTGCAGCCAGTGCCTGTACCTTGGCACGTGTGGTCGTGGGATGCCAGCCTCATCCCCTGCCAAGGCTTCTGTCACCTCCATACGTCTCCGTTACCGTGTTCCTTCCCCGTGCCCCGTTCAGTGCGCTGCATCCTACTAGGGAGCCGGATCTCCCTTGCTCTCGGGACCCACCTCTTGGTCTCTCTGCAGCTGGCTGGGTACAACTGACGGTCGATTATCGATATATTATTATTATGGAGGTTGGACTTCGGCTGACATTTGTGTGATTGACTGCACTCAGGCTCACCGCTCACGCTTGGAGGAAGGGCTAAAGAACTGACACGAGACGTTGTAAAGTTTGTGGTTTTCATTGAGAAATTGTTGGTATTGCAGTCACCACTTCCAACCATACTAGTTCTGAGACTCCAAGACTTGTTCCACTCTAGGTTGCGACAGTTCCACAGCCAGAACGAGGCCTTTTCGGCTGCCTCAGACAGTTGTTTCTAGGCCTGGGCTCCTGATCATCCTTTCATGCCCATTTGCTTCAGCACATCAAACACGGAGTAGGAGACAAGACCTCTCGCGCCTACTTCGACGGCGAAGAGCCTGACGGTGTATTCCTCCCACCTAAGACTTGCGACCATGTCCTCATACTTTGCTAACTTGTACACGTGTTGCTCCTCATTTCTACACAAACTACCAGATGAAATAAAGTAACCAAAGTACCTCAAATAACTAATATTTTCAGACTATAACATCACTGACCGATCTTCGTCCATTGTCTTGTGTTGTTTTTCTTCCCCTCTGGCAAAATGACCTTGCAGGGCTCTGGTCACATAGCTGTCCAGCATCAGAAGCTGCTCGTCTCCACATCCAGACAGGACAAGCTTCAGTACAGATGCCTGGGTGCGATAGAAGACCTCAAGAGCTTCCAGTGCCAAGTGAGGACGGGGATTGACAAACTGTATTTTCTTGGGGTAGACAGCCTTCTCTTCATGCAAGCAAATGGCAGCCTGGGTTTCAACAGATGTAACACATCTCAAACATGTCAATTATAACTGTTTCTGGTTATGATGTAAATGAATTTCAAAATGTTACAGAAATGTGTTTAATGTATAAAAACTAAAACAATACAATCACTGACACTTCATTTTCTTAAAACCAATCCCCTTTTGCAGCTAGACACTTTTGTCAATGTTCATACAGATGGTTTATTTTTAATTGCTTGCTTTGAACTCGAGCTTAGTCGACAAACATGTTACTATACAACTAGCAGTTGCTACTACTGGGAGTGCACTGGACTGATCTTTGTGTGTAGATTAGTTTATTTTTTTTCTATTACCAGTGTTCCCTGCCTTCAGGTGAACCCACTCAGAGGTACTTGTAATTTACATCCTCAAGTCAAGGACAAGAAGTCAACATTCTAGTCCAACTGAATAGTGTTGGGGTTGAACCCGCCACCCCACCATCAACACACTGGAAGTTGAAATGCCAGTGCTCTTATCCTTTCGGCCATGCTGACCTCGTATACAGGCGTTACAAGCAATCCTGGAAAACATTCTTCGACACCTCTTGCCGATGCATTGTCATATTGGTGACAACACCATCAGCCATCTTTAATTGCTGCCCTTTCAGTGCTGATCCGAAATGAGGGCACAAGAAGAAATAACGCTATTTCAGGTCAGGAGAATATATAGAATGTTCCGACCCAGTCACATTGTATTCACGAATCTAGATTTGATTTTTTTCTAATTGGATCATGAGTCTCATAAAAAGGATATTAGAAGAGTTTCTAAGAGGTGAAAGGTGTGGTACCGATCATGTCATCATCGAATGCTATTTGACCTGACAATATGGACCTAACACCACAGCTATGGTAAACCACAATAGCACAAAAGGAGGGTTTGCTGTCTTTATACATGCACGCATGTGCACGTAAACACAAACACAATTAAACAAGCATACAGATAACTCACCTGCAAGTAATGATCCAGATAAACTGCTGGCTCCTCCTGCTGCTTCTCGGCAACCTTGCCCATCATGTAGAAGACCAACCAGCCCTCTTCTGTGCCGTCCCCCTCACACTTGCTGGCCTGCAGATAGCTGTTCTTCGCTATAAGAAGCATCTGTGCACGTCTGGACAATGCTGGCTGTGGTGAAATATTTTGAAGACATTAAAGTTGACAGAATACCTATTTTGAAGACATTATAGTTGACGGAATACCTATGTTTCACACATTCTAAACACAGATCATTGAGTCCCATTGGCATAGCGATTAGTGCACTGGCCTGCCAAGATAACAGTCCATGTTCAATCTCCAGCAGAGACAGGATTATTTGTTCCATTGTTCCATTCAGTATGGCTCTTGGGAGGGGTGGGGGTTAGGTAGATCCAGCCTCATAAAAATGGGTACCAAACAATTTTCAGAAGTGTCAGGGAAGAAAAAAGTGATGTGGAAGGGAACTGGCCATCCCACCTCATATATCATAGCCTAAAATATGGGAAGGTTGAACACTTTCACACCCCAACGCCAATTTCTGATTTGGGACTACTTTTAATCATAAAGCTGTACAAAATGGTTCTATAAACTAGAATTACTATGGAACTATGGATACTTGGAGGGTATTACAGCAGACTTCATCATCTTCTTTCTCTTTGATCCTAAAAAAGAACTTTGATTGTATTATGTTATTTTGATCTGACACATCTGACTTTGACAGAGTCTTCTATGGGAGGTTAAGCTTACCTTCATACTTTGATCTGACACATCTGACTTTGACAGAGTCTTCTATGGGAGGTTAAGCTTACCTTCCTACATTGATCTGACACATCTGACTTTGACAGAGTCTTCTATGGGAGGTTAAGCTTACCTTCCTACATTGATCTGACACATCTGACTTTGACAGAGTCTTCTATGGGAGGTTAAGCTTACCTTCCTACATTGATCTGACACATCTGACTTTGACAGAGTCTTCTATGGGAGGTTAAGCTTACCTTCCTACATTGATCTGACACATCTGACTTTGACAGAGTCTTCTATGGGAGGTTAAGCTTACCTTCCTACTTTGATCTGACACATCTGACTTTGACAGAGTCTTCTATGGGAGGTTAAGCTTACCTTCCTACTTTGATCTGACTCTCTCTGCCAGACTGCTCCAATGCAGCCTGTTACCAGGACCACTACATGCAGCTGGAGGAAGATCTAGGTCAGTTCTGGTGTGCTGACTTTGATGCAAGCAGTCAAACCATGGTTGACCGAGTGGTTAGAATGCCAGGTTCTCCTTCGGGAGACCCAGGTTCGAATCCTCAGTAGAGTGTGGATTTGTTTCTGTCGGGGGCACACAAAAAACAACCTAACCTGCACAGTTCACAGTAACTGCACTAGCCAGGTGGCCTTAATTCCTCAGGCTCATGACCCCCCCCCCCCCCACCCCCACATGCCTTCCCATCTTACACCACTAGGTACTATAGATAGTGGACACCACTAGGTACTATAGATAGTAGACACCACTAGGTACTATAGATAGTAGACACCACTAGGTACTATAGATAGTGGCTACCACAACGTACTATAGATAGTGGATACCACTAGGTACTATAGATAGTGGACACCACAAGGTACTATAGATAGTGGACACCACAAGGTACTATAGATAGTGGACACCACTAGGTACTATAGATAGTGGACACCACTAGGTACTATAGATAGTGGACACCACTAGGTACTATAGACAGTGGACACCACTAGGTACTATAGACAGTAGACACCACTAGGTACTATAGATAGTAGACACCACTAGGTACTATAGACAGTAGACACCACTAGGTACTATAGACAGTAGACACCACTAGGTACTATAGACAGTAGACACCACTAGGTACTATAGACAGTAGACACCACTAGGTACTATAGACAGTAGATACCACTAGGTACTATAGACAGTAGACACCACTAGGTACTATAGACAGTAGACACCACTAGGTACTATAGACAGTAGACACCACTAGGTACTATAGACAGTAGACACCACTAGGTATTATAGATAGTAGATACCACTAGGTACTATAGATAGTAGACACCACTAGGTATTATAGATAGTAGACACCACTAGGTACTATAGATAGTAGATACCACTAGGTACTATAGATAGTAGACACCACTAGGTATTATAGATAGTAGATACCACTAGGTACTATAGACAGTAGATACCACTAGGTACTATAGACAGTAGACACCACTAGGTACTATAGACAGTAGACACCACTAGGTACTATAGATAGTAGACACCACTAGGTACTATAGACAGTAGACACCACTAGGTACTATAGACAGTAGACACCACTAGGTATTATAGATAGTAGATACCACTAGGTACTATAGATAGTAGACACCACTAGGTATTATAGATAGTAGATACCACTAGGTATTATAGATAGTGGACACCACTAGGTACTATAGACAGTAGATACCACTAGGTACTATAGACAGTAGACACCACTAGGTACTATACATAGTAGACACCACTAGGTACTATACATAGTAGACACCACTAGGTACTATACATAGTAGACACCACTAGGTACTATACATAGTAGACACCACTAGGTACTATACATAGTAGATACCACTAGGTACTATAGATAGTAGACACCACTAGGTATTATAGATAGTAGATGACAGTGACAGACAGTCAAGTCATGAGCTACTAACTGCATTCATCTCTTTTAATAGTTTTTAGTCCCAGTCATGAAATCTTCTGCGTTCATCCGGAGTTTTTTTTTCCGGATGTCATTGCGTTGTGGCTCTTTACAGCAGAGCTGCGTTCTTGCGCCGTTAGGCCGACACATCCAACTTCTGCGGGCATTTGTTGACCGGGTTAACCTTCCCGGGGAGTCATGAAATCAATCCCTCACTATTTATACTCTGTAAATCCCTTATATCAGTGTTAATTTAGTCCCAGTTATAAATTCATCCTGCTCTCCATATACTCTGTAAATTCCTTACCTCGGTGTTAAATTAGTATCAGTTATGAAATCAACCCCACTCTAAATATATGCTTTTAAATTCTGTATCTATGTGTTAACTTATAACAGTCATGAAATTCTATCTTGCTCTACATATACTCAGAAAATTGCTTATCCCAGTGTTAACATAGTCAAGGTCATGAAACCAATCCTGCTCTCTACATACTTTGTAAATACCTCAGTGTTCACTTAGTCACAGTGATGAAATAAATACATCCCTATATACGAGGGGGGAGTTGATAAGTAAGTCACAAATGGCTGTAGAAAAATAACTAAATATGATAACTTGAAACCAGTTTATTTTTATACATACATTGTCCCTTTATTTCTCAATATAATTTCCACCAACACTTATCCCATCATTTTATCAGTCCTCCCAAACTGGCTGCATAGAATTGCAAGCTCTGGTTTCTAAACCATGTTTTCACTTCACATTCAACTTCGGCGAAATGTCTCCCGCCAAGGTGAGTTTTCAGTGGACCAAAAAGATGGAAATCACTACAGAGTCTATTGTTACTCGCCTGACACCTCTAATCATCTCCTCCACCACTGTATGGATGCTTCTGTTGCAATCTCAACAGGACGATCAGATTGGATTTCATAAAAATTTAGAACGTTCTTGAGAACATTTTTCTACCCAGCTATGCAGGGCTTTACGGGACAAACATTTGTCGGCATAAACAGGAAGCATTTCCTTATGAATGTCCTATGTAGACAGTCCTTTTGCCCACAAAAAACGCACAACAGCACGTTGTTCTTTGGTTGTACACTCCGTAAGTACAGTGTGTCTTGTAGTCTGCTTTCTGTTAGCGCCAAATTTTGGATGTGAATCTCACCAAACTCAACACTCCACATTGTGTTAACAACTTTGGACGGAGAAGCACAACTTGAAAGGTACACGCCTTATCCTAGTGCTAGGAAATGCAGGCTAAGACTAAATGTCATGGCAGGGCAGACAAGGCCATAAGCTTTAGTCAGCAACTGGTCTAAGATCAAAGCTCCGACAGGCAAACAGTTTGAGCATTGCTTTGCTGATCCTGCAGCTACTGCAGCATGTCTTGTTCCAGATATATTGGTCTTACCTTTCCTCAGGAGTAAACTCAATCAATCAATCATGTGCCATGCCGGAAAGCGTGGGTGGTCATGACTCGCCATTTCACTCGATCACCAGAGTCGTGGATCAGCTCAGTGTTACTGTCTCGTCCATGCCATGTGGCCAAGCCATCCAGGTATTTTCCTCTCGGTCTTCCTCTTGGTCTGTTCCAGTTGTCACTAAGTTCTCCAATCCATTTCTTCTCATAACATGTCCAAAAAATTTTGGCTGTCTACGTCTAATTTCACTAATCAATTTACGATTTTCATTTGCCTCCTGTAGTACTTGGTCATTGGTTTTTCTGTCTGTCCATGGTATTCTTTGCATTTTCCTCAGAAACTACATTTCTGCAGCCATCAGATGTTTTTCAGCCTGACTGCTCATTGTCCAAGTTTCACATCCATACAAAAGAACAGACTCTATGTATCCCCTCACCACTCTTTTTCTTGTTTCAATTGACATCCTTTTATTGGTCAGAATGTTTTTCATCTTGCTAATGAAATTTTGAGGGCAGCCGACAGATATTTGTTGGTTATGATCTCAAGTTTTGCGACGGCAGGCAGAGGAGCTCTTTCTAGAGTCAATGGCTGCGGTCACCCGGCCAGTATGGTCACTGCCATAGAGGAAAGCACCGGCAAACTACCTCTTTAAAAGTGCCTAGTACATGATGACTCGCCTAAAGACTGATCATCGCAAGACAAGGACAGAGACATTAAAATTAGGAGTAAACTAGGCAGGCCAAAAGAAGGATGATGCTGCATGGGCAACACATGGTCTCTACAATTCAGCCCAGGCTTTGTGCTATGGACAATTATAACTCTATTTCTGGTCTTACAGCCATGGGTTGTAATTTTTACGCCTTTTTTTAAGCACAATGTAACAAACTATCATCTGTCAAGACAGCAAGGGGCCAGTGAGTGTCTTGTATTTGTCCACATAAGGTTAATAAATGTATTCCATCTCTTCTATGCCCCAGAAATTTCATTTATCTTATGGTTTTTATAACATGTAGTAACACCTGCAGCTGTCAATAGCTCAACATTTGTACATTTGTTTTCTTTTGTGTCCTTTATATTATCTTTACTGTCACAAATATCAACTAATACAATCTGGAAAATTTGACACAGATATATATATATATGAAATACCTGCAGCACCTCCTCAGTTAGGTCAAACATATCTTTATACTTGATTTGTCTGGATGCATGGGAGTGCAGCTGATAGGCCAAAGATCCATACTCCAGCCACAGTTTACAGCTGCCTGTTTCCAGCTCGACTGCTCTACGAAAACACCTCACAGCTCGCTCTGAATTTTTGTGAATAGGTTTTTCCATTTTCAGCTCCGTCTGCAAATGGTATAGAAAGTAAACATTATATATGGCTGCCAAGTATGATACACTCTGCACTAATGAAACAAGAAACTCCAAAACAATTCATCATCGTGTGCCTTGCAAATAAGCATGTGTATCATGGTTCTCCATTTCACACTACCACAAAAGTCTTGGATCATGTCTGTGTTCTTATCCCGATTATGCCCTACTGCCAACCCATCCAGGTATGTATCTCTTTGTCTTCCCCTTGCTCTTGTCCTGATTATACCAAGTGGACAGACAACCCATCCAGGTATGTATCTCTTTGCCTTCCCCTTCCTCTTGCCCTGATTATACCAAGTGGACAACCCATCCAGGTATGTATCTCTTTGCCTTCCCCTTGCTCTTGTCCTGAATATACCAAGTGGACAGACAACCCATCCAGGTATGTATCTCTTTGCCTTCCCCTTGCTCTTGTCCTGATTATACCAAGTGGACAGACAACCCATCCAGGTATGTATCTCTTTGCCTTTCCCTTGCTCTTGTCCTGATTATACCAAGTGGACAACCTATCCAGGTAAGTATCTCTTTACCTTTCCCTTTTCAATATTTTTATACCAGACAGGGATTATGCACAAGATCCCGTCCTAAAGCTAGAATATGGTAAACCATCACTTTTTATGCTCCGCTCAGGACAGTGCATATTACAAACCTATCTCCACACAATAATAACTGCCAAAAGTTACAAGTGCACGACTTGGGGAGAATCGTGCTGCCAGGAGTGACCAGAGGATTTGGCCAAAACTCAGGAACTTCCAAGGAAAGGCCAAACTGACACATAATCAGACTGCTACTGGTACCATTAGAACTGGGACTATTTGCTGGCTGTTGCAGATAAGGGCGGAGAAGGTAAGGGAATTTCCTGAGTGCTGTGATGTTGGATCTTGACTCAACTCGACTCAAGTTACGAGTGCAATTTGTTTGTCAGTCAGTCAATGATACAGAGTGAGAGAGAGAGAATGCAAAAACCAGTGTGTGAGTGGAAGTGTATGCATTCATATGTGCAGGCAAATAGGTATGTATGTTATGTCCAACTCCAGAACACACTGCAAATGTGACCTCTCCTTGTCACTCATTGTCCAGCATTTGCATTCATATAAAAGAACAGGCCAACTTTTCACTAAGTGGATTTGTATGCTTGTCATATCACTTTTACTCATAATGTTACTTCTTCTAATGAATTGGACACATTTTTGCATGTCGATTAGCTTTCCGTATTACCAGTGTCCCTTGCCATCAGGCGGCACTCTGAATTCAGAGGTACTTGTAATTTACGTCCCCAAGTCAAGGACGAGAAGTCAATATTTTAGTCAAACTGACCGGTGTAGGGGTAGGCCAACACCTCGGGATCAGCACATTTGATGTTCAACACCTCGGCATCAGCACATTTGATGTTCAACACCTCGGCATCAGCACATTGGATGTTCAACACCTCGGCATCAGCACATTGGATGTTCAACACCTCGGCATCAGCACATTGGATGTTCAACACTTTGGCATCAGCACATTGGATGTTCAACACCTCGGCATCAGCACATTGGATGTTCAACACCTCGGCATCAGCACATTGGATGTTCAACACCTCGGCATCAGCACATTTGATGTTCAACACCTCGGCATCAGCACATTTGATGTTCAACACCTCGGCATCAGCACATTTGATGTTCAACACCTCGGCATCAGCACATTTGATGTTCAACACCTCGGCATCAGCACATTGGATGTTCAACACCTCGGCATCAGCACATTGGATGTTCAACACCTCGGCATCAGCACATCGGATGTTTCAGAGCATGCGCTCTTATCCATTCGTCCACGCTGACCTCCATATTTACTGAATAAATCTGATAACAAGATAGTCCTTTTTGTGAAGCTAATTAGAGGAACTGCAGTAAAGCTGTGAAAATGTAAACAATATAAAATAACACAAAGTAATGCAGCTTTACAGATCAGAATTATGAAATGATACAAGGACGTTGCGGTGACTAGTCTTCATTAGCAAACAAATACATACACAAAACACAACATACAGTCACTCAGTTAATCCTCTTGACTTCAACATAACAGAAATGTAAACTGGGAGGAAAACAACACTCACAGAATTGAGCTTCTGTTCTATCTGGCTCATTTTGGCCAGAGCCAGTCCTGCCCATGAGTCTAATCTGTTACTGTTGAGGACAAGATCCAACTGATAAAATTTGATGGCTTTGGTTGGCTCTTTGCTCTTGAAGTAGAAATCTCCCAGCAGGTAGTAGAGAAGGCCACTTATATTGTATGGGTCCACATCGTTGCTGACAGGGATGACTTGATGGCCTGGCACAGAACTGCTGACTCCTTCAATATAATCTGTGATTACTGCTACTTTTTGGCCTAATTTGAAAGAAACAGCAAATTAAAAGACAATAATGTTAAATTCGTCCCCGACCAAGTTATTGACTATATTAAACAATTACTCCTAAAATTCCTTCCTTATTTTTATTTTAACATACACCATGTGGCAACACCCAATGTATTCCTTGCTTCTCTCATAACATAAGCCATGTGGCGTCACCCAATTCCTTCCTTAATTCTCTCAAAACATAAGGCATGTGGCACCACCCAATTCTGTCCTTGATTCTCTCATAACATAAGCCATGTGGCACCACCCAATTCCTTCCTTGATTCTCTCATAACATAAGCCATGTGGCACCACCTAATTCCTTCCTTGATTCTCTCATAACATAAGCCATGTGGCACCACCTAATTCCTTCCTTGATTCTCTCATAACATAAGCCATGTGGCACCACCCAGTTCCTTGCTTGCTTCTCTCATAACATAAGCCATGTGGCACCACCTAATTCCTTCCTTGCTTCTCTCATAACATAAGCCATGTGGCACCACCTAATTCCGTCCTTAATTCTCTCATAACATAAGCCATGTGGCACCACCTAATTCCTTCCTTGCTTCTCTCATAACATAATCCATGTGGCACCACCCAGTTCCTTCCTTGATTCTCTCATAACATAAGCCATGTGGCATCACCTAATTCCTTCCTTGCTTCTCTCATAACATAAGCCATGTGGCACAACCCAGTTCCTTCCTTGATTCTCTCATAACATAAGCCATGTGGCATCACCTAATTCCTTCCTTGATTCTCTCATAACATAAGCCATGTGGCACCAGCCAGTTCCTTCCTTGATTCTCTCATAACATAAGCCATGTGACATCACCTAATTCCTTCCTTGCTTCTCTCATAACATAAGCCATGTGGCACCACCTAATTCCTTCCTTGATTCTCTCATAACATAAGCCATGTGGCACCACCTAATTCCTTCCTTGCTTCTCTCATAACATAAGCCATGTGGCATCACCTAATTCCTTCCTTGCTTCTCTCATAACATAAGCCATGTGGCATCACCCAATTCCTTCCTTGATTCTCTCATAACATAAGCCATGTGGCACCACCTAATTCCTTCCTTGCTTCTCTCATAACATAAGCCATGTGGCATCACCTAATTCCTTCCTTAATTCTCTCATAACATAAGCCATGTGGCATAACCCAGTTCCTGCCTTGATTCTCATATGACATAAGTTATGTGGCACCACCTAATTCCTTCCTTGATTCTCTCATAACATAAGCCATGTGGCACCACCCAGTTCCTTCCTTGATTCTCTCATAACATAAGCCATGTGGCATCACCTAATTCCTTCCTTGATTCTCTCATAACGTAAGCCATGTGGCACCACCAAGTTCCTTCCTTGATTCTCTCATAACATAAGCCATGTGGCACCACCTAATTCCTTCCTTGATTCTCTCATAACATAAGCCATGTGGCACCACCCTATTCCTGCCTTGATTCTCTCATGATACAAGTTATGTGGCACCACCCAATTCCTGCCTTGATTCTCATATGACATAAGTTATGTGACATGACCCAATTCCTCCTGCTGCCCTCTGTTAGACTTGTTTTCAAATGTTTCTGTCTCTTGCCAAGGTTTTTCCAGTTAATTTCTAAGTATTGACTGCCCAGAGCTGACCTCAGGAGGCCATGAGATCAACGTTCTGCCAAGGATCTTCTACATGATGATGATGAGCTAACATTTCAATGAAACATCTGCCATTGCCCTCAGACAAAAATACTTTAAATCTTCATAACATCAATACACACAGTGAATGCATTTAGTAGCAATAAATCAGTGCATGTTTTGAGTAGGGAAATGTTTTTACCTGAGAACGAATAAAGATAATGCGTTGAAATATTGCAAAAGTAGACACATAATTATTTTTATTGTGACTTTCTAGACTTCATATTTCCTACTTTAGACCTGGGTTCATCATCATCATGTGCCATGCCGATAAGCATGGGAGGTCATGTTTCACCATCTCACATGATCACCAGAGTCGTGGACCAGCTCTGTGTTCTTGTCTCTACCACGCCATGTAGGTCTGGGATGTCACGCATTGGTAATACCTTTGTTAAGGATGGCTGTCATGCCCTTTTCAGGTTATCATTCCCCACTGGTCCAAGCCTGACATCCAGCTCATGCCTGTGGCTCCTAGTAGCTGTCAGCATGTGACCAGCGGACACCTTCTGGACAACAGCTGTGGCAGGCTGGCTAAACCAGGCGTAGGTAACCAATTCAATCTCAAATCAATCGGTGAACCAAAGTATGCCTACCCAGCATGTGAAGACAGAATTTGGCAGATTGCGCGGAAAAACACCATTGATGATTCAACGAGCATGACGGCATTTACCTGCAAAGTGTTGTGGAACGTGATTAGCACAGCAAGGCACGTATAGCGCCCTGGTCGTCCACTGCACCAGTATTCGTCTCCAGTTGTCATGGCTTGTCTTGCCACTGGATTCAGATGGACTCAGGCGAGAGAATGTGGTTCACGAATTGTGCAACTTTTCCTCACTTCGATCCAATTCATCACGCAAGTCATTCTTCATCCAACTCCCAAGGCAGTCAGAGGAAACGCTTTAAAGACACTCTGAAGATCTCACTAAAAGCTTTTGGAATTCATAACAACACTTGGGAGACTGCTGCCAAAGACTGAAATTTGTGCCGTACATCATTACACAAAGGTAATGTGAAGCAAACATGACTGCAAGAGCTGTGAAAAAAAGGCTGGACAGAAAAACCACTGTATGAGATCCTCCTTCTGGAACGTCAAGCATTCTTTGCCCACATTGCCAAAGAACATTTCGAGCCAGAATAGACCTTACCAGCCATCTTAGTACTCACAGCTCCAAACTTTCAACCCCACTGGATGAAATGAATGGTTATCATCATTCTTGATGGACAAGCAACATGAACATGACACACCATGCCATGTGGTCAAGCCATCCAGATTTACTTTTCTGTTTCCATTATTCTTTTACCCCTCAACCTTGCCAGTTGTCACCAAGTTCTCTAGTTTCTTTCTTCTAATAACTGAGTTAGGCCTGCATTAGCTCAGTACTTATTGCAAAAAAGACTGGTAATGTTTAGAGATATACTGAAAAGGCGTTGCCATTAAATCAAGCAAGCTGTAAGTCAGATCAACTTAGGGCACTGGATAGTTCTGGCATAATTACTGCATCCAAATGTTTAGACTTTAAAATGTTACAAGTTTTCCTACCTGAAACTCTTTATGTTTCAGTTTTCAACAATTTTGCCAGTCTTAGAATACTGTTTTAATTACATGCACTTTTACTTGAACTATTACAGCATAAATAAAATCATTATTGTTTTGTAATGTTTTATTACACTTTTAAAAGTTATTTTGTTAATTTTACAATTGAAAAGCAGCATGCTATTTGTTAACATGTTTTCAATTGCACATTTTAAACTTTATTTTTTAAGTTTTTAACATATTTCTGTGCCAAGTTTGACACAAACATATTAAAAATAACATGTCAAATTACTTAATATCATGTTAACTTGTTTAGCATAATAAAAATTTTGTACTCTGAAACCTTTTTTTTAAATGTTTTTAACGCTTTGCTGTGCCAAGCTTGACATACACAAATGTGTTTAAAGCTAGCAAATTTAAAGTAAGACATAATTAAACCACAAAACCAATATAGTGAATGTTTTCATGGTTACCAATGACTCTCAATGGATTTATTTTATGTTATAAGTATTTACAGTATAAGTTTCCGAGTTATATTTTTTTACAATTAAAAGATGACTTTTTAAACAAATTCTTTACAGCCACTTAACAACAGGTGCTAAGTGGACAAGTAATAACATTGGGAAACGTAGAAAAAATTACTGACGTATATGGTGAAAATAAAAAAATACACAGAACATGTACCTGGATTTATTTTATCTGGTACCAAAGCAAAGATTCTCCGAAGAAGGTACTCCACGTCTGCTGTCACAGTGTTGGTCCTGAAACTATCAAACTCTGGCACAGACTGGGCAGCAAAGTGGCGGAACACAGGACCTGCCCTCTCCCAAGTCAGTGGTAATGCTGTGCTATTGTGATCCCTCAGGTGTCTGAAATATGGTTTAGATTGAGCTGAATATGAAAATGAAATCAAGAATAAACATCAACCAAGTCAGTGACAATGCTGTGCCATTGTGAACCCTCAGGTGTCTGAAATATGATTTAGACTGAGCTGAATATGAAAATGACATCAAGAATAAACATCAACCAAGTCAGTGACAATGCTGTGCCATTGTGAACCCTCAGGTGTCTGAAATATGATTTAGACTGAGCTGAATATGAAAATGACATCAAGAATAAACATCAATACACGTGCGACATTCGCACAAGTGCTACATCTCCTTCTATAGTACCCAACATACATTGGCACAAGTGCTACATCTCCTTCTATAGTACCCAACAGAGTTCCTATGTTGATGGCAGCTACCAGTGGTAGCCTGAACATTTGCCTACGTTTTCCTCTATGCATTGAGGTGTTCAGACCCTCTGCTCATCCCTGCGGAATCAGCTACTCCAGATGTGGGTCCTGTATTTATTTATTTTGCTGCACTTTCTACACGATCCAAGAGAGACATCATCACATCAGCCTTGTCATAATCCACCTCACGGGAGCAGCAGAAGCCAGTCTATCAGCCTGCTCATTTCCTTGCCTGTTCAAATCCATGTCCAATAGACACTATAAAAAAGTTAGTAGTATATCCTTTACAGGTCATAGCAGTCAACCCCAGCATTTTTTGCTGTTTGTCATCTCTTAGCAAGTTTACGTTTAGTAGTTTACCATTGCTTTCTAAACGACTGTCACCCATACCATTCTATAAAAACACCCAATGCAAGGCGGTATGCTGCCAAATCACTCGCAGCTGTGTTTCGAGCATGATATCCCGGAAAGGTTAACCTGGTCAACAAATGCCCACAGAAGTTGGATGTTTCGGCCAAAAGGCGCAATAAATTAGCACAATGCAGTTATGTCTGAAAAAATACACTCTGGATGAATGCAGAAGAAGAAAAATGTGATATGCTGCATTACAAACTGCATCCGTAACTCCTTTGCCACGGGCTGGCAGACACTATATATCTCAGGATGTTACTAATATCAAGGATAGGGACGCAGAGGTGTTTCCAAGGCATTAGGGCCAGATTCCATACTGGCCAAGACCTACTTACACGTCCTAGTTGTGCGTCCTGGGCAACAGGTCCCTTCGGGGTCCTGCCTAATGTAGTAGGATCGCTGATTCTTCCAAAGTCGGAGAGTATCTGCCTGTACGGCGAGGAACCACCAGTTTGCACACCAATAAGCCAGACATGGGACAACGGATACTCACGCAAACCTCAGGTCCTGTATGACACTACACTAATGTTCGACAAGAGGATGTCTTCATTCAACATACATGACCTTGCGCTGGAGTTCATAGCCAGCGAACACAAGCAAGCAAGCAAGCAAGCACATCCAGGATATAATATATACAGGATATTATTTATAAAAGAACAACATGGGACAAAACCCAGTGAAATGACGTTGATCCTCTCATCTTTAAACCTCTAATTACTCCATGGTGAAGTAGTTAAGCCATCCACCTTATGCTTAGAAGGTCGTGGCTTCGTGGGATGTTGTCATTTGGTTCATGAGCGCAATTTTTTCGGACATCCCTGGAGTCATCACCAGAAGTATGGAGTTTGTGCTCTGTGCGACATTTAAATAAGTGGTTAGCTGTTCTGCTGAGAGAGATTGAGCTAATTGGGATAAATCCTGGTACAATGAAGTCAATACTCCTATCTCATTTTATCATCATCATCAAGTGCCATGTCAGCTGGCGCAGGCGTTCATGTCTCTCCATAAATTTTGGTCTTTGGTGTTCTGGATCAATTCTGCTGCTGATATTGCCTCACTTATAAATAAAGAAAAACAATACAATACATTTGGCCGAGCAAGAAAATAATTCTTAAAATTATACCTGGCTCTGCCTCTTTTGTTTGGATGTCCGTAGAGACAATAGACACACTGCTCAAACATGGGGTTCAGCTCCTCCAGGTCATCCTCATTCTTGCCCTCCATTTCCTTCTCAACCACAGACATGATGAACAACAGCAGAGAGCCATCATCCTTAGAGCACCAGGAACGCCTGAAACGTGGTACATTCACTCAGTACTGGTGCATTTGATTGGAACTTCTTGCATTTAACTGGGAACTGTTACGCTAAGCTGGGAACTGTTGCGTGGAACTGGGAACTGTTGCATTTACTGGGAATTGTTACATTTAACTGGGCTAGTTATATTTTACTGGGAATTGTTACATTTTACTAGAAATTGGTATGTTTAACTATGATGTGCTATGGTAATTTGGAATTGTTGTATTTAACTGGGAGGAGCGGCTGGCCGAGTTGCTAGAACGCCGGACTCTCATTCGGGAGACCCGGGTTCGATCCCTCGGTAAGGTGTGGGATTTTTTTCTGTCGGGGGCAAAAAGAAAATCCTAACCTGCACAGTTCGCGGCGACTGCACTAGCCAGGCGGCCTTTATTCCTCAGGCTCAAAGACCCCTCTGCCATACACCGCAAGGTACTATATTGGCAGTAAAAAAAAAAACTGGGAATTGTTACATTTAACTGCAAATTGTTACATTTAAAGAGGATTTGTTAAAAATAATAGCAAAATATTACATTTAATTTGGATTGTTACTTATTAATGGGAATTGTATTTAAATTGGAATTGTAACATTTAACAACTGCTACTGAGTGAGTGCGTGGCGCGACACTGTGAGCTGTGAGTTTCGTGTGAAATGCTTTTGAATCTGCCTGGGGGTTTTTTTTGGAACGTGACTGCATGTTCAGAGCGATGGCATCTGGCTATGTCCCAGAGTTGACCAGTTTTTGCCTTATGCAGAAATGCGTGGCTGCTGGGCTTCTGGTTGACTGCCACTACCATCGATGATGAACTATTTTCGTGGACTGTGTGGATGAACATCTAGGAAACATCCAGATGGGAAAATGACTGCCAATTCCATCAGAGATGAACTGGATGTTTCGTGGGGGACTATTGTGTTGACATTCTGGCGGCGGCATTATGCACAGTGTATCTGTGCGTGCGGGCTGTTGTTTGTTGAGACTCCTGTCTTTTCCACTTTTCACATTGGGCAGTGGGGAGCGTTTTGTGTGATATTCACTGGCACAGGAACGGAGCATAATGGGGACGACCCGTTGCTGTGAAGTTGGAACCACGACTAACTAACTAACTAACTAACTAACATTTAACTTAAAATTGTTACACTGAAAGGGGATTTGTTAAAAGTTTTAGCAAAATATTACACTTAATTTGGACTGTTACATATTAATGAGAATTGTTACATTTAATGAAAAATATTTAATTGTGAAGTGTTATGGAAATTGGGAATTGTATTTAACTGGTAATTGTTATATATAACTGCAAACTGTTACATTTAAAGGGGATTTGTTGAATGTAAAAGCAAAATGTTACATTTCATTGGGAATTGTTACATTTAACAAAAACATGGGTATATTTAATTGAAAATGTGTGAATTTAACTGAAAATGTGTTCAATTAGCTGAAAATATGTGGATTTAACTCATGTGTGAATTTAACCAAATGTGTATATTTAACTGAAAATGTGTTAACAAATAAAATTAACACATTTAACTAAAAATGTGCATTCTTCACTGAAAACTGTTAATTTAATTAAAAGTGGCAACATTTAACTAAATAGAATCTTTCCTGTTCGTTTTTCGTCATGATAATTTTGCCTGACACTTTCTTTCCTTTCCATTAGTTGATGTTATCCTTCCACTTTAAACGTCTTTCTCTAATAATCGCTTTCCACTTTTCCTTTCGTTATAGTTTTTAGCAGGGTGTTATGTTTTTAATATGCTCAAAATATTTCATTAGCCTTATTTTGTTCTCATTCAGTAACTCTCTCTTTCCATCCTGTCTGTCCATTATTTCTTTATACGTTACTTATCTTTCCTCCCATTCTATATTCACATTCTGAAGCATTACTTGTGCCCCATCTTTCAACAGTACTCACCATATTCTTTCATATCCTCATTTTCTGAAGCATTATTTTCATCATCTTAATGTTTTTTTTTTATATAAGACAACAAACATGAAGCTAAATTCTATGCATGGTGGCATTAGAAATTATTGTTTCTTATTAAAAGTTTACCTGCCCAAGTAATCATGAGCTTCTTTTAACATTAGAAGTGAAGGTCTCGGGTCTTTCTCATCTTCATTATCCTTTTCATGTTCCTTGTCCAAAGGATTCTGACTTGGGTAGTTCCGTTTACTTAGGTCACAGTTGATCTCTTCAAACTTCAGAAGTCTGTCAAAATAAATACCTAAAGTTAGACAAGGATAAATGGCTCATGAACAGCTCATAAACACTAATAGTTCATAAACCATGGGGGATCTAAGAGGAGAAGAGGTTGAACCACCTGCTTTGCGCTTGTTGGTTCATTTTCGGACTACATCATTCGGTTTATGAGTGCATTTTTCTCAGAGACTACTGGGGGTTGTCGCTGGAGACATGATGTTTGTGCTCTGTGTGATATTTTTGGTAGACTGCCCTGCGAAAGGAGACTGAACCATATGGATAAAAACCTGGTGCAGTGGTGTTGATCCTCTCGCCTGTACTCATATTATCTGGTTCCTCTTGCCCCATACGGTGTCGAGGTGAAGTATAAACAGCAGGAGAGTGCCTGTTTATTGGTGCCATGTATCAAGATTACCATGGACTCTGCTATTCCTTTTGTCCATCATTTACATGGTTGGCCTCTTCTTCTGCTTCCATTTGGTCTGTACATCATTGCTTGTTGTAATATACTGTTTTTGGTAACCTTTATACCCCCCTTTTAAAAAGTTCATAAACAATGGGAAGGCATAATTGAAGCACTGTGTGCATGACGTTTATCTTCATGGGGATAGGGCGGCTGGCAGGTAGGTATACACAGCAGCAAATTTATGTTTGTTAGTTAGTTAGTTAGTCGCAGTTCCAACTTTACAGCAACAGGTCATCCCCATTATGCTCCGTTCTTGTGCCAGTGAATATCACACAAAATACTCCTCACTGCCCTATGTGAACAATGGAATAGACAGGAGTCTCGGCAAGCCAACAGTCCGCACAGGTACACTGTGCATAATGCTGCCGCCAGAATGCTAACACAAATGTCCTCAACGAAAAATATAGTTCATCGTCAATGGAAGCAGCAGTCACCAGAAAGACTTCATTGACCCAGGTTTTATCCTATATGGCGTGGTCTCTTTCCGCAAGGTGACCCACCGAAAGCGCCGCACAAAGCACGAACTCCGTAGCTCCTGTGATGGCCCCTAGGATCCCCCGATAAAAAATGCACTCTTGAACCGAAAAGGCATACCAGTCAATTCAATAACAGCCTGCCGCATCGTTCCGGAAATGCAGTTCATGCTACAAACAACCATGGACAGGTGTAAAAGGATTCCACACAAAGTTCACAGTGTCGCACCACTCACTCACTCAGCAGCAGGGCGACGGAACCATGAAGCAAATTTATGGGATGGTTGCAATCAACAATGAACTCGTGTCTTGAAGCTGGCATACAGGTTTCTGATGATTGACAGACAAAAGGCAGTTGACGGTGTTGTGACCCAAGCGGGCCACCCCCAGTATAGTATAAAGAAAATGAAGAACACAAAACCTTTGTCAGAGGTTTTGATGGTCAAAAGCCTCCTGTTGTGCTTGCCCCCCAGTGGAGTTTATACTACAACACTGTTTCATGCATTCTGGTCATTGCTTTAGTTGGCTCAGGTTCTTTTGTGTCAAGTGACAGTTGAAAATACATGAAGAGAATTGAACAAGCGATCATATTCCGACTAAGATCAAGTCACTGTATGTTTGGTAGATTCTTGTTTCACACATTCCAAATGAGAATCAACCTGCTCTGTACATCTCCACTCTCCAGATTAAAATTATCGCTGAACACGATTGTTTTATGTATACACATTTGAGATTCCAAATAGGGCCTTTATTTCTTATCATCATCAGCATGTGCCTTGCAAATGGCATAGGCATTCGTGTCTCTCCACAGATCTCAGTAATCTGGATCAATTCTATTGATGACATTCCACTATGCCACCATCTTAAACCATCAAGCATCATTTCTCTTGACCTGATTCAGCTTCTTCTACCGCTGATCTTCCCATCATCAAAAAGTTCTCCAATGCCTCACTTCTCATCCCATGACCAAAGAACACTGTTTGTCTCTTTCCTATTGTTGTGTATAATGTTCTCCTTTGATTAACCTCTTCCAGGCAATCTTTGTTCATATTCTGACTGCCCAAGGTATTCACAACATTTGTTTCAGAAGCCACACATTCTCTGTCTCTAAACTCTCCCTACTTTGTTCATTCACATATTTGTTATGGTCAATAAATTTCAGTCGGGTTGAGTCAAGAACCGACATCACAACACACGGTATACTACCATACATGCTCCAAGCTCATCTGCAACAGTTAGCGAAAAGTCTCAATACTAATGGTACCAGTCTATATGAATGAGGAGCGGCTGGCCGAGTGGCCAGCCAGACTCTCCTCCGGGAGACCCGGGTTCGATCCCTCAGAAAGGTGTGGGATTTTTTTCTGTCGGGGGGTGGGGGGGGGGAGGGGAGGATCCTAACCTGCACAGTTCGTGGCGAGTGCACTAGCCAGGCGGCCTTAGTTCCTCAGGCTCAAAGGCCCCCTCTGCCATACACCGCAAGGTACTATATTGGCAGTAAATGACAGTCCACCTGGCCTTTTCTTGGAGTTTTGAGTGTCGGCCTGGTTCTCTGATTACTCCTTGCAGCACCGTTCTCTTCAAGCCATAATGATCTACTCTTTTAAACTTCACACTGATCTAATACCCTAATATTAACTATAACATATTTGTCCGAAACTGGATTACACACCTGAAAATGAATGCAAGAAGAACAGAAAGAATCACTGGGCTTATTTTTTAAACAATTACCTGTACAAAATCTTCCATGGCAGCAAGGAAGCAATAGGCATTTCCGTGACATTTTCACCAATGTTCAGAGATACTTCAATGACAAACACCAAACTGTCGGCCAGTCGGACTAGATTTTTGCGCGTAAGTGTCTTCAGGATAGTTTCATCTTCATCCTGAACTCTATGGTATAAAATACAGGTCAAATAAGTTGTCACATTAGCACAAATTATGTCAATAAAAATAAAACACCAGGTCTGTTCAACCAGTAATAAATACTGAATATGAATTTATTCATCATCATTATTAAGTACAATGCTGACAGGACATCTTGTGATCTCCGACAGCATAAATTAATTTGTGCACTGACACCCTTCCATGCCATGGCACATGTCTGTAAGAATCTTCTCTCGCTGTCTTCCTGTATCTTTCCCACAGATCTTTCCATCAAATGTTACAAACCAAAACAACTATGACTTCTTCTTTGTATTGTCTGTATTTTTTCGCAATCACTCGTCCTGAACTCAAGCGCAGTCCATACATGTGCTCCTACTTCTATTAGTTGCCATCACTGGATTGATTTGGCATGTGGATTAGCCTTCCTTATTATCAGTGTCCCTCGCCATTAGACAAGCCCACTCCTACTTCTGAGGTACTTGTAATTTACGTCCCAAAGTCAAGGACAAGAAGTCAGCATTTCAGTCCAACTGACTAGTAGAGGGTTTGAAGCCGCTTCCTTGCCATCAGCACACCGGAAATTTAAGATCGAGCGCTCTTACCGATTCAGCCCCGCTGTCTTTGCTTTTGTCAAAACATTCTGATACGAACTTGTAAAAAACTAAGTATGTATTACAGCTGTCTACTAATCCCTTCCTTCTGAGACGTAATGGGTAAAGAACATAACACAAGTAAAATACCTATTGATACATATAAACAGGGAAGTAAGCATACTGGAAACACAAGCAATCAGGGAAACAAATGACATATATACTGATACACACAAAAAGGAGACAATCATACTGTTGATGCAAACAGGAAATAATGATACTGTTGATACAAAACAAACTGGGAAACAATAATAATGTTGATACAAACAAGCAAGGAGACAAACATACTGTTGATACAAACAAATCAGGAAACAATTATACTGTTGATACAAACAAATGGGGAAAAATTTAACTGTTGGTATAAACAAAAAGGAGGCAATGATACTGTTCATACAAACAAACAGGGAGACAATCATACTGCTGATACAAACCAGGAAACAATGATACTGTTCATACAAACAAACAAACAGGGAGACAATCATACTGCTGATACAAACAAACATGAAACAATGATACTGTTCATACAAACAAACAGGGAGACAATCATACTGCTGATACAAACAAACATGAAACAATGATACTGTTCATACAAACAAACAGGGAGACAATCATACTGCTGATACAAACAAACAAGGAAACAATGATACTGTTCATACAAACAAACAAGGAGACAATCATACTGCTGATACAAACAAACCAGGAAACAATTATACTGTTCATACAAACAAACAGGGAGACAATCATACTGCTGATACAAACAAACCAGGAAACAATGATACTGTTCATACAAACAAACAGGGAAACAATCATACTGCTGATACAAACAAACCAGGAAACAATGATACTGTTCATCCAAACAAACAAACAGGGAGACAATCATACTGCTGATACAAACAAACCGGGAAACAATGATACTGTTCATACAAACAAACAGGGAGAGACTCATACTGTTGTTACAAACAAACATGAAACAATATTGTTCATACAAACAAACAGAGACAATCATACTGTTGATACAAACTGGGAGACAATGATACTTTTGATACAAACAAACATGAAACAATACTGTTCATACAAACATACATACAAACAAACAAACAGAGAGACAATCATACTGCTCATACAAACAAATGGGGAGACTATCATACCTGTTAGTGCAAGCAAACGGGGAGACTATCATGCTATCTGATACAAGCAAACAAGAATACAAGTGATATACTTACTGATGTAAGCAAACGGGGATACAACCATACCTGTTAATACATACAAACAGGGAGACAATCATACTGTTCATACACACACAAACAGGGAGACTATCATGCCTGTTAATACAAGCAAACAAGAAGACAAGTGATATACCTACTGAAACACACAAACAGAGAGACAATCCCTACCAGTTAATACAAGCGATATACCAGCTGATACTCACAGAGACAATCATACCAGTTGATACAAGCAAACAGGGATACAATCATACCTGTTAATACACACAAACAGGGAAACTATCATAATCATACCTTCTGACACAAACAAACAAGAAGACAAGTGATATACCTGCTGATACACACAAACAGAGAGACAATCCCTACCAGTTAATACAAGCAATATACCTGCTGATACACACAGAGACAATCATACCAGTTGATACACACAAATAGAGAGACAATCATACCAGTTAATACAAGCGGTATACCTGCTGATATATAGACAAACAGAGGGACAATCATACCGGTTAATACAAGCGATAAACCTGATGATACACACAAACAGAGACAATCATACTGGTTGATACAAGCAAACAAGACACTATCATACTTGCTGATACACACAAACAGAGACAACTATACTGGTTAATACTGGTTAATACAAGTGATATACCTTCTGATATACACAAACAGAGAGACAACCAGTTGATACAAGGAAACAAGACACTATCATATCTGCTGGTACACACAAACAGAGCGACAATTATACCGGTTGATACAAACAAACAAGACACTATCATACTTGCTGATACACACAAACAGAGACAATCATACCGGTTAATACAAGTGATTTACCTGCTGATATACACAAACAGAGAGACAATCAAATTGGTTAATACAAGCGATATGCCTGCTGATACACACAAAGACAATCATATCAGCTGATACAAGCAAACAGGACTCTATCATACCTGCTGATACACACAAACAGAGACAATCATACCAGTTAATACCAGCAAACAAGCACTATCATACACAAACAGAGAGACAATCATATCAGTTAATACAAGCGATATACCTGCTGATACACACAAACAAAGAGACAATCATACCTGCTGATACACAAACAAAGAGACAATCATACTAATCTTACCTGCTAAAACACACAAACAGAAAGACAATCATACCGGTTGATACAAGCAAACAAGGAGACGAGAGTTGCTGCCCAGTCTTTCTGAAGCTGGACTGTGGGAGCCCTCTTGTAGTGCAGCACAGCCTCGTGGAGCGAAACCTCTGCCCAGTGAATGCACTCTGACTTCCGACCAGTGTTGTATAGTGAATTCACCAGAAGTAGAAGCTGTGAAGGCCTTTCTCTCTGGACCACGAACTTTGAACTCAAGTTCTGGTTAATACAGGAAAAATGACGACCAAACTGAGAAGTGTTTTCATGAAGTATATCTTCAGGTCATATGAGTACTGTGAAATCTCACGTATAATACGCATAATTTTTACTAACTTTTCTTCGCTATGTCTTGGCCGCATATTACATGCAAGGGCTTTTACAGCACTCGGAAATATGTGGAAGTCAAGAGATATTAAACTTAGCACCAAACATGGAATATTCATTTCTAATATTAAATCTGTACTACTATATGGATTAGAAACATGGAAAACAACTAAAACTATGACAAATAAACTATAGACATTCATTAATTGGTGCCTGCAAACACTAGAAGGATTAAAATGGCATGACAGAGCCAACAATGTGGAGCTCATGGAGAGAACCAGACAAACGACAGTGAATCAAGGGATGAAGAAAAGACAATAGTCACAGTGAGAAAACCTGAGAATAGCATAACTATAAATGCCTTTGTCTGGAATTTACAAGGCAAAATAAATTTAGAAGACCAAAAAACACACAAATAAAAGACGCAGAGACAGAACTGAATAATATGGGAAGGACATTTCTTCTTCTTCTTTCGTTCGCTTGAAATATGTCTATATCTGCAATGTCGTCTCTTGCATGAATTGAACTGTTTTTTTCAGTTCACACAGTGGTCCATAGAGTTTATCTTCCACTGTCGTCTCTCTAGGCCAGAAGGTTTGCCTAGATATGTTATATTTTGGGCAGTCTTGGAGTATGTGCTCTGCTGTCTGCGACGCCAATCCACATGTGCACATGGCTGTTTCACCAATCTTGAATTTTGTATACATGTGGTTGCGTAATCTATTGTGTCCTGTTCTGAGGCGCAGAATAATGACTTGTTCTGGTCTGTCCATAATGTGGTAGTCATCTTGAGCAGGTTTTGGTGGCTTTCTGACTGATTTGATCATTCTTTTCTTTTGGTGGTATGTAACGGGCACATCAGGCTGTTCCTCTTTGGCTCCTTCCTTAGCCAATTGATCAGCTCTGTCGTTTCCGGGTACTCCACAGTGGGATGGTATCCACTGTATGGTGACTTTATGCTGACTGCTAAGTTCAGAAAGTAGTGTCCTTAGTACTGGCAATTTCCCAGAGAGGAGCGCCTCGAGTACTGATTTTGCATCTGTTAGTAGCACCACAGGTTGTGTACCATTGCTGTTATTTAGTAATTTCTCTGTTGCTATCTTGATTGCCTCAATTTCGGCATCATAGTTATGGCAGTACTTTCCTGTCGGTACTCTGGCTGTGTCCCTGGTATTATTTGGGTATTCTATGTACACTCCCGCTCCTCCATTTCGAACAGCATTTTGTGCTGACCCATCTGTGTAGACTCGGATCCAGAGGTCCTGTGGGTATTCTTCATCAAGGAAGCTGAGAGTGGCTGTTCTGCGCTGCACACTGTTCTGTTCTTCCTTGTCAAATATTCCTCTCACTTTTGTCTGGATTTGTAACGATAGTCTATGCTCATCTTTCCATGGAGTTCGCTCTGGAATAGTTGTTAGGGGGATACCAACTGTGGGCAGATCAGTGGTTTCTCTGCAGAGTCGTTTGGCCTGGTGGATAAAACTACTTCTTTTCAACCGCCCCATAGCTAGGTTTTCAAATCTGTTCTTCATTGGGAAGGACATGAATAAGATGTCAATTGAAACGAGAAAAAGAGTGTTGAGGTGCTACATAGAGTTTGTACTTTTGTATGGATGTGAAACTTGGAGAATGAGCAGTCAAGTTGAAAAACATCTTTTGACTGTAGAAATGTGGTTTCTGAGGAGAATGCAAAGAATTCCATGGACAGACAGAAAAACAAATGACCAAGTACTACAGGAAACAAATGAAAATCATAAACTGATTAGAGAAATTAGACGTAGAGTGTCAAAATTTTTTGGACATGTTATGAGAAGAAATGAATAGGAGAACTTGGTGACAACTGGCAAGATTGAAGGGAACAAACCAAGGGGAAGACCGAGAAGTAAATACCTGGATGGCTTGACCACATGGCATGGTCGAGACAGGAACACTGAGCTGATCCACGACTCTAGTGATCGAGTGAAATGGCGAGTCATGACCGCCCACACTTTCCTGCATGGCACATGATGGATGGATGGTGTGACGGGATGAGTCTAGATCACTATGCAAACACCACCAATACTACGTTAGCTGAATTCCTATTTACCTTCTGCCATGTAACAACTCGTATAGGGAGGAAATGAATAGGCAATAGAAACAGGCAAGGACATAATGAATAGGAGAATAGAGTTAATCTCTACGAGAGCCTGAGACGAGGGAGTCAGGACGAATAAGTGAAAACAATTCGGCAGTATAAAAACAGAGTGAACTCTAAAAGTTAAGGGTTCACCGGATCACGTGACACGGAACCGGTGACACGGAGCGGCGGACGTGAGGCCTTCAGTTAAGCCAAGGTTGTTGTGTGAGAAAGATGCAAGAAATTATTGCAGCTATTTGAAATCAACATAGAAGCCAAGTTAACAGTGCTATTAGTTGAGCACAGATGTTAGGCGTCGAATTATAACATTACAGCCTGGGCGAAGATAATGGCAGTTTAAAGTGATTCAAGTTTCGTCTGCCGACCGACCTGTTGTGGTTACTCCAGCAAAATGGCGAGCGGACTGCCGTAAGTTGGCCCATATTTAACATTTAACATTTATATTGTAGGAGTGGTCTGAGAAGGTGCTTCTTCCAGACGACTGGGCTGGCACAAGATATATATATATATATATATTTAAATAGTAAGACCAGCAAATTCGCAACTAAATCTATGACGCCCTCTACCCTCTTCTGTTATTTGAGCATGAGGGCGGTGAATAGCTGGCTGATAAAACTCGATGAATAAACTTGTTGTTTGCACAAGGACGCTAAGTTGTGACTCTCTTCCACGTCCTACATGTGATGGTTTTCCGTGTTGGTGTCCAGCATCTGTAACGAGCCAGGACAAAGTAGATGTATGGCACCTTCTGGATTTAGTACAGGTCTAAATGACTAATAATGATGTCATATTGACGATGCAGACATTTTGTGCACTAAAACAACCCACTGCACTATTGGGGACAGCATGTATTTTCACGTCATTTATTCAAATGATGTCGCATTCTATTTCCCTTGTCTTCAACCCTTATCATTAATACCAAGTCTAATGACAGGGGGGATATGTCCGTCACTCCCTAGCAACGGGAATACTGCGATACCCTATTGCTACTAGTACTGCTGCACCGGAAATTGTAACTAACGACTTCCGTCCGGTTAAAAAAACGACCATAACTGCTGTGCTAAGCAGACCTTACATGAAATGAGCTGCCATATCCAATTTCATCCTTGGTAGATTATACCAAAACAGATATTAATCACTGCAATAAGACTGGGGGAGCCTTGCTGCTAATACTACTGAAACCTAACTGGTCCGGATACCGAAACATAGAGCCACCAACTAGTGGAGACGGAACCTGGAATCCGGAGGAGCATTGTACTCCTGTCGAATGCCAGGGTCGACTCCAAGACATAATCAGAACGAAAGCCAGCACTATTCTTTAACGAGATCAGATTGTCTCAGGTGACTCTGTATCTACATGTGGTCTGAGTGTGTCACTGTCTGGATGGTGTGAATGATAATATGCTATCTAGCTAAGCATCAGAAAATTGGTTGTTTTTTTTTTGTGTGTACCTGTAACATAAATGTTATTGTCCTAGTTCACCAATTGAACGACAATTTTCATTGACTATCTCTTTTACTATTAAAGAGTATTATTGTTTTATACTTGCACCAACGTACTCAACTTGTAATCATTTGAATGCAAGGCGTGCGTGTGAGTGGCGTGAAAGTATTTAAAACAGGGGGCTTCATCAATTGACGAAGGATCACCGACAGATAAACTAGACATTTGTGTTAGGTCTTCCTACATACACGAGTGTTCTTCACCTTCTGCCTTTGTCTACCAAGTGAATCCCAGTCTCTTCTATCGGAACCATCCCTTTAGACATTATTATAACGAGCCATAATTTCTAGAGACTGTCAGCAAACTCTTGGATAAGGATTTCTGTCTGTTTCAATAGAATTACCCTAACGGTCCATGACAGATGGACATGAATGGGGCAGCTAAGTATAGGATGCTTGCTTGTGTTCATTGGCTTGAGCTCCAACGCGAAGTCCTGTATGTCGGATGAAGGCATCCTGTTGTCCAACATCAGTGTGATGTCATACAGGACATTGAGCTTTGCGTGAGTATCCGTTGTCCCATGTCTGGCTTATTGGTGTGCAGACTGGTGGTTCCTCGCCATACAGGCAGACACTCTCCGACTTCGGAGGAATCGGCGATCCTATTGACTTCAGCCAGGACCCCGAAGGGACCTGTTTCCCAGGACGCTCGGCGAGGACGCGTCAATAGGTCTTGACCAGTATATAACCCGGCCCTGGTGCCTTTAGAATGACTTGGAGTGAGTTGGCTGGGGGGCCTAAATCCCAAAGAGGGATACAGGGCAAAAGAACAAGACTAAAATTTGGGGGGCTGAGTGGTCTCGAGGTATGGTGTCCGCCTCAAGTGCAGGAGGTCCTGGGTTCAAGCCCCAGTGAGGGCCGGGATTTTTTCACGTGGACTTCTAGTAACAAAATTTCCCCGGGTCTCTGGGTAGTGAGATCGGACGCACGTGTGTATTGTTGCGCACGTAAAAAAAATCCCTTGGCAGTTGGAAATCGAAAAAGAGTAGCCTAATGGTGCTGCCAGGGCAAAATTTTGAGTTAAAAGTCTACCCAAAGTATTTCAGGATTCTCGCCAGTGAGACAGAGCTCGTGCACTGAGCTGAGATTCTCCGGACTCAAGCTTTAGTTAGGAGTAGAACGAAGCACTTATGGGTTACACCCATGTGCCATGATGTTGATCTGCCGACTAAACTAAACTAAAACTAAACAAGACTAAAAACATGTCATTTTCAGTATCGAAAATAACCTACACTGGTATGTTTGTGAAGTTTCTGTCACAAGTTGACGGTGAAACTGGTGTAAAATTGAATATACTGTTTGCTTTCTTGTGTCAAATATTACTTTAACAAATGTTTCACAAAATAAAATCTTGACATTTCTTCTTCTTCTGCTGCGTTCATCTGGATTTTTTTTTTTTCGGGTGTGATTGCGTTGTGCCTGTTTACAGCAGAGCTGCGTTCTTGCGCCGTTAGGCCGACACATCCAACTTCTGCTGGCATTTGTTGACCGGGTTAACCTTCCCGGATCTTGACATTTTATAGTGCATATTATACAAGAATTTCCATTTTACATGAAAATTGTGGGCTAAATCAGGCATGAGTATTATACACAAAATTCTATTTTACATGTTGTAGGTTTTGGTCAAATGAATTAAGTTAATGGCTTCTGGCAAATGTTATGTCATGGCAAATAATTGCTGACTAGGGTGTATGTTGTCAACCACTTGGGGTGTATATTGTCAACCACTTGGGGTGTATGTTGTCAACCACTTGAACAATCTTTAGTCACATAACTTATTGATTGACTTGTAATAACATGATTGCTTAATTAACTGACTTCAAGGACCTTCTTTATTGCACAGTGAAGTCAGCAATTAGTGATACAATCATCCACCTCAAGATGACTCTGGGTGGTTCTTGACTAACTGTACACACTTAATACACCAATGAAGGTTCAATACATGCATTATCGTCATTTATATATATTCTATTGCAGGTAAAATGTCTAATGTTAAAATCTTACTAGGATAATGGTCGTAGGCCGGCTCCGTGGTGAAAGCGTTACGGATGTAATTCGTAGTCCCGCCTACCGCATTTGAAACACAGCTGCGGGCGATTTGGCAGCAGAGCATCTTGCGTTGGTTTTTTTATGAAATAGTATGGGTACCGGTCATTCAGAAAGCAATGGCAAACTACTGACCGTAAACTTGCCAAGAGATCACAAAGGGCATTTAAAATGACAGGGTTGACTGCGACATCCTGTAAAGGAAATGCAATTAACTTAACTGGCCATACAACTTCCCCTTTGTGATGTCCCCTTGTCAATGGACGTCCATAGCTCTAAGCCCCTCTGAAAACATGTTGCAGAATTACGAGACAAAACCTGGGTGGGAATGTCCAGAGTTCATTGATGTTGATTCTAGATTTCATATTTCTGGACAATATTTGCTTTGTGTCTGGAATTCTAATTCATAATCTCGCATACAGTGTTTGAAACATAGCTACTGGTGATTTAGAAGCAGACATCCTTGCGCTGGTTTTTGTACAATAGTATTAGTGCCGGATGTTCAGAAAGTAATAGCAAACTACTGAATGTAAACTTGCCAAGAAATTACAAACAGCCAAAAAATGCTGGGGGATTAACTGCAATGTCCTGTAAATCTTTTTGTCTGATTACTGCGATAATTGCACCTTTTGGAAGATATCAAACTTCTGACTAGCAGTTGTTGACCAGGTTAGCCTTACTGGTTGGAAGGCATGAAGAAACAATCAAATTTACTTTCCTAAAATACGATTGTTATAGGCAGTTTCAGAGCTATATTTATGGTAATGTGACATATTCACAAAGCTTCATTCATCCCTGTCAACGGACTTAACAACCTGACATAACATCTCTAACTACCATCTCATGAACTGACCTTGCTATTAAATGTAGACACAAGATTGTCCACCACCAGGTCGTATTTGGCCTCATCAAACAGCTTCTGTGTGTCCTCCAGCGACCTGCATCTACGCAAGCATTCTAACTGCCTGCTGGCTTCTGTTAAGGAGATCACTGGGTTCTCACTCACATTGGGTACGATGACTCTCACTGTTTCCAAAGATAAAATGCTTACTGTGATCAGAATACACTAATATGAGGGTAAGTTAATAAGTAAGTCACAAATGGCTGTAGAAAAATAACTAAATATGATAACAACTTGAAACCAGTTTATTTTTATACATACATTGTCCCTTTATTTCTCAACATAATTTCCACCAACACTGAAGCACTTATCCCACCATTTTATCAGTCCTCCCAAACCGGCTGCATATAACTGTGTGCTCTGTTTTCTAAACCACGTTTTCACTTCACATTCAACTTCGGTGTCATTCATACGAAATGTCTCCCGCCAAGGTGGGTTTTCAGTGGACTTAGCCCTTAGCGATTTCCAGTAAAGCGGTGCATAGTTGGGTAGAAAAAGGTACGAGGGCGAGACAATAAGTCAGTCACACAGTTCTGTGGGATGACAGGTAAATGAAAACAGGGCACACAGATTTATGTCGTCGGTTTGGGAGAACTGATAAAACTATGGGATAAGTGCATCAATGTTGGTGGAAATTATGTTGAGAAATAAAGGGACAATGTATGTATACAAATAAACTGGTTTCAAGTTGTTATCATATTTAGTTATTTTTCTACAGCCATTTGTGACTTACTTATTAACTTACCCTCGTACAACAGGATTAATACAACAGGTGTAATACAACAGGATTAATCATAGCAATACATGCACGGAAATATGGTAGTACAGGACCCTTTTCCACCCCTTGAGATGCTTTGGGTATCTTCTTCTTCTTCTGTGGTCATCCGGAATATTTTTAGACGTAATTGCATTGTGCCTGTTTACAACAGAGCTGCGATATTTGCACCTTTCGGCTGACACATCCGAGTTTTTCAGGCATTTGTTGTCCGGGTTACCTTCCCGGGTTGTATTGGGTATGTAGTCAATATCATGTGCCCTGCCAAATGGCACAGGCGTTCATGTCTCTCCCCGGATCTCTGTCCCTGGTATTCTGGATCAACTCTGCTGATGATATTCCTCCGTGCCACTGTCTCAGTCCATCCTGCATCATTTCTCTCTGTCTGTCCCTGGTATTCTGGATCAACTCTGCTGATGATATTCCTCCATGCCACTGTCTCAGTCCATCCTGCATCATTTCTCTCTGTCTGCCCTGGTATTCTGGATCAACTCTGCTGATGATATTCCTCCATGCCACTGTCTCAGTCCATCCTGCATCATTTCTGTCTGTCTGCCCTGGTATTCTGGATCAACTCTGCTGATGATATTCCTCCATGCCACTGTCTCAGTCCATCCTGCATCATTTCTGTCTGTCTGCCCTGGTATTCTGGATCAACTCTGCTGATGATATTCCTCCATGCCACTGTCTCAGTCCATCCTGCATCATTTCTCTCTGTCTGTCCCTGGTATTCTGGATCAACTCTGCTGATGATATTCCTCCATGCCACTGTCTCAGTCCATCCTGCATCATTTCTGTCTGTCTGCCCTGGTATTCTGGATCAACTCTGCTGATGATATTCCTCCGTGCCACTGTCTCAGTCCATCCTGCATCATTTCTCTCTGTCTATCCTGGTATTCTGGATCAACTCTGCTGATGATATTCCTCCATGCCACTGTCTCAGTCCATCCTGCATCATTTCTGTCTGTCTGCCCTGGTATTCTGGATCAACTCCACTGATGATATTCCTCCATGCCACTGTCTCAGTCCATCCTGCATCATTTCTCTCTGTCTGCCCTGGTATTCTGGATCAACTCTGCTGATGATATTCCTCCGTGCCACTGTCTCAGTCCATCCTGCATCATTTCTCTCTGTCTGCCCGGGTATTCTGGATCAACTCCGCTGATGATATTCCTCCATGCCACTGTCTGTCCATCCAGCATCATTTCTTTCTGTCTGTCCCTGGTATTCTGGATCAACTCTGCTGATGATATTCCTCCATGCCACTGTCTCAGTCCATCCTGCATCATTTCTGTCTGTCTGCCCTGGTATTCTGGATCAACTCTGCTGATGATATTCCTCCGTGCCACTGTCTCAGTCCATCCTGCATCATTTCTGTCTGTCTGCCCTGGTATTCTGGATCAACTCTGCTGATGATATTCCTCCGTGCCACTGTCTCAGTCCATCCTGCATCATTTCTCTCTGTCTATCCTGGTATTCTGGATCAACTCTGCTGATGATATTCCTCCATGCCACTGTCTCAGTCCATCCTGCATCATTTCTGTCTGTCTGCCCCTGGTATTCTGGATCAACTCCACTGATGATATTCCTCCATGCCACTGTCTCAGTCCATCCTGCATCATTTTTCTCTGTCTGCCCTGGTATTCTGGATCAACTCTGCTGATGATATTCCTCCGTGCCACTGTCTCAGTCCATCCTGCATCATTTCTCTCTGTCTGCCCTGGTATTCTGGATCAACTCCGCTGATGATAATCCTCCATGCCACTGTCTGTCCATCCAGCATCATTTCTTTCTGTCTGTCCCTGGTATTCTGGATCAACTCCGCTGATGATATTCCTCCATGCCACTGTCAGTCCATCCAGCATCATTTCTATCTGTCCCTGGTATTCTGGATCAACTCTGCTGATGATATTCCTCCATGCCACTGTCTCAGTCCATCCTGCATCATTTCTGTCTGTCCTGGTATTCTGGATCAACTCTGCTGATGATATTCCTCCATGCCACTGTCTCAGTCCATCCTGCATCATTTCTCTTGATCTGCTTCTGCCTCTTCTTCCAATGATCTTTCCATTCATCACAAAGTTTTCCAATGCCACTATTTCATTATCTGACCAACAATTGTTGTTTGTCTCCTTTTTATAGTTATATATAATGTTCTACTTCATTAGCCTCTTCAATTGTTCTTAGCTACACTGGCAGTACAAGACATTTGCAACATTCACCTTAGGAACCACATCTCCGTGCTTCCTAGCTCTTCCTAATTTGTTCAGTCACGCTCCGAGACTCACTGCCATACAACAAAACAGGCTGTATACAACATTTTGAGACTGAGATTATGGTGCTAACCCCATATTTGTAAAGTCTTTACTTCCCAGATGTTTCCTGGTATCCATTTTAGCCTGGGTCAACCTGGAAGTCCAGATCAATTCTTTTAAAATTACCAAAGAGCTGCAGTCAAAGTTGCTAGCTACTGTGTTACAGGATCTCCAAAAAAGCCAACTGCTTTACATTCTTACAGTTGGGGGTTCATTTTCAAACTGGTTGAGGCCATTAACTGCAATTTTTCCCTTTTTTTTCCAGAGACTTCTGGGATTTATCACTGGCGCTACGGAGTTTGTGCTTTGTGTGATGCTCCTGGCATGTGGTGTGCAAGACAAGGCCAGATGGGGGAAACCTAGTGCAATAAAGTCAACTCTCTCACCTTTAAATGTCGTGACATTGTGTCTGTGAATGCATACCACTTCACTCTCCTAAACAAGTATTTGAATACCGTTACCTACTATGGTTGGCTCTGTGGTGAAGGGGTTACGAACAAAATTTGTAATCATGTATACCCACGTTCGAAACACAGCTGTGGACGATTTGGCAGCAGACAGCCTTACATTGGTTTTTTTATGAAAAGGTATGGGTGCCAGTCATTCAGAAAGCAATGGCAAACTACTGAACATAAACTTGCCCTGGAATCACGAACAGCCAAAAAATGCTGGGGTTGACTGCTACTTCCTGTAAAGGACACGCAATTAGCTTTTTTTTAACCTATTATGACAAACTATTTTGTGACCCTACACCTAATATGTCATGACATTGCATTTGTGAATACATACCACTTTACTCACCTAACCAAGTATCTTATTACCGATACCTACTATGACAAACTATTTCATGACCCCTCACCTAATATGTCAGCATCAGTGGCTAAGGGTTAAGTGAACTCTGTTCCCCAATTCCCTGACATACTGGGTCAAGGGTTTGAAATCAACCCCAGGCGACTTCGGGTTAATCTTGATGGTATGAGAGTCACTCGTTCAGAACGCAATGGCTAATGACTGAACCTAAAATTGCCTAGCAAATCACAAACAGATAATAAATGATGGGGTTGACTGCGACATCTCATAATCGGACATGCAACAAACCTATTTAACACCAAAGATGCAACAATGATTACCTACCATTATTTTTAGACGAGCCCTTTTTAGTGGCCACATCCTCCAGAAGCTCAAATATAATCTCAAAGCATTCCACTGCATCTGCTGTTTCGTTAATAAACTGATGCTGCCTTGCCTTCAACCAATAAAACCGCACACAGTATTCCCCATGGAAATTGCCTGACAAAGAAACCATGGATCACGATGTGACATATTCAAGCAACTGGAGGTTAATATCAGGAAACACATGAAATTTGTATATATAAGTATCCCTCTTCAAATCCATAAGTAAAGGACAAATTAAATCTATTTCATCTGTTCTGTGGTTATGTGGATGATGATATGTTCATCTTATTCAAGATTTCATTGACTATATATCTTGCTGTTCCCAGCTGAAGATCTGAGGGTCCTAGGTTTCTTTAAATCTCTTCTAAATAAATTAAATGTGGCAGTAGTTTTATTAAAACATAATGAATTGTGATAGTCAAGGGAAAGCCACCACATAATTTCCCAAGAATTAGTTTATGGGAAGTTTTAAAAATTAGATTTCTGGAGCTGTGGAATATTTTTTTTTTTTAACTGAACACTTGTCTTCAAACTGAACAACCTATCATGACAATAATTATTCAGTAAAACAGGCAATAAAAGTGTTAAAATTACAATGGTAGCTAGAACTAAACTAAGAAATGTTCTATGCCCATGACACAGCTGTAAATGTCATGACAATAATTATTCAGTAAAACAGACAATAAAAATGTTAAAATTACAATGGTAGCTAGAACAAAACTAAGAAATGTTCTATGCCCACGACACAGCTGTAAATGTCATGACAATAATTATTCAGTAAAACAGGCAATAAAAATGTTAAAATTACAATGGTAGCTAGAACTAAACTAAGAAATGTTCTATGCCCATGACACAGCTGTAAATGTCATGACAATAATTATTCAGTAAAACAGACAATAAAAATGTTAAAATTACAATGGTAGCTAGAACAAAACTAAGAAATGTTCTATGCCCACGACACAGCTGTAAATGTCATGACAATAATTATTCAGTAAAACAGGCAATAAAAATGTTAAAATTACAATGGTAGCTAGAACTAAACTAAGAAATGTTCTATGCCCACGACACAGCTGTAAATGTCATGACAATAATTATTCAGTAAAACAGACAATAAAAATGTTAAAATTACAATGGTAGCTAGAACAAAACTAAGAAATGTTCTATGCCCACGACACAGCTGTAAATGTCATGACAATAATTATTCAGTAAAACTGGCAATAAAAATGTTAAAATTACAATGATAGCTAGAACTAAACTAAGAAATGTTCTATGCCCACGACACAGCTGTAAATGTCATGACAATAATTATTCAGTAAAACAGACAATAAAAATGTTAAAATTACAATGGTAGCTAGAACAAAACTAAGAAATGTTCTACGCCCACGACACAGCTGTAAATGTCATGACAATAATTATTCAGTAAAACAGACAATAAAAATGTTAAAATTACAATGGTAGCTAAAATGAAACTAATAAATGTTCTATGCCCACGACATACCCAACCTACCAAAAGCATCATCTCGTGCAGTTAATGCCAACAAGAACATCATGTCCTCACTGTGATATTCTCCGAAGCTTTGAGTGGAGGTAAGATCAGACTGTCCAGGTTTGGATGGCAGTAGACAGCTCTTGTTCCCATTCTCAGCCGCAGCTTTATTCAAAGACAGCTCAGACCATGTCAGTATCACCATGGCATACTCCATCAATCCTTCAAGAGTGAAACTATCATCACTACCATAAAACAGGGATGGAACTGTCAGGTGCTTACGAAGGCGCAAATACAAATTAATATACAAGTCTGCTATCCCCTCGTACCAAACAAGATCACATCTTCTAGCCAGATGGAGTAAAAATTTATGAATCAGATCCAATGTGCCATGCCCCTTCAGGCATTTCTTCACGTATGCTTTCACATCATCTTCTTCGGTGTCTGTTAACTTTCTCAATGAGGAGATGTCAACAGCATTTCCACCAGCTACCTCGTTATCATCTGCAACATTCTCATCAACATCCATGTTATTTTCATCATTTTTATCACCATCGCCGAGTTGCTCCAACTGAAGAAGAGATCGAGGGAAGTACTTTTTCATCATGTTCTGGTAACCTATGCTTTTATCTTCTTTCCTATTTTTGGCATTACGACTTCTTGTTGATCTTCTTTTATAAGCAAGAGTCAAATCATCAGACAATGAGTCATCCATTTTTCGTTTTGGTCCTCTCTTTGCACCAGAACCTAGCAAAGAAAAACAAAATTTGTTGTAATCATTTTTAGAAAAATAAATTAATAAAATGTAATGCAACATGAATAAAAACCACACTTTTAAGCACTACAACAAATACAAGATGTAAATACAAGGACCATGTTCCACACCTTAATTGACAAACAGGCATGGTGCTAGATTTAAATTTTTATAAACCAATTGACACTGGTTGGTTTTTTTAAAAATCTGCCCCGATCTGGATTCGAACCCATGACTATCAGGCCTGCAGGTGACTGTCAAGCTACTATGCTAATTAAGTGTATAACATGAACACATCAAGATATAGAACACCCTGTGGTGGAGTTATGAATCATCAATCTGCTAATGAAGGGTCTGTTACTGAAGACATCCTGCAATGACGACAATTTGGCAAATGTTGCTCTTCCTTGCTCATCTTGAAAGTCATTGTAGTGTTGTTTTCCATTTACTACACTTAAACTGCACTACTACACACCTGCACCTTATGGCTGTCACATATGGTTTGGGTACAGAATTTGGAAGCCTATGATTACCCTCTTTTTAAAACATACTGTTAATATTCTATTGTGGATTAACATCATCCAGTGGCTTGTACTTGCAGAATTCCCCGCCCCACCCTCCTGCTTCCACCGCTTTGCGGCGGTCAGCATGGCCGAATGGATAAGAGTACCCGTTCTTAAACATCCGGTGCGCTGATGCTGAAGTACGGAATTCAACCCCTACACCGGTCAGTTGGACTAAAATGTTGACTTTTCATTCTTGACTTGGGGATGAGAATTACAAGTAGTCGGGGTGGATTCGCCTGATGGCGAGGGACATTGGTAATAGGGAAAGCTAATCCACACGCAAAATTCAGTCCAGTGCTACTAGAAGTAGCATATGTTGGATTACGCTTGAGTTCAAAGCGAGTGAGCGCCAAAAATAAAACTGCGGTGCTGTGGCTTCAGGCAGTTATTGCGTTTCACAATTCTCTAACAAACCGAGTTGAGGATTTGAAATCATCTGCAGTTGATCTGGAAGCAGATTGCCTTGCACTGATTTCAATGGTATGGGCGTCGGCTGTTCAGAAAGCAATGGCACACAACTGGATGTAAAAGTTGTCTAGTAACTTACAAACAGTCAAAACATGCTGGGGTTCATTCTGACATCCTATAAAGGACATGCAACTAACTTAACTATCATAAGCCAGATGCCCTGCCTTTGTTGCTGTCTTGTGTAACTATCTGACATCCTATAAAGGACAAGCAACTAACTTAACTATCATAATCTAGATGCCCTGCCTTTATTGCTGTCTTGTGTAACTATCTGACATCCTATAAAGGACAAGCAACTAACTTAACTATCATAAGCCAGATGCCCTGCCTTTGTTGCTGTCTTGTGTAACTATCTGACGTCCTATAAAGGACATGCAACTAACTTAACTATCATAATCTAGATGCCCTGCCTTTGCTGCTGTCTTATGTAACTATCTGACGTCCTATAAAGGACATGAAACTAACTTAACTATCATAATCTAGATGCCCTGCCTTTGTTGCTGTCTTGTGTAACTATCTGACGTCCTATAAAGGACATGCAACTAACTTAACTATCATAATCTAGATGCCCTGCCTTTGTTGCTGTCTTGTGTAACTATCTGCCACATCTTGAATCCATTGATATTGTGGTCTTCTTCTTCTCCACTCCCCCAGCACACCTCCCTCTATAATTATTTTTTCCAGACATTTATCCTCGACACCACAAGATACAAGAGGAACAAGATGAAATGAGATGGTGAGAATACTTGTTTAGTTGATTGTGTACCATGTCATTCGGCATGTTATCTCTGTGTTGCTACTTTCATCAATTGTTCTAACAGACCACACATAGGAACATCTATCTTATTATTTCAGTGCTATCCTGTTTACTTTCACTGGACATTGTGAGAGACTTGTTTTCTTTACCATAACCATAATTTGTTGTGATGTGTTCATTTTATTATGGCAGCCAGCACTGTGTGCCAGAATTTCTTCTAGTCTGAGAAACAACGGCCACTTGATCAAGCAGTTCCACATAGACTGCAGGCTAGACATTTGCTTTGAATCCACTAAATCAGGGGTTCTCAACCGGTGGGGAATTCCCCCCCAGGGGGGAATTTTGGGGTTTCCAGGGGGGGAATGAAGATTGTTTCAAGATCGTGTTAACCCTTTACAGGGTGGACCGGCCATTTCCATCCGATACGTTAAACGGGCAGAACGTCTCAAACCGGCTGATACTATTATGCATTGTAAAAACGCGATCTCTCGGCTTTTCGATACTTCCGACGGCTACTTTCGCTTTCGCCGACAGCTTGACAACGTGGCCGCCATTTGTAAAGCGCGTACTATGAATTTGAACCAACTTTGACAGACTTTTTATGATAGTTTTCAGGGTTTTTACGCTGTTTTTCAAAACGGATTTCGGCTATTCTTCAAGTGATAGCCGAGATTTCTCTCTGTTCAATTTAAGTGACATTAAAAGCATGAAGTTGACTATTAATCGGAGCTAGATATCAGTGCAAAGCGTTACTTTGCATTTAGCAATCTGAGTCGGACTTTAAAGAAAGTGATTATGATTCTGAAAATGTTTGTAAATTGCCGTATATATGACGGAAAATCACAAACAACATGCCGTATTTCGTAAATATTTGTGTTCATATATGGATTACCGACAACAATCACGTGAGTAACATATTCTGCATGCTTTTCCCTTCATTGTGTTGTTTATTTAACTAAAATCGGTTGACTAACACCTTATTTGTGATGTTTTTACTAACGTGACCCGAAATTTTACCGAATCTGAAAAAATCTTGCCCGTTCAGGGCTACAAAATAGACAAGCGTCTGCCCTGTAAAGGGTTAATACAAGAACCGATTACTTGATCTTGTTTTTCCCTTCATACTTTACAGTTCTGTACGTCTAACCCTTCTAAACTTCATTTTATAAAGTAAGTAGACCCACAAATCACGTTTTATGTGGACGTCTAGACTTGTTTTGGTATGTGCTTCCATTATTACATATACTGTGTAGGGGCGGGAGGGGGGAGATTTTTAGGTAGGAAATACGAAAGGGGGGGAATGACGTTCTGAAAATATGGTGAAGGGGGGCACGGGCCAAATTTTTAGGTAGGAAATACGATAGGGGGGGGGGGGGGGAAATGACGTTCTGAAAATATGGTGAAGGGGCCTCAGGCCAAAAAAGGTTGAGAACCACTGCACTATACCTTACCAAGGATCAAACACACATTCTATGATGCGTGAGGTGAACATTCAACCTATCAGCCATCCGCTTTGTGTTATTTGGTCTGAACTCTTTCTTCCCACTTTCAGTCGTTACTGTCGATTCTTGCAATTAATCACATTACATTTACAATGCTCTTGACATTTGAGTTCTTCTTGATATTTTATTTAATTTATATATTATTTGTCTTTGTGCTGTTGTTCTCTTCTACCCAAGAAAGCTGAGGAAAATAAGTTTGTTGTCTTGGTTTCTAAGAATCGACATAAATTATGGGCAAACTCACAGATATTCCAGTAATAAAATATAAACTCTGCTTTCAATGGTTTAGTATAAAAAAAATATATATATATAAATTTTGCTTTCAATATTCTCATTCATTCATTCATCAGCATGTCCTTTGCAGTACCTCGCTCCCATAACAACCTCCTCGAAAACCTCTTGATCATAAGCAAGATGTCCTGCGTCCAATACACCCATCTGGAGATCATCAGCCACATCCTGCAACCATCTTCTCTCTGGCCTTCCTCTTCCTCTCTTCCCAGGTATATACCACTCCATTACTGTTTTCTCCAAACTTTTGTGAAGTTTCAAGTGACCAAAATATTTCAATTTTCTTTGTTTTATCGTCTTTAATAGCCAACCTTCTTCAATATTCAGCTCTTGAAGTATGGATGCATTTGTTCTTTTCTTTATCCAAGATATTCTTAGAACTCATCTATAACATTTATATTAAAAGGCAATTATGCGCTGTTCAGCTTGTTTAGTAAGTGTTCAGGTCTCACAGGCGTATGTTGCAATGGGAAAGTTGTATGCTCAAATCTAAATTTTGTGGTTCTATCTGTCCCACTCCATAATTTATTCAGTTGTTTTAGTCTTTGAAGAGCAATAGATATTCGTCTTTTAATTTCTTTCATTGTGTCACTATTGTTGGTAATCAATGACCCAAGATATTCGAAATTTTCCACCACCTCCAATTTTTCCTCATGAACATATATTTCTTTCTCCATAGTAGTTTTATCTGTATGTATTATCTTTGCTTTTGCTATGTTAAGATATAAGTTGTGATTTTCATTATTCAATTGGGTTGAGGCTATTAGTTTTCTATACCAGTCTGTGTTGTGGATAGCAATACAATATCATCAGCATACCGAATCTATGTATGTCATGATCACCGATATTTAGGGCATCATATTGCTCCATGTACATATCATCTTTGACATTTCTCATTATATTTTCAGCGTAAAGGTTAAACAAATAGGGGGACAGCACACAGCCCCGACAGACTCCTTGCTTGATGTCAAACCAATCTGATGTCTCGCCATCTATTCTAAACGCTGCTTGTTGGTCTAGATAAAGCATTTTAATGAGTTGTATTAAATGTGATGAAAAGCCCACATTCCTCATGATTTACCAAAGTTTCTGATGTTGTACAGTCAAATGCCTTTGAATAATCCACAAAAAATGAACATGGGTTCATATTAAATTCTCTGCACTTCTCTATTATTAAACGCATGTTGAGTATGTGATCTCTTGTTCCTATTCCTTGTCTAAATCCAGCTTGAACCCGTTAATTTCTTCTTCCATTTTCTTACGAAATCTTCCCATTATGATTTTAGTAGAATTTTACATGCATGACTGATCAGAGCAACAGGACTATATTTGGTGCATAATTTCAGTGGTATTGGAATGAAGATAGTTCTCTTCCAATCTTTTGGCCATATACCATATTTCCATATCTTTTTACGTAATGCGTGTTTGTATGCTTTCTTCTCCTCCCACTTTAATTAGTTCAGCTGGTATCTCATCACACCCAGGTGATGTACCATTCTTCAGGTTCTTTATTGCCCATGCAGTTTCATCTAATGAGGGTTCAGGTTCTGTTTGCTGTCATTGGTTCATGTATCTCACTTATATCCTCACTGTCATTCATATCATACATTCCACTGCAGTATTCTTGCCATCTTTCTAGAATTTGTTTAGATTCTGTTAAGGTATTTCCCAACTTGTCACAGATAACATTTAATTGAATGTTCAAGTAAAACATATAAACTCTATAAATGTTCTAGTAACAAAAATATAAACTCTACTTTCAATGTTCTAGTAAAAAATATAAACTCTGCTTTCAATATTCATTGAGACATGGTGGCACAGTGACTAATTTTCTGACTCACCATCAATCATCAGCAGTGGTAGATCTGCACTGTTTATACCAGTATGACTTGGAGGACCAGTCTGGCCATGTAACATTGGTACCAGATAATTTGAGGTATTTCACAAGAAAGAAAGGTAGCAAGGAAGAGAGCTAGTCACCATCTCACCTTATTAAGCTATGACCTATTATATGTTAAGGCTATCAAGACTAACACATCATCCCCTTATGACAACATCTGCCACAGAATAACCTTTACCTCTACTCTTATTTTTATTTTGGAAGGCATACCTGGTGTTTTATTTCCCGATAGACCCCTTTTCTTAGAGGCATCAAGAGGTGAGTTATCCAGTGGCTGCTGAAATCCCTTTGAAGACATGGGAGTAAGTGGTGGACGCACAGGCCTGAAAGCTGTGCTGGTGCCAGTGTGTAGAAACAATTGACCCCGCTTTTGAAAGTCCCTGTTGTCCCCTGATACTGCTGTGGAGTGACGCAAAGTTATGTACTCTTTTGTGACAGATAGCATAAAAGTAGAAGTGAACGACCTGTTATTTGCCTGCAGGCATATTCGGTAAATGTTAAAAGTATTTTTTTTTCAAGTAAACGACTCTTTAACACACCTTTGACACTTTGGGCATCATCATCATCATCATGTGCCATGCTGATAAGCGTGGGCGGTCATGTTTCGCCATCTTACACGATCACCAGAGTCATGGATTAGCTGTGTTCTTGTCTCGACCATCCATATGGCCAAGCCATCCAGGTATTTACTTCTCACATTGGGCATATGGTCGTTTTTAAAACAGTGAAAGACCATTTTGCACGCCTTAACTGGGCATACAATGCTAGACCCACATTTTCAAAGACCAATGGGCACTCCCTTGGGCTACCTTTACATCCCAGAACATTTCCAGGTACCTATTTTAGGATTGTGAAACCCAACAATGACGACAAGTAAAATAGTACAATCTATCACTTCATCATTGTAACCGTTGCTAGTTTCTGTAGGCAGGTATTTGTTGAGAGTTGAAGCTTACAGGCTGCTTACACTGGTAATTGTACACAGTGTAGAGGCTAAGCTGTCTTTATTTCATAATGTTACATCAGGGTATGGACAATGTCACAATTACTAAAGAAGAACATTGGAGCTGTTGAACTTAAACAATCCAGACAAATTCTTAGAATATCCTGGAATAAGAAGAAGAGAAATGCTGACAATTTAAACGATCTGAACACGAAGAAAATTGGCTTATAAACTGCATCATGTCTCAGAAAGTGATATACTTTGGCCACAGTAACCATCACCATGGTTTGGAGAGAACAATGATGGAAAGACTGGTTCCTGGAAGAACAGGCAGGGGTCAACCACCCAAAAAATGGACACAGGAAATTGCAGATTCCCCATCATCTCATCTCATCTGGTTCCTCTTGTACCTTGCTGTGTCAAGGTGAAGCAAACACAGCAGAGTGTGTGCCCATTTATTTGTTTCATTTGTTTCTTGTAGGACTTGGTCATTGGTTTTTCTGTCTGCCCATGGTATTCTTTGCATTTTCCTCAGAAACCACATTTTCACAGCTATGAGATGTTTTTCAGCTTGTTTGCTCATTGTCCACACTTCACATCCATACAAAAGTACAGGCTCTATGTAGCACCTCACCACTCTTTTTCTCATTGCAATTGACATCTGTTTAATGGTCAGTATGTTTTTCATCTTACAAAAGGCTACCTTCACCATGGTGATTCTTCTTCTTCTTCTTCTGCTGCGTTCATCCGGAGTTTTTTTTTTCGGACGTGACTGCGTTGTGCCTGTTTACAGCAAAGTTGTGTTCTTGCGCCATTAGGCCGACACATCCGACTTCTGCGGGCATTTGTTGACCGAGTTAACCTTCCCGGGATTCTTGTTCTAATCTCTTCAAGACATCTCCCATCTGATGTTATGACTGTTCCGAGATAATTGCACCAATTCACTTGTTTAAGAATATTATCATTTACTTGTATTTTGCATTGTGGTATTTCCTTCTTCCTAGTGACGACCATAATCTGTGTCTTCTTACAATTCAATTCTAACCTTAGTTGTTCACTGTGTGCAACAACCACATCTACTAAATGTTGCAGATCCTGCTCATTTTCTGCAATCAATACTGTATTATCTGATCCTGCTCATTTTCTGCAGTCAATACTGTATTATCTGCATATCTAATATTATTGATGTTTCATCCCCCATTGATAATTCCTTTCATATCTTCCATATTTCTGAAAATATTTTCACTGTACAGGGAAAAAAGATCTAGAGACATTACACATCCCTGTCTCACACCTCTCTTAATAGGCTGATACTGACCTACTTCATTATCAATTCTGATGGCAGCTTGTTGTTTCCAATATATGTTTCTTACAAGTCTAAGGTCTTTCCCATCTATTTGTAGATCTGCAAGCATATCTATCATGTTGATATGTCTTACTCTATAGAAGGCCTTTGTGTAGTCAACAAAGCAAAGATGTAGATCTTTATTTACTTCTATTACTGTTCTCAGCATATACACAGCATTTACTTTACCCTTGCCTTCTAGAAACCCACATTGTTCTTCTCCTATTTCAGGTTGTATTTTCCTCTTAACTCTTTGCATCATAATTCTTAGCAAAATCTTCATGATGTGACTCATTATACCCGGGAAGGCTAACCCGGTCAACAAATGCCTGCAGAAGTCGGATGTGTCGGCCTAACGGCGCAAGAACGCAGCTCTGCTGTAAACAGGTACAACGCAATCACGTCCGAAAAAAAAACTCCGGATGAACGAAGAAGAAGTGACTCATTATACTAATTGTTCGATGCTGATCATATTCCAAGGCTCCTGATTTCTTTGAGATTGCAATATATACAGAATTACATAATTCATGAGGTATATCTCCAGTATCATATATTGTGTTCAGCAGTCTGGAGACTTGATCTATTCCATATTCTTCTAAATTATTAATCATTTCTGTTGTGGTGTTGTCTGAACCGGGGGTCTTGCCAGTTGTCATTCTCATCAAATGTTAGAGTTTACTGAAATATATAAAACCTGTTCTACTGTATAGCAGTAAATATTATGACAGTGAATTTTGGAATGTGAGTGAGCAAACTGGAGCATCTGGAGGTGCTTGGAGGCACTGAAGATGCTTCGATGGCAAATGCTGCAAAAAACTTGAACTACCAGAGTAACTAACATAAGTAGAACAGTATATATGACAATAAGAAAGAAACAATGTTTTTTGGTACTGTAATAAGAAAAGAAGCATAGAAAAATATCTTGACAACTGGAGAGATCAGCTGTAGAAAAGGCAGAAAGAGAGAAATGAAGGATGAAGATAAATCAACAGAACTGATCCAAAACACTGAGGATTGAAATCTGCAGTGATACAATAATACCATTTGGCAGGGCACATGATCATATGATTAGAACATTCACAGAACTTTCATACTTTATGTTCTTGAATAAAGTAAAAGACAAACAGCATACACAGAGGTCCCTACCTGAGTATATTTGATCACTAGAAGACACTTGCTGGGCAATCCTGGCTAGATTCTGTAACTGTGAAGTGACTTCAGCATGCTTGGGAGGCAGTTGTGATGATTGATCAGCGTGCGATGGGACATGAGCTGAGGGCGGTGAAGCCCCATAGCGACGATGAACTGTACTGTTGGATGGGGATGTTTTTATACTTCTGGGTTTCTGCGCTGTGGTGTCATCAGGAAAGAGTTTGGATGTAGGCTGTGATGCCAGCTTTAAGCTGTCCTGGTGAAAATGTTGGCTTATCATATACTTGGGTGGTCTTGGAGGTGTGAGGTATGGTGGTAGGGCTGTTGATGTGGGAAAATGAAACATTGACGATGATGATGGTGCAGAAGACAAGCTTGAGTAGAGAGCAGCTGGAAACAGGTTGGAGCCATCTGGATGTGAACATGGAAGTGAACAAGTAGGAGAAAATAAATTAGCCATACTGGGAGATGGCTGGCAAGAGATATGAGGTGATCGTCTTTCACTGGAGTGAAAGGGAGATAAAGGATAAGGTACCTGTGGAGCTGACAAGTACGAGAGCAAACTGTGCTCCAGTGTGTGAGTATAGTAACCTGGCATGGATGCAGACCTAGATAACTGAGGTGGTTTGACACGTTTTGTACTTGCATGTCTCTGATCAATTTGCTTTTCAGGTCTCCTCTCGGTGTCAACGTGAGGTAGTAGTTTTATAGGACGGGAAAAAGACCTTGAACTCTCCATGAATGATTCATGTTCAGGATGGTATTTGGGAGGCAAGCAGGTCTGAGCATCTGCCCGGGGAAAGGAAATGTTTGGAGATGGGGCACGGTGACGACCTGAGGTGTTTAGCAAAGCATGTGATTGAGATGATGATGCCAACTCTTGATGATAATGAGGTGAATGTTTTGAGGGTGTCTGAGCAGATGCTGGATTTGGTACAGGCGATGAATGGTAAGTTGACAGTGGTAACTGTTGGTTAGAGTGGTGTACCTTGCTTTTTTGTGGTGATCTGTCAGCACAAACTTCTCTAAGTAACTGATTTGCAACATCTGCTATATATTCATCTGCGCTCATATTTTTTAATGAACTTGATGAACTCTGGTGAATGATGCTCTTTATGGAGGTAAAATTATCTTCTCTGTGTGGAGATTTTGTTGTGCCACCAGTATTAACAGATGAGGACAAATCCAGCTTTTGGCTAGGTTGGCTATATAAAGGCACCTTACTTGTTGTGGAGTCCATGTCACTTTTATCAATGCTGGAGAGTACAGTGTGATACACTGATGCTGATTTTGGACAGGAGCTAATGCTGCTGGGGGAAAGCAGACTTGTAGTGATAGGAGAGTGCTTGTACTCTGCAGGTAGAGCGCTTGACTTGAATGAGTCCTGCAAGGCCTTTTCCAGCAGGTTTAGAGGAGCTGGCATGACATTCGGCTGTGATAAAGCAGACGGGGCCAGAGATCTGGTTTGTGAAGCCTGCGCTAATGAATTATTGGCTTGTTGAGAGGCTTGGATTAGTGAATAGTATAAAGAACTTGCCTGAGATATCTGAACTGGTGAGGAGATGGATGTTCTGGGTGGCTGTGGTATGGGTTCAGTTTGTAAGTTTACAGTCCAAACTGGAGGTGCTTCAGAGGTGGCTGGGGTAGAACTTTGAAAAGGACAGGATGAGACACTGATTCTAGGAGACTGAGATGTATGTGCTGAGCTATGAGTTTGAGAAATATGAGAGGATACAGCAGTAGTTGTGCGTGATGTGTGTCCTAGTCCTGAGCCTTGTGCTGGAAGAGTGTGTGTCAAAGAGGATGAAATATTGCCTTCTGAAGACTGGTACTGTTGCTGTGAATCTTGAACTTGAATACTATGAATAGGAGGGAGTAAAACACTGGCTTTGTGTGATGAGTGGGTATGCAGGGGACCTTGGGTTTGAGCTGTGTGAGCTGGAAGAGTTGATGTGCGACCTTCAGGTGTATATTCATGGATGACAGCTTGCGAATACTGAGCATCATTTGGTAGATCCAAAGCCTCAAGGGCGCCACTTGTGGTGGAAACAGCCTGCCCAGGGGCACTACAAACTTTATGGAATGCAGGCAAAGTTTTAACAGAAGACACATCTTGGTCGCAGTCTGGCATTACTGAAGGTACAATTTTAGCCTCTGTTTGTGCAGGAACTACTGCTGAGCTGGAACACAGGTTGCTCGTTTTATACTGAAATAGCTTGTCTGGACTAGGTGATGCCTCTGCTGGATCGGAATTGACTTTAGGTATGCTTGAGAATGTATTCTGAGACTGAAAGGTCAGCTGGTTGAGACCATCATCTGATAGTTGTGATGTCCCGGTTTCAAGCAGCAGTGAAGATGTATAAGTGCCCCCTTTTGAGCTCATTTCAACTTGTTCCCTTTGTGGGATGACTTTCTCATACATTTCTTGCATTTCCAAATCTATGACAGTAGAGAGGACATTATCCAGTGTTTTTGCATCACGTAGCTCTTTAAAGTCCTCATCATTTGTCTTGAGTAATAGTTCTGGCCTGAAGTCTGCTTTTCTTATGTCTTTGAGACTCAGAACCGCCATATTCATGTCTTCGTCCTGTAACAATGGAACATCATTCATATCTACTGCATCCAACTCAAGGTCATCAGCCATTGGTTCGTTCATATCTGAAACTGGGTCATTAGTCACTTTACTAATGTCTGTACATTCAAGAGTAGTAAAGACATCACCAGCCGCCATGTCACCTTGAATACGCTTCATAAGGGCAGATTCCTTAGCACTGTCCCTGATGTTCAGTGATTGTGGTATCATTGGAATTCTGCTATCTTTTTTGTTGCCACCTTGGAAAGTAGGGTTTGCATCAGAAAATGCCAAATCAAATGCAGCTTTTTGAACTGATGGTGAAGACAGAGGCTTTTGTCCTCCTTTCTCTGCATGAATTGGTGAGGGCTGTTTGTCCGGAGGAGCATTCTCACCCAGAAATGCCTGATGATCCAAAAAGAAATAGTCCCTAAGATCAACTTCAAGTGCCAAGCTCTGTAAGAAAAAGCAATAGTTGCACAAATAAATTGCTTGTCAAATTATGATATAAAACCGAAAAACAAAAGAATCTAACCATTTACTAATGTAAAAGACAGAACTTTCCTTAAGCCATACAACTGAATCTTTTCTTATTCTTCAACTTCTTCTGCTTCTGCCGTGTATTCCCCAATGGGGATTAGCCCCTCAACCTACTTATGCCAAGCCAAGACTTGGTTCATGATTTGGGTGAATTTTGCAGCTGAAGTTTTCTATGAGATGGGGAAGCCAGTCCCACAGCCACCCAGCCCTCCTTAGTCAGCTCTTAAGGCAGGTATGGTAGAGTACAATGCTGCCGATCTTTGCTTCCATTATGGGTACCAGTAACACATGGGTGACTTAATTAAAAATGTATATAATATTAAATATTAAAATGAAGAACGTTATGTGCAATATGTCACTGTCCTTGAAAGTTAGAAAGAGTTCTTGCATGTTACATAGAATCAGTTTTAACATACTGCTGCAAATCCCGGACAATTAATAAACAGGCGAAAAAATCCCTGGAAGCCGTGGAGATGTGGTTTCATAGAAGAATGCTGAAAATTAATTGGACAGCCAAAATGGGCAATCGGGAAATTTTAAGGGAAGCTGAGTCGCAAAGACAACTTATCACAAACATCAGAAAGAGGCAATCATTGTTTTTTTTTGGCCACCCACGTAATGAGAAGATCAAAACTGGAACATGATGTGACAACCAGAAAGATTTGCAGAAGGAGAGATAGAGGAAGACAGCGTGAGAAGATTCTTGACAGTCTAGTGTCAGGGCACGGAAGGGAGTCAAAACACAAATTGATCAATGAAGTTGGAGATCGTAATTTATGGAGAGGCATGATCGCCCATGCCAGCTGGCAAGGCACTGGATGATAATATTACTTCTTTGCGAAATATGATTTATAGTGTTATTTTTATTTTGCTCGCTCACTTTGAACTAGTGTAGTCCATACACACTATTTATACTAGTGATGGACTGAATTTTGCGTGTGGATTAGCTTTCCCTATTAACAGTGTGCCTCGCAGTCAGGTGAACCACTCCGACTTCAGAGGTAACTGTTATATTATTTTATTACATACCTTTATTGAGTGGATTGGGGATGTATAGGTGGTTAGGGAGATGTGTGTGTGTGTGGGGGGGGGGGGGGAGATTTCAGTTGGTGGGGATGTGTGTGTATGGTTTGGGGATATGTGAGTGAATGTGCGATGTGTGGGTTGGTGGGGGATGTGTGTGCGTGGGTGGGGAATATGTGATCGATGGTGGTGTGGCTGGGGGATGGGTGGTTGGAGGTGTGGGTGGGGAGAGGATGTGTGGGTTAGGATGTGTATGTGGGTGGGCATGGGATGTGTGGGTTGGTGGGGGATGTTTGTGGGTGGCGAGTGTGTTTTGGTTGGGGGAACAGGTGAGGGCAGTGTGTGTGGGTGGGGGATGTGCAAGAGGGGGATGGGTCGGTTGGTGGGGTATGTATGTGTCCCTGGGTGTGTATGTGTGTGGGTAGGTGGGGGTGTGTGTGTGGGTGGGGTGATCTATGGGTAGGTGGGAGATGGGCCTCATAACATGGTAATTTGCCTTGTTTATGTTTACAACATTCATTTCACAATGTTTATTTTTCTTCCTATGTAAATGTATAATGCTCTTGATGAATAAAAGACGAGTGATTGGAAGGGCTGAATGTAAGATGGGCCTGCGTGCCCAATTTGTGACCCTTTTAAAATAAAGTTGATTTTATTTGATTTGTATAGAACAGTGTGCAACCAATTTGTGTTTCTATGCCATTTGAAAAACAGAACATGGCATCTGTTCTTATACAAATGAATTACCTGAAGTTACTCTTACCCGGGGAATGAAATAAAACACGTAGTGAGGAAGAAAACAAGGCAGTTGCAACTCATAATACTCCCAGTGGAGTCTAGGTCCTCAACCTACTGACACCAAGCCTTTTGTAGGCTTGTTCATGAGAGGCAGATTGTGCAGCTAAAATATTCTACAACATGAGGTAGCCAGTTGTGTGCTAACTCTACTTAGTCATCTCTTATGTTGTGCTTAGTATGTGACAGTCTAACTATTCTTTGCTTCCCCAACTGGGCCTTGGTAACGCACTGGTGTACTGAATGAATCAAGCAAAAATTGGCTCACTTTGTCTGAACTTACTTTAGGGGGGTTACTGCTGACTGCAAAGTCATACAAATCAATCAACTGCTCCCCAACGTTTTTCCACCTGCATGAGAGATGGGAAATAAGCATTATATCTGCATAAGTAGCAGAACACATGATGTAATCTTATATTCTTTGCAACAGTGGTCAAGAAACAATTACATAATCAATTTAATGACACATTGAAACATACATTATATATCAATTAGAACAATGCAAACAACAAGCCATGATCTTCTTCAACTGCAACACACTGAATTGTGATAAAACGACAAGGATGATTTCAGAATGCTGACCTACACCCTCAAGGAGGAAAAGATGGGGGCATACACAATTACTCACTTGTCATAAACCATGTTCCACTACACTACACAGAATCAAATATGGAGCAAGCCATCAATGCCTTTCTCACCACCAGCACAATTACAACCAAGCTTGCATGATCATTGTGTGACAATAATGTGAGATACCAGCAAAAATAAAAGTAACAAGACGTTTTGGCATCATAACACCAAAACATACAAACAATACAACACCAACTTCTTCCCGCATTAACAAGTGTTAATTGTTAATAATATCCCAACCTCCAAAAGTGTCAATTTAAAGTATAACACCATTAAACTCCATTTGCTGATGGGTCTGAGACTTAAACATGTAAGCAGCCCGACCTGAAACCAACTTAGTTTGAGTTTCTCGCTAAATATTTGAATTATGCTTAGCCAGTGGGAGGGCATGATACAGGGAGACCTTAGTCATGTGTGAGAAGTGCACAGAGATGTATAATTTCATTTATTCCTCCTTGAGGTTGGAGGCCGGCATTTTGAAATCAACCAAGGCATTGCATCACGAAGCTCCTGTTTTAGTAGGTTTCAGCATGAAGCCAATGTTTAAACTCGCAGTAAGTTCCAAGAATACTGGCTATACAATTTCAGTTCCAGAGATTTTCACAGGTTTGATGTATCAGTACTCCTAAAGACTGTGGGTTGTCCAGCGTTTACGTTGAGACATTCCACATCTGGTATCCACTGATAAGTCCAGCATTTGCTTTAAGACATTCCACATCTGGTATCCATGGATAAGTCCAGCATTTGAGTTGAGGCACTCCACATCTGGTATCCATGGATAAGTCCAGCAATTGTTTTGAGACATTCCACATCTAGTATCCATGGATAAGTCCAGCATTTGTTTTGAGACATTCCACATCTGGTATCCATGGATAAGTCCAGCATTTGCTTTGAGACATTCCACATCTGATATCCATGGATAAGTCCAGCATTTGCTTTGAGACATTCCACATCTGGTATCCATGGATAAGTCCAGCATTTGCTTTGAGACATTCCACATCTGGTATCCATGGATAAGTCCAGCATTTGTTTTGAGACATTCCACATCTGATATCCATGGATAAGTCCAGCATTTGCTTTGAGGCATTCCACATCTGGTATCCATGGATAAGTCCAGCATTTGTTTTGAGACATTCCACATCTGATATCCATGAATAAGTCCAGCATTTGTTTTGAGGCATTCCACATCTGGTATCCATGGATAAGTCCAGCATTTGTTTTGAGACATTCCACATCTGGTATCCATGGATAAGTCCTTCACGCCCTTGATCCTGGTGTCATGCCAGTATTCTATGCAATTTCTAGATAAAGTCAGTCTGTATGGAAGTTTTATATTAATCCCTGAATGGAAATTCCCCATGTTGGGGTAACAGGATTCCCCATCACTTGGCCTTGTCCTATCAATAGAGGGAGGACCTGAAGTGCATTTTTAAAGGAATAGGACGCATTCAGGTTGGTTGCCATTAGGTTCTTCTGTTGGTTACAGATCTCTGTACAAAATTTTTATCTCCTCCTTTTGTGAGGGATTTTTGGCCACACCACATGGTGAGAATGCAATCTGCACTTGCCTCTTTCTAAATACGATGTCAGTTTGTTCTCATTCTCTCTCTGCTGCAGCCTGTCCATTTGCCAGTCTTCGCAACAGATTTCTAAATATCTGTTGAACTGTTCTCGTACTGCAAGATCTGTTCCTTTGTTGTTTGGCAACTATTAATTTAGTAAGTTTATAAGGCCCCATTATTCAATAGGTCTCTGTGACAGGAAACCACTGTAAAGTAATCATTGATGAAGACAAATATAAAATAAATATTCGAGACTCCAGTGAGATATTATCTTAGCAATACAGGCTGCATTTACTACTTACGTAAATGGAGTCAGTGGTTTCCTAAATGTCAAAGGCTGCAGTTCCTTTTCTTGATGCTCCAATATCAACTGGCGTCTAGTTGCTCTAAACTTCAGAGCTTCATTGATATACTAGGAGAAAATAAATTCTACACTGTAAAATTGTACACCTGGAAACAGACAACTCTTGTTGCTCTGAACTTCAGGGCTTCATTGAAGTATTAGGAGAAACTAGATGCTACAATGTAAAACTATACTCTTGGAGACAACTCTTGTTGCTCTAAACTTCAGGACTTCATGGATGTACTCCCTCCATCCATCATGTACCATGCCGGTAAGCGTGGGGGATCATGTTCTGCCATCTCACTCGATCACCAGAGTCGTGGATCAGCTCCGTGTTTCTGTCTCGACCATGCCACAAGGCCAAGCCATCCAGGTTCTTGCTTCTAGGTCTTCCCCTTGGTCTGTTCCCCTCGATCTTACCAGTTGTCACCAAGTTCTCCAAATCATTTCTTCTCATAACATGCCCAAAAAATTGGACTGTCTACGTCTAATGTCTCAAATCAGTTTATGATCTTCATTTGTTTCTTGAAGGACTTGTTCATTGGTCTTTCTGGCTGTCCATGGTATTCTTTGCATTTTCCTCAGAAACCACATTTCTACAGCCATCAGATGTTTTTCAGCCTGACTGCTCATTGTCCAAGCTTCACATCCATATAAAAGTACAGGTTCTATGTAGCACCTCAACACTCTTTTTCTCGTTTCAATTGACATCTTTTTATTGGTCAGTATGTTTTTCATCTTGCTAAAGGCTACTTTTGCCATGGCGATTCTTGTTCTAATCTCTTCAAAGCATCTCCCATCAGATGTTATGACTGTTCCGAGATAATTGTACCTATTCACTTGTTGAAGAATATTCCAATTTACTTGTAAATTGATGTACTAGGAGAAAATAAATGCTACAATGTAAAACTATACTCTTGGAAACAGGTAACTGAATGCCATGAATATATCAATGTTTGATTAGTTATTGTAATGTGGGTTCCTCTTCTTTTGCTTTATGTGGTGTAGAGCAGTGGTCGAGGTGTCTGTCTTCAGTAGAGCTGTGTTAACACCCACCCCACCCCCCCCCCCCACCCCACCCCCCCACCCCCAGCCCAGGTAATGTTAAACCATGGGAGCAGCTGATGTGAATTGAACTTGAGAGTAGCTGGCAGATGCTTGTTGTTTATGGTCTCATGCTTGCAACGATAAGCAGAGGATCTTTTTAGAGACAATGGCTACGGTCACTGATGAGTATGGTCACTGCCAAGGAAAGCAATGGCAGGCAGACTAAAGTATACTATAATAGCTAATGCTAACATTTCTAGTTCTGTCTTATAGTAACAACACTTCTATCTGATTGTGTAATATATATATATATACAGATAATTGCTAGAGGTGTGAAATGCTAATGAATCTGAGGTGACCAGTTCCTTTCCTCCCAAACCTTACCTTTCTATACACAAGCTGTGATAGGGTAGTGGTCGGTGCGCTCACCTAGCAACACAATGATCAGAGGCTGTACCACTAGGTGTGGCCCTCAACTGACCCAACCTTATAGTTGGTTGGTTGGTTAGAATCCTTTGGAAGACGAGTTTTAACTCTCAAGTACTATGCATTAGCATTCAGGTCATCTAAGCTCTGATAACTTGCATCAATTGGAGTAAGGCAGGTGTGGTGACTTTTCTTCTGACATGGTACCAAAGTACTATCTCCATGGACACTGTGATGCTTAACTCTCTTTTCCTTCACCTAGTTCAAAACACTAGCACAGTGTGCAAGACTAGTACCAGGACTGAACATCAATTGCAGAGAGAGTCACGGCTAACTCACTTTGGTCTATTCTGTAGTGGGTGGGTATTGAAATGTGTCACTAAAGATGCAGGTGAGAAGACTTGGAATGCATGCCTTTTTTCTGCTGATTAAAGGGTTGTGGCAAAGTCATTACTGAGGAAAACAGGACATACCAAATAACCTTTAGCAGGAGAATAGAGATGGAAAGTATCATTATGGCAGCGATATGGCTCTCAAATCATTAACACAGGCGATCACTGTCTGTGACTCAGTCCATGCTCTAAAAAATAAAACACGATAATGATTGTGGCATGAGTAGCTGCTACTTGTGCATGTCTCAAATCTGTGAGAACTTTAGTCATATTGTCCAGGTCATGTAGGGATGTCTGGATGCTTGCCTGTCAGCCCAATGGTCATCGTTCACATTCACATAGAAGCACATTTTTGTTTATTGACCTGGGAATCCCAGATCAACTCAGAATAAAATGGGCAGCAGGAAATATCTTAGGAAGTGAAGGAGTGATATTGACCACATTACCCCTGGAATGTCAGATGGACTATACAAATATAAGGCAGAATTTTGTTTAGCTTGCTTTGAACTCAAGTGTAGTCCATACACATGCTACTACTTATGTAGTGCACTGGACTGATGTTTGCATGTGGATTAGCTTTCCCTGTTACCAGTGTCCCTCGCCATCAGGCGAATCCACTCTGACTTCAGAGGTACTTGTAATTTATACCCCCAAGTCAAGGACGAGAAGTCAACATTTTAGTCCACTGACTGGTGTAGGGGTTGAACCCACTACCTCAGCATCAGCACATGGGAAGTCGAAGAGCAAGCACTCTTATCCATTAGGCCATACTGACCTCCTAAGGTATATAAAATGGTTGATTATTTCTTTAAACGCAGAGATTTGTAGAACACGAAAGAGCTGACATTCTGACTTCACAAGCACTATTCATTGATACTTGAAGATGCACGAAGGGAATAAACTATTGGAAGTACATGACAGCTTGGTGCATGGGAAAACATGTTCATAGCTGCCAAAGCGGAGAAATAAGTATGGAACTAGATGTAGTGGACGCAAACAAGAACGGGTCCACTGTGTAGATAAGCAACTCACAAGGGGAACAATCAACATCTACTCTTTGATTTCTACTGAGACTGAGCACTTATGGGATTGTACACAGTGAAGTGATGTAGATTCTTAATCACAATCTATGTAACTCACGGAAGCATAGCGGCTAGACACTTGCCTGTTAGCCAGTGGCCACGAGTTCAATTCTGGACACTCTTTCGAATAACGGTCCCAAATTATTTAGTGTAAAAAATATCTCTTACAGGGCCTCATTAGATAATGTTGTAGGCCACTTCTGGTTCAGTGTGTCGTTGAACTGCTAGACTGATCAATGGATGCAATACATGTTTCCTGGGCCCGGAGGGCCCTCACTGTCGTCGGAGTGTATATCTATATCTTGTACGTACGTATTTCCACATATAATTGATAGGTATACACTCAAACGACACCGACGGCCCTCAGGGCCCAAAAACTTGTATTGCATCCATTGATCGGTCTAGCAGTCCACCACACACACTCAATAATGTACATAATAAATAACGGTACCAAATTATTTATTGTACGTACGTATTTCCACATATAACTGTCAAATATTTAGTACATTTATTATTGGTACATATTTCGATTTTCTCAGTTCTATATTTTAGTTTGTAGTGTTTAATATTTTTATTATATCACCTAATGAGGCCCTGTAAGGGATGCTTTTTACAAGAAATAATTTGGGACTGTTATTCGGAAGAGTGCCCAATTCTGCATCGGATAGATTGTAAAACAAGAGTCCCCAGCTGCCATGTCTGCACCAACCTTACATGGGTACCAGTAAATGACTAGGGAAGTAGAAGTGGCCAGTACAATACTGACCCATACCACCCACTGCATGCCTGTTGGTCTACACAAACGTTGGCCTAGCACCATGTGCCCAGTGCGCCAGGTACAAGTAGGCATGTACCATGTTTCTTTACCTTCTTTGTAACTACACGTAATTCGCAAACTGCAATGGCGAACTACTGAACGTAAACTTGCCCTGGAATCATGAACAGCCAAAAATTGTTGAGGTTGACTGATACGTCCTGTAAAGGATATGCAACAACTTTTTTTTTTAAATTCACAAACCTCTTTGGCTTCATCTGCATCCACAGCTATCATATGAATCTTGGGATCACTGCAATATTGTAACCACAAAGTCAGTAAATGCTAATATTTATGTTAAAATATTACTTTATTTGGTATACAAACGTGAAAACAAACACGTATGCTCTAAACATCTGTTTATAATGTCACAAAATACTATAATACTGCAACAACTAGTAGATTAGTAAGCACAACTACAGAAAATGACAGCAAAAATATGGAGATGTCCATGGGAAGAAATAAAACAAAAAAGAAATAATACAGAACATGGATTGGAACAAACACTATCTAGAAGAGAGAAAATAATATTTGTAGGGGAACCCTTGAGGCCACGGAAAAAGCACATAAATAAATCCACAGGCACTGACTGGCACTCACAGATGCAAAGAAATGAAGTAGAGATTAGAGGACTTACTGGCAGATTCTAAACTTCTTTCCTCTACCATGAACGTCAGTCAATATATGTGTATTTATTTATGTGCTATAAGACAGAAGAAATGAACAGAAAGAAAGCTGATTTAAGCAGAAGCAAAACCAGATCTGCTATAAAGTCCACCAAATCAGAATATAAATATTTATAGGTAAACTTTCATGTTTCTACTACCACAAACAGCATCTCCCTACAGTGGACATATAATATTTATTTATAAGCGCAGTCTACTGCCTTTATGTTGAATTGTTTTACATTAGGTTAATGATGATGTGAGACTTAGAGAGCCATATAGCAACCTTAGATTTAGTATTTTAGTTTTAGTCGATGGATCAACATCACGGTACACGGGTGTAACCCATAAGTACTCCGTTCTCCTCCTAACTCAAACCTGAGTCTAGAGAAACTCAGCTCAGTGCATGAACTCCGTTGCACCGGCGAGGATCCTGAAATACTTTCGGTAGATTTTTAACTCGAAATTTTGCCCAGACACCACCGTTAGGCTACTCTTTTTCGATTTCCAACTGTCGAGGGATTTTTTACGTGCGCAACAATACACACGGGCATCTGATCTCACTACCCAGAGACCAGGGGAAATTTTATTACTAGAAGTCCACGTGAAAAATCCCAGTCCTCACCGGGGCTTGAACCCGGGACCTCCAGCACTCGAGGCGGACACCATACCTCGAGGCCACTCAGTCCTCTTGTGCCTAGCAACCTTGTTTATGCCATGACAGTGACAGTCTTCAACCATGTGTTACTGGTACCCATATAGGAAACAAATATGTAATAGTAAAACTGATCTACCATACATGTCATAAGAGACAACTAAAGAAGACTGGCATGAAATTGGCTACCTCATCCCATAGAAAACTTTAGCTGCAACACCCAGCCAATCATGAATAGGTCTACAAAGGGCTTGGCTTGGGTTGGATGAGGGCCCATGCACCACAAGGAGATAAAAAGACAGAAGAAAAAGATTAACTTTAGCTATGCATCTATTCCAGCATAGATGGTGATCAGGACAATGTGGCTGAGGTCTTCTTCACTGATCCTTCACAATTTGTCTTTTACTGTTGCTCCTGTGTGCCATATTTCCAATGTCTGGCAGAATCTAGATAGTCTTTTAGGATGAGTTCTTGTGATTGCCAGTGGCCAAGTCTCCGAGATCCATTTGGTGAATGTGTGCTGACCAGCACTGTACTGTTCTGAACCTGAAGTTTCTCCACCTCAGTTTCATAGACTGTTTGAGTAGTTTGTGTCTTTGCTTCTCTAAAACATTGGGATGTACGTGACTGCATATGGTTCCCTCTAGCTTTGCAAGCTTATCTGTCTCCTCTATTCCAGGGATACCAGTGGGCTCGCATACACTGCAGAACTAGCTTCGTTCTAAACAGCATACAAATGTGTTTTATTTCCTGGATGAGCCTGTCTTGTTTTGGGGATGAAATGGCCTAGAGAACAGACGGTCTGAGAGAAGAGATTTCTTAATTCTGAAAATCTCTATAGCTATAGTCTTTAGAGTTTCCTGTGACTTTATTCCCATTAGCTCTCCCATTCATCACATTCTAGAATTTGTGAAAAAAAAGTTAAATACTAAATCAATTTCAAGTGAGAGATAATCATACCAATATATGAATAGTTCTTTGGTCACACTGTCTAAAGATGGTTGTTCAGATAATATCTGCTTCCTGAAGGTCAAACCTTTTGGATAAGTGCAGTCTTTCTCAAGGGCTGTGCTAATGTTCTCCAGACATGCTGAAATGTGTCCAATCAAATTTTCAAACAATAATATTTGCAGACATTAAGAACCATTTCTTGACAACTTTTGAAGAAACATACAATGACAATACAAAACAAAACAACCAAGAGCAAATATTAAATTCTTAAATATGAACTCTTAGTACATTTTTATGCAGGCTGATACCAAAACTTAGTTTTTTCGCTCACGCTGTACCTTTTCCTCTATTAAAAGATTATGGATTAAGAGAATATAGCTTACAAAAACAAATGTATTGCAGTCCAGGCGACATATATGACTCAAAATCAACATGGCTCAAAACTTCCAACTAGGTCTAACAACAAATGTGCACCACAAACCAACATCCAATCAATTACTGTCAAAATTGTATTTACTGCCAGTATAGTACCTTGCGGTGTATGGTGGGGAGGGGGGGGGGGGGGGGGGGTCTTTGAGCCTGAGGAATTAAGATCACCTGGCTAGTGCAGTCATCGTGAACTGTGCAGGTTAGGATATTCTTTCTGTCCGCATGCTACTGAGTGCAAAAGATCAGGACAACAACACAGAATCAATCCAAAACTCTGGTCACCCATGCTTATCGGCATGATACATGATGATGATTGTAAAGTAAAGGCAATTCCATACAAAGTGAGAATAGTACATCTAGAAAGTACTTTGGCTGGAACCCACAGGGCAAATGAAATAGAGAAAGACCTAACACCTGGAGATGAGAATAGAGAAGAAATAAATAATATGGGAATCACATGGGTGGAGCTGCATGTGAACAAGGCAAAGGCGTTTCTTATATTGTATTTGAGGAACAATAAAAAATTACTCAAATACGCAGGTGGTCTTAGCAATTAGGTGTTTAAAACCTGGGTTATGCAGACTGAAAGTCGTCATAGTGACTGTGATCATGGAGATAACAAATGCTCCACATTCAAACAGTATTAGTGTGTGTTATGCATTTCAGGCAAAGTATGATTCATCAATTCACATCATGTGATATATAACTCTGCAGTATGCACCTGATGAGATGCAGCAAAATATGCCAGGCAATAAATTGGGCAACCTATTGTTAGTGGTTTCTATGTTAAAATCTGAAAATGTTTGAACATGTAAAGAGTAACCTGATCAGCATCAATGCTTAGCATAGAAAACAATTAATCTTTCTTTAAGTAAAATGTTACGTGTAACAATAAAACTTACAAAAACATAAAGATATCACTTGGATTCTAGTTACGGAAGGAGCAACAAAATAACAACCTGATATACCTGTTACATACCACCAAAATAAAAGTATTATTAAATTCATCAGAAAATAATCAATACCAGCAAAATTTTATGGACAGATGGAACAAGTCATTATTCTGCGAATCAGAACAAGACAAAATTGACTGCGTGTATACAAAAATCAAGATTGGCAAATCAACCATGTGCACATGGATTGGCGCCACAGACTGTAGATCACATACTCCAAGACTGCCCAAAATTTGATATATCTAGGCAAATCTTCTGGCCTAGAGAAACAACAGTGCAAGATAAACTCTATGGACCATTTAGTGAACTTAAAAAGACTGAAGTTTATACAGAAGGCAACATTGCAGATATAGACAATAAATTTCCAGCCAGCGAAAGAAGAAGAATCACTTGACTCATGAACAACATTCTCAGTTCTGCTAGAAGTTCATCTTCTTCTTACACCTGCAGATGTCATCATGAATATATCCAAAGAAAGCAGCAGTCAACATGAGCTTGTTCACATCTCTACAGAGTATGTCTTGAAATTGATCAATAACAGCAACAATAAATATGATAAACTACAGCAAAGACCATAGCCAGCATACTTAGGTAATCTCCCAAAGCGTAGGTCACTGTAATAGCATGGTCCAGGCTTGGCCAGTGGTTGGGGTTACACTGCAGAGCCTGAATGAAAACAAATTAAATAAATGTTCCAAGCAATATGTATATAACAGCACTGCAAGCAGAAAGGATGAAATCTTGTCTTTGATGAGAATGAAGTACACACATTGTAACCAGATTAGTATTCTGATAACATAACTGAACATTAATGTAGACAATAGGTTGGAAAACTCACTAAAACAGAGATGAGGGCTTTTTTTTTTTGCTGCATCAGGAAATATATGGAAAACATAAGAGTTGAAAGTAATAAGGCAGGCAGGCAAAAAAGCAGGTCAGCAAATAGACAGACAGATAGATACTGGGAAATAAGGGAAAACAAAGGAATTTAAATGAATTAAACAGATAGACAGGCAGACAATAGACAGATATTGGAAAATGTATGGAAAACAAAAGAATTGAAATTAATGATAACATTTTAATTGACTTCAATTGCACACCTGTATTATTTTACAGTTATGAATAATGAAGAATTATAGATTCATCATCATCATTATCATGTAGCAAGTCCTACACAGAACGTCGCTCTCATCACAACCACCAGGAAGATTCTCGATCATTCACCACTTCTCCAGCCGCATGAATATTCATGACCAGGATATCTGTAATGTCCTGTGTCCACTGTTGTAGTGGCTGACCCCAGCCTCTTCTTTCAGGAAAAATGTCTTTTATTACTGTTCTTTCTAACCCACTGTGACATCTTATATGACGAAAGTATTTCAATTTCCAAGACAAGATACTGTTTATAAGACAGATCTTGTAAAATATCAGTATTTTGCTTTTTCTTAATACACAGTATATGCAGGATTTATTTGTAACATTTAAGTTCAAAAGCCTCAATTGTGTTCCTTGGTGACTATGAAATGGTTCATAAATCACATTAATATTACTGAGGCTATTGGGCATAAATATACCAGATTACATCTAGTCATATTATGTGGCGTTAGTCATCATGGGGGATATAGCAGCACTAGATTTTATTAGAAAGCAGCAAGTCAAATGGTTTGGCCATGCAAGTAGGTTACCAGTCAACAGCATACCACAACAAGCAATGATGTACAGACCAGATGGAAACAGAGGAAGAGGCTGACCACGTAAATGTTGAACGGAGGGAATAGCAGAGTCCACAGGAATATCGATACATGAAGCCCATAATCGGGCACTCTCACGATGTTTATACTTCACCTCGACACCGCAAGGTACAAGAGGAACATGATGAGATGAGATGAGATGAGATGAGTCATCATGTCTGTCCATAGTCTTTTGTACTATCAATCATTTCTGATATTTCTCCATGCTATGATGTCAAACTATCCAGCATCTTCTCTCTTGGCCTTCCCCTGCTTCTTCTCCCCTCCAACTTTTCCACTGTTGTGACATACCCCAGCTTTCCCCTTTTCACAACATGCCCATAGAATGTCGACTGTCTTCTTGATTTGATATGAATAACCAGTTCTCTTTGAGAGTTAACTTCTTTTAAGATATCTTCATTTCTCTTTCTATCCACCCACAGTATTCTCATCATTCTTCTTTAAAATCACATTTCCCCAACTTCCACATAATTCCTCACTCATCTCCTAAATGTCCATGATTTGCATCTATACATCAGGATTGGCTCAATATAGCTTTCAGGAACACTTTTCCTTAACCTGATTGACAAAAACATATTGCAGAGAATAGTCTCTGTGGTGAAGTGGTCAAGCCGTCTGCCTCGCACTCCAAAGGTTGTGGGTTTGATTCCGGGCTACGTCTTTCGGTTCACAAGTGCATTTTCTCGGCGAATCCTGGGGGTCGTCGCTGGACCACGGAGTGTGTGCTTTGTACGACGCTTTCAGAAGGTGACCCTACGGAAAGAGACTGGGCAATATGGTATAAAACCCGGTGCAATGAAGTCAATCCTCTCCACTTTTAAGACTTTTTTTTTTATTATTTAAAAAAAAGCACAGTAGTTCATTTCTAATGAAACAAGAGATGAAGAATCTTCTTTGTCTGAAAAATGCTTCATACCTTCACATATAGAAACCAGACCAATGAGCTTTGATATACTCACTTGCTGGAAACATATTTTAGCCAGAGGATAATTGTGCAACTCTTTAGCCAACTGTCCCATTTTGAACCAAACAGTAACATCAGAGGAATCTATCTTCACAGCCTATTTTAACACAAGAAGAAATCTCGTTAACAACAAACACATACAAGGGCAGCATATTTTTTTCTATAAAAGTCAGTGACTAAGCATTTAATTTCACAGAAAGATACTGCCTGATATAAGAAAAATGTGCTATTTGTCAAGTATTTCATGTAATGACAGCACAATGTTAATTTATCAAGGATTTCATTTAAAAGACAGAACAATGTTCATTGGTCAAGGATTTTATGAAAAAGACAGCATAATGTTCATTGGTCAAGTATTTAATTTGTTTAAAATAGACTGTTTGTATTAACAACAAATGTTGGTGGCTAAATATTTAACACCATTTAAAACAAAAACAAATATTTTAGCAATTAAGGACTTTAACTTATAGGATAAACAGTGTTTACAACATCAAAATAATAAGATAATACATGGTAATGGTTAAGAATTTAAAATTAACAGACAGTTTTAAAACAAAAATTGTTAAATAAATCATGCTAACACTTTGCCAAGGTCAGATGTTACACTGATAAAGACCTCACAACAACCTTATAAAAGCTCATCCTAAAAATAGACACTAGACTGGTTATTAAAGAGATGATTAACAGCATCCCCATTCTCATGCAGCCTTCTAAAGACTACAAACTTTGCAAGCAGTGAGATTGCAAGAGTCATTGCAATTCTCCTTAATGAAGGATATGCAACCAGCATCCATGAGAAAAGCTCATGACTACGCTCAGAGTGAGTGAGTTGTTTGCCGACCAGCTAGGAACCAAATCATCAACAATCTTGGATCCCTTCAATTCACACATGCGTGAATAACTTGATGCATGAATAACTTGATGCGTTAATAACTGTGGAGGTCAGCATGGCCAAATGGATAAGAACACTCGTTCTTAAACATCCAGTTGCTGATGCCTAAGTAACGGGTTCAGCCCCTACACCAGTCAGTTGGACTAAAACAGTGACTTCTCGTCCTTGACTTGGGGACGTAAATTACAAGTACCTCTGAAGTTGGAGTGGGTTCGTCTGATGTCGAGGGACACTGGTAATAAGGAAAGCTAATCCATACGCAACAAAATCAGTCAAATGGACTCAAAGTAGTAGCACGTGTATAGACTACGCTTGAGTTCAAAGCGAGCGAACAGAAACAACAAAATCATCATCAAGTGGCCCCTCTTGCACAGAACTTCACTCATAATCATCTTTCAAAATGTGTCTCAAGCCAGATGTCCAGTCTTTGTTGCTGTCTTGCTTAAATTATGTCACATCTTTAACCCATCTATGTTTTGGTCCTCCTCTTCTCTGCCTCCTCAGCACACTTCCCTCAATAATTATCTTTTCTAGACTTTCATGTCCTTTTACATGTCCATAATATTTCATTTTCCTCATTGCATGTGGGTGTGTGGGTGTGTGTGAAAAAACCCTTAAGAGTTCTCCTTCTGACTTCTACTAGATTAAGATTTGTCAAAGATAGGACCAGCTTAATTAAAATCTCAAATTTAAATATTATGCCGGTGGCCGAGTAAGTAAAGTAAGGATCCTTTCACATGCCTTAAGGCACATCTGGCATATGGTGCTCGACCCATATTTTCAAAGACCAGTCGACACTCGTGGGTGACGTGGTCAGTGTCACACCGGCCGCATTAACTTCCTAAGACATATTTGGCGGCTGAGGTTTAATCTAAGGTTACAAAAGAGTGGCAAATTCGCTGATGTCGCTCATTATTATCAACAATAAACTAAAAAGGAAATAATGAGTACAAAAATGAATACTTCGATGTAAGCAGCTATTGCTTCTTGAAGTTGACCCCTCTGCAAAAGAATGGATGCAAGGTTCTTATGGATGGAATACAACAGTTGAAGGCCAGGGTGGTTTAGTGTCTGTGTCTGATACTCATCGCCCACCAAACTAGATGCCTGAGAAGGAAAAGAACATGATGATATTCAAAGGTTAAGAGTTATAAACAAAACTATTTCAGCCAAAAACATTTTCAACAACATGAAAAATACTATTAACATATACAGAGATAAATAACACTTTTAAAACGAGAATTTCCCCGGGAAGGTTAACCCGGTCAACAAATGCCCGCAGAAGTCGGATGTGTCAGCCTGACGGCGCAAGAACGCAGCTCTGCTGTAAACAGGCACAACGCAGTCACATCCGGAAAAAAAAATCCGGATGAACGCAGAAGAAGAAGAAAACGAGAATTTAAAATGTTATATATATTTAACACTACTATATGACGCATAAATCTGCACACTGAACAAGCGATAGGGAAGTCAAATTGAAGCCATGGAGATGTGGATATACAGAAGAATAGGTAGTATTTCATGGAAACAAAAACACAATTAAATATAAATGTTCTAGAGAGGCTAGGAATGTAAACAGAGTTGATGAAAGAAATAAGTTGAGCTGGGTTGAGTCAAGAACTCACACCACAGCACTCGAAACGTTCTCATATTTTTCTTCCTCATCTTCAACAGCCAGCTTGCTTGTATTCGTTGGCTTGAGCTCCAATGTGAAGTCCTGTATGTCGGATGAAGGCATCCTGTTATCCAACATCAGTGTGATGTCATACAGGACCTGAGGTTTGTGTGAGTATCCGTTGTCCCATGTCTGGCTTATTGGTGTGCAGACTGGTGGTTCCTCGCCGTACAGGCAGACACTCTCCGACTTCGGAGGAATCGGCGATCCTACTGACTTTAGCCAGGACCCCGAAGGGATCTGTTGCCCAGGACACTCAACGAGGACGCGTCAATAGGTCTTGGCCAGTATATAACCCAGCCCTGGTGCCTTAGAAACACCTCTGCGTCCCAACAGCCAGCTAAAAGTCCCAATACTAATAGTACCAGTTGCAGTCTGATTACATGTCTGTCCAGCCTTTCCTCAGAGCACTGAGTGTCGGCTAGATCCTCTGGTCACCCCTGTCGAACCATTCTCTCTAGGCCATGATTTATCTGTTCCTCCACATTATACACAAGATCCCAAAGGGCCCTGACCACATCTGCCTTATCATGCACTAATACCCCACCCAACAGTGCAGGCACAGCCAATCTGTCCACCTGCTCATTTCCCACCACACCAGCATGTCCTGGTAAAAAGATCCAATGGATGCTCCATGAAAGAAATACAAGAGAGACAAATGAAATATTTTGATCACATTAAAAGACATACCACTCATGTAAAAAAAAAAACATGCTGGAGAGAAGTTGAAAGCAGGCAAGCAAGAGGTAGACAACGATACAATTGGGGAGATAACACCAAGAGGTGAACGAACAGCAACCGTCAGTGTGCACAACAAGAGAGAGAGACAGAAAGTGTTGAATATCCATTGCAGCCAACCTTCATTGTTGAGTATGAACCAGATTGACAGATTCAGCTGTGCAATGAATAATATATTTGAATGCTTCAATTGTTACAGAAACCATACACTATCAATATCATAATGTTTATTATTTGTAGACTATCTGTAGGCCACAGCAGTTTGAAATCCTTAGGTCTTCACACATACTAGGTTAATTTGTGAGGTAGGGTGATCAGCTCCCTTCTTCACCCAATGCAACAGCAATGGCAGATATCTATTTTATGACTTCTTGCATTTGAACACTTTCACATGCTAGTTCTGAACCAGACAAAATTGTCATGTGGTGGGAATGATAAAAATTGTGGGCATGAAAGAATACAGAAACATAAAGGTTGGAAAGAAGAAAACTAAAAAAGTTAAGGGCCGAATTCCACAGAATGGCCTTTGATTAGCTGAAAAGTCAAGCCATTATGTGACTGATTGACTCTTCTCCCATATCACCGTCAATTACCAGATATGTCAAATGAATCCAGACTGCATTTTTAATCTAGAGTGATTGACAGACTGATTATTTACAAGTAACAAATAGCACACAGGGCACATGTACTGACTCCCTCAAATGAAGCTGAAATGTAGGAACTCTGAATGTTTCCTCAACATATTTATTGTTAATAGAGTGGAATCAAAAGATAAAGTAATAGATAAATGGTCTATGTTCCATATATAACAACTTGACAAAATGAGCAAAAGACCACCCTGGCAATAGAGAAAATGGTGCTTATCAACTTTCAACATAGATCAAGTCATCATTCTCAGATTGCGAACAAGACATTGCAGACTGAAATATCATATACATCATAGGTTCAAGAAAGGTTCAATGCATATTTGTGCAAAAGCCCCATGATGGCTAGTCACTGTGTAGTCTTGTCCAACTTATAGTAATGAACATAAACAAATATGGCATCAAATAACTCCATTCAACCAAAAACTGTACAGGTGTGTTATGAACTAGAAACTAGCTACTACTTTTATTAAAGACATTAAAGTGGAGGTCTGAGTACAAACAAGGAAGAAGAAGAAAATTAAATTAATACCAGTTACTGTCTCCTTTTTGGGGGCTGCAATAGGATAGTGACCAGGTGCTCGCCTGCCAGCCTGGCAGTCATGGGTTCGATCTGCACTAGGGCAGATTCCAGATTATTTTAACGTCCTGGCTCCCAGATTGAGCCATCCTAAAATGGGTACCAAGAAATGTCTTGGAAGTAAAGGCAGCTGGCGTGATACTGACCACTGGCATGATACTGACAACTGATGTGATACTGGCCACTGTGATACTGACCACTGGCATGATACTGACCGCTGATGTGATACTGACCGCTGATGTTATACTGACCGCTGATGTGATACTGACTGCTGATGTGATACTGACCACTGGTGTGATACTGACTGCTGGTGAGATACTGACCATTGACGTGATACTGACCACTGGCATGATACTGACCACCGATGTGATACTAACCACTGATGTGATACTGACCACTGGCATGATACTGACCACTGATGTGATACTGACTGATGATGTGATACTGACCACTGATGTGATACTGACCACTGATGTGATACTGACCACATCATCCACAAGAGCCGATTGGTCAATCAAAATATGGGTCTAGCACCACATGATCAATTCACCTTTAGGAGAATAAAAAGGTCCTTTACTAATTTTTTACTGTCACCTTTTCAAATGGTGAGGAGCGGCTGACCAAGTGGCTAAGAGCGCTGTGTTCTCCTCAGTAAGGCATGGATTTTTTTCTGTCAGGGGCAAAAAGAACATCCTAACCTGCACAGTTCGCAGCAACTGCACTAGCCAGGTGAACTTAATTCCTCAGGCTCAAGACCTCCCCCCCCCCCCCCCCCCTGCCCTACACTGCAAAGTACTATAGACAGTAGATGACAGTAAATGACAGGGACAGTTTTCAAATGAAAATTAGAGAAAATAATCTTTTTATTTGTAACTAAACCACTATTTAAAATGTCCCGAACCTCTTTCAACAATGGGTGGTCAAAAAGATTTCTTAGTAACTTCTCAGCATGAAGAGTGTTTCCTTTCTGTTGATGCGACAAAGCCTTGTTGTATGCTGCAAACGCCTCAGCTTCCTTGAAAATGAGAATGTTAAGATGCATCGGTACTACAGCTATTGCAATAACACAATATAAATACAAATAAGAAAAACATATAAGAAACATCACATTAAGCAAAAGTTACAGACTGGCTAATGATTTTGCATGTTGTCTTGAAAATGTGGTAGTGCATAGTAAACATATGGTGTATTTTTAATGACTGTGCAGTGTTTGAAAATATTGCCAGTCCAAGTTTTGTATTCACCATCTGTAAAGTTCAAGCAACATAATAGGTAAATACAAAACTTGGACTGGCAATATTTTCAAACACTGCACATTCATTAAAAGTACACCCTGTAGTAAACCTGTGGTAGATGCTGCCACAGATATGAAATGTTAGACTGTATGATAAGATGTGGGAGCCATGGCAGCAAAGTGGCTAGATGCTTGTAGATTTGTTAAATTGACCTGGGCTCCCAGGTTGACCCAGCCTCAAACAGGCATCAGGAAATGCCTTGGGAAGTAAGGATGGCCAGCATAATACTGACCACATCACCCCTGAAGTGCTGACTGGTCAACAAAAATGTGGGTCTAACACCAATATGTCTAGGCATGTGAAAGGCCTCTTTACATTTAAATTATATGAGGTGGATGAGTCAGGTCTTAGTCAGATATGACTGAGCTACCGTATGACAGTAGACGGTACTACCTGCTTTCTGTCAGCGCCGAATGTTGGGCAGCGCTTACCAAACCCGACACCCCACATTGTGCCAACGGCTTCGGGCGGAAGAGCGCAATTGGGAGGGTACTAGCCTTATCCTGGTGCGACACTGTCGGGTGTTAGAATTAGGCCTTAGGGTGTTAGAAATTAGGGTGTTAGAATTGGCCTTACCAGCCACACTCGCCACCGCCATGGATCGTAGTTCTTAAGCCTTTTTGAAGCACAATGTACCAAACTATCGTCTGTCAAGACGGAAAGGTGCCAATGTAATATGAGGTGGGGTTATAAGTTCTCTTCAGGTTCTATCTTTCCTTTCTAGACATATTGGGACCCTGAGGTAAATACAGTGTATCTGTATTTCTATTATGGTGTATTCTTCTGAGATAACTCATAAGTCTACCACTTTGAAAGCTATATTAACAACTTGAGGAGCGGCTAGTCAAGTAGCTAGAATGTCAGATTCTCCTTTGGGAGATCTGGGTTTGATTCCTCTGTAAGGTATGGATTTTTTTCTGTCAAGGGCAAAAAGAAAACCCTAACCTGCACATTTCGTGGCAACTGCACTAGCCAGGCGGCCTTAATTCCTCAGGCTCAAGACACCCCCCTCCCCCCGCCATACACCGCAAGGTACTATATAGGCAGTAAATGACAGTTTTTTACATTAAAAACTTGGAGGTTTCGACTGTCACTGATGAGGTCATTGACAAGTATTGTGTGGCTATTCCTGCTCTTCTGCCTTTCATCTCCCAATAGAACATAGGCTCTCAACCATTTCATGCCAAGCCTTTAAAGAACTGTTGATGATTGGTGGATTTTGCAGCTAAAGTTGTCTACAGGATTAGGTAGCCAATCTCAAGCCAACCCTTCATGGATGCCTATAATGACAAGCATTGTAAGTTATAGAGTGGCTAAATGTTGCTTTCCTTATGAGCCCTGGTAACACACACAGGCAGTATCCCTATTAGCTGGCACAAGTCTGCCTTCTTTGCATTTTTGAGCCAGAGAGATGAATAGTCTCTCTATCTCTCTATCCCTCCCTCCCTCCCTCCCAACATTAATCAGATATATTAAATATACGCTTCATGACACACATGGTACAGAGTTTCAAGCTTTCAAGCCACAAGATGCATGGCTTTTGTGATGTTAGATGTTCGGACTTAAAAAAGGATAAAAATCATGGGAACAAAGAGAAGGTGAGAAAAAGAGAGAGAGACGGGAGGGTGAGAGAAGAGAGCAAGGCAGCAGGGAGAGAAAGAGAATGACAGAGTTGCGGGAGGATGAGAAAAATAGAGCAAGGCAGCAGGAAGAGAAAGAGAATGACAGAATTGCGGGAGGGTGAGAGAAAGACAGCAAGGCAGGAGGGAGAGAAAGAGAATGATAGAAAGAGGCAGGAGGGTGAGAGAAAGAGAGCAAGGCAGGAGCAAGAGAAAGAGAATGAAAGAATGAGCCGGGGAGGGAGAGTGTGTGAGTAAGGGCTGTGCCTGTTTTTGCACCTTTCATTTGTTTGATATTTAGTTTAACAGTGTCAAATGATTTTCTTTTTTTGTCTCCTCAATTAAAACAAGAATATTAAAAAATTATACCTTAGCCTCTTTTGTCTTTGTCAGCTGTATCTTCTGTGAGTCATCCTCTGAGCAAGAGGAGTCATTAAGAGCTGATATTCGCAACTGAAATATTTAAAAAACATAAAATTAGACAAATGTATGAGACGAAGGAGCTATATAATTTCAAGGACATCTGGAGTATGCATGTTCCTAGAAGGCTCAGTTATACTTTGCAAAGGTTAAAAGCGGTTAAAAGGCAAGAGCAAGAGGAATTACAATCAACCATACAACATCTAATAAACCTGATGATGTTATTTTTTAATATTATTCATCCATTTCATTTCTGGTCTTTCCATTCTTCTTTCTATTTATTTCCGGAACTGTTGCAGTAGGTTTTGTAATGAACAACCAAGCAGATTTTGCCATAATTATACCACTGGAGTGAGTATGTTCTTACAGTTACTAACAGATCTTACAGCTTTTCCACCATAATAGCCTTTCAAAATTCCCCTCTATCAGAAGCCAGATTTAATGCCTCTGCCACAGTCATGTGCAAATTATCTATCAGATCTTGAATTCATCTACGATATGGTCTCCCTCTTCACTGCTTCCCCAGTAAGCCTTCCTCCATAATTTTCTTTTCCAGACATTCATGTCTCTTCACATGCCCCAAAAATATAATTCTTTTATTATTATTTGTCTTGATAACCATTATTCTTTGATACTGAATTCTTGTTGAATAGGAATATATCTCTTTGTTCTCTTTTCATCCAAGAAATGTTTAGCACTCTCTGTAACGCTTATATTCAAAGGCACATTTGTGATTTTTCAGCTGAATTGGTAAACGATTTTCTGCACACTGATAGTTGAGAGACTACGTGCCTTATGTATTTTAGCCAAAGTATTATTCATCTATTTACTTCATATCTTCTTCTTCTTTATCTGCGTTCATCCAGAGTGTTTTCGGCCGACACATCCAACTTCTGCGGATTTACTTCATATGATATACAGCAATACCTCGGTTTTCATCAATAATATGTCCGAAAACAATCGGCGAAATCTGAAACCGACGGAAACCAAGACAATTATTTCCATATGAATCAATGGAAATCCAATTAATTCATACTACACACTCCAAAATACATACCAAAAATACATTTTATAGAGAATAAATATAGTGTTTAATACTAAAAACAATAAGAAATTGTCAGCGAGGCCACATGGACAATGAGATTTGAGCACATGTGATTTTATCTTACATGCATTACTACATTTTGAAACTGAAACACGCAAAATAAACACAGTACACCGAATATTGTATATACAGTAATCAATCACATGTAATTGTAGTATTAGCACTCGCAATAAATTTTTAAAAAAAAGCAAAAAAATACCGGAAAGAGTTTGTTTTTGCAAAACTGGCAGCGAGATCACGTGGGTATGCTATCAAAATCTGAGGCAACTGATGAAAATTTAGATTAATTTTTTGCAGAAAAAAATCGACGAACACCAAAACCAATAACCGAAGTCAATGAAAACCAAGGATTACTATATAATTCTGCAGTATACACCTGATGAAATGCAGCAAAATATTCCAGACAATAAAAGGTGTAACCTACTGTTTCCTGTTCCACTGTTTAAAATAATGGGTACATTCCTAAAGGACTATTGAAATCCATATTTATAGTTCTGCCAAGGAAACCAGGTGCATTAGCATGTGAAGACTATCGTACAATAAGCACATGAGTCGCATGACAAAGCTGTAAGAATAATCATGAGAAGAGTGAGAAACAAGATTACACCAGAAATTAGAGATGAACAATGTGGATGTGTAGAAATAAAGGGCACAAACAACGCCATATGCATTCTCAGGACACTATTAGAAAGAGCTATAGAAGCAAAAACAGGACCTGTACTTATGCTTGATAGACTATACAAAAGCATTTGAAAGCGTGGAACATGAAGAAGATCATACTTCTAGAACAATTAAACAGTGATGACAAAAGTTTGCGAAAAATAAAGACCATATCTTGGCAGCAAACAGCAGTCATAAAAATCAACATCCATTTAGAAACATTTCAATGCATAATGAAAGGCATTAGACAAGGTTGTTTACTGCCCTCTGAACTGTGTTTATTATGTATTGAGCACATAATGAGATCTATAGAGGATATGTCAAGGATCACGGTTGGTGGTCATAATATTCATGTCAACACACAAGCTGATGCATGCTGTTGGCGATCACAAGATGTGGAGAAGCATGATTGTCAATGCCAGTCAGCAAGGCACTTGATGATGGTGATGTGGAGAAGCATGATTGCCAATGCCAGTCGGCAAGGCACTTGATGATGATGATGTGGAGAAGCATGATTGTCAACACTTGTCAGCAAGGCACTTAATGACAATGATGTGGAGAACCATGATTGTCAATGTCAGTTAGCAAGGCACTTGATGATGATGATGTGGAGAAGCATGATTGTCAATTCCAGTCAGCAAGGCACTTGATGATTATGATGTGGAGAAGCATGATTGTCAATGCCAGTCAGCAAGGCACTTGATGATTATGATGTGGAGAAGCATGATTGTCAATGCCAGTCAGCAAGGCACTTGATGATTATGATGTGGAGAAGCCTGATTGTCAATGCCAGTCAGCAAGGCACTTGATGATTATGATGTGGAAAAGCATGATTGTCAATGCCAGTCAGCAAGGTATTTTGTGATGACGATGATGTGGAGAAGCATGATTGTCAATGCCAGTCAGCAAGGTATTTTGTGATGACGATGATGTGGAGAAGCATGATTGTCAATGCCAGTCAGCAAGGCACTTGATGATGATGTGGAGAAGCATGATTCTCAATGTCAGTCAGCAAGGCACTTGATAATGATGATGTGGAGAAGCATGATTGTCAACACTTGTCAGCAAGGCACTTAATGACAACGATGTGGAGAACCATGATTGTCAATGCCAGTCAGCAAGGCACTTAATGACAAAGATGTGGAGAAGCATGATTGTCAATTCCAGTCGGCAGGCACTTGGTGATGATTATGTGGAAAAGCATGATTGTCAATGTCAGTCAGCAAGGCACTTGATGATGATGATGTGGAGAAGCATGATTGTCAATGCCAGTCTGCATGGTACTTCCCAAGGGAATTATAGACTAGTTAATTAGGAATATATGATGGAAGGGATAATTGCACATGCATTATGAGAAAAACAGCGGTGATTGTGTATGCTCCCATTGCTGAATGTAACAGTGGAATTGACAAAATGATGCGTAAGTATGTGCTGCAAGAGTATCCAACATACGCAGAACAGAGAACATTATTTTGGCCTACACCAGCTCTATTTGAGGACAGTTGTCCTCAATGGCTGCTTTTTGAAAAATATACTCAGGTTAATATCTAAAGGTGTACAGTACAAAAAAAGAATCCCTCCACAATTACATCAATTATTGGGGGGGGGGGGGGGGGGGTTGTTGAACATTGGTTGTATTATCTACAGAAAGAGACTGAGTCTTATGAGATGAGGTTCCAAATGTTGCTGTATGTAGCCGGGGCGCAGTGTTGGGGTGAGCACCCAACATTGCTTAAATACCCCAATGGCTCGTGAATACATAACCTATGCAGCAAAAGTCCAACTCCTGGCCTTCACGTGGCGGAACTGTTTAAACTAACAGGAGAAGGGGCGACGGCGAGTTTCTGGCACCGAAAAATAACCAGTATGCTCTAGATGTGTATGCACGTACATGCATGCGCAGGCACGTGTGTGCGCGCGTACACATCTAAACTCAAGTGAGACCACAGTCTGCTCTAGCAAAGGAAAGGTGCTGAAGACGGAGGCAACCAGCCAGAAGGCGCACCACAGAAATCAGGATGCCACGCAATTATGCAAAATGGAATATGTCGACTACTGCTAAATGTTATGGTGCTCGCCCTGCTTTGGACCCCCAGGCAGGTGCAGTGCCAGGCCCTATGTCTCGAAAGGGTCCAACCCCAACTACTGGAGGTTCTTTTCAGATGTCCTGTGGAGCCAGGGGACATGAGAATAGAACGGCTGGCCATACTAAACAAAGACTTAAAATAATGCACTGGAATGCGGAGGGAGTCAGCAACAAAAAAATAGAATTAGAAAACATCCTGGACCAAGAAAAAGTAAGTGTATGTTGCTTGCAAGAAACTCACCTCAACAAAAAAATAGCTTTCAAAATCAGAGGCTACCAGTGTTACCGATCTGACCGGAAGAACAGGCGAAAAGGTGGGATACTGACCCTTGTCAAAAATAACATCACTGCTTCCCAAATTGAAGTTTACATGGAAGGGGCTGAGTATCAGACACTCAAACTTAATACAGGCAATACAGACCTACATCTGATCAATTACTACTGTCCAAATGACTGCCCCACAGGCACTGGACACACTACCATTAACAGAAAAAGTGATTGTGTGTGGCGATTTCAACAGCCACTCGCAGAGCTGGGGCTAAGATCACATGGACCAGAGAGGAGAGAGACTGGAAGACTGGCAGGATGAGAATAGATTCATCTTGATTAACAAGCCGTCCGACCCACATACTTTCTACTCGAGATCATGGCACACTACAACTACACCTGACCTGGCTTTTCATTCACCAGACCTGGAGTGGAACATTACACAAATTGTTGAACAACTTGGTGGCTGTGATCATCGGCCAGTCTTTCTAACTGTAGAAAATGAGCTTGTAAGTGAAAGCAGCACCCTTTCGAGGTGGACCACACCTGGAATACGGGTCAACTGCGTGGTGTTCGGCATCAAAAACCACACTATAAGAGCTGGACAAGGTGCAAAATCAAGCACTTAGAGTCACCACAGGAGGGATGAGATCAACTCCTATAGTGGAAATGGAGAAGATGGGGAGGACACAAGCACTGAGAGAGTGCAGAGATACGAAAACGCTAATACAAGCAGAAAAGTTCCTCAGCTTGCCAGGCCACCCTATGAAGAACAGATTTGATAACCTAGCTATGGGGCGGTTGAAAAGAAGTAGTTTTATCCACCAGGCCAAACGACTCTGCAGAGAAACCACCGATCTGCCCACAGTTGGTATCCCTCTAACAACTATTCCGGAGCGAACTCCATGGAAAAATGAACACAGACTATCATTGCGAATCCAGACAAAAGTGAGAGGAATATTTGACAAGGAAGAACAGAACAGTGTGCAGCGCAGAACAGTCACTCTCAGCTTCCTTGATGAAGAATACCCACAGGACCTCTGGATCCGAGTCTACACAGATGGGTCAGCACAAAATGCTGTTCGAAATGGAGGAGCAGCAGTGTACATAGAATACCCAAATAATACTAGGGACACAGCCAGAGTACCGACAGGAAAGTACTGCCATAACTATGATGCTGAAATTGAGGCAATAAAGATTACATTACATTACATTACATTGGCACCTTGCCGTCTTGACAGACGATAGTTTGTGCTTTAAAAAGGCATAATAACTTTTAACTATGGCGGTAGCGAGTGTGACTGATAAGGCCAATTTGCGCTGTAAATGTCCGTTCACAGTGGGTGCATGTGAACACGTGGTCATTTCCACCATCATGCACCATCTTACGTCTCAAACGCTTGGTGTGTGACTTTTCTGCAATAATTTTCTCCTTTGACTTTATTCCATTTCTGATATTTGCCCTCCATGCAACACGTTCAGTGGCGACTTGCTCCCAATGTGCATTATCAATGCCTGTATCAATCATGTCCCGCTTACACACATCTTTGTATCGTAGTAGAGGCCGACCCTGAGATCTCTTACCCTCTGTAATTCACCAAAAAAGATATCCTTTGGTATTCTACCATCATCCATCCGCCTAAGATGTCCTATCCATCTAAGTCTACGAAGACTGAGCATGGAATAAACTGTCACACAACCTGATCTTTCCAATACTTCAGTATTTGTGATTTTGTCTTGCCACTTAATACCAAGAATTCTTCGCAGACACCGCATATGAAAGCTGTTTAAATTGTTCTCTTGGTGTGAGTAAGTTGTCCAGGTTTCACTGCCATAGAGAAGAGTACTAAGGACACAGGCTTGATAGACAAGGACTTTTGTTTTGGCAGTAAGCTTCCTGTTCTCCCAGACTCTTTTTCTTAACCTGTTCATTGTTGTTGCTGCCTTACCAATCCGGATGTTGATTTCCTGATCTAGGGATAATTTGCTATTTACCACCGATCCTAGATATGTAAAATGATCTACTATCTCTAGTTCGGCGTCGTCAATAAAGATTGATGGTACCCCATGTGCACCTTGTGACATAATCTGTGTCTTCTTTTTGCTAATTGTTAAACCAAATTCAGAACAAGCATTGGAGAATGCAGATAGTAGACATTGCAATTCTTCCTCAGAGTGGGTCGTAACTGCAGCATCATCTGCAAAAAGCAACTCTCTGATCAGTACCCTCCTAATTTTGGTCTTAGCCTTCAATCTCTGAGCATTGTAGAGGCCGCCATCTGAGCGTGAGTGAATGTATATACCACCATCCTGATCACGAAATGCATATTTCAGTAGAAGTGAAAAGTATATTCCAAAGAGGGTGGGAGCTAGTACACAACCTTGCTTAACTCCACTCTTGATTTCAAATTCTTCAGAAGTTGCACCATCAAACTTGATTATACCCTTCATGCCTGTGTGGAACGATTCCACAATAGACAGAAGAGTTGGTGGGCAGCCAATCTTCTTTAGTGCCTTGAACAGACCCTCACGACTGACCAAATCAAATGCCTTTGTGAGGTCGATGAAGGCAATAAACAGTGGTTGATTCTGTTCACGGCATTTTTCTTGCATTTGTCGCAATGAGAATATCATATCAGTGGTAGACCGGTTCTGTCGAAAGCCACACTGTGATTCGGGGTAGACTTGATCTCCTAGGACTTGAAGTCTGCGCAGAACAATTCTGGCAAATACTTTTCCAACAATACACAGAAGTGAGATACCCCTATAGTTGTTGCAGTCGCTCCGATCGCCCTTGTTCTTGTACAGTGTTATGATGCTTGAATCTTTGAAATCCTGTGGGACTTGTCCTTCACGCCAGCATAGCTCTATTAGCTGGTGGATCTGTATAGTGAGTGTGTCTTGCCCACTCCTGATAACCTCTATTGGAATCCCATCCTTACCTGGAGCCTTGCCAGATGCAAGTTCATTTATAGCACACTTAACTTCTGTTATGGTGGGAAGTGTGTCCAGGTGGTCAAGAGTTGGTAGAGCCTCTATGGCGTTGAGGGCATTATCCGCTAGTTTGGTCTCACTTGAGTAAAGCTCCAAATAGTGCTCTACCCATCTGTCCATCTGCTGTTTCTTATCAGTGATGACTTCTCCAGTCAAGGTTTTCAATGGTGCACTTCTTTTGATCACTGGACCACAGGCTTTCTTTATTCCTTCATACATGCTTCTTATGTCTCCCTTATCACTTGCGATTTGAATGGACTCACATAACTTGATCCAATAATCATTTGCACACTGCCTGGCAGCCTTTTGCACATCCTTCCTAGCTTGCCTTAGCTCACTCAGAGTGTTACGCGTTGGTCTTTCCTTGTTTCTTAAGAGAGCTTTCTTCTTCTTATCAATCAAGGGCTGCAGAGTCTCGCTGTTGGCCGCAAACCAGTCCTGCCTCTTATGATCCACAGTGCCGTAAACCTTTACGGCAGTTTTACAAAGAGTTTCCTTAAGTTTATTCCATTTATCATTTACTGTACAATTTTCTGGTGTATCAGTGAAAGCGTCTTCAAGTTGCTGTTGAAACTGAAAGCACTTTTCAGGATCATGAGTGTTAATAATATTAATCCTGGGGCTAGATTTGTGTTTAGCTGTGTAGATTCTCTTTGGTCTCAGTCTAACCCTTGCAACAACCAAAGAATGATCCGTATCACAGTCAGCACTGTGGTAACTACGAGTCAATGATATATGGTTCAGATGTTGTCTCCGTGTGATGATGAAGTCCAGCTGGTGCCAATGGCCGGATCTTGGATGTTTCCATGTGACCTTATGCATCTCTTTTGTTTTAAAAAAAGAGTTTGTAATACATAGGTCATTACTGGTGCAATGCTCCAGCAGCCTTTGCCCATTTTCATTCATGCGACCGATGTTGTATTTTCCAAGGCACACTGGCCATGAACTCGAGTCCTTGCCCACACGAGCATTGAAATCACCGAGCATATAAATGTAGTCGGATTTTGGAACTGCCTTGATCACAGAGTCTAACTCCTCATAGAACAAATCCTTCACATCATCAGAGGAATCGAGTGTCGGTGCATATGCAGTAATAATGGTGGCAAACCCACAAGAGGTTGCCAAGCGCAGGGATAATAGTCTTTCATTTCCTCCTGCTGGAATTTCAATCATTCCCAGTAGCGAATTCTTTACTGCAAAGCCCACACCGTGTTGCCTTTTTTCTGCCTGCCCTTTACCCTTCCAGAAAAAGGTGTAGTTGTTTTCCCTGAGTGACCCTTCCTCAGCGAGGCGAGTCTCCTGCAGGCCAGCAATATCAATGTTAAGACGATTGAGTTCGGCATCAATCACAGCCGTTTTTCTCACATCGTCAATATTGGTCAAGTCAGTGGAAAATCCTGGACACATGGTTCTCACGTTCCAGGTTGCAAGCCGTAGCTTGAGGTTTCTATTTATATTTTTGTTTGTACCTGGTGCATTGGTTTTACAGCCTGCGATTCAGATTTTGTCCTAGCCCCAAGCACCCATTGAAGCAGGCAGGCTGTGGCGGATCAGCACCCAATTGGCTGGGGGCTGCCCAGCTTGAGGCGGGCGGTAGCTGATCAGTGACACCTATAGGTGTCTCCCACCGTCAGAGGCAACGCGTGGCGCCCCATGTCTACGCCAACTGACAAGGACTTATAACCCGTAACAGTTGCCTCTCGCTTTGATTCCGAGACCAGTTAAGACCAGGGATGGAGTTATTGCCTCTCCATAGCACAAAGCCTGGGCTAAAATATAGAGATCATGTGTTGCCCATGCAGCATGATCCCTCTCTCGGCCTGCCTAGTTCACTCCAGAGGAAAGGTAACACCCCTACACCTGGAACAAGACAAGCTGCAGAAGCTGCCGGATCAGCAAAGCAATGCTCTAACTGTCCGCCTGTCGGAGCTTCGATCCTAGACCAGTCGCCAACCAAGGCTTAGGGCCTGGTCTGCCCTGCCATGACAATTTTGTCTTTAGCTTGCATTTCCTCGCACCAGGGTAAGGCTTGTACCCTCCCAATTGCGCTCTTCCGCCCGAAGCCGTTGGCACAATGTGGGGTGTCGGGTTTGGTAAGCGCCGCCCAACGTTCGGCGCTAACAGAAACCAGGTAGTACCGTCTACTGTTATACGGTAGCTCAGTCATATCTGACTAAGACCTGACTAAGAGCAATAAAGATAGCAACAGAGAAATTACTGGGTACCAGCAATGGTACACAACCTGTGGTGCTACTGACAGATGCAAAATCAGTACTCGAGGCGCTTCAGTCTGGGAAATTGCCAGTACTAAGGACACTACTTTCTGAACTTAGCAGTCAGCATAAGGTCACCATACAGTGGATACCATCCCACTGTGGAGTACCCGGAAACGACAGAGCTGATCAATTGGCTAAGGAAGGAGCCAAAGAAGAACAGCCTGATGTGCCCGTTACATACCACCAAAAGAAAAGAATGATCAATTCGGTCAGAAAGCCACCAAAACCTGCTCAAGATGACTACCACGTTATGGACAGACCAGAACAAGTCATTATTCTGTGCCTCGGAACAGGACACAATAGATTACGCAACCAGATGTATACAAAATTCAAGATTGGTGACTCAGCCATGTGCACATGTGAATTGGCGTCGTAGACAGCAGAGCACATACCCCAAGACTGCCCAAAATATAACATATCTAGGCAAACCTTCTGGCCTAGAGAGACGACAGAACTCTATGGACCGCTGTGTGAACTGAAAAAGACTGTTAGATTCATACAAGAGACAACATTGCAGTTATAGACATATTTCAAGCGAACGAAAGAAGAAGAAGAAGATGAGATGAAACCCGTTGCAATGAAGTTCATTCTCTCGTTTTTAAATCTTTAATTCGCATGTATTCACGCATGACAAAATTATTAATAACCCACTATTAAATAAGCATGTTGGTCTTAGAGAGTGGTGTTATTCAGCATCTACTTCTACATTTCCACGTGTGTTTTTTTCTAGAGTAAAAAGTATTCGCTATTATTTCAATATAGTGGGGTGGACTGGTTTAAATGTTACATCCACTTCTAAGTCTAGCAGACTTGATTTCATTTATGGGACTCACTGTGCAAATGTGACCATAAAAATCCCTCGACATTAGAAACTGAAAAGAGTAAATCAAGTAGACCACTGCCATAGCAGAAATTTCACAATTAAATAACCAACCCTCAAAAGAATATTTATAGTCTGTGTTATTCTGGTATATAAACAATTGGATCTCAGATTTGTGCTATGGAGTTTGTGCACTGTGCTGCAAATCTTCTTGTGTGATCTATAGGAGACTCAAGCACTTATTATGAAGACACCAATTCTAAGCAGAGTTATTAATATTGTTGTGATGTGATCTACAACCAGAAAGTGCAAAGGAATCTGAATAATATTAAGACAGCTGATCGTGGCCCAAAGGGAGCTAAGAACATTAAATTTTGCTTTCTATTTCTGCAGCTTGTTTATTTAATTATACAAGTACACAGATAAATTACTGCTACAAATGAAACTTGTCTTCTGTTTAATTTTAGTAGTTAAATTGCCAGTTCTAATTACTTAAAGTAAATACGCATCCGCTATTGCATGGGCGGCCCCATTTTGAGATTTGCAATATGGATGTCTATCTCATGGTTTTGCTGAACACTGTTGTTCCTGTACGCTATTGAAAGCGAGCATTGTTGAAACTCTTCACATATATGTAAAATTTGAACATAGAATTCAAAAATGCAACAAACAGTCAAGGCCGGTTTAAAATACAAAGAGTTATAAGAAAAATTAGCTTACCCTTCATGAATAAACTTAAATAAATTCAAGAGAAGTAAGTTCTAAGCAACAGTCGCTTGCAGCCTAGCAGGCAGACCACAGTAGCATTTATTAGAGTTGTTTCCCCTGATCTGTGACGTGTGGTTTTCGAATACATCAAAACAAAAGCAGACGTGGGTAAAAAAACCGGAAGTCACTAGATGGTCGCTAAAAATTTTCCGGGGAAAATGCTCCCACCTTTCTCTCCCCGTTCTCTCCCCCCCCCCCCCCCCCCCCCCCAATACTCACAAAGGTCGGTAACTGACACTGCTAGTAGAATTTAGGTTGAATTATTTAGCTGGATTTCAACATAAAGACGCCAATTTCTCCTAATTATTCATATGTATTTATTTATTAATCCTATAAAAGAGGGTTTGATGTAATTAAATGTATTACTGCAATGCTTATACTAGTGCTGCATTCATTAAATTTAAAAAAAAACACTTAACATTATGAATATGTGTTTAATGTATTAATTATTAATAGTATAATAATAATAAATTCTCTATAATGCTCAGAGATTGAAGGCCAAGACCAAAATTAGCAGGGTACTAATCAGAGAGTTGCTTTTTGCGGATGATGCTGCGATTACGACCCACTCTGAGGAAGAATTACAACATCTACTATCTGCATTCTCCAAAGCTTGTTCTGAATTTGGTTTAACAATTAACAAAAAGAAGACACAGATTATGTCACAAGGTGCACATGGTGTACCATCAATCTTTATTGACGACGCCGAACTGGAGATAGTAGACCATTTTACATATCTAGGATCAGAGGTAAATAGCAAATTATCCCTCGATCAGGAAATCAACATCAGGATTGGCAAGGCAGCAACAACAATGAACATGTTAGCACAAAGAGTCTGGGAGAACAGGAAGCTTACTGCCAAAACAAAAGTCCTCGTCTACCAAGCCTGTGTCCTTAGTACTCTTCTTTATGGCAGTGAAACCTGGACAACTTACTCACATCAAGAGAAACGTTTAAACAGCTTTCATATGCGGTGTCTGCGAAGAATACTTGGTATTAAGTGGCAAGACAAAATCACAAATACTGAAGTATTGGAAAGATCAGGTTGTGTGACGATGTATTCCATGCTCAGTCTTCGTAGACTTAGATGGATAGGACATGTTAGGAGGATGGATGATGGTAGAATACCAAAGGACATCTTTTTTGGTGAATTACAGATGGGTAGGAGATCTCAGGGTCGGCCTCTACTACGATACAAAGATGTGTGTAAGCGGGACATGATTGATACAGGCATTGATAATGCACAATGGGAACACGTCGCCGCTGAACATGTTGCTTGGAGGGCAACTATCAGAAATGGAATAAAGACAAAGGAGAAAATGATTGCAGATAAAGCACACACAGAGCGTGAGAGACGTAAGATGGTGCAAAATGGTGGAAATGACCATGTTTTCACATGCACCTAGTACCTACTGTGGGCAAACATTTGCAGCAAGAATTGGCCTTACCAGCCACCGCCATGGATCGTAGTTATTAAGCCTTTTTGAAGCACAATGTACCAGACTATCGTCTGTCAAGACGGAAAGGTGCCAATGATGAATATTAATGTTAAATGTTTACAAGTTCCTGGCGATCATCCACTAATCCGATCATGCCACTAATCCGATCATGCCACTAATCCGGTACCCTAACATTTCTTTTTTTTTTTTTTTTTGTCATGTGATGAGAAGAAAACATCGTGACAACTGAAAAGATCGAGGGGAAGAGAGGCAGAGGCAGAGCACGAGAAATGATGCTGGATGGATTGCGACGGTGGCATGGAGGAATATCAACGGCAGAGTTGATCCAGAAAATCAAAGAGTCTTTGAAAGACCGAGATCTGTGTAAAGTCATGAACGCCTACGCCAGTCGGCACGGCACTTGATGATGATGAACATTTCTAATGTAACAACGACTAACAAGCTCATTCAAAGCAGTGTAAACCCACCATTGCATCAGTCTTTTTTTTTTTTTACAGCTGTAACAATAATTAAGGAGATGTAATAAACATCTTCTTTTTCACAACGTTTCGAGCGGTAGTCTTCCTTATTTCGTGCGCTTTGTTTGCAGGAAGTTGTTATTTTTATCGGTTTCAAACCGGTGTTGCAAATAATTTTTCCTTGTATCTCATAACATCTCATCATGTTCCTCTTATACCTTGCGGTGTCGAGGTGAAGTATAAACAGCGGGAGAGTGTCCGCTAATGGGCTTCATGTATCGATATTCCCATGGACTTTGCTATTCCCTCCGTCTATCATTTACCAAACTACGGCCCGCAGGCCGGATCCGGCCCGCGATGTCATTTCATCCGGCCCGCTAACGGTACTCGAACGTGCTTGATATATAACGTATGAAACATGAGACGTTGTGATAGAATTTAAATGTAAATATTATGTTTAGAATAATAGGAGATCTTCACACGTGCGGAGACCTCCTGGCTGCTCTAGGCTGTTTATTTAGGCGGCCCTATTTATATATTTTGCAAACCTTCCATTCATCAGGTGCCATGCCGATAAGCGTGGGCAGTCATGTTCTACCATCTCACTCGATCACCAGATCGTGAATCAGCTCTGTGTTCCTGTCTCGACCATGCCATGTGGCCAAGCCATCCAGGTATTTACTTATCGGTCTCCCCCTTGTCTCTTCCCTTCGATCTTGCCAGTTGTCACCAAGTTCTCCAAGTCATTTCTTCTCATAACATGCCCAACAAATTTTGACTGTCTACGTCTAATGACTCTAATCAGTTTACGATCTTCATTTGTTTCTTGAAGGACTTGCTCATTGGTCTTTCTGTCAGTCCATAGTATTCTTTGCATTTTCCTCAGAAACCACAATTCCACAGCCATCAGCTGTTTTTCAGCTTGACTGCTTATTGTCCACACTTCGCATCCATACAAAAGCACAGGTTCTATGTAGCACCTCAACACTCTTTTTCTAGTTTCAATTGATATCTTTTTATTGGTCAGTATGTTTTTCATCTTGCAAAAGGCTACCTTCGCAATGGCAATTCTTGTTCTAATCTCTTCAAGGCATCTCCCATCAGATGTTATGACTGTGCCGAGATAAGTGTTTAAGTATATGCCTATCTACTCGTATATCACATTGTTTGCAAACCTTATTATGAGATATATTCTATTACCAAATGAAGCCGCCTGCCGTGGCTCTACAAGAGTATAGAGTAGCATATCCCATGAAACCCTGGTTTAAAAAATGTATAGGATGCTTGGACGTTGTGTTGGCGTACCTATAAGAGCCCAGTCACGCCATGTTCCCACCTCTTTGGCCTTGAGAACAACTGAGGCCGAAGAGATGCTGATGTCTAATTTTCAGCAGATGGTTTGAACTCATCCCTCTAAGCCACTACCAAGCAGATTGGCGAACATGCCCCAGGCACGGCCGAGCATAGCCACTGTTTTTCCAGACCGTGGTTGAGAGGGCAGACAGGCCCTGTGAAGATCCAAGAGGATCTTGATTGTGGATTGACGATTATCTGCTGCGGGGTGAGTTTTTAATAAACCTTCATAGTTTAAGTAGGAATTTGGGAATATAATAGCTATGACTGTGCCTGAGAACAATAATGGAGGGGGATATGCCTGGGAAGAGAGGAAGAGGAAGGCCAAAAAGAAGATGGGTGCAGGGTGTAGCGGGTGATATCTAAATTGGTGTATCTGAAGCGGGACATCGAGAGGTATTATGATCTAGAGGTGCTCCGGAAGGTTGTTATGGGAGGGAGATTCTGCAATGGACATGCTACTGAATGAATGACCTTTGTTCCATCTTGTTGTCTGATAATTACTGGTGTTGTTTATCAGACTACAGTTACAGTGTTGGATGATTATCCATGCTGTGATGGAAGATCACTGGTACTGTGTTGGATGACTACCCATGCTGTGATGGAAGATCACTGGTACTGTGAAGGATTATCATGTGTATGTTTATTCATGGGGATGCCTATTTTGTCATCGCATCTAATCATGAATTTTATTTATTAAGGCATTGGCGTTATTAATCAGATGTTGTTGTAGCTTTTAAATTACATTATTATGATTCCCTGTACACGGACCTGATGTTCTTCTGATATCTCTAAATCTTTTATTTTCTTGTTAGCCGTAGAGTAAGAATGAGATTCTCTTTGTCTGCTTATTCTTCTCTTCTTCTACGGCCCATGAGCAATCGGCGTTGTTCTATTATCTCTATCATCTCTGTGCGGTTACACAAAGGTACCTGTGATGAGCCGTAGTTTCACTAGTGACCCCAAATCCTCTGCTTTTGTTTTCAATAGGATTTTAATTATGATTCTAATTTAATGTCCTTTTTTTTTCATTTTCAGATCCCCTGTACTTCACCCTTAATTATGGCTACTAGGAAAAGAAAAGTGGACGCCGAGTGTCAATTTTTCAGTGAAGAATGGGGAGTAAAGTACTTCTTTGTGGAAACAAAGGACCAGAAAGCCAGTTGTGTAATATGCAGCGAAAGTGTTGCCGTTTTGAAAGAGTACAATCTTCGGCTTCACTACGAAACAAAACATCTACCAACATATTAAAAGCTTTCTGGAAAGTTACGCTCTGGGAAATATGAGACAATTAAACGTGGTTTAGAAACACAAAGAAATCTCTTCACGAGAAAATTTGCTGAAAATGAATCTGTCACGTGTACAAGTTACACAATAGTGCATAAGATGGCAGAACGAGGGAAACCGTTTGCTGATAGCATCGAAGCCTTGCTTATAATGTGCACATAGACCAGGTGATAACAAAGGCCAAGCGGGGTTTGGCAGCGATGCGGGTGATGGCGGCAGCAAACTGTGAGCAGCGCCATCTAAGTCTTCTGTACGAGGGGCTGGTCATGTCTGTTTTGGAGTATGCAATGGCAATCCTGACTCTCAGCCATAAGCAGATAGAAAGGATGGAAAGGATACAGAATGAAGCTATGCGCATTATTCTTGGAGGTACAAGAGATACAGCATGCAGGGCGATGCGCTACCTTCTTGATTTTCCAACTATTGAAGAGAGAATACAAGTTTGCAGGGCACGCGCCTACCTCAGAATTAACGCAAACACACAACATCCACTGCATATTGAAATTAGGAAGGTGAAGGGCAGCAGGTTAAAAAGAGGTCGGTCGTGGATGGGTCAAGCCGAAGACATTCTTCAACAGGTGTGTTCACTTGAGGACTTAGAACCTGGCGAGGAGTGGGTGCAAGTGCCAACAGACTTCTGCACATCCTTTTCAGTTTGCATCCAACTAGATAGAAAATGCAGACAAGAAAATCCGGCTGCTGTTGAGGCTGAAGTACAAGCGTTGATTTTCGAGAATTCGCTAGACGGTGACGCGGTCATTTACACAGATGGGTCGGTCGTCCGACATGTGAGAAGCTCATGGGCCTTTACAGCTCGAGCCGGAGGGAGAATTGTGAAGGAGGACTCTGGTGCTTTCACTGAAACCACAAGTAGCCTGACCATGGAAGTCATGGCAGTAAGTAAAGCAATAACATGGCTCGAGACACAGATATTTACTAGGGCTTGTTTCCTTAGAGACTCAATGAACATGATCAAGAGGATAGAGGAGGGGTCGATCCGAAGAGAATGGTTGCTGCCTCTGAAGCGGTTTCGGCTGGCAAAGATTAGTTTCATCTTCGTGCCAGGGCATGCGGGAGTACAAGGAAATGAGCGGGCTGACAAGCTCGCAGGTGAGGCTACTGTGGAGGGCGGACGCGCCATGGACCAGGCTGACATTCTGAATGCTCTACGAGAAGTGAGACTTTTGCGAGAACCAAGTGATGACTGTGAATCTACAACAATGGCCAGACTGCGAGAGCAGCAAATTAAAAGAGGGGTGGCCAAACAAGAACACTACGCAGGAAGTCAAAGAAGATTGATAAACCAACACAGAACTGGCGTCGTTAGCCGCTACACGCTGCGGGATTTGCTGAGGAGGGGATCCGAGCACTTATGGACTGAATGGTTCGATGTGCAACGAGGATGATCTGTCGACTAACTAACTAACTAACTAGCTTCATCAAAGAGTGTATGATTGAAGCAGCAAATGACTTGTGTCATGAGAAAGCCGATTTGTTTGGAACTATCAGCCTTTCGGCAAGTTCAGTTGTGCGGAGAACAGAAGAACTTGGAGAGAACATAGGGCTACAGTTACGCGAGAAAGCTAGGAACTAGTGGTATTCTCTGGTGCTGGATGTGTCTACTGATCTCTCGAGTACGTCACAACTTCTTGTGTTCATTCGTGGTGTCAATTTTGACTTTAAGATAACGGAAGAGTTGGTGTACGTTTGCAGCATGCATGGAACAAAACTGGGAAAGACATTTGTTGTGGATGTGCAAACAATTTTGCAAGACTATAACCTTCAGTGGAATCAGCTTCGAGGTGTTACAGTTGATGGAGGAAAAAAACATTGCTGGAGCGAGGAAGGGTCTGATGGGGCAGATCAGGACTCAGTTGGAAGATTTGCAAATTCCGGGCGCTCTGTTCATACACTGCATCATACACCAGCAAGTACTCTGTGGGAAAGACTTAGATATTTATTGTGTACTGAAACCAGTCGTTTCTGCTGTAACAGTTCCAGGCTTTTCTTGAAGTAATTCATTCTGAATTCTGTGACTTGCCTTATCAAACATGGGTGAGGTGGCTCAGCTGCGGTAAAGTGCTGCTTCGTTTTTACAAACTCCGAAACGAAATATTTGTTTACCTCATTGAAAAGGATAGAGCTGATTCACAACTGTCAGATCCTACCTGGCTGTCAAGGTTGTCATTTTTGGTCGACATGAATGAACTGAACTTGAAACTTCAGGGCAAGAATTACCTCGTCTGTGATCTCTACAGAACCATCAAAGGATTTCGGAGAAAGCTGTCATTGTTGGAAGCAAAACAGGAAGGAGAAAACCTTTCTGATTTTCACCGTTTCAAAGTGTTTGGAGAGATTTTCAGACCTTGACAGAATTGAGAGTGACATTCTTCTGTTCCAGAATCCTTTTGATTGTAAACCTTGCTAATGTGCCAGTTGAACAACGGTTGGAGCTCATTGATTTGCAAGCAAATGACTTATTGAAAGAGAAGCACAGAGAAGGAAAATTTGTTGAGTTGTACCGCTGCTTACATGATGTTGAGTTTCCGAAACTTAAGAAATTTATCGCTGGTATGACATCAGTGTTTGGAACAACTTATGTCTGTGAGGAAACATTTTCAAAAATGAAGTCTGTGAAGTCACCGCATCGAACGAGATTGACTGATGAACATTTGAAAGTAATTCTCTTGATTGGATGCAGCAATTCCAACCCAAATATTGATGGTATTTTGAAAGCCCACGTCATTTTCACAAATCTCACTAACCTCTTTTGCTGCTTAGTTTGTGAGATTCGGATATGTTCACACTAGGTCTGATGTAACTATCTTTTTGCTAACTTCTTTGATAACTTTGTTTTGTAAATAAATATGTTGGTTGTCTTAATTTTGTGTGCATTGCACGCCCTTCCCATGATTAACTTAGATTTTCGTCTTTTTCTCCAGAGTTGTAGTTCTAGCTTGCAATTATTGTTAAAGTTAGTTTGCATATGCTTTACAGGACGTTTGTAGTCAACACCAGCATTTTTTGCTTTTGTTGATGTCTTGGCAAGTTTACGTTCAGTAGTTTACCATTGCTTTCTGAACGACCGGCACCCATAACATATCGTAAAAACCAGCGCAACGTTGTCTGCTGCCAAATCGCGCGCAACTGTGTTTCGAACGCGGGTATAGGGATTTCGAACCGCGTCCGTAATACCTTCGCCACGGAGACCGGCGCAAGTATTGTACAGAATGACTATCCGGCCCGCGCTCGTCATTTTGTCAGTTAACCTGCCCGTCGTGAAAAAAGTTTGGTGACCCCTGGTTTACGTGGTCGGCCTCTTCTTCTGCTTCCATCTGGTCTGTACATCATTGCTTTTTGTGGTATACTATTAGTTGGTAACCTAGTTTAGTTGCATGGCCAAACCATTTGACTTGCTGTCTTCTAATCAAATCTAGTGCTGCTATAATCCCCACTTTAGTCCTGATTTCTTCACTTCGGATCTTATCTCTTCTTGGTACATTGCGTATTCTTTTCAGGAATCTTATTTCTGTTGTGATTTTTCTTTTCTCTTTTTCTGTCATTGCCCAGGTTTGGCATTGGTTACATAGAGTTGGTAGGAAGAGAGTGTTGTAAAGTGCCTTTTTAGTAACTATTGAGACGATACATGTTTGCTCTTTAGTATTGGTGCCATTTGTTCAATCAGTTGGTTTGCCTTATTGCATCTATCTCGTCTTCTGGGTTGCCATTTGGTGATATTATACTTCCTAGGTATTTAAAAGTCTTTACTTGTTTCAGGGGGTGTTCGTTTAGGTGAATCTTTTTTTTCCTTCTTCAGTTATAGACATCTCTCTTTTTTTTTAGACATCTCTGTTTTACCTGTACTTATTTTCATGTTATGTTCCCTACACATTTCGTTTAGACTATATTTATGTGGTCTTGTAATTCAGCTTCTGATTTTACTGTTAGTGCTTGGTCGTCCGCAAATCAAATAGTTCTCTAATGGTGTAATTTGCAGATGTTTCTTCTTCTGTGTTCTCGTCATGTGTTGTTCTTGCGGTCTCTGTTTGGCTGGTTTCTTTACATGTGTTGTCTATATATGTTATAAACAATAGAGGACACAGGACACAACCTTGTCGTACTCCGGATCTTATGGTGAGGGTTCTGAGTGTAATCCAGTTGATCTCACTATGCATTCACTGTTGTTGTATAAGCTTCTACATAGGTTTGTTAGATGTGTACTCGCTCCATATTGTTTAAGGGCTTCCCACAGCTTGTTTCTATCTACTCTATCAAATGCCTTTTCTTGATCGACAAAGGCTAAGTAGAGTGTTTCATTTAATTCGATTGATTTTTCTATAAGTTGTCTAAGAGTTCTCTTTATCAGTTAATTAAAAATTTTCCTACGTAAGAAAAAGGATTTTAATGTTAATGCACCGCAATATGGATAACATATTGACAGTGCCTTCCGTGTGTTGTTCAACACACAAAGTAGTCGATTGTTAAAGTTTGCTGAAGCTATACTAATCAACCTTCGTAAGCCGTCCTTGTGTAAGCAGAAAGACATGTTAGTCAGTTTAAAATTACCGTGGTAGACAATCGACATTACTGTGCGAACATGTGTATATTTCAGTTTGAAGGATTTATCTAATTAATTCACGTAAGTTGTGTGATTTCTGCAGTATGTACCTGACGAGATGCAGCGAAATATGCCAGGCAATAAATCGTGCAATCTATTGTTTGTGTCTTCGTTATTCAAATATGGATAACACACGAAAAACAGAAATAACACAAGTACACTCAACAACCTACGGAACAATTTTGTGACCTGTTCTGTAAGGATGCGAAATCTGGATAATGAGTAATTAAATAATAATCAATTTGCGGATTGCTGCTTTCATTTCTTGAAGACTGAAAGGGTTATCAAAAGCTGGTATATTGATTTCACCTGTATTATTTTGCAATGTGCATGTTTAGCTGTAATTCGTTTAACTTGTTTCTCTGCTGTGTTTTGTTGACACTAGTAAAGAAATTGTTGAAAGCATTATTGTTCATGTAGTTTGATGTTACAATGCCCCCGTTAACATTTTCTTAGGATGTAGGATTTGTTTTCTCCATACTGTCTTAGATGTTATGCAAGAATCGCAATGCTTTCCCCTTCTCTTTTCATGCTTACTTTAATGCAAGTTTCATTTACTTCTGTTTTCTTTAGGAGATATCGTACTTTTGATGTCCATCTTAATCTTTGTATAGAGTGGTGGGGTATTTTTCAGCCTTTTTCGGGCTTCTCTGCTCTTTCTGACCTCCCCAGCTAGGTCAGAGTTTCAATAAGATTTGTATCTCCCATCTTCCTCCTTGGAATGTACTTTTTGGCAGCAAGGAGAATTATGGTACATATGTATGATTGCTTGCTTGCTTGCTTGCTTGTGTTCGTTGGCTTGAGCTCCAACACGAAGTCCTGTATGTCGGATGAAGGCATCCTGTTGTCCAACATCAGTGTGATGTCATACAGGACCTGAGGTTTGCGTGAGTATCCGTTGTCCCATGTCTGGCTTATTGGTGTGCAGACTGGTAGTTCCTCGCCATACAGGCAGACACTCTCCGACTTCGGAGGAATCTGCGATCCTACTGACTTTAGCCAGGACCCCGAAGGGACCTGTTGCCCTGGACGCTCGACGAGGACGCGTCAATAGGTCTTGGCCAGTATATAACCCGGCCCTGGTGCCCTGGAAACACCTCTGCGTCCCATATGTGTGATGTATATTATTTGTTCCAATGAGAGTATCTAGACAGCATCAGCATCTGAATAATAGCGGTACGGTGTGCTTTCTTTAAGTTCCAGTATGGTTTCGTCAATGACACTCGATATAACTCAATGATTAGCAAAAGTGGATGGTCACTGCCTAAGTCCTCTAAATCTTGATGGTAGTATCGACTGTCATGTATGCTAGTGTGGTGAGACTTGTCGTACCAGTGGCTTTGATTATGGAAGAATGTTGCTGGAGCTGTTAGAATCTAGAGTTACATTAGGTTTGTAATACTGCACATCATATCTACTTCTACGGTGATGCTATAAGGGCATTCAAGACATCAGTTACGCTAGATTTCTCCAATGTTGTCTTAAAGTTGGATAAACTTTGTTACTAAGACCGGAGTACAGTATATGTTGTGCAGGATTTTCTTGGTATTATCTGTGCCTCATAACTTTATTATCTGAGCTGTTGCTTACGGTGCTTTGCACATTGCTTCTTAGCAAGGCCATAATACCAAGATATTTACGGCATTAACACCTATACTGGATAAACAATATCATGTTTATTTCTCAGGTGTGAGGCTTTCCACAAGCATTTTTCTCCGTCCTCCTCTGTCTCGTTTGCTCAGTATTTTCATGAACAAGGCAAATTTCTCTATTCCACGTCATCTGTTATATGTCAGATCAGGTCAGCACGTCCAAAGAGATAAGAGTGCTCGTTCTTAAACATTGGGTGTGCTGATGTAGTGAATTCAACACCTACACCGGATTTTTTTTTTTTTTTGTTGTTGCATATCTTGTTTACATGACATCGCCGTCAACATCAACACACCGCAAGGTATTATATTGGCAGTAAATGACAGTTGACAGTTTATGTCTTGGCAAGTTTTACTTTCAGTAGTTTGCCACTGCTTACTGAACGACCGGCTCTCCTACCAACACGTTAAACCCCTAGCGCGACACGGTCTGCAGCCAAATCGGTCGCCGCTGTGTTTCAAACGCGTGGTAAGCGGCTCACGAATCGCATTCACAAGCCTTTAGGCCACGGAGCCGGCATAATACACAGCAGTTGGACTAAAATGTTGACTTCTCGTCCTTGACTTGTGGACGTAAATTACAAGTAGCTCTGTACTGTGAGTGGGTTCGCTTAATGGCGATGGACACTGGTAATAGGGAAAGCTAACCAACACGCAAAAACCACCCCAGTGCACTAGAAGTAGTTGCATGTGTATGACCTATGCTTGAGTTCAAAGCGAGCGAACGCAAAAAAAAAAAAAATTGCCCCATTAATTGTTTCCCTCATGGACAGACCCATGCAATATGTCTTTGAAATATCATCATCATCATCATCATCATCATCAGGTGCAATGACTTTCCACAGATCTCGGTCTATGGTTTTCTGGATCAACTCCACTGATGATATTCTCCATGCCACCGTCTCAATCCGTCCAGCATATTTCTCTCGGTCTACCTCTCGCTCTATTCCCCTCGATCTTTTTATTTGTCACGATGTTCTCCAATGTCTCATTTCTCATCACATGACCAAAGGAAGCTAGTTGAAATATAGAAAGTACAAAATGTCGGTGATATACATGGTGGTTTGGAACGTGAGAGAGAGAGAGAGAGAGAGAGAGAGAGAGAGAGAGAGAGAGAGAGAGAGAGAGAATATGGGCACTTTCCTCTCCTTACCACGTTTTCATGGACGAGACAGGAACACTGAGCTGATCCACGACTCTGGTGATCGAGTGAAATGGCGAATCATGACCGCCCACGCTTTCCGGCATGGCACATGATTGATTGATTGATTCTTGTTTTGACTTTGCGCCAAGATTGTCTCTTAGAAGTTAATTGATTTATTTGGTTGTTTCGGGATTTGAGATTTAAATATTGAGCACAACCCACAACTGGCAACGCTGATCGTACTCTGGTATGAACCTAAGGCCTATCCACGTCAATGTGGAAGCACTAGACTCGAGTTTCGCTCTCCTTTGAGCTCGTCAGTAGTGCATATCCTTGACCGGACCCGGAAACAAACCCCGGATCACTGGCGTGTGAAGCGTGTGTGTAACCACTAGACCACGCGAAACAAGCTGGACACGGCCAAATTATCACAACAGAATATTTTAATATCTTAGAAGTTAGAAACACAGCAGTAGAAGAATATGTAATAACTGGATTCCACCCCTTCTCATCCCGTTAATTAATGTTGACCTGTTTCCTACTTCATTGCAGGGGTCTTTCATAACGATACCCAACTGTTTGCCATCATATATCATATGTATGTTGCGATTGTGTCTACGTTCCCCTCAATAAATGGTAAAAATGTATATTTCGTTAAAATCATAATTTAGTGTTCAGAAAAAAGCGCATTTCCCAACCACTGTGAGATTCAGATTACTTTGCATTTGCAGATAACTTAAAATAAACAACAATAGGGTAGCCGCAGTGGATAGCACACTTGCCTGCCGGCTCAGTGGTCATGGTTTTGAATCCCATGATGTTTTAAAAACAAATTCACCTGGTCTCGCAGATCGATATATGGGTACTAGGAAATGTCATGGGAAAGAAAGGCGGTCGGCAAGATATTAACCACTTTACCCATCGAATGCCAATTTACTATAAAAGTATGGAACTAGCTTCATATGCTCAATACCCGTCAAGGTCTCTGTGAAAGGTCTCTGACGTTTGTTATACTTTGAAACAACAACCACTATAAACTATATATATTACCCTCGCCTCTAACCGGATATACCAAATATATGCGATTGTGTGTTTCTACGAAGCGAGTAAGACCAAGGGAGTTAAGTAACAAAAAAAGGACACTAGTTGCCACTTTCAACTGCTGTAGAAAGATTTCACGCCACTCTGATGGTGGACTCGGATATTAGGCTGGATAAAGTCAATTTTATTTGTAAATGGCGAAGCGCTTACCTCAGATGACTTCGGATACAGCCGCAGATTCATTTAAGACAAAAGTAAATGAGTATATTTGATTATTTTGCTATAAATATTTCTTTTGTTTGTCGTTGTTTAGTTGAGAAATGACAACCCGTTTTTTTTTTATGTTATTGTTTGTTTGTTTTCGATACTCTGACCGATGAGTTAAAAAAGTATCATATCAACTATCATAACAAGTAAGTAGGAATAGTAATTAATATACTGAATACTATATTCTACAGTGATACAGTAGAGCATAATATTAATAATAATATTATTAACCCCTTTACCGTGGAAAAAATTTTTTTTTGTTGTTATGCAAACTGTATTTTTTTTCTTTCATAATTTGATATGTTATGTTGTCCTGGCAAAATAAAATGTTTTTTTAAGTGAAAATGAGTTGTCTTTTAGAAATTGTGAGGAAAATAAGAAATGTTCTGTACTAAATGGTACTGTTCAATAACGAACTAAACTGATACGTATATTACTATTAGATGTCAATTGTTTTTAGTAATTATACTTGGTGTGGTAAACACCAAAACATGGAGCTGCACAAAGTGCTGTGTCACACTCCGGACAGTAGTATCGTGTCTCTTTACGAAATTTGAAAAAATCCGAAAAAAAAAATCTGAAAAAAAAAAAAAAATATGAAAACCCAGCCAAGTTGTTCAAGCCCGTACTCTGTAGATTCCAAGCTTGCTAATAAAAACTATGCAAATACATGCCCATAGGATACATGTATGTACGCATACATCTACACAAGCTATACTATGCATAAATTATATTTATAATCATACTACAAAGTTATAATTATAATCATAATAAAATCACAATAAAAAGTTTTTTGTTCTTTCGTACCTTTTTTTTCTTGTTTACTGTCCACTTTCACTTTTGGCATCACGTGATGACCTACTTTTATCTTCCCCTGTTGAACTGGCTGTTGGATTAGCCGCCCTATGCATTTCCTATGCAATTTTTGTATTAACACGAGTTTACTCGGGACGCACGGCACACAGAAGACTTTTACATCTGATGACGAGTTAACTCGTGATGCACGGTTAAAGCCAACAATTTTTATGACGAGTTAACTCGTGACACACGGTAAAGGGGTTAATGTCCATTGTAACTTAACTATTTATATTTACTATTTATATTTATATTTTATATTTCACAAATGCATTATATAATAATAATTATAAATTATTAAATAACGATTAAGAGTAAGACCTTAAGTAGTTTAGTTAATTAATATATTTAATAAAATTAAAAAACTAAAACTCAGAAGGCCGTAACTAAACTACCTACCAGTAGTGTAGGAGGTTCCATCATGATTTTAAAATTGAGTATTTAATTTACTAATGAGACACCACAGAAGAATCTTGGCCTTGAAGAACCAAATGTCTAATGGTACCTGACTACCTCAATGATGCCTGTATGGCAATTCTAAGCGGAGATATTCACATATCTTCTTCTTCTTCAGCGTTCCAAGCCATTGAGGTTCTTTGCTGCAGATACAGTCCGTCTCCATTCGTCTCTCTGGTTGACCTTCTCATATTTACATATGAGTATCAGTAAATCCGTATAAAAATTTGAAATGATTTCCCTAATTTCAGAAAAATAAGTGTGTCCATTTATCTCCACTTTCAGTCCACGCGAGATTGTCTCAAACGAGTCACTAGACGGATATGAAAACTGACTTCAATATGTTCCGTCATGTTAAATGATAACAAAATAGTACAAGTATCTTCTGTTTCTTCAGCATTCTGAGCCATTGAGGTTCTTTGCTGCAGATACAAGCCATCTCCATTTGTCTCTCTGGTTGACCTTCTCTTGCCAGTCGTTGATTCTAAGTGCTTGTAGGTCTGTATGTATATTATCTCTCCACCGTCTTCTTGGCCTGCCTCGGGGTCTATGGTCATTTATTTCCTGAGTGTAAGCGAGTTTTGTTTCCCTATTATCTTCCATTCTTTCTATATGCCCCAGCCATTGCAGTCTATTAGCCTTCATGATACCAGTGATTAGCGGGGACTTAAACAGATCATAAATGTCTTTGTTGCTTCTCCACTTTGTGTATGCCTAATGGGTCCAAAGATGTGTCTTAAAACTTTGTTCTCAAAGGTTTGTAACAAGGCTTCGTTTCCTTTAGTTGTACTCTAGGTTTCAGAACCATACAGCACAACTGGTCTAATCAGTGTTTTGTATATTGTGATCTTAGTGTTATGAGATAGCACATTTGATTTTAGCAGATGTTGTAGTGCATCGTATATCTTATTTCCAGAGTTGATTCTAGCTTGTATTTCTTCCCTTTTCATGTTGGAGCAGTTGAAGATTGTACCCAGGTGTTTGTATGTTTCCGTTCTTTTAATGGTCATATTATCTATTTGTATGTGGCCAGAGTTTTTAGCCATTCCTTCTCTTGAAATTACCATATATTCTGTCTTATCTTGGTTGATCACCAGCCCCATTTGTTGAACTTTTTCCTTTAAGTGAGTCAATATTTCCTATGTCTTTTGTTCATTTTCCCCTATAATATCTATATCATCTGCATAACCAAGCAGTCTGGATGTTCCTCCAATAGCACATTCCTCCTTTACCTTCCTTACAACTTTCTCTAGAGCCAGATTGAAAAGTACTGTATTATATATTTATTTTAATTATATAAATGACAAAGGTAATTTCAACCAATCGCTGTGCATGGAATATTAGACTAACCTTTTCTGCAGAAGCTAAGAAGGTGTCTATTATTGTCACGTGACATTTGAATGAATGAATGACATTGTAAGCATGAATGGTCTTTACAGCAGCCATTTTGGGGACACGTTGGATAATTCTTGGGTGGCACGGTATATCATTTCTGTTTTCATTTCGGGTCATGGCACGGTTGAACTCGCTACCGGTAGTTTGATCAATTCTAAGCGGTGTAAAAATATATAAAGCAATACGGACTGATTATTCCAAGAGCACTGGGAATAATGATTCCGCATTATTCACAGATTCTGCTGGTCACGTGACGTACGTTGATGTCATCGGGGCATGTGTTTGACTATATTATTAATTTTTCTACACTAATTATCATTGCTCTGTAGTATAGTGGTTAGCATCTCCGCCTGTAGTACGGGAGACTGGGGTTCGATTCCTCACAGGCAATTTTTTTTAAATTTCATTTTTAGCAACATTTTTAATTTAAAAAATATTAAACATTACGAACTACAATATAGAACTGAGAAACTCGAAACTTGTGAATAAAATGTGCTCTATCGATCTGTGGAAGCTGCCGGGGAGGGGGGAGGGGGGGGGGGAGTTCCCAGGCAGCAACTGAGTGATCGAGTGTCGAAATCGATGGAGCCAATAGATGTCTTTGTTTAAGATGAATTTTATTTTCCAAATAAGAGGCAGACCAAGAGAAATGATGTTGGATGCATTGAGACGGTGGCATGGAGGATTATCAACAGCTGAGTTGATCCAGAAAACCAAAGACCTAGATCTGTGGAAAGACATGAACGCCAATGGGAGCTGGCATGACACTTGATGATGATGTTGATGTTGAGCTAAGAACCGATATAATTCTGTTCAAGAATTCTTTAGACGATGATGCTGTCATTTACTAGGATGGGTCGGTCATCCGAGGAGTGAGAAGTTCATAGACCTTTACGGCTCAGGCCGGAGGGAAAACTGTGAAGGAAGAGTCTGTGCTTTTGCTTTTGCTTTGACCACATGCAGCCTGACTATGGAAGTTATGGCAGTAAGTAAAGCAATAACATGGCTCGAGACACAGACATTCAATCGGGCTTATGTCCTTAGTGACTCAATGAGTATGCTAAGGAGGATAGAGATGTGGTTGGTCCGAAGAGAATGGCTGCTGTCTCTGGAGCGGTCTCGGCTGGCAAAGATTAGTTTCATCTTCGTGCCAGGGCATGCGGCGTACAAGGGAATGAGCAGGCTGACAGGCTTGCAGGTAGGACTACTTTGGAAGGCGGACAAGCCATGGGACAGGCAGACATTCTGAATGCTCTGAGAACCAAGCGATGACTGGGAATCTACAACCATGGTCAGGCTGTGAGAACAGAAAGTTAAAAGAGGTGTGGCCAAACAAGAACACTACGCAGGAAGCCAAAGAAGAGTAATAAACACAGAACTGGTGTCGTGAGCCGCTACACACTGCGGGATTTGCAGAGGAGGAGATCCGAACACTTATGAACTGAATGGTTCGATGTGCAATGAGGATGATCTGTCGACTAACTAACTAAGAACCGATATCAGTGAACTCAGGGGGTTTCAAATGTTGATGCTATGTAGCCAGGGGAGCAGAGTTTGGATGAATGCCCAGCCAGCCTTGCATAAATATGGGCAAAAATTGGTGAAAGCATAAAATATTGCCCCTGAATCAGCACATCGCAACTAGCATAATCACCTAATTAGGCCCTGTAAGGGATACTTTTTACAATAAATAATTTGGGACCGTTATTCGGAAGAGTGCCCATTTTTTTATCGCAATGATACCTTCGATTGGTAGCACTGAGAATAACGCTCAATGACTTCACATGACCAGCTGAATCTGTGAATAATGCGGAGTCATTATTCCCAGTGCTCTGGGAATAAAGTCTCCCAAAGTAATAAGTTGTAACCACCGTTGTTTATCTTTGGGTCCTGCAATAACACAACTGTGCTTATGGATGGATTCCTGAATTTGCCGTCAAATTATGTATAGTATAACTTATTATAATTCACGAATGTAATTGTTCATCTTGTAGATAGAAACATACAGGAGGCATTTATTATTGGTTATTCTTGAAAAGAAAAGTTGTTTTAGGAAGACTTTTTGCAGTTTCATAAACTTTTTTGTCTATGTACTTCCAATTGCACATCATAATCTTTCGATCTTGACCACACCAGGAACCGCTGACACTGTCAACACTTTCTTGATATGCATACATCCACTATGAGATCACTCTTTGTCAGAATTCACCCTTTTTTCATTGTTAATGGCTTCTTTCATTACATGCCTCAATGTTTTGTTTCATTCTGCTTAATATTTTTGTTTCACATAGCTCTACTGTATCATTGTATTCTACTTTGTGGTCACTTTCATGCCTTTTCCGTTCTTTGCATGCATTTGGCTCATTTGCATATTTAAGATGATAATGATCAGCGTAAAACAAATTATTGTGTTCAAGACGACAAGGAAAAACCTAACATTTAATATATATCATCATTTTTCACTTTTGCCGTCAGGTGCTGTGGGAAGGTTAGTTGCCATTTGACGTTTCAGAGCCCGATGGATGGCTCTGTATAGTATCATTCCATGTCATTGTACAATGTCTTTAATGTCAGGGCGTCTTCTTGCTCACGTTTCAGATCTTCTGTGGTGTAGCACCATTGATGATAACTGATGATGTTGCATTGAAGATGTTTCTAAATACCCTCAGTTGTAGAAACAAAAATTTCAGCAATTATGGCTGGAGCTACTACCATGGTTATGCTATGAAAGGAGTTAGGAATTGAGCAGTGAGTTTCCCAACACTGCAGACCAAGATTCAAAAGTTGTGTTGATGTTCGAGCATTTAAATTTGAAACTTAAAAAGCACAATAAATCCAAATGACCAAGTGTCAGAAGGCTGACAGTACAAAGAAGAATCCTGAATGTGCTCTTTTATTAAAGTGTGGGGGAAAATGGATGCTAATATGCTGCAATGTACATTTCATGACATTATACTGTGTTGTCAAAAATAATAGACCCTACAGATGAGTAATCATCATGTTTGTCATCAGCTACATTCCTTAGTCTTGATTAGTTTTTTGTTTCATTTTGCAACATCACTAGAGGCAGTAAACACCAAAACATAATTCAAGAGTCAGCAGATTTAGTTTGCAAATACAAAGAAAATAATTGAGAATTCAGGTACCAGGTAAACATTTCCATATGCCATAGCAACCGGTCACCCTGGATTTTTCTACTCCTGAACACCGTAATCTGATTTTGCTCCTCCATATTTTCATTTTCCTGTTTTAGGTGTTGTTTTATGTATTCATTGCAAAATGTGGATTACTTTTCTGGTATTGTAATATTTCAGTTTCCTAGCTAAGTAGTCTTGTTATTTTGCTTGGGGATACATTCTTTGGTTGAAATGTTCAGTTGCATCTGTGTGTTTGTTTCCTTTCATTGGACTTCTCCGTTACATTTTGTATTAATTCAGATTGATCTGATTTGGCAAAGTAAAATACACTGTCTTTGTTTACTGAACCAAAACTAGTGGAAAAGGGGAAGTGGCCCTTACAGGGGATCAGATTTTGGACTCCGGGGTTGGTCTTCAAGTGTGTTGTTACTGTACCATGAAGAAAACAACAGAGGCCAAATGATATTATAAAGACGATGAGGGAAAAAATGATCACTCTTATAATTAAGGCAGCCTATTACATATATATATAAAACAAGGTATCTGTGAATAGTCCCAATGTTCTTGATATAATAAATGAAGACATTGTGTATTCATGCCAGTATTCAAACAAATATATCTTCCCAATTTGCTCGAATCAGCTTTTTATGATAGTTTTGTTTTTAAAACATGAGTTGATTAAAAGGGGTAAATACTAAGTCTAATAATATATAGGAGACAGGGAAGGGGTGGCATCAAGGTGATAAAGGAAGATGCTGGCCACTCTGCCTTGTGATATTATATGTGTGAAGTCCTTAGTATTTGACATCCTAAAGTTATATTTTAGATTTATTCTTACATAGTTATTCCTTTCTTTATTAATAACTATCACACACATTATTGATAAATTTGTAACATGTTTCAGATCAGTGAAAGTCTGCCACTTCTTGGGTTTTTGAACAATGCGGACAAAGCAGACATCTGGCGATTTTGGAAAACGGTTTCTTCAGCTGTTAAAATTGCTGTAAATGGTAGAGGTGACATTGTTGAGACACCCAAGCGCAACTCAAAACCTGCAATGTTTACAAGAGGTGTCCATTTGGAGGAGCATCACTTGCAGCATCTGGACACAGCTGCAACTACTATTTATGTACCAGTGAAATGCTCAGAGAAAGGCAGTCGAAGGTTTCGCATCTTGAAGTTGGTCAACCAACAAAAGGTTGCAGATTATTTTGAGACCATTTATGCCGAAGGTGAAGATACTAGTTCTGAAAATACCGCAGTTGAAAACAGCATAGAATGTTATAATTTATCAGAGGTGTGTAATGCTAGCAATTCTGCCTGTGATACCAGTGAAAAAATGATTGCGGACAATGTTTCTTCTACCGAAAGTGATGGTCAGGGATTAGATGAAGATTTACAAGCTGTAGCTAGTTTCTTGAAGGCAAATGGACATCTTGAGGAGCCTTTGTCATTGAGTGATAGTTGTAGTGAAAACATTCCAATAAAACTTGAAAACTCAAAACCTTTAAAGAAGATCTGGCCAGTCGGTCGGCCGACAACAAGATCATCTTCTGGAGCTAGAGTTATAAAAGACAAAATCCCTGAAAATGATGCAAGTTCACAAACTAGTGGATTTAGAGTTCATGCTGAAAGGCATAGTATTTCAGATGTGAAACCTCAGCTGGAAGCCAGTGATATAGTTGTTACGCCTGTTGCATTTCACCCAGACATTAAACAGGAGACATTAGACCAACCAGAGAATTACAGCATAGCTGTAATGTCAGCAGATGGCAATCCCTTGTCCCTAGCAAACAACTCAATCCCCAGCACCGATGACCAGCAAGTAAATACTCATTTATCTATCGTAAAATCTGAGTCTTCTGAACTATGCAGTGCATCAGATAATCAGATATACTCCCATGGAATTCTTTCTGATGACACACTATCTGGTTACAGGGTTCATGTAAGTCTTCCAGTTGTGGATTCAAACATAAACGATCTTGAACTTAACAAAGAATTTTGTGATCAAACACATGTGGAAAGCCAGGTTAGCAGGCAGAGTTTTGTGTCTGAAACAGAAATTCCATTAACATACATTTCAACAGATGAAAGCTGCAAGCAGAATCTAACCCAGGAGCATATGACACCACGCAGTGCTTCTGATATAGAAACTATCATCTGTGCTCTGGAAGAGGAATTGAAAAAGACAGGTACTGAAATTACAACCATATCTGTTGCCTCAGCCCATGGTGAAGATGTTCCTTCTTCTGTTGGGGAAGTCAGTATAGATGAAATGCAGGCTTCCTATGTAGACACTTCAGGTCAGACTGTTGAAATTCTAGAGGGCCAGGAGATTGTTGAAGTGCAGCATGTGGACAATGTTATCTGGACTTCTGAAGGGGAAGTCCAGATACTTGATGCAAGTCAGATACTGGATACCACACACACTGAAGAGGGTGTGGTATATGAAGGACAGCCATTGCATGCTCAGTATGATGTTGTGGAATATGAAGTACTGACAGACAAAAAGCATAAACGAGGGAGAAAGAGAAAATTCAGAGACGAATCCACTGGTGAGAAACAGTCTTTGGTGGACCGGACATGCCCCATGTGTCATTGTGTACTCAACTATGCATCTTCTATGACAGGTAAGTGCCCTTGAATTAGGCTATAAATAAGGGGAGCTAATAATAATCATAAAGCAGGTTTACATTTTGAATTTAGCACTGTGTTTGCAAATATGATAATAAAACGTAGTCTGCATTAATGTTCTAGCCAATCATTTTTATATTTTTTCTGCTTTACTCCTCTTCAGTCCGATTAGGAAAAGGCATCTGGAATAGTCTCCAGTATAAGCCACATGTGTTCACTTCCAGAAACAGTAGTAAATCCATGGTTGCTGTGTTAGGCCTCTTGGTGTTTTTTTTTTATATACACGTATTAACCTGTTAGTTGGTTGGGTTTTAGACAGTAGTCGATCACTTGAAAACAGGTCAGCATGGCTGAAAGGATAAGAGCATTCATGCTTAAACATCCGGTTTGCTGATGCTGATCAGTTGGACTGAAATGTTGACTTCTTGTCCTTGACTTGGGAACATAAATTACAAGTACCTCTGAATTTGGAATGGGTTCGCCTGATGGCATGGGACACTGGTAATAGGGAAAGCTAATCCGCATGCAAAATTCAGTCCAGTGCTACTAGAAGTAGTGTGTATGAACTACGCTCAAGTTAAAAAGCGAGCGAGCGCCCAAAGAAAACAATTAGGAAACAAATTAGAATGTTTAAAGTCAGTCACATAATAATGAATACATATTTTAACCTATGGTAATTTCTGCTTCACCTGTGTGCTCACGGGGCCAGTAAGGGAAGCAAAGAATAGCTTCTCTGTAACCTACCATGCTTTTTGTAAGAGGCGATTAAGGAGGGTTGTCGCGGGACTGGCTACCAAATCCTGTTGAAAACTTTAGCTGCAGAATCCAGCTGATCACAAACAAGTACACAAAGGGTGGTCAACATGGCCGAATGGATAAGAATACGTGTTCTTAACCCTTCACAGGGCACACGTTTGTCCATTTGTTAGCTCTGAACGGGCAAGAATTTTTAGGTTCGGTAAGATTTAGGGTTATGTTAGTAAAAACATCAAATCTAAGGTGTTAGTGAGCATATTTTTGTTAAATAAAAAAACAAAATGAAGGAAAATGAATGCAGATTATTTTACTCACATGTGAAAAAAATTATTCAGTGTTGCCAGTAATCCACACATGAACACAAATATTTACAAAATACAACATACTGTTTGTGATTGTCAGTCATCTTTACACTATTTACAAACACATTTTCAGAATCACTTTCTTCAAAGTCTGACTGCTTATGCTGATCACTGATATCTAGCTCTGATTCATAGTCAACTTCGTGCACTTCAATGTCACTTAAACTGAACCAAGCAAAATCTCCGCTATCACTTGAAGAATTGTCAAAATCCATTTTGAAAAGCAAAGCATAAAAAACCTGAAAACTATTTTTAAAAACCCCATCAAATTTAAAGAAAAAGCTTTTAAATGGCGCCCACCCTATCACGTTATTGGAAAAACCGAAAGTAGTTAATTGGAGGTCTTGAGATCGTGTGTTTTCAACGCTTAGTTGTCGCGGACGCTTTCAGACGTTTTGACAGGTCGGTAGTAAAGACGTTTTCAGCTGCTGTGCCCTGTAAAGGGTTAAACATCCGATGTGCTGATGCCAAGATAAGGGGTTCAACCCCTACACTGGACAGTTGGATTAAAATGTTGACCTCTCGTCCTTGACTTGGGGACATAAGTTACAAGTACCTCTGAAGTCAGAGTGGGTTCGCCTGATGACGAGGGACACTGTTAATAGGCAAAGCTAATCCAAGCGCAAAATTCAGTCCAGTACTACTAGAAGTAGTTTGTATGGGCTACTTAAGAGGCCATTAAAAGCGAGCGAGCTAGAATTTTTAAAAAGTACACAAAGGGCTTGGATTGATTTGAGATGGGGGGGGGGGGGGGGAGTTATGTATCATTGGGAGATGAAAGGCAGAAGAAGGAGAGGTTATACATTCCCGAATTTGGGAATTATTTGCAAGAGTAATGTTTATACTTTAGAGAGGAAACATTTTATCTGAAACATAAATATCTCCATATTTTACAATGTCAATGTATTGAGTGCCGGCTTCCTGGCCTAGAGGTTAGCGACTTTTCTCCGTAAGCTCGTATACTCTCGTAAGTAACGTGACGACGGTGAGAATCAGCAGTGGTTTGAATCGCGCCGGTAACTTACGGGGTATGTGAGCCGGCCGCTCAGGAAGCAGTGGCAAACTACTGCGCGTAATCTTACCAAGAAATCAACAATCAGCTGAAAGATGCTGATGTTGACAGCGATGTCCTGTAATGGATATGCAAACATTTATTATTATAATGTATTGAGTAGATCTCTCGTGTTGTCTGTGTGAATGCATTGCCATATTAAGTGACATTTTGGTGCGTTGGTTTTCCTTTCTATTAAAAGTCATAAATACCATTGGAGATATTCAATGTTTCTCATATATACAAGAGCAGATTTTGAAGTAACTAACTAACAACAGCAGATTTTGTGTCTGCTTGATCTGATATATTTAGACAATTGGATTGGGGTGTGCCATCGCTGAGGTTGTGTGAAATCTGTCTAGAGGAAGCAAAATAAAAGTTAGTTGCGTATCCTTTACAGGATGTTGTTGTCAACCCCAGCATTTTTTGGCTGTTAGTGATTTCTTGGCCAGTTTATGTTCAGTAGTTTGCCATTGCTTTCTGAATGACTGGCACTCATACCTTTGTATAGGAAACCAATGCAAGATGGTCTGCTCCCAAATCACCCACAGCTGTGTTTCGAACACAGTATGCGAGATTACGAATTGAGTCCATAACCCCTTCACTACTGAGCCGGCACAGAGAGGGAGAATATCTGACACAAATTCATGCCGAAGTCGGACATATTGACATTTTGAGGTGCATAACCAGGTATGACACACTTCCCTTGAAAGATGAACAAAGAAGAAGATTGTTGGATTAATAAACATGAAAGATGGACAATAATGAAAATATAGTTGCTGAGGAAAATGCAAAGATATAAATATTCTGTAGTTTATAATTTTTCTATTTGTGAAAAGTTGTGAGTTCACCTGGCATTTGCAGCCTTTTTGCAACTATCAGAGGATTACAGTATGTACAGTATGCTTACAGGACTTCTTATTTATCATCCTGTCCTGGTAACTTAAACATCTAATTCACTATTCACTATATCATGGTGGGTATACGATTGTTGCCTATGAGCTCTTACAATACCACACAGATTTCAGGCAGCCAGCTTACATTTATAATTTATGTATAGTTATGGTTGGTTGTGAATTCTTTAGAATGCTGAAATTTAACTCTTCAGTCTGATACATTGATATTCAGTTCACCTGAACACTAGTATGCCTTTTAATTTCCTTTAACATCATTGTGTCCTGACAAAAAACAACAAAATAATACAAATTTGTAGAGCACATGCCTACCTCAGAGTCAGTGCAAACATGCAACATCCACTGCATATTGAAATTAAGAAGGTAAAGGGCAGCAGGTTAAAAAGAGGAAAGTCGTGGATGGGTCAAGCCAAAGACATTTTAACAGGTGTGTTCACTCAAGAACTTAAAACATGGCGAGGAGTGGGTACAAGTGCCAACAAATTTCTTCACGTCCTTTTCAGTTTGCATCCAACTAGACAGAAAATGCAGACAAAATCCGGCTGCTGTGGAAGCGGAAGTACAGGTGTTGATTTTCGAGAATTCTTTAGAGGGTGATGCTGTCATTTACACAGATGGGTCGGTCGTTCAACAAGTGAGAAGTTCATGGGCCTTTATGGCTCAGGCCGGAGGGGGAATTGTGAAGGAAGATTCTGGTGCTTTTACTTTGACCCCAAGTAGCCTGACTATGGAAGTCATGGCGGTAAGTAAAACAATAACATGGCTCGAGACACAGACATTCACTAGGGCATGTTTCCTTAGTGACTCAATGAGCATACTCAAGAAGATAGAGATGGGGTGGATCCGAAGAGAATGGTTGCTGTCTCTGGAGCGGTCTCGGCTGGCAAAGATTAGTTTAAATTTTGTGTCAGGGCATGCGGGTGCACAAGGAAATGAGCGGGCTGACAAGCTTGCAGGTAAGGCTACTGTGGAAGGTGGACGAGCCATGGACCTGGCTGACATTCTGAATGCTTTACGAGAAGTAAGTCATTCGCAAGAACCAAGTGATGACTATGAAACTACAGCCATGGTCAGGATGCGAGAACAGCAAATTAGAAAAGGTCTGGCCAAACAAGAACACTATGTGGGAAGCCAAATAAGATTAATAAACCAACACAGAACTGGTGTCGTTAGCCTGTACACGCTGTGTGATTTACTGAGGAGGGGATCAGAGCACTTATGGACTGAATGGTTCGATGTGCAATGAGGATGATCTGTGGACTAACTAACAAAAACAACAATAATATCCAAATCATGGATTTCTGCATTGACTCAAAACCCCTGCCTGTGCATCATTGAAGCATAATGTACACAAATGGCAAGCTCTAACCATTATTTCTAATCAAAGCTCAAATATCTTATTAACCAGGAAATATCGTTGGAAGTAAAAGCTGCCTACGTGATACTGACCACACTGCCCATCCGCAGTCAGTTGGTCTATACAAATATGGGGCTAGCACCAATATACCAAATACACCTTAAGACATGGAAACGGGCCCTTTTCTGTTTGATCTTATGATCCCAAAAAAAAACTGTAATTTTACTGCCTATAGTACCTTGCAGTGTAGGGCAGGGGGTCTTGAGCCAGAGGAATTAAGGCTGCCTGGCTAGTGCAGTCGCCATGAACTGCACAGGTTAGGATGTTCTTTTTGCCCCCGACAGAAAAATATTCTTGCCTTACCTAGTTTCTGAAACCAGGTCTCCCGAAGGAGAACCCGGCGTTCTTAGCCATTCGGCCAGACACTCCTCTTTTACGGAGCTAATTATGCACTTGTGATATGCAGTCTACAAAAGTAACCTAACATACTTCTTTCTACTCACACAGCTCACATGAGAATCCACACTGGGGTGAAACCATACAGTTGCGGACAATGTGACAGAAAATTTACCACCAAAGCTAATCGGGATAGACATGAGGCAACCCATGTAGGTTTGAAACCATTTCAGTGCAACGAATGCAGCAAGAGTTTCACCGAGAAGCGTTCCCTGAAGATTCACATGAGGACTCATACAGGGGAGCGCCCTTTTGTGTAAGTATTGATACAAGTCGTTGTTGGCATGCAGTGCTGTTGGTGTGGCAAAGTAGTTAAGCTGTCTGCCTCGTGCTTTGAAGTTTGTAGGTTTATTTCGGGACTCAGTCATTGCCGATTCAGTTTCCCCCCTTCAGAGGAGGGAGTGTTTGCTGGAGCTACAAAGTATTTACTCTGTGCGATGCTTTTGGCAGCTCTGCAGAAAGAGACCAAGCCATATGGGGATAAAACCCTGTGCAGTGAAGTCGATTATCTCCCCTTTAATAATCACCTTGTAAAAACTTGCCATTCATTCAAAATATTTTGCAAGGGAGCTTATATTTTAAGCTTAGATTGCTATAACAGTCAAACTAGACTGAACTGTTATTCACATAATTTTTGCAGGATGGTTCTTTTTGTGGTGTTTTTTAAAATGTACTGTTAATTCAAAATGAAGGTTGTGTGCACAGTTTCATGTTGTTTTTTGTGAATTAGACAAAAAAGCAAGAGGTTTTACTTTATTGCACTGGGTTTTCTCCCATATGGCTGAGCACCCCCCGGCGCATTGCAGCCTGCTGAAAATACAGCACAAAGCACGAACTCTTTAGCTTCAGCAATGATTCCTAGGTGACTCAAAAGAAAATCATAAACCAAACGACAGTGTCAGAAAACTAACCCACACCTTTGGAATGTTGCTTCACCACGAAGACCCCACCCCAGCATATACAAGAAAGGCTGGGAAACATTATGGAACTAGATAGGGGTTTTTGCATCTATTTTTTTCATATCCTATTTACAGGACATCACTGTCAATACCAGCACTGCTGTTGTTGATGTCTTTGTAAGTTTACGTTCAGTAGTTGGCCATTGCTTTCTGAACGACCGGCTCGCATACCATCACGTTAAAACCCAGCGTGACACGGTCTGCTGCCAAATCTGTTGCAGCTGTGTTTAAAATGCAGGTAAGTGGAATTACGAACCGTGTCCGTAATGCCTTTGCCACAGAGACCGGCTTTTTAGCATCTTGAACAATCAAAACATCATTGCTGTAGCATCAGTGCCACCTAATACACCAGACAAAAGAAATGTTAATAGTCTGCTGATTCTAGTCACTTAAACAGTTGTTTTAATACACACAGACTTTAACAGGAAAACGGCTTTATCACAGTCCTTCAAGTCATCTCATGACCCAAACATAAATGTTCTTGATTGTGTTCACGTGTAGACACTCATATAGTAAACTGTCATTTACTGCCAATATAGTACCTCACGGTGTATGGCAAAGGGGTCTTGAACCTGAGGAATTAAGGCCGCCTGGCTAGTGCAGTTGCCGTGAACTGTGCAGGTTAGAGAGTTTTTGCCCCAGACAGAAAAAACTCCACGCCTTTCTGAGGATTCGAATCCGGGTCTCCCGAAAGAGAATCTGGCATTCTAGCCACTTGACCAGCTGCTCCTCTGTTTTACACGCCGTAAGGTGCATAGGGCATATGAGACCCATAGACCGATAATTTTATAGACCAATCAGCACTTGATATGTCATGTGGTCATTATCACACCAGCCACCTGTGCTTCCCAAGGCATTTCCTGGTACACATATTAGGCTGGGTCAACCTGGGAGCCTACGTTAATGTATTACAATTCACTCCAATGCAGATTCATATCCATGACTGATCAGCTGTGAGCATAACACTTATATGCTCCAGTTGACCTGGTATGGGCTGTATCAAAGGGTGATCAGTAGAAACGTTTTCATAGGACATTTCATTATGCAGCACATATTTGCCATTACAGATTTGTTGTTGATATAGAACATGATTCTTTAATATGTGCCAATATAACACATTTCAGGTGTGATGTTTGTGGCCATGGCTTCACTCAGAAATGTACACTGCAAGTTCACATGGACAGGCACACCAACAAGAAGGGTCATCTGTGTGACCTGTGTGGCAAGGCTTTCCGACAGAAGTGTCAGCTGGACGTTCACGTGAAGCGTCACAACAGACAGGCATTGTACCCATGTCATGAGTGCTCCACAAAATGCTACACAAAAGGTATTCCTCACAGCATATCTTGGTTAAACTCTTAAGTCAATAGTGCCCAGCCAGCTGGCGTAGGCATTCGTGTCTTTCTACAGATCTCAGTCCTTGGTGTTCTGGAATAACTCTACTGATGATATTCCTCCCTGCCACTATCTTAGTCCATCCAGCATCAGTTCTATGTTTCTTTTCCAACTAATCTTTACAGTCATCACTGTGTTTTCCAATGCCTCTCTTTTCATTACAGGTTCTCAGAAAATTCTTTAAAATTGTGTAGTGCCCATTATCATGAGGCTGAGACAACCTTAGACTGTACTGGTTGGAGAAACAAATTATCCTGCCTCTGCTGGGGTTTGAACCCAGACATTACCTTACTTTACCCTGGGTTATTAAACAATATTAATATTTTATTAATAATATATTAAACAATTCAAAATAAAATATAGGAGGAAGTAGCTGAAGAACAATTTTTGTTCAGAAAAAACAGCGGCACCAGAGAAGCAATAATCTGTTTGAGGATGTTAATTGAAAAATATATAGAAGTTCAGAAAAATATATAATGTATTGACTACAAGAAAGCTTTTGATAGAGTACACCTCCTCTGAAGTCGGAGAGTGTCTGCTTGTACGGCGAGGAACCACCTGTCTGCACACCAATAAGCCAGACATGGGACAACGAATACTCACTCAAACCTCAGGTCCTGTATGACATCACACTGATATTGGACAACAGGATGTCTTCATCCGACATACAGGACTTCGCGTTGGAGCTCAAGCCAATGAACACAAGCAAGCAAGCAAGCATAGAGTACACCATAAACGATTATTTACTTGCCTTCAGGATATAGTAGTAGATGGAAAGGACATCAGACTTATTAGTAACTTGTACTGGGAACAAGTGGCATCAATTAGATACAGAAATAATTATTCATCACCCATAGAAATAAAAAGAGGAGTATGGCAGGGATGCGTGTTGTCGACAGGCCTCTTCAACTTATATGCAGACAGAAAACAAGTCGAACTGCCTGGACTTAACATCAATGGAAAAATCATAAACCATCTTACGTATGCTGATGATACAGTGTTACTAGCAGAAAGTGAGCAAGAGTTACAAAAAATTAGTGAAACAAGTAAACAGGCATAGTGCAGAATGAGATATTAACTTCCAAACAACAAAAACTATGATAATTGGCAGTGGAAAGGAAAGATCATCAATGAACATCACAGTAAACGGGGAGATATTAGACAAGTAATAACTTTCTCCTACCTTGGACATGTTATAACAGATGATGGCAGAAGTGAGACAGAAATAAAAAAGAGAACAGGAATGGCCCAAAAATACTTTCAATAGCATGAAATCAGTATTAACATCTAGAGAGATTAACGACGCATTAAAAATGAGAATTGTCAAATGTTATGTATATTCAACACTACTATTTGGCGTGGAAGCTTGAACATTGAACAAGGGATAGTCAAATAGAGGCCCTGGAGATGTGGAAATACAGACGAATATATCGTATTTCATGGAAACAAATACAGTGGTTCTAGAAAATCTGGGAATGAAAAGAGAGTTGATGAAAGAAATAAAAAAGGCAAGTGAAATATTTTATCCATGTATCCATGTTAAAAGATATAACACTCTCATAAAAATGATACTGGAGGGTAAGGTTGAAGGCAAGAGGTAGACAACGATATAAGTGGGAAGATAACATCAAGAGGTGGACAAACATCAGCCTGACAGAATGTACAGTCAGGGCGAGAGACAGACAATGTTGGAGATTCATTGCAGCCCACCTTCATTGTGGAGATGGCACCTGATTAATTGATTGATTAAACAATATTATGCAGTAAGCATTATGAGGCGGTGGAAAATTTTGTATATCTTGGGTCATCGATTACCCACAATGGTGACACAATGAAAGAAATTAAAAGACAAAGATCTATTGCTCTTCAAAGACTAAAACAACTAAATAAATTGTGGAGTGGGACAGTTAGAACTACAAAAATTATATTTTGAAGAGCATTCATCTTTCCCATTGCAACATACACCTGTGAGACATGGACACTTATTAAACAAGCTGAACAGCACATAAATGCCTTTGAATATAAATGTTATAAACGAGTTCTAAGAATATCTTGGATAAAGAAAAGAACATATGCATCCATACTTTAAGAGCTTAATATTGAAGATGGTTGACTATTAAAGACGATAAAACAAAGAACATTGAAATATTTTGGTCACTTGAAACATCATGAAAGTTTGGAGAGAACAATAATGGAGGGGCATATGCCCTGGAAGAAAGGAAGAGGAAGGCCAAAGAGAAGATGGTTGCAGGATGTGGCAGATGATCTCCAGATCGGTGTATCAAACGTTGAATATCTTGCTGATGACCGAGAAGTTTTCCGGAAGGTTATTATGGGAGCAGAGTTCTGCAAAGGACATGCTACTGAATGAATGAATTAAGCATTATGAGAAGACTGGCTTTGGAAACATTGTTATATTAATAATGTTAAAAAAGTATTCTTACAGTAAAAGGTACTGATAGTCTCATAGCTGGTACTACCGCTAGGCTGTGAAATGCCAGGCCTTTGCATATTCTAAGCCCCAGCTTGAGATGGGGGTTGCCATTTCTTGTCCTCACTACCTGTTCTTCCCAAATAATTCCTAGAAAATTCTGGAAATTCTCTGTTGCCCATTTTTATGAGGCTGGATCAACACCCGAGCTGTACGGTTGGGAAAAATAATCTTCCTAAGCTGGGGTTTCAACCTGGACCACTGTCTTGACAGGCAAACCAACTAACCACTATGCCAGCTTGGCTGTTCCCATAGTATTATAAGAAAATAAATATGACATCTAACAAAACAAATCACTGAAAAAATATTACAGAAGGAAATCAAAGCCAGACAATTAAAGAACTGTAGGCATGTTAAGAGATAGTTTTATGTGAAAAGAATGTATTTAAGGAAATAGTGCAGGGCAAGTATGCAAGAGGAAGATAACATGTAGGTATATAGTATCAAGAGATGAGCTTGAAGCAGCTGGTCATGAAGGTGCAGGACAGAAAGATAGAGAATCGGTGCAGCTATTGCATCCTTCAATAGCACTGGATGGTGACAATTTATGGTAGTTGCTGGTTCTGATTATGCATATAACTAATAAAACTCTATCAAACAGTAGCCAGGAATTTATGTTATGGTGTTCTAGATGCAACTCTACAGTGTTAATAATCAAGAGACTCAATTTTGCGACATTGTATTTATGTTTATATTGATAATATTTTCGGCACTCATTAGCACTGCTACTGGTCTAGAGTCGCCTGGTGCATTTGACTTTCCCTACCAGGCGTGGCTATTGTGGAGCACCCATTAACACCATTATTATTTGTGTTGTTTAATCATTATTTTCTAGGCATCTTTGAAGAAGTTAGTCTGCCATAAAATTTGATGTAGATAAAGATATGTTGGGCACATTAAGGGGAGAAAAAATAAACTAGAAAACTTCGTGACAACTGACAAAATTGATGAGAAAATGGCAAAGGGAAGGCAAAGACATGGCTTGACCATGTAGCATAATTGGGACAAGAACACAGATCTGAACCAAGACTCATGATCATGTGAGACGTGAAAACTGACTGACCACGCTTATCATCAAGGCACATATTGATCATGTAACATTAAAATTATATAATCCTGGAACAGTTGTAACATGTGATAGAAGATGTCTTGTAGAGATTAACCATGGCAAAAGTAACTTTTGCAAGATAAAAGACATACTCACAGCAACAACAAATGTCAATTGCCATGAGAAAAAGAATGTTACTGTGCTGTATAAAGCTTATACTTCAATATGCATGTGAAAGTAGGCAAAGGAGTTGATAATCGTCTGAACTGGTGTCCGCCTCGAGTGCTGGAGGTCCCGGGTTCAACCCCCGGTGAGGACCGGGATATTTTCACGTGGACTTCTAGCAATAAAATTTCCCCTGGTCTCTGGGTAGTGAGATCGGACACCCGTGTGTATCGTTGCGCACGTAAAAAATCCCTTGGCAGTTGGAAATCGAAAAAGAGTAGCCTAACGGAGCTGACCGGGCAAAATTTCTGGTTAAAAATCTACCTAAAGTATTTCAGGATCCTCACCGGTGCTACGGAGTTCATGCACTGAGCTGAGTTTCTCTGGACTCAGGCTTGAGTTAGGAGAAGAACGGAGCACTTATGGGTTACACCCGTGTGCAATGATGTTGATCCGTCGACTAAACTAGATTAAACTAACTGATGGCAATAGAAATGTTTGTGAAAAGCATGCAAAGAACACCAAGGTTTGGACAGAGAAATGAACGAGGCAGTCTTAAAAAACCAGTAGCCTTACGGGTAGACTGGGAACATTCAAACGATAAAGAAGACTGACCTAAAAGAGATTAAATCAAATACTGTGAACCAGAAAAATAAAACCTTTTGTTTTTTGTTATTCAGGCTAAGTTCTTTGTTTTGGCTTTCTCCTGCAACTATATTTCATATCTTATAACTGTTTAATTTTCTGTGACCAAAACCATGTCACCGGCATATTGCAGGTTATAAAGTCTTGATAGTTGTGATAAAAAGAAGTAATGAGGCAAAAAGTTACTTCATGATGAAAATGCTTTACTCTGTTAACCCATTACAGGGCAGACGTTTGTCTGTTTCTTAGCTCTGAACGGGCAAGATTTTTCAGGTTCGGTAAAATTTCGGTTACGTTAGTAAAAACATCACATCTAAGGTGTTAGTCAACAGACTTTAGTGAAATAAAAAACAAAATGAAGGAAAATGCATGCAGATTATTTTACTCATGTGAATAAGTAATCCAATGTTGCTGGTAATCCACACATGAACACAAATATTTACAAAATCAGCATATTGTTTGTGATTGTCAGTCATTCAATTCATACGGCAATTTACAAACACATTTTCAGAATCAGAATCACTTTCTCTAAAGTCCGACTCACGATTGCTAACGCTGATCACTGATATCTAGCTCTGATTAATAGTCAACTTCGTGCCCTTCTCCATGAAATCTGCACTATCACTTGAAGAATCGTCAAAATCCATTTTGAAATACAAAGCGTAAAACCCCCAAAAACCATTTAAAAATCTGTTCAAATTCAAAGTTTACGCTTGTAAATGGTGACCACGTTGACAAGCTATCGGCAAAACCGAAAGTAGAAAATCGGAAGTCTCGAAAAGCCGTGAGATCGCGTTTTTACAATGCTTAGTAGTCATGGATGCTTTCGAGCGTTTTGTCCATGTCGGGGTAACAATCACAATGCTCTCGGTCGTTCTGCCCAGTAAAGGGTTAAGCACATACAATTCTTCAAATGTCTGTGAATTGCGAATTTCATGAATGAATAAAAAAACCTGTAGCCTTACAGGTAGACTGGGGACAGTCAGATAATAGGGATGGCATACCTGACAGAGATTAAATCAGATATTCTACACCACATAATTTGCTTTATTTACTCTATGGAGATCTCAGCAACCTCTATTTGACAGTTGCTTACTTTAAATAATTCAGTCGCGAATAAGTAAAAAACTGGTAGCCTTACAGGTAGACTGGGGACAGTCAGATGATAGGGAAGGCAAACTTGAAAGAGATTACATTGGTTACTCTAGACCACATCATTTGCTTTATTTGCTCTTTGGAGATCTCAACAGTCTTTATTTGACAGCTGCTTACTTTAAATAATTCAGGCTAGGGTCTAAAGATGTGCAAACAAAAAGATGTTGGGTAACAAGTAGTTATACATGTTATTGTGAGTTCAGGATATTATACATTTCTGTATTTCAGGTGATTTGGTGAGACACATGATAAAACATACTGGTGAAAGACCATTTAATTGTAAATTGTGTCCGAGGGCCTTCACTCGTAAACAGTACCTAATGGACCATGAGAACCAGCATTATGGACGCAAGCCATATAGTTGCGGTATCTGTAAGGCTCCATTCCATGATATGGGCTCTTGGCACAGACATGTGAAGAAACATAAGGTATCCGCAATGTTTCTTTTGTTTTCATCCTTGTAATATGTTACTTTCTTATGTTATTTCCTGTTATGAGACAGTTTCCAGTGACTACAAAAGATAACTGTGTCATATGTCATATAATATTTATTTTTTTTTCCCGCTTTTCCATCCTGTTTCAGGATATTGCGGTCAACACCAGCATCTTTCAGCTGTATGTTGATTCCTAGGCTAGATTACGCTCATCAGCACGCCACGACTTTCTGAGCGACCGGCTCCATACTCTCATAAGTCACTTTTGCGATTCGAACCACTGCTAATTCTCGTCGCGTCACGTGACGAGAGTATTCGGGGTTAGCGGAGAAAGCTGCTAACCCCTCGGCCATGGAGCCGGCATATAATAACATGTCATCATGTAATAAGTTCTTTGCAGAATGTCACTCTCTTCTTTTGTCAGTTTCTGGAAAGATTACGAATTCTTCACCAGTTTCCTTGCCTCATACATATGCATTGTTTGCTGCTATTTTAAGGTCTTACTTCTTGATACTAGAATAACATTGCAGAAAAATGTGATTCTGCAGTGCACCGGATTCAGTTTGTAAGGGAAACTACGATGAGAGAAATCCCCATAAGAAAAAAAGCATTGCAGTGGTTAAAGTAACTAAACATAGACATGGTCTTCCTGTAATAAGCTATAAATTGCACTTGTTTCTTCAGAGGATGAAGTGATTCCTGTGTGAAACTACTTCTAAGTTATATAATTTGAAATATGTACTGGGACACGTGCTAAACCTACTGTACAGGTTGTTACTCTAAATACATCAAATTATCAAATGATTGAACCACTGAAAAGTAATAATTACTGGGGAATTTTTTTTATCAACCAAAGTAGCATATTAATAAATGTACAGGTATTGATGTATAGATAAATAAGTGCTGTGGTAGCAGCTGGTTGTGGGTTACTTCCAACTCAATGGTCTTTGGTTCAATCTCTAACAGCTTTAAGGTTGGATTTTTTTTTACCAATACGCTTCTGGAGTCTACCCAGCCTCACACAATGAGTTACTGATAATTTTCAGATTTTCTACATTCTAAAAGAGAATTTTCTGGAAATCAATGATAATGCCTGACCTAATGTATGTGAAGGCTTAACATCCCTACAACAGTAACAACATCGGATTTCCTTTAGGATGTTTATGTTAATGAGCCTGGTGATGAACCGGAAGTTTGTATATTGTTGTTGTTGACTATATTTCAGTCAATCAATCAGGTGCCATCTCCACAATGAAGGTTGGCTGCAATGGATCTCCAACACTGTCTGTCTCTCACCCTGACTGTATATTCTGTCAGACTGATGTTCATCAATCTCTTGATGTTATCTTCCCACTTGTATCGTTGTCTAACTCTTGCTCGCCTGCCCTCAACCTTGCCCTCCAGTTTGGTTTTTATAAGAGTGTTATGTCTTTTAACATGGCTGAAATATTCCACTTGCCTCTTTTTCATTTCTTTCATCAACTCTCTTTTCATTCCCAGTATTTCTAGAACCTCTGTATTTGATTGTTTCTGTTTCCATAAAATGCAACATATTCTTCTGGATATCCACATCTCCAGGGCATCTATTCAACTTTCTAGTTGCTTGTTCAATGTCCAGGCTTCCGTGCTATACAATAGTGTTGAATATACATAGCGTTTGACAATTCTCATTTTTAATGTGTTGTTAATCTCTCAAGATGTTAATACTGATTTCATGCTGTTGAAAGCATTTTTGGCCATTCCTATTCTCTTTTTGATTTCTATTTCACTTCTGCCATATTTAAGATGCCATAAATTTTCATGATATGTTTGTATAAGGGGCGTTCATTTGAAATCTGTTCGTACCTCACCGCGCGTAATTGCGTATTAAACATGATCATGTCATAGTCATGTGGTAAGTACTTACCAATGAATAAAAGAGCACGTACTTATCGTCCCATGATGCATAGGTTCTGTTTCTGACCGTTGAGAAAATGGCCGGGTTGATCTAAAATCCGTCCAAAGAAGCTCAAAGAGCGGTGATTCTGTTTCTTTCATTTGAAGGATGTCGACCAGTGGACATTCATCGAAGAGTGCAGGCAGCGAACGGTAACAAATATGTGTCGAAGGCAACAGTGACAGACTGGGCACGAATGTTTCGGAAAGGACGTCAGTTCACACAGATCTTTGACGGCTGGGTCAAGCACATATTGTTGCAACAACAACAAAAAACCATTGCCAAAATTGTTGCAGCAGTGCAGATGAACTGTTGTCAAAGCATACGTTCGCTAGCGAAAGAATTTGATGTGTCAATTGGGACAATTCAAAAGGTCGTTCGTAAGAAACTGCAATATTGGAAGGTGTGTTCACAGTGGGTACCACAGATGTTGACCGACCACCAAAAAGAGTAATGAATGGGATGGTGTTTGAACCACTTGCTGCGTTACAGAGTGGGGGGTGATGCATTTCTTTTCCGCGTAGTGTCAGGCGACGAATCATGGTATCACCACTTTGAGCCGAGCAGCAAAAGAGAGAACATGCAATGGAAGCATGCTGGATCACCAATAGCCAAAAAATTCAAGTTACAGGTTTCTGCTGGTTTCTGAGCACATTTTTTGACCATGAAGGGCTATTGTTGGCCGACTTTAAAGAACCTGGTGTAAACATCAACTCTACCCACTACTTGCAAACACTAGACAAGCTGCAAAAAGCCATCAAGAATAAACGACCCAGCATGCTTTCCCGTAGTGTAATTTTGTTGCACGATAATGCTTGTCCGCATCGCAAAGATTCTGCAGGAAGCATTAGCAAGGAAGAAGTGGGAAATTCTGCAACATCCAGCCTATAGTCCTGATTTGTCACCATGTGATTTCCATTTGTTCAGACGTCTAAAAAAAGCTCTCAAGGGGCAATGATTTCACACAGATGCGGATGTAATGAACACGGTAGACACTTGGTTCAGTGAGCAACCCCAATCCTTTTTTTGTGGATGGCGTTCGCCGTCTACCTAAGCAATGGGATGCTTGCCTGAATGCCTACGGCGATTTTTCTGACCCGCCCATGGTGCATAATTAATTCAAAATGAATGCTTTGTTTAATTCTACCACACCCGTTAATGTTTCTTTCTTGCTTTTGTAATAAAGCCATTGAATGGGTTTCAAATGAACGTCCCTAATAATATTAATTTGCAGCTGGAGAAGGATGGAGATGACAGTAAGAGCCCGACGCACTCTGCTTTGCTCAGCAGTAGTGACTTTCACAGGATACTTGAGGGAACACGGATTGGTCAGGTAAAAATCACAGGGTCTTGTGCTAGCAATGACATTACATAGTGAAATGTATGTTGGAGAGAATTAGCAGTCGCTTGTTTCTAGTGAATATGTATATTGGGCAAGTCAGATCTCAAGATCTTGTATAGGCAGTGACAACATATTAAGAACTAACTGAGTGGGTTAGTAGTGGGTTTTTTATCCAGTGTGTCTGTTTATAGGGCAAGTAAAACCATAGAACCATGTACAGGGAAGGACATAACATATGAAGAGCTATATTTGTAAGTGGTTGGTAGTGTGTAATTTTTCTTTCGGGTAATTGAGTTTTTTTCAGCTGGTAAGATCACTGGACAAAGTGCCGACATTTAAAGGGAGGGTAATAAAGTAATACCTGCACCATTAACAGAATTGTGCCAAGATGTTGTTTACGTTGTCACCTTGTAATAGCATTTATATAGGCAAAAATTGGGTTCCACACTAAATTAGATGGCAGAGATAACTAGCATAGCTGATCATGATATGTGGTTTAGCTTGTTTGTCTTCAGAATCTTAACATGCCTTTTTTTAAAATTTTATATAGCTGATCATTGCCTCTTGTGCATTAGTTTAAACAAACTAAAAAGATAGTGTGCAAAAAGATAAATGTCTACAAGAGAATATCTGAGAAACATTAGACATGAAGAGATTAGATTAATTCAGCATGGCTTCATGTAGTATTACAGTAGGTTTCATCTTGACAGAATTTGGCAAAGGACTACCAAGAATAAATATGGCAGCAACAGCAAAGGAATTAGATTTCATATTCTTTTCAAAAACCACTTTTTTGCAACCCCGTTTCCTCACTCCCTTTCCAGCATTTGCATCCAAACAGAAGAATGGGCAAACCACAGCTTTTCAGTAAGCAGAAAGCGGGCATAGTATCTGTAATTAAACTCTTTCTGTGACCATATTCTGTTCTGTGGTCATATTCTCTGTATGGCCTGAGAATAGCACTGTTTCACTTGTGTCCAGAAGGTTTTTGTCTGCTCCACTCCCTCTTGTTTCACATAATCCCAAAATGCTAATAATCTTATAATATTTCATTTCTCCTATGACTTGTACTGTCTTTCACAATTCATACATAGTTTTAACATTACAGCTGCCATTTCTGGAGATTTTCCTAGGTCATAGGAGGTCAGTTGAAGATCTAGACTCTTTGGCTTTCTCCACATCATATCATACTTTTTCTTAGTGAAGAGCCTCCTTTTATCTTGATTGGCAGAATTATTTTGTTTTCCTCTTCTTTAAACTGATTCGTGGTTGGTTGGATTATGCAACTAAAGTTTCCTATGGGATGGGGTAGCCGGTCTCATGCCACCCCATCCTTAGTTGCCTCTTACAGCAAACATGGTTGTGTACAGTGTTACTATTCTTTGTTTCCCTTATGGGCCCTGGTAAAACACGGGTGATTCTGGTAATACATTGATTTTAAACTTCTATTTCGTCCACTCATATGTTTCTCTCTGCAGATCACACCTATATTCAAAATGCAGCATCTGTTGTGTCTTCACTCAGAATTCACTCATGTCATCAAAATGCCACAATTTACATTTAACCATTTTAATTATCTTACAGATTCTGAAACTGGATGATGGGTCTGATGCTTTGGTCAAAGCTGTGGTCTCTGAAGCAGATGGCAGCACTGTTTATCACATTACGTGTTTAGGCAAATCGGATGTAAAGGAAGAGAAATTACCAGATCTGGCAGTTGAAGAAATGGATTCCTCGGCTTTTTCGTATACTGCTGATGTAAATGAAGAAACCAGTGAGAAATGATCTATCCTACATTTGCTGACAGCTTTCATCATCCTTATTTTTGTGTATTAGAATGAGACATTGATAATGGGTGTAGAAGATTACTGCAACAGATTATAAAGATCTTATAATTCATACTGTGTGGTGTGTTGGTGATGACTTTCCGCAGCCTTCTGACTTGTGCTATGTCAGTCATTTCTGATCCTGATGTTCCTGTATGCCATTTCCCTGGTCTCTGGGTAGTGAGATCGGATGCCCGTGTGATTGTTGCGCACATAAAAAAATCCCTTGGCAGTTGGAAATCGAAAAGGAGTAGTCTAGCGGCGCTGCCCGGGCAAAATTTTTAGTTTAAAATCTACCTAAAGTATTTCAGAATCATCACCAGGGCTACAGAGTTCATGCACTTGGCTGAGATTCTCCGGACTCTGGCTTGAGTTAGGAGTAGAACGGAGCACTTATGGGTTACACCCGTGTGCCGTGATGTTGATCCGTCGACTAAACTAAACTTCTATAACACCAGATTTCTACAGCGTCAGCTTAATTGATCATATATCTGCTAATTGTCCATGATTTGCTTCCATACATCTGGATTGGCTTGATATAGCTCCTACGAGCTCTTTTTCTCTCCTTAATTGACAAAGATAAATTGCAGAGAATATTCTTCATCTTGTAAAATGCTGCTTTTGCTAGTGCTATTATACATTTACCTTCCTTAATACATCTTCCATCAGCTGTTTTTAAAGTACCCAAATACTTAATAAACACATTGATTTGTGTCAAACTGGTTTAATTCAATTAGTTGTTGCATTTGGGAAGACCATTACTTCTGTTGTTCAGACTAAATCCTTTGTTTTGACTTCCAAACTATATCTTCTATATCTTCATATCTTGTAACTGGGTTTAATTTTCAGCAATTAAAACCACGTCACCAGCATAATGCAAATTATAAAATCTTGATAGTTGTGAAAAAAAGAGTTAATGTAGCAAATTGTTACTATATTCCTTCATGATAAAAATTATATACTCTGTTCAGCACATGAAGTTCTTCACATATTTGTGACTTGTGAATTTCACGAATAAGTCAAAGGTGATCCTAAAAACTCTTAACTTTGTTTTACCACTAGTCTTAAAGGTTTTCCATTGTAAAATTACTGTGGAATGTGTCATGGTGTGAATGAAATATTTGATATCAGAATGTGGACCAATAACTGTCATTTACTGCCAATATAGTACCTTGCGGTGTATGGCAGAGGGGTCTTTGAGCCTGAGGAATAAAGGCCGCCTGGCTAGTGCAGTCGCCGCGAACTGTGCAGGTTAGGATTTTCTTTTTGCCCCCGACAGAAAAAAAATCCGACACCTTACCGAGGGATCGAACCCGGGCCTCCCGAATGAGAGTTCGGCGTTCTAGCCTCTCGCAAGAAATAAGCATGTCTTTAATTTTTGTGTCCCAACTATTAAGAGCATTTGGTGACCAAGTAATCTGGAGGTAGTAGATTCTTCCATTTATATACTAGACGATGACAGAAAAAGATGGTTGTCAAGTTCCCATCCTCATTGCCTTTCCTTCTCAGACAATGTGAGAATTATCAGGACTCATTTTTGAAAGAGTTGGAAGAAATGTTAAGGATTGAACCCTGGGCTGTATTGTTTGCTGGTAAACTCATGCACTAACCACCATGCTACTATATCTCCAGTAGTCCAATCGTTTGCACATGGATAGACACACAAACCATGGAAATGATTGCACCATAATAGTTGTTATTCTTGAGATGCTGTAAATATTTTGAATGTCACAAATATAACTGTTTATTGCTGTGCTGAAGTATTTCTCAGCAAGCTCTTCTTATCTTAGTAGAAACACAGGTATATAAAAATGTCATCTGCTAAGTCTTCTTCTTTTCTTCATTTTCTACCTTTCTTGTCACCTTGGACTTGTTGGCAATAAAATACTTAAAACTCGCGGAGGAAACATCACCAACCGAGGCCTAATCCCAGCCAGTTTGTATGGGCTGGTCTGAATCATGATCTGGTTATATCCTAATATGTCTCTCCATAGATGTGAAGTTTCAGTATCAAACTTGCTCACCCAGCTGGTTTCTGGGCTTGGAGAGGGGATAGAGAGCACTGCAAGTCCTCATGGAGACCCTACATTGGTACCGAGTGTAGAAAATAAGTCTCGACACCAACATGACTTCCGCTAGATGCAAGTCCTTTTCGGAGCTCGGATGACTGAAAACTAATTCACCAGGCTTAAAGAATGAACTTGGTCTTCCAGAGCATTCATAAAACCAGTCAACTGGTTGGAAAAATATGCAGATGCTATAACACTGACTATATTATCTGTTGAGTGCTTTTTTGTTGTTGCGTTCTCTGGCTTTGGACGTAAGCGTAGTCCTTACACACTAATTCTAGTAGTGCTGGACTGAATTTTGCATGTGGATTAGCTTTCCCTGTTAACAGTGTCCCTGACCATCAGGCGAACCCACTCCGACTTCAGAGGTACTTGTAATTTACACCCTCGAGTCAAGGACTATAAGTCAACATTTTAATCCAACTGCGGTGTAGGGGTTGAACCCCTTACCTCAGCATCAGCACACCATATGTTTAAGAACACGTTTTCTTATCCATTTGGCCATGCTCACCTACTGTTGAGTGCTTTTCGTCTACCTAAATTATGGCCCTACCAAATCTCTAGTATGCTTCACTGGCATATATTTGATAGATACAAGATATGTCTGTATATTACCAGGGCCCAAACAGGATGCAAGGTATTGTAACTGCAGCCTACCTCGGGGTTACTATATTTGATAGATACAAGATATGTCTGTATATTACCAGGGCCCATACAGGATGCAAGGTATTGTAACTGCAACCTACCTCGGGGTTACTATATTTGGTAGGTACAAGATATGCCTGTTTATTACCAGGGCCAATACATGAAGCAAAGATGTTAACTGTAACCTACCAGGGTTACTTCAAGTCATTATATATTTGATAGATACAAGATGTCTGTATGTTACTAGGGCCCATACAGGATGCAAGGTATTGTAACGGCAACCTACCATGGGGTCACTCCAAGTCATTATATATTTGATAGATACAAGATATGCCCATATATTACCAGGGCCCATACAGGAAGCAAAGAAGTGTAACTGTAACCTACCATGTATGTTGTAAGAGGCGACTAAGGAGGGTTGGCTTGAGACTGGCTACCTCATCCTGTAGAAAACTTAAGCGGAAAAATCCAACCAATTATAAACAAATCTACAAAGGGCTTGGTGTCACTTAGTTGAGGTGCCTATGCTCTATTGGGAGATGAACGGTAAAAGAAGAAGCAGCACTCCTGCTCGGCTTCAGTGACATGTGATGGGGCTTCTCCATCTCATATTTTTTATATAATTTGTTTTGTTCGCTCTCTTTGACTCAAGCGTAATCCATACACATGCCACAGGGGTGTCAACTCACATGATTTTTGCGTGTGGATTCGCTTTTATTATCTGTATCCCTCGCTATCGGGTGAACACACTCCAACTTCTGAGGTACTTATAATTTAACATTGTAGTCCAGCTGACGGGATGATAGAAATAAGATGTTTGATTGGTTGAGAATGTACATAAACATAAGATATTTAGTTAACAGATTGACTGTATGTAAATAATTACTATATACATACTATGTCATTGTCATAGCATGTAGTTCTTGTGGATATTGTATGTGACTGCTATTAAAATACACTGAAGATTGAACTTTTTATTTCATATATATGTGAAAGAACACGTGCATGTATGTATAAAGAGGTAGATGCGTGTGTGTGTGCACGAGAGAGAGAGAGAGTGTTTACATACAGTACAGTAAATGTTAAAGTATGTATATATGTGAGAGTATGTGTTGATGTGGGTTTGTGTACTGAGTGAGGGAGAAAGTATGTATGTGTATACACTCTGTGTGTGTGGGTGAGTGGGGTGGGGAGTGTGTGTAAGTGAAAAAAAGTATGTATGTATGCACACATGTTTAAAAATAATTGATAAGTTGTGTGTACATGCACCCTTCTTGCTGTATATATATATATATATATATATATATATATATATATATATATATATATATATATATATATATATATATATAACTTACATGTATCTGGTTGAACAGGGTAGATGTGTAAATTATGTTTATTATGCCAAGATATTACACTGGTGAATCCCCCCAGGGTATAGGGTTGGAGCCTCTTAAAAGTGAAATGCCTGAAACCCGAGAAGGAAACTTGACTATCCAAGGCAGTCTCAGTGATCTCATCCTGTTAACCCTCACTGCTGATGTGGATTTCCAGCATGGGTCATGCACACCACATTGGTTTCTGGTCTTGGGGAAGAGAGAGGTGTAGCTCTGAAAGAGTCTCTGTGTAGAAATAATACTACGGTACCAGGCTGAGAGGAAAGTCCCCTCTAAATTCACTCCATTAGATGCAAGCCCATTTTAGAGCTCAGATAAATGCCAGTCCTTCAGGAGTTAAAATTCAGTCTACCTAAAGATTCACCAACCAAACCAACAATAATGTAAGATATTCTTGAGACAGGGCTCATGCTGCCCTCTTTTGTCTCTACCGTGCAGCTATAGGCATGTTTGTGAGTCCATATGACACCAAAAGCTATGCTTGCAGTATCGAAGCTTTGAAAATATTGAGGGGTAGGGACTAGACTAAATGAGACTTAATTGCAAATCAGTTGTGGACACCATGGTGTATGAAGCACGTATCTCAACTTGTTCTGTTATTGTTACAATGAAACATTAATGCCACTGCACACAGAATAAGTCGGTAAGCACTCATTCTCTCAAAAGAAGTAAAACAAAGTGGATGCTGGTTGTTCCCGTTGTGACCTGATAAGCTGCTCTCTAGAACTATACTTTCCTGCGGTCATTAGACCAGTTGCATACTCGATTGCCCTCTCCAAAAGCCATAATTGAAAAGATTCATCAAGAGATTTGTCACTGTCAGTTCTTTCCTAAAATATATCTCCTTTTGTCCACCATCAATGTCTCAATGACAAGTGTTTTTGAAGCTAGCATATCATCTCTCCTGTTTCAAAGCACACATTTTACCTGGACAATAGATCCACACATGTCCCTGGGGCACCTGCATGTTATCAGGGCCCTTAAGGGAAGCAAAGAATAGTAACACTCTAACCTACCATGCAGGTCATAAGAGGCAATTAAAATGGGTTGGCGTGGGACTGGCTTCTTCATCCCATAGAAAAGTTTAGTCGCAAAATCCAAATTTTAGTCTGTCAACCTGTGAGCCCATGTCTATTTTTGTATCAATCTGCTCGATCAGGATTCAAATTAATGACCACTGGACTGGTAGGCGAGCGTCTAGACGCGGTCCCAGAAGGAAGGAAAATGGATTGCATTATGAAGAAAATGGCTACGACCAGAAATGGAATTTGATGGATTCTGAGCGTCCTGATGATCAGACTTTGCTGACGTCAGTGACCTCCTTTTGCACACACAAAATCAGATGTAAGATAAGCACACTTGATGGGAAGTCACAACAACTAGGTCAAATAATCCATAGGTGAAAAAGAAAGATAAAAAGACTAAATTAAGCAAATAATCACGCTATCTTCCTGGCGGAAACCTGTCTTCAGGATGTGAAATCATACACATTTTAGGTCGCAATGTAGGCAAACAAGTGGGAAAATAGAGATGTTAAATCATGATTTGTAAGGCAAGAGGGGCTTTCATAGCACTGCTCTAGAAAATTTGTGAAAATCAAGACATTAAATTTTTAGTACCAATCTTAAAATGTTTACCTCTAATACCAAATCAATACAGCTGTATGAATCAGAAACACGGAAAATGACTAAACCAATTACTAACAAACTACAAACATTTAGTAACTTGCGCCTGTGCATAATAAAAGAACTAAAATGGAATTACAGAATCGTGATGCTACCTTATGGGGAGAACTAACCAAATTCCAGTAAATCAGGAGACAGAGAAATGACGCAATGATCAATGCTTTAGAAGAATATAGAATAGACCAAGTCACCAGACTGCTGAACGCAATATATGATACTGGAGATATACCTCCTGAATTATGTAATTCTATATTTATTGCAATCCTGAAGAAATCAGGAGCCTTGGAATGCGATCAACATCGAACAATTAGTATAATGAGCTACATCACGAAGATTTTGTTGAGAAGTATCATGCAAAGTTAGGAAGAAAATACAACCCGAAATAGGAGAAGAACAATGTGGGTTCGTAAAAGGCAAGAGCACCGTAAATGCTGCGTATATACTGAGAACAGTAAGTGAACGTTCTATAGAAGTAAGCAAAGATCTATATCTTTGCTTTATAGACTACACAAAGGCTTTCGATAGAGTGAGACGTGTCGACATGATAAAGGTGCTTGAAGATCTACAAATTGATGGAAAAGATCTTAGACTTGTAAAAAACATATATTGGAAACAACAAGCTGCCATCAGAATTGATAACAATGTAGGTCAATATCAGTCTATTAAAAGAGGTGTGAGACAGGGATGTGTAATGTCTCCAGATCTTTTTTCCCTGTACAGTGAAAATATTTTCGGAAATATAGAAGATATGGAAGTAATCAACATTGGGGGACGATACATCAATAACATTAGATGTGCAGATGATACAGTCTTGAGCAATGAACAGGACCTGCAAAATTTAGTAGATGCGGTTGTTGCACACAGTGAACAACTAGGGTTATAACTGAATATTAAGAAGACACAGATTATGGTCGTCACTGGGAAGAAGGAAATACCAAAATGTGATATATGAGTAAATGGGCATATTCTTAAGCAAGTGAATCAATACAGTTATCTCGGCACAGTCATAACATCTGATGGGGGATACTTTGAAGAGATTAGAACACTAATTGCCATTGCGAAGGTAGCCTTTTGCAAGATGAAAAACATACTGACCAATAAAAAGATATCAATTGAAACGAGAAAAAGAGTGTTGAAGTGCTAAGTAGAACCTATACTTTTGTATGGAAGTGAAGCGTGGACAATAAGCAGTCAAGCTGAAAAACAGCTGAAGTCTGTGGAAATATGGTTTCTGAGGAAAATGCAAAGAACACCATGAACAGACAGAAAAACCAATGAACAAGTCCTACAAGAAATAAATGAAGATCGTAAACTGATTAGAGTCATTAGACGTAGGCAGTCAAAATTGTTTGGGCATGTTATGAGAAGAAATGATTTGGAGAACTTGGTGACGACTAGCAAGATCGAAGGGAAGAGACCAAGGGGAAGACCGAGAAGTAAATACCTGGGTGGCATGGTCGAGACAGGAACACGGAGCTGATCCATGACTATGGTGATCGAGTGAGATGGCAGAACATGACCGCCCACGCTTATCGGCATGGCACATGATGGATGGATATATCTTTTAACGTGGCCGGAATTTTTCACTTATCCCTTTTGTTATTTCTTTTATCAACTCTCTTTTCATTCCCATAAAGCTTCAGTAAATAGCAACAGTTGGGGGGGGGGGGGGCCTTAGCGTGAACTGGTTGAAGGCAGTGGCTTACTGGACAAGGTATTAGCTTGCCCGTTGGTATGTTAAGCCTCTATGCCCCAAATGACGTCTACCCCCTTAAACATTACATAAGATGTTGAAAATGTTAATGACCTTTTAGATTCGGCAAGCAATACTTTTAGACCCAGTCCGCCACCTTTTGAAGGTCTAAGCCTCATTGGGGAAAAATTAATATCGTAAGCTCTAAAATGACTGAAACATTCCCCCAAATATAAATTCTTCTTAGAGTGGATCGAGCAGTTGACACTCTTCGGGTTTAGACGAAGTAAAACATGTCGGCTTGTATTCATTTTTAACAGGCGCGTTGGTATAGCGACTGACAATGATATGTCTTCCGGAGTTGAGTTGAGTTAAGAACCGACATCACTGCACTCAGGACATTCCCATACGTGCTCAGTCCCCTCGTTCAACAGCTAGCGAAGAGTCATACTACTAATCGTTCCCACCGCTATCTGATTAAAAGTTCTCCTGGTCTTCCCTCTCAGTTTTGAGATTCTTCCAGAACCCCTGCCGATCCCCCGCAATCTCATTCTTTCCACATATGGGTTCTCAATCTGTTCATCCACCTTCTCCACCTGGTCCCACAAGCGCACGACCACCTCCCCCTTGTCCATAGGCAAGATACCACCAAGAGGTGTATTCCCTGCTAGCCTATCAGCCTGTTCATTCCCCCGTACACCCGCATGGCCAGGGCAAAATATCCATACACTTCTCACAAGCTGTGACCCCTGAAGCGACGAGAGCCATTCCACACGAAACATTCCTTTCTCCGCCTTGCTAAGCATATTCTTTGAATCCGTAATGAACACAACTTGTGTTGCAGTAGTCTCCTCTAGCCACCGGAATGCCGCTGTTACTGCCTCCACCTCCATTCTCATGCTGGAGGTCGTAGTCTCATATGCCAGGCTCTTCTTTTTCAAGACTCGCCCATTAGCCTTTGCAATAAAGCCCCAGCCACTACGTCTGTTTCTCACCACTGACCCATCGGTGTAGATGACTATGTCACCTTGATGTGTGTTGCTCTGGATCAGCTGTTGTACTTCAAACTCAGTGCGGCCCGCTGAACATTCTCTGCACTCACGACCCAGTATTATTATTACATGTGCCAGTCCGTCATGTCATCCGGAACTTCAACCCACTCTCTTTCACGATTGATGGTCTCTAGATCACACACCTGACTTATAGAAAGTTCTGCCTGTGCCATCCAGGACCTGCCTCGTCTTAGTCTATGAACCGTTACCATATCCATTGCTGCATGCAGCGGGTGATTCCTGTCTTTGGCAACTCTCAGATACCATTTGGCCTGAAGAACCCAATGTCTATCCGTCATTGTAGGTAGCGCCAGGTTATGCCTCATGCAGATAATTGGTGTGTCCTTTGTGCACCCCAGTATTAACCGCATGGCAGCATTCTGTATGCGCTCCAACCTTTCAAGCTGACTTTTTGATACTGTCAGCAGCCCCAAACCATACTCAATGACAGAAATTATTAACTGTTGAAAGAGCCTGTACAACATCCTCTGATCTACCCCGGTTGCTGCCATAGCCCTCAATGCATTAAGTCCCCTACCAGCCTTCACCACCAAATCCTCCACATGATCTTTAAAAGACAAACACCTGTCAAAGGTGATACCCAAGTACTTCAGTTTACTCTCTCGACTTAGAGGACATCCATTCAACATAATACCTAGGACGTCTGCCTTGACGTCTTCCGGAAAGTGGGTGGGGGATTTGTGGGGAATTGGCCACTTCTTCTCCGTGCGCACTACCTACACAAATGGGATGGTCCTAAAACTTCACATGCCCACTCTTTTTTTTATTTATTTGAAGGTAAAATTTCTGCAACTCTCTTTTGGCAATGTGTATATTACCACTACTGAACGTAAAACTTGCCTAGTACATCAACAGCAGCTGAAAAATGCTGGTGTTGACTGCAACGTCCCGTAAGGGATACGCAACAAAATTTATATTTTTATTATATATTAACACCAAACCCGACACCCCACATTGTGCCAATGGCTTTGGGCGGAGGATAGCAATTGGGAGGGTACACGCCTTACCCTAGTGCAAGGAAATGCAACCTACAGACTAAATGGCAGGGCAGACCAGGCCCTAAACTTTGGTCGGCAAATGACACCAACAGCAGCTGAAAAAATGCTGGTGTTGCCTGCAATGTCATGTAAAGGATATTCGGAAAAAAAATAAAAACTAACAAGGGGGGAAAAAAACAAACTATAAACGTTTGATGCCCATCATTTTATGTATTTGTTATATTTCTCTTTTCCGCAGGAATCATACATACCTTACTGTTTTCATCTCATAGTCAGAGACATGGACTCATTGTCCAGTTAAAGTGCCTTTTGGGCAGGACCGTGCCGTACTATGATACAGAGAGTCGGCCGCATCATGGGGCTTCACAAGGGGGCGGCATTTTTAAAGAAAAAAACAAAACATATATGGGGCGGCATTTCGAAGACTTGCATCATACTGAGAAAATCTACGCCACGGACTGCCTTTGAGCTCTTCTTCTTGGCTGTCTTCTGTAAGTCAGTCAGTCAGTCAGTCAGTCAGTTAGTTAGTTAGTCGACAGATCACCCTCATTGCACATCGAACCATTCAGTCCATAAGTGCTCGGATTCCCTCCTCAGCAAATCCCGCAGCGTGTAGCGGCTAATGACACCAGTTCTGTGTTGGTTTATCAATCTTCTTTGGCTTCCTGCGTAGTGTTCTTGTTTGGCCACCCCTCTTTTAATTTGCTGTTCTCGCAGTCTGACCATGGCTGTAGATTCACAGTCATCACTTGGTTCTCGCAAAAGTCTTACTTCTCGTAGAGCATTCAGAATGTCAGCCTGGTCCATGGCGCGTCCGCCTTCTACAGTAGCCTTACCCGCGAGCTTTTCAGCCCGCTCATTACCTTGTACTCCCGCATGCCCTGGCACGAAGATGAAACTAATCTTTGCCAGCCGAGACCACAGCACCCATTCTCTTCGGATTCACCCCATCTCTATCCTCTTGAGCATGCTCATTGAGTCGCTAAGGAAACATGCCCTAGTGAATGCCTGTGTCTCGAGCCATGTTATTGCTTTACTTACTGCCATGACTTCCATAGCCAGGCTACTTGTGGTTTCAGTGAAAGCACCAGAGTCCTTCCTCTGGCCTGAGCCGTAAAGGCCCATGTGCTTCTCACATGTCGGACGACCGACCCATATGTGCAAATGACAGCATCATCGTCTAACGAATTCTCGAAAATCAACGCTTGTACTTCCGCCTCCACAGCAGCCGGATTTTCTTGTCTGCATTTTCTGTCTAGTTGGATGCAAACTGAAAAGGACGTACAGAAATATGTTGGCACTTGTATCCACTCCTCGCCAGGTTCTAAGTCCTCAAGTGAACACATCTGTTGAAGAATGTCTTCGGCTTGACCCGTCCACGACTGTCCTCTTTTTAACCTGGTGACCTTCACCTTCATAATTTCACTATGCAGTGGATGTTGTGTGTTTGCGTTAACTCTGAGCTAGGCGCGTGCTCTGCACATTTGTATTCTGTCTTCAATGGTTGGAAAATCAAGAAGGCAGCACATCGCCCTGCATGCTGTATCTCTTGTACATCCAAGAATAATGCGCATAGCTTCATTCTGTATCCTTTCCATCCTTTCTATCTGCTTACGGCTGAGAGTCAGAATTGCCATCGCATACTCAAAAACAGACATGACCAGCCCCTCGTTTGGAAGACATAGATGGCGCTGCTCACAGTTTGCTGCCGCCATCACCCGCATCGCAGCCAAACTCCGCTTGGCCTTTGTTATCACGTGGTCTATGTGCTCATTATAAGCAAGGCTTCGATCACAACGTAGCCCCAGGTAATTCATTGCCTGCGTTCTTTCAACAGTCTCTGAACACAGATTAACAGTTGGTGTTGGAGTGTTGACAATATGATTATTCAACGAGAACCATGTCACTGTTGCCTTTGTTGGGTTGACCATTGCCCCAGCTTCAACACACCAAGTACTTATGCGATTGAGTTCGGTTTGTAGTTCCACAGCAACCTGATTCCTATCATTTCCCTGACGATACACTAAAACATCGTCGGCATATGACAGTGTCCTCCCCGGCCCAATGATCTGCTCGCTGGTGATTCTCACAGTGTAGGCGTTGAACAGTACCGGAGATAATGGTGATCCCTGTGGTAGGCCAGGATATATTGTTGTTGGTTCCGAAGTCCAACTGCCACATCTAAAAACTACTTTCCGTTGGAAGAGGGCAGCAGCGATCCAACTAAGGAGGAATGAACTTATATTGAGTTCAAGAAGGTGAAGCATTAAAAAATCCAATGGTACTCTGTTGTACGCGTCCCCAAGATCAATCGCTGCAGCAAAGGTTTCAATGCCTGAGTGGAAACCTTCATAGACATCATGGGCAAAAACTGCTGCATTGGTCCAGGTTTCTCTTTTTGGACGGTACCCACCCAGGGTAGGTGGGAAAACACCTTGCCTCTCTAGTTGGCTTGATATTTTCCTGGCAATTACCTTCTCCAGCAGCTTGCCTATTGTATTCTGCATGGTTATAATTCGATATCCCTGAATTTTTTGTGGTCTTTGTCAGGCTTCGGCAAGGGAATCAGATAGCTGTGTAACCATTCCTCCTTGATGCTAGCACTCCCTATACTGTTGTTGTACATGTCTGCTAGTTTCTCTAGCTCATTGTCGGTACACCTATTTATGTCGTCGTATCTTATGCCATCAGGACCTGGAGCACTGTTTTTTGATCGTCGAAGCACAGCCTTGATTTCTTTCACTGTCACTGTGTCTTCCTCCGAAGTGTTCTGGGCCTTGCATCTGTCTGAGGTGACCTCCTTGGCCAGATTTCGGCCTCCCATGTCTGTCTGGTTGCCCTGCTCAAGGTAGCGTTCAAAGAGGGCTTTGCCCTTGTCCTCGTCAGTCCTCTGCCAGGTGAGGTCAGCACCTTGGAAGTCTGAAATGCTCTTATTCTTGACTACACCACTCATGCTTTTATGTAGTCGCCAGAACAATTTCAGTGACTTGTCTGTGCTTACTCTTTGACACACCTCTGCCCATTTTTCGCTTTTAACCACCTTGACCAGTTTTTTTAAATAGCTTACTTTTGTGTGCATCTCTCTTTCTAAGTGCAAGCAGGGACTAGGATGACCAGCTCTGTTTTTCTTGGCATTTTGCCATCTCCTTACAGCACTACGCTTATCCACCCAAGCCTTCCCCACCTCGAGACTCCACCACTTTGGCTGCTCCCAGCTTTTTTTTCTGCCCTGAAACGGTCTGCGCTTGTCACGTCTTATTTTACTCACCACATCTTGCCCTGTACTGTCATACTGGAACGTCTTTACCTTTAGCTTGTGCTGCCTGGTTCTGCCTTTCTCCACCAATATGCTGCAAGGGTGGTGGTCGCTGCCATGGTGTCCTAGGACACCCCATCTACACACTGTAGTGAGTGAAGGTGAAACTAGCACCAGATCAATAGCACTGTCCTCATCGCCCGGACGGTTTGCTGTCCTGGTGACACAGCCACTGTTGATACAAACCAGGTTGATGGTTTCCAGTGCAGTCTCGAGCTCCTCCCCTTGTGTATTGGAGGAAGTGTTTCCCCATGATCTGCCTTTAGCGTTGAAGTCACCACAGAAAATAACATTTCTCTCGTGGCCTAATATGCCACTTAAGCACTGCCACTTCTGGGCGTCCATGCTCGCATTGCGGGCATAAACATTAACCAACACGAATGGTATACTGGAATGAACTCTCAACGCCTGTATTTGTATATCGTCACTGTCCCAACTGGACATGTCTAGATCTGACGCCACCACGCTGTCGCGAACGAGAATCGCCGTTCCCAGATGTCGTCTGTTGTAGAAACATTTGAAGCCGGCAATTTGGAGTAGCTGATCGCCCAGTCTCGTCTCCTGGAGTGCTACAATGTCGTTCCTGTAAACTAGGGTTTCTAAAATAAAGCCCCGTTGTTTTACACTGGCACAGTTCCAATATAGAATACGGATGTTCCTGAGTCCTAGACGGTGACACTTGAGTCTAAAACGCCTCAAACCACCTCGCTTACCTTGCTTCTTTGTCCCTGCGCGGCTACCACGCCGCTTCGTTATGTTGACTGCTGACCGCTCGGAAAAAAAACACGTTCTTCCGCCATGTTGAAAAAACGTAAACACAGACTGCTGAGAACCACACACGCTGCTGAAAATTTACTCAAGGATGGCTTCGCTCGATGCACGAACTCCGTAGCACCCGCGCAGATCTTGAGTAGAAACTCCTGGTTTTACATCCTGGCACACCAATTACACGCAAGAGATGAATAAATCCATCCCCTACGCGAAAAAGTTAACGAACACAAAACAACGCGACCGTCCGTCGCCATCTTCGTAAATGTAAATCAACGTAAATAACTGTTTGTAAACTAACTATGCCAGTTGGCTGCACGGGAATGAGAAGAACATCTGTAGAAAATTTCATCTCAATCGGATGGACCGTTCGTGAACGCATAAAGGACATACACACACATTGTCTTTTATATATAGTTTAGATTCGCTGGGCTGGTCACTTGACTCGCATGCCAGATCACAGGCTTTTTGAATGAATTTTTTACGGTGAGCTCCTCTGTGATAAACGCTCCCAAGGCGGCCAGGGGAAACTTTAACTCTGAAGATCTCACTAAAAGCTTTTGGAATTCATCACGACACTCGGGAGAATGCTGACAAAGACCGAAATTCGTGGCGTATATCATTACGCAAGAGTATAGTCACTTGTAAAGCAAACAGGACTGCAAGAGCTGTGGAAAAAAAGGTTGCCCCCCCCCCCCCCTCAAAATAAAAAAAAAAAAAAAAACCCACTGCAGGAAATCTTCCACCTGGAATGTCAAGCATTCTTTGTCCACATTGTTGGAAAAAACATTTAGAACCAAAATCGCCCTTACTGGCCATCTTACAACTCACGGCTTCAAACTGTCAACCCCACTGGATGAAATGAATGGTCATCATTATTTTTGATGGGCAAACACCATTTCAACTGTAGCCACTTGAAAATGGCTATTATTGGAGAACAAACTCCTGCAACTCTTCCGAGTGTTCAAATAACGTCGGTCATATTGGCAATTTCGAACCAAGTAATATGTGAGGGGAAATCATAACATAAGATCGAAGATGTCTGGCATGGATTACGGGCAGAATAGACCAAGCAAAAACTGCATTTCAGAAGATGAAAAAGTATCTTATGTCATAAACCGCTTTCATTTGAATGTCAGAAAGAGAGAACTGAAATGTTACATCGAACCTGTTCTGTTGTTTGGCAGTGAAATATTGGAATGTGCAAGAACAACTAAGAAGAGCTTTGGGGCAGTGAAGATGTGTTGTCTGAGACTAATGTTGCGAATGTCATGTATGGTCAGAGTAAGTTACAACGAGGTCTTGACGAAGCTAATAACAGGAAGACAGTTTACACAACTATAAGAAAGATTCTTTGGTCATGTGATGAGAGCAGAAGTATTGAAAACCATCATGATGACTCGAAAGATCAGCTGTAAAGGAGGTAGATAGATAGATAGATAGATAGATAGATAGATAGATAGATAAAGAGAGAGAGAGAGAGAGAGAGAGAGAGAGAGAGAGAGAGAGAGAGAGAGAGAGAGAGAGAGATGCTTGATAGGCTAAGACGAAGGCTTTGAGGTCTATAATTATCAATAAATTCATGGTAGAGTTCATGATGACGATGATATTGCATTATTGCCAACCAATAAGACTAATCTATTAATAACATCATTTTTACATATTTATCAAGAAATCAGTTTACACGAAGATAATCTCGGTTTACTAATACTACTCTTGATTCTTGTAACAAATCTTTCTTTCTTAATTTTTCAAGATCCTGTGGTGAAGGCCCTCTGGGAGCATGTGAATAGTGATGAGGAACAGATAGACTATCATGGTCTAGAGCAGTGGTTCTCAACCTTTTTTGGCCCGTGCCCCCCCCCCCCCTTTTCGTATTTCCTACCTAAAAATTTGGCTCGTGCCCCCCTTCACCATATTTTCAGAACGTCATTCCCCCCCTCCCTTTCGTATTTCCTACCTAAAATCCCTCCTCCCGCTACTGCCCCTACACAGTATACGTAATAATGGAAGCACATACCAAAACAAGTCTAGACGTCCACAAGAAACGTGATTTGTGGGTCTCAATCAATCAATCATGTGCCATGCCGGAAAGCGTGGGCGGTCATGTCTCGCCATTTCACTCGATCACCAGTGTCGTGGATCAGCTCAGTGTTCCTGTCTCGTCCATGCCATGTGGCCAAGCCATCCAGGTATTTTCCTCTCGGTCTTCCTCTTGGTCTGTTCCCTTCGATCTTGCCAGTTGTCACTAAGTTGTGGGTCTACTTACTTTATAAAATGAATTTTAGAAGGGGTGAGACGTACAGAACCGTAAAGTATGAAGGGGAAAACAATATCAAGTAATCGGTTCTTGTATTAACGCGATCTTGAAATAATCTTCATCCCCCTCCCCCCTGGAAACCCTAAAATTCCCCCACCGGTTGAGAACCACCGGTCTAGAGAGAATGCAGCAGCAGGGGGTGGTCAGAGGATCTGGTCGACAGTCGTCACTTAGAGGTAAAGCAAGACGGACATATAATCAGATTGCAACGGGCACCATTAGTACTGGGACTCTTCGCTGGCTGTTGAAGATGAGGTTTGCGCGCTTATGCCAGTGCCCCGAATGCAGTGATGTCGGTTCTTGACCCAACTCAAGATTCTTTAAAAACCCGTTTGCTTATGACATAATTAACAAGGTTCTTCATGTATTATAAATTCAAAACTGGTCACAGTTATTTACAATACAATATCCTGTTGCGTATGTTATTTTAAGTACACCTATTATCTGACAAGCTGTAAAAATGCTTTTTAGAAAAGTCATAGGTGCGCAGAGTAACCAATGGACGTATGACAAGTTGCAGGATAGAATGAGCCTAGACAATTAAGTGTCTAGTTATATTTATCGTTCGACGTATGACTAGCTCCCCGGTACAGATTGCTTCAGCTTTCTTTAACTTTAACCAAGCATCCACATGTGATATTGTCAAACCGTTTCTTATCATATAATAAATTCTGATCGCCAGGTAGAGAAGTGTTTTTTACTGGTAAGAACTGCTGGTTGACTCTACTCCTGTGTCATTGATGTACTCTGGATATGAGACTTAGTTCACCTGGGATCTGTGGATAGTCTTAGTCTTACTTACAGTATAGACTATTGAATGCGTTTGTTTGATCTGATTCAGGTACGGGTTAAGCATCCAGTAATGTCGCCATGTCAGCATTATAAGTGTTGTTGTTATTGCCTGCTTAGTTGTTTGAAAGCGAAATTGTGCTTTTTGAGTGTCGCATCTGGCAGTTTCGTGCACCAGCAGTTGTTAAACTTAATGTTACAATGTTACATTTTATAACCTTTGAGTGTGGGCACTCTTTGTAATACTACTAATACTCTCTCTCTCTCTTCTTCTTCAGCGTTCCGAGCCATTGAGGTTCTTTGCTGCAAATACAATCCGTCTCCATTCGTCTCTCTGGTGGACCTTCTCTTGCCAGTCGTTGATTCCAAGTGCTTGTAGGTCTGTACATGTATTATCTCTCCACCGCCTTCTTGGTCTACCTCGGGGTCTACGGTCATTTATTTCCTGAGTGTAAGCGAGTTTTGTTTCCCTATTATCTTCCATTCTTTCTATATGCCCCAGCCATTGTAGTCTATTAGCCTTCATGATACCAGTGATTAGCGGGGACTTAAACAGATCATAAATGTCTTTGTTACTTCTTCTTTTCCACTCTCCACTTTTGTAATACTACTACTTTTTATTTTTAGCGTTCCAGCCTGCACTTATCCTGGTTATTTTATTTTTCGTCTCTTACAGACTGTAACAGTAATGTTTGTTTTGTCCTTATCTGTTAATTAATTTGCTTTGCATACTTATACTAATGATGGATATAATATATATATATATATATATATATATATATATATATATATATATATATATATATATATATATATATATATATATCCACCATTAGTATGCAAATATATAAGGCTATTCCAAAATCAACCAAGAATTGGCTGGTTAAAATACACCAGTTGCCATAGCAACACTGTTCATTGCTTGCATCATTCAGTAGTCTTTTATCTCACTACACATCAACCTACAGTTGCATTTATTAAGTGGTTCATGAATCGCGAACAAATAAACATGGACGCTGTTATAGCCTTTCCTGCCAGCTGTACAATTTGTAGTGTGATTCGTCTTCTTCAAGCAGACGGTCAATATGCAGCCGAGATTCATCGTCAATTGTGTCATGTGTATGGTGATAACATTAAGATTGATAGTTCTATGAGGGATTGGTGCAGGAAATTCAGAAATGGGTGTGAAGATGTACATGATGAGGGTGGACAAGGACAATATTCACGTGTGACAGATGAACTCGTTCAAAAAGTCGACCAAGTCATAATGGAAAAGTGCGGTTTCACAATTTAAGATCTTTCTATAGAATTTCTACAAATTTCTAGGACTAGTCTGTATCAATTTGTCAGAGAGGTTAGGTTACCACAAATTCTGTTCATAGTGGGTACCAAAGCAACTGACTAATGTTCACAAAGCTCAAAGAATGGGCTCAGCTTTGACGCTCTTTCTGTACTAGTGGGAAGAGGTGGTTGAATTTCTCAACAGAATAGTGACTGGGGACGAGACACAGGTTCACTTCGTGAATGCAGAGACGAGGGAACAGTCAAAACAATGGATGCATACTCATTCTCCAAACAAGTCCAACAAATTCAAGCAAACATTTTCACAACAAAAAATGGTTACAGTGTTCTGGGACCGCAGGAGCATTCTATTGATGGAATCCATGATACTAGGGACCACAATAACATCAGAAGTTTATTGTGAAAACCTGAAGAAGTTTCGTCAGCTGATCTAAAACAAAAGGCGCAGAATACTCATTAGTGGCGTCATTATCCTGCACAACAACGTGCGGCTCCAAGCTGCTGTCCACACGAAGGTGTTACTTGAGCAGTTAAAGTGGGAAATTTTCAACTACCCTATTTACAGCCCTGACTTGTCACTAAGCGATTATCTTCTCTTCGGCAAGATGAAGGTATAGCGGGCTACCCAGCGCTTCGGCTGCCCAGCACTTCAACACCGCCAAGGAGCTCATGGATGGAGTCTACGACTGGCTAAGTACTCTGGTGCCGCTGTTCCTTGATGTGGGGTTACAAAAACTCATGCCACGGTATGACAAGTGCCTGAATTTAGGTGATGACTGTGAAAAAGTAATGCAGTGATGTGTGTAACTTTTTGTATGTATTTAGATGTTATTGTCAGTTTGTTTACATTTTTACCAGCCAATCTGAGGTTCATTTTGGAATAGCCCTTGTGTGTGTGTGTGTGCGTGCGTGCGTGTGTGCGTGCGCTCTTGTGTGCGCGTGTGTGTAATATATATATATATATATATATATATATATATATATATATATATATATATATATATATATATATATATATATGGCTGTTTTTCTAGGTAATTTTGCATCAAGAGTTTGACATTGCTATCTGGATGCCAGATGCTCATACCATTATGAAAATCAACATAAAGTGATCTGACTTTGAACCTGATATGCCAGGATTGGAAAACTGCATTCACTAGCTGACATCCATGTCCATGAGTTAAATGACATACATGTCTGTGAGTTAGCTGACATACATGTCTGTGAGTTAGCTGACATACATGTCTGTGAGTTAGCTGACATCCATGTCCATGATTTAGCTGACATGTCTGTGAGTTAGCTGACATACATGTCCATGATTTAGCTGACATACATGTCTGTGAGTTAGCTGACATCCATGTCCATGATTTAGCTTGCATCCATGTCCATGATTTAGCTAACATCCATGTCAGTGATTTAGTTAGCATTCATGTCCGTGATTTAGCTGACATACATGTCCATGATTTAGCTGACATACATGTCCATGATTTAGCTAACATCCATGTCCATGATTTAGCTAATATCCATGTCTGTGATTTAGTTAACATCCATGTCCATGATTTAGCTAACATCCATGTCCATGATTTAGCTGACATACATGTCCTTGATTTAGCTGACATACATGTCTGTGATTTAGTTAACATCCATGTCCATGATTTAGCTGACATCCATGTCTGTGAGTTAGCTGACATCCATGTCCATGATTTAGCTGACATCCATGTCTGTGAGTTAGCTGACATCCATGTCTGTGAGTTAGCTAACATCCATGTCTGTAAGTTAGCTGACATCCATGTCTGTGAGTTAGCTGACATACATGTCTGTGAGTTAGCTGACATCCATGTCTGTGAGTTAGCTGACATTCATGTCTGTGAGTTAAATGACATCCATGCCTGTGAGTTAGCTGATATCCATGTCCATGATTTAGCTGACATACATGTCCATGATTTAGCTGATATACATGTCCATGATTTAGCTGACATACATGTCCATGATTTAGCTGACATACATGTCTGTGAGTTAGCTGACATCCATGTCCATGATTTAGCTGACATACATGTCCATGATTTAGCTGACATACATGTCCATGATTTAGCTGACATACATGTCCATGATTTAGCTGACATACATGTCCATGATTTAGCTGACATACATGTCCATGATTTAGCTGACATACATGTCTGTGAGTTAGCTGACATCCATGTCCATGATTTAGCTGACATACATGTCCATGATGTAGCTGACATCCATGTCTGTGAGTTAGCTGACATCCATGTCCATGATTTAGCTGACATACATGTCTGTGAGTTAGCTGACATCCATGTCCATGATTTAGCTGACATCCATGTCTGTGATTTAGCTGACATACATGTCTGTGAGTTAGCTGACATACATGTCTGTGAGTTAGCTGAAATCCATGTCTGTGAGTTAGTTGACATCCATGTCTGTGAGTTAGCTGACATCCATGTCTGAGTTAGCTGACATACATGTCTGTGAGTTAGCTGACATCCATGTCTGTGAGTTAGCTGACATCCATGTCTGTGAGTTAGCTGACATACATGTCTGTGAGTTAGCTGACATCCATGTCTGTGAGTTAGCTGACATCCATGTCTGTGAGTTAAATGACATCCATGTCTGTGAGTTAGCTGACATCCATGTCCATGATTTAGCTGACATACATGTCCATGATTTAGCTGACATACATGTCCATGATTTAGCTGACATACATGTCCATAATTTAGCTGACATACATGTCTGTGAGTTAGCTGACATCCATGTCCATGATTTAGCTGACATACATGTCCATGATGTAGCTGACATCCATGTCTGTGAGTTAGCTGACATCCATGTCCATGATTTAGCTGACATACATGTCTGTGAGTTAGCTGACATCCATGTCCATGATTTAGCTGACATCCATGTCTGTGATTTAGCTGACATACATGTCTGTGAGTTAGCTGACATACATGTCTGTGAGTTAGTTGACATCCATGTCTGTGAGTTAAATGACATCCATGTCTGTGAGTTAAATGACATCCATGTCTGTGAGTTAGCTGACATCCATGTCCATGATTTAGCTGACATACATGTCTGTGAGTTAGCTGACATCCATGTCCATGATTTAGCTGACATCCATGTCTGTGATTTAGCTGACATACATGTCTGTGAGTTAGCTGACATACATGTCTGTGAGTTAGTTGACATCCATGTCTGTGAGTTAAATGACATCCATGTCTGTGAGTTAAATGACATCCATGTCTGTGAGTTAGTTGACATCCATGTCTGTGAGTTAGCTGACATCCATGTCTGTGAGTTAAATGACATCCATGTCTGTGAGTTAGCTGACATCCATGTCCATGATTTAGCTGACATACATGTCCATGATTTAGCTGACATACATGTCCATGATTTAGCTGACATACATGTCCATGATTTAGCTGACATACATGTCCATAATTTAGCTGACATACATGTCTGTGAGTTAGCTGACATCCATGTCCATGATTTAGCTGACATACATGTCCATGATGTAGCTGACATCCATGTCTGTGAGTTAGCTGACATCCATGTCCATGATTTAGCTGACATACATGTCTGTGAGTTAGCTGACATACATGTCCATGATTTAGCTGAAATCCATGTCTGTGAGTTAGCTGACATACATGTCTGTGAGTTAGCTGACATCCATGTCTGTGAGTTAGTTGACATCCATGTCTGTGAGTTAGCTGACATCCATGTCTGAGTTAGCTGACATACATGTCTGTGAGTTAGCTGGCATCCATGTCTGTGAGTTAGCTGACATCCATGTCTGTGAGTTAGCTGACATCCATGTCTGTGAGTTAGCTGACAACCATGTCTGTGAGTTAGCTGACATCCATGTCTATGAGTTAGCTGACATCCATGTCTGTGAGTTAAATGGCATCCATGCCTGTGAGTTAGCTGACATCCATGTCTGTGAGTTAGTTGACATACATGTCTGCGAGTTAGCTGACATCCATGTCTGTGAGTTAGTTAACATCCATGTCCATGATTTAGCTGACATCCATGTCCGTGAGTTAGCTGACATCCATGTCAATGAGTTTGCTGACATCCATGTCTGTGAGTTAGCTGACATCCATGTCTGTGAGTTAGCTGACATCCATGTCCATGATTTAGCTGACATCCATGTCTGTGAGTTAGCTGACATCCATGTCTGTGATTTAGCTGACATCCATGTCTGTGAGTTAGCTGACATCCATGTCTGTGAGTTAAATGACATCCATGTCTGTGAGTTAGCTGACATCCATGTCTGTGAGTTAGCTGACATCCATGTCTGTGAGTTAGCTGACATCCATGTCTGTGAGTTAGCTGACATCCATGTCCATGATTTAGCTGACATATATGTCCATGATTTAGCTGACATCCATGTCTGTGAGTTAGCTGACATCCATGTCCATGATTTAGCTGACATACATGTCTGTGAGTTAGCTGACATCCATGTCCATGATTTAGCTGACATACATGTCTGTGAGTTAGCTGACATACATGTCTGTGAGTTAGCTGACATCCATGTCTGTGAGTTAGCTGACATCCATGTCTGTGAGTTAGCTGACATCCATGTCTGTGAGTTAGCTGACATCCATGTTTGTGATTTAGCTGACAACCATGTCTGTGAGTTAGCTGACATCCATGTCTGTGAGTTAAATGACATCCATGTCTGTGAGTTAGCTGACATCCATGTCTGTGAGTTAGCTGACATCCATGTCTGTGAGTTAGCTGACATCCATGTCTGTGAGTTAGCTGACATCCATGTTTGTTATTTAGCTGACAACCATGTCTGTGAGTTAGCTGACATCCATGTCTGTGAGTTAAATGACATCCATGTCTGTGAGTTAGCTGACATCCATGTCTGTGAGTTAGCTGACATCCATGTCTGTGAGTTAGCTGACATCCATGTCTGTGAGTTAGCTGACTTACATGTCTGTGAGTTAGCTGACATCCATGTCTGTGAGTTAGCTGACATCCATGTCTGTGAGTTAGCTGACTTACATGTCTGTGAGTTAGCTAGCTGACATACATGTCCATCTATTTATGGAGTCCTTAAAAGCTAGTAAAAATATTTTTCTTTGGAAAAACAGTTATTTATAGATATTCTTGAAGGGAGACCAGTATTTGTGATTGTTAACTTTTACCAAAGTGTTTGTTTTGTGTTCTCTTAGTTGCAAGTTTTAAATATTACTATTATAACCATACATACACATCAGCATTATTGTTTTGAATAAAATACTTGGAAATCAATCAATCAGGTGTCTTTTCCACAGTATAAGTTGGCTGCAATGGATATCCAACATTCTCTGTCTCTTCGCTCCTATTATATTCTCTGACAGACCGCTGTTCATCTATCTCTTGATATTACCTTTCTACTTGTATCACTGTACCTTTTTGCTCATCTGCCTTAAACTCTTCCCTACATTGTAGTTTTTATAGTAGCGCTATGTCCTTAATGTGTCAAAAATATTTAACTTGTCTCCTTTTTATTTCTTTTATTAACACTCTTTTAATTCAAAACAAAGTATTCCCTTAGTGTATTTAAACAAAGGAGTGAGGAGTGCAATTGGGAGGGTACAAGCCTTACCCTAGTGCGAGGAAATGCAGCCTAAAGACTAAATGTCTGGCAGGGCAGACCAGGCCCTAAGCCTGGTCGGCAACAGGTCTAGGATGGAAGCTCCGACAGGCTGACAGTTAGAGCATTGCTTTGCTGATCTGGTAGCGTCTGCAGCTTGTCTTGTTCCAGATGTATTGGTGTTACTTTCATCTGGAGTGAACTAGACAGGCAGAGAGAGGGATCAAGCTGCATGGGCTACACATGGTCTCTAAATTCAGCCCAGGCTTTGTGTTATGAAAAGGTATTACTCCGTTTTACAAATTATCGTAGGTCAAGACGGCATGGTGCCAGTAATTTAAACAACCACACCATAAACAAACTATTGCAATATTTTGTTTATGATGTCTGTATTTAAACTCTTTTTATTCCAATTGTCTCTAGAGTTTTTGTATTTGATTGGTTTTCTTTCCAGGAAGTACAACCTGATTTTTTGTATATTCATATCTCCTGGGCTTCAATTCAGCTTTAAAATTGCTTGTTTATTGTCCATGTTTCTGCATCATGAAGTAACTCTGAATATTATTAACTTTTGACAATTCTCATAGTTAGTATATTATTTTTCTCTCCAAATGTTGATATATTTGTCTTGTTATTTAACATATTTTTGGCAATTATTGTTATTTTCTTGATATCTATTCCACTTCTGCTGTCATCTGTTATTATGTGTCCAAGATAGGAGAAACCTGTTCTGGTATTTCCCCATTATCTAGAAATAACTGAGCTTTAAGCTAGAATGGTGTATATGAAATCTCAAAGAAAGTGAGCAATCCACATCAAACATGAGACAGTTCTTATGCACTTTTAGTGTTGATTTTGTATAACTAAGCCACATTACTGTACTTTTGATACTTTCAGGATCCGGTTTGCCAACTGTGATAATTCATCATGCATCCAGCCATCCCAATTTCTTTGGTGTTCATTGGTTGCTGCAGCAACATCATCTTTCTTGAGGAGCTTATCAAGTAAGTGTGTTACAGAGTGCATTTTACTCACATAAGTCAGTCACGTGTATGTAATACCATAAACAGTGAGTGTAAGACTTGGATATTGATTGTCATCTGCCATTGTCGTGGACAATTGCTGTCTATCTCACAGTTTTGTAGAATGCATCTGCCATTGTCGTGGACAATTGCTGTCTATCTCACAGTTTGTAGAATGCATCTGCCATTGTCGTGGACAATTGCTGTCTATCTCACAGTTTGTAGAATGCATCTGCCATTGTCGTGGACAATTACTGTCTCTCTTGCAGTCTTGTAGCATACATCTGCCATTGTTGCGGACAATCACTGTCTCTCTTTAGTTTAGTTTAGTCGATGGATCAAAATCACGGCACACTGGTGTAACCCATAAGTGCTCCGTTCTACTCCTAACTCAAGCCTGAGTCTGGAGAATCTCAGCTCAATGCACAAACTCCGTAGCACAGGCGAGGATCCTTAAATGCTTTGGGTAGATTCTTAACTTGAAATTTTGCCCGGGCAGCGCTGTTAAGCTACTCTTTCGATTTCCAACTGACAAGGGATTTTTTACGTGCGCAGCAATACACACAGGCATCCGATCTCACTACCCAGAGACCAGGGGAAACTTTGTTACTAGAAGTCCATGTGAAACAATCCCGGCCCTCACCGGGGCTTGAACCCGGGACCTCCAGCACTCGAGGTGGACACTATACCTCGCTGCCATTTTCATGGACAGTTGCTGTATCTCATGCAGATTTTGTAGTCATCAGCAGGCTTCTTCATATCAATGACCGTAGTTGATCCCCTTTCATTAGCCAGACATATGCTCCATTTGGAGGTGAAAAGAGGCATTTGTGAGGTACACCAGTGCCTTTGCATTCACTAATATTTTCTTTTCAACATTAATGAGACAGATCATCATCTTTCAGTTCCTTGTCCTGTGCAGAACTATTCCCCCATAATCATTTTTCTTCATACTTTCTTTGACTGCTCTAGTTTTTAAGGTATTTGTAAAGGAAGTAGTCTGCCATTACAGTGACTATATTGGTCGGTAACTATAGCCATTTTCTCTACAAAGTGAGCCTCTGTCTACTGTTACAGACTTGAGACCATAACCATTAGTTACCTGTTTGCTGCTCAAGCTCAGTCTGCCACCTACTATCATGGCTTCATGTTGCCCTGTGGGGGAGGAGAGGGCGGCGCTAAACTCCTCCTTGTCGATCTCCCGCCATATTATTCTTTCCACATGTGGGTTCTCAGTCTGTTCCATAGCCTTCTCCTCTGTGAAGATGTCAACAACCTCAAGTTGACTGCTGCTTTCTTTAAATATATTCATGTTGATGTCTGAAGGGGTTTAAAGGCAAGACGATGGACTTCATTGCACTGGGTTTTTTCCCATATGGCTCGATCTCTTTTGCAACACATTCATAAAATAACGTTACACCATTTAATTAACAATGATCTAATAATTAACAGTCAATCTGGGTTTCGACCTAAATATTCTTGTCATAGTGCTCTAACAAAAATGACCGATAACTGGCACTTAAACATCAACAACGGTAGAATTTGTGGAGCGGTGTTCGTAGACTTTAAAAAAGCTTTTGATATGGTAGATCACGATATTTTAATTAGAAAACTAAAGCAAATGAAGACAAGCACCAACATGGTGAACATAATTACGTCATTTCTATCCGACAGACAACAAGTCGTGTCCTTCAACAACTGTCTATCAAGACCCACACAGCTTAATATTGGTGTGCCTCAGGGCTCAATACTAGGTCCGCTGCTTTTTGCAGTTTATATTAATGATCTTCCTTTATACATCAATACAACTTGTGATCTATTTGCAGACGACTGTACTATATATACTAGCCAAGAAAACCGTAGTGAATTAGAGAATTCTTTACAAAAGGAACTTGATAATCTTACTAGATGGAACAATGAAAACCGCATGCAAATTAACATCGACAAAACCAAATCCATGCTAATAACGACCAGACAAAAACTACAGACACTAGCCATAACTGGATCACCGCTCGAACTCCGCATGGGCACGTTACCTATAGTTAATGTGACTGAACATAAAACACTAGGGCTTTTAATAGACAGCCATTTGAACTGGAGCTCTCATGTTCACGCTCTTACCAAGAAAATAGCACAAAAAGTTTACCAACTTGCTAAAATTCAGCACTTCCTGGACGAAAGCACACGAAAAATATTCTATACATGCTATATCCAATCACATCTCGATTACTGTTCCACAGTTTGGGATGGTTGCCCTAAATCTAATTTAAAACGACTATGTTCTTTACAAAACCGTGCTATTCGTCTGGTTTCTGGCATAATGCACGTTGAAAGTAATAATTTGTACAGTCATCTAAGACTTCTACCACTACAAAAGCGCTTCCTTTTCAACAAAGCAAAATTAGTGAATAAAATTATATCTCAAAATACCCCAGAGTATCTTCTGCCGCTGATTCAATCTAATGCAATGAGCAGCAAGCGCCTAAATTTGTTACATGTCTCAAAGCCTAGATTGGACCTATACAAAACATGTTTCGCCTATTCTGGTGCTCACTTATTGAATGATCTGCCTCCAGATCTGAAAACTCCAATGAGTCCCTACACATTTAACCGAAAACTCTTTCAATACTTAATCCATAAAGACTATATGCCACCATAATTCATTTACTGGTATAATTGTTCAGCATAATTGTTCATTATAATTGTTTAACTATAATTGTTCACTATATATGTGTGTGCGTGTGGGAGCGAGAGAGAGAGAGAGAGAGAGAGAGAGAGAGAGAGAGAGAGAGAGAGAGAGAGAGAGAGAGAGAGAGAGAGAGAGAGAAAGTGGGTGTCAGAGAGAGAGAGAGAGAAAGTGGGTGTCAGAGAGAGGGAGAGAGTGAATGCGTGTGTGCGCACGTGCATGCGTGTGTGTGGAGAGAGTGATTGAGCGAGAAATGGTGGGGGAATGTGTCAGTGCATGCATTCGTACGTGTATGTGTGAGAGTGAGTGAGGGAGTGTATGCGTGCGTGCATGCGTTCATGTGCATGCGTTCATGTGTATGTGTATGTGTGAGAGAGTGTGATTGAGAGAGTGAGTGTGTGTGTGTGTGTGAAGGATTGTGTGTTAGAGAGTGAGACAGTGGGAGAGTTGATGTGTTAGTGTGTGTGTGAGTGAGCGCGCGCATGCGTGTGAGTGTGTGTATATGAAAGAATACAGAGTGAGAGAGAGAGAGAGAGAGAGAGAGAGAGAGAGAGAGAGCTGAGCAGATGCATGTCATGTAACACGCATGTTATGTAACACGCGAATCCATATGTTTGTGTATTCTCATCTGTCATATTATCAGTTAAATACCATTTGATTTTATCATGCATAATATAAACTCATGTTCATTACTGTAGTTTGAGTGAGAGAGTCAGTGAGTATGAATGAGAGACAGAACGAGTGAGCGTGAGAGTGAATGAGTGAGCGGGAGAGTGAATGAGTGAGCAGGAGAGTGAATGAGTGAACGGGAGAGTGAATGAGTGAGCGGGAGAGTGAATGAGTGAGCGTGAGAGTGAATGAACGGGAGAGTGAATGAATGAGCGGAAGAGTGAATGTGTGAGCGTGAGAGTGAATGTGTGTGTGTGTGTGTGTGAGAGAGAGAGAGAGAGAGAGAGAGAGAGAGAGAGAGAGAGAGAGAGAGAGCATCACTATTTTTACGTCACATACATTTTATGTACACATTTTTCTCCATGTTTAACATTTTTATGAGACTGCTTATGACAAGTGTCAGTGTATGTGTGTGAGTAAAGTGTGGGAGTTTGTTCATACTAGTTTCAATACTAACGTGAGACATTTTGTATGTGTCTAGATGTGAGGAAGTGTGAGTGTATGTGGAGGATGTGTGTGAGTGTGGGGATATGTGTGGGTGGAGGGGGGGTGTGGGTGGGGGTATGCGTTTGGATGGGTTGGGGTGTGTGGGTTTTGGTGGGTAGTGGTATTTGTGGGTGTTGGATGGATGTGTGGGGGTGAAAGTAAGGGTGTTGGAATGGGTGTGGGGGATGTGTGTATGGGTGGAGGATATGTGTATGGGACGGATGCAGTGATTGTGTGTTTATGTGGGTGGAGATGTGTGAATGGTTTGAGGAAGTATGTGTGGGAGGCGGGGTTGTGTGGGTAGGGGATTGTGTTGGGTGGATTGGGGATGCAAGGGCGGGTGGGGAGAAGTGTATGGTGTGTGGGTTTGAGATATGTGTGCGGTGTGTTGGTGGGGGATGTGTGAATGATGTGTGGGTGGAGGGTATGTTTGTGGTGGTATGGGTGGAGGATAGTGTGTGGTGTGGGGGATGTGTGTGATGGGTGCGGGGAATGTGCGTATGGGTGGGGTATATGTGTGGGTGAGTAGGGGATTGTGGTGGTTGGGGGAAGTATGTGGGGGAGTGTGGGTGGGAGATGTGTGTGTGTGGATGGGGAATGTGCGGGTGGGGGTGTGTGAGTGGCTTAGGGATGTGTAGGTGGGTGAGGGAGTTGTATGTGTCGGGGTGGGATGTGTGAGTGGGTGGAGGATGTCTGTGGGGGTAGGGGTATTGTGATCGAGAGATGTTTGGTTGGGGGTGGGTGGGTGGGGGTGTGTGGGTGCGTAGTGGAGGATGTATGCGTGAGTGAGTGTGTGTTGGTGGACGGGTAGGGAATGTGTGTGTGGGTGGTGAGAGGTGTGTGGTGTGTTGGTTGGGGATATTGTGTGGGTGAGGTATGTGTGTGTGGGTGGGGGATTTTTGTGGTGTGTGAGTGGGGGTATGTGGGGTGGATGGGTAAGGGTATCTCTGTGGGTGTGGGTGGGAATATTGTGTGGTATCTGGGTGGGGGATATGTGTGTGGTGTGTAAGTGGGGATGTGTTGGTGAGGGATATGTGTGTGTGTGGTGCGTGGGTTGGGAATAGTGCATGGTAGGGGGTGTATGTGATGTGCGGGTGGGGGATTGTGTGGTGGGGGATTAGGTTAAGGCATGTGTGGGTGGGTGGAAGTTGTATGTGTGGGTGGTGGGGTGTGTGTGAGTGGATTGGGGATGTATGGGTGGTTAGGGAGATGTGGGGGGGGGGGGGGTAGGGACATGTCAGTTGGTGGGGATGTGTGTGTATGGTTTGGGGATGTGGATGTGCGATGTGTGGGTTGGTGGGGGATTGTGTGCATGGGTGGGGAATATGTTGTCGATGGAGATGTGGCTGGGGGATGGGTGGTTTGAGGTGTGGGTGGGGAGAGGATGTGTGGGGTAGGATGTGTATGTGGATGGGCGTGGGATGTGTGGGTTGGTGGGGGAATGTTTGTGGGTGGCGAGTGTGTTTTGGTTGGGGGATCAGGGGAGGGCAGTGTGTGTGGGTGGGGGATGTGCGGGAGGGGGATGGGTCGGTTGGTGGGGTATGTATGTGTCCCTTGGTGTGCGTGTGTGTCGGTAGGTGGGGGTGTGTATGTGTCCCTTGGTGCGCGTGTGTGTGGGTAGGTGGGAGTGTTGTGTGGGTGGGGTGATGTATGGATAGGTGGGAGATGGGCTTCATAACATGGTAATTAGCCTTGGTTATGTTTACAACATTCATTTCACAATGTTTATTTTTCTTCCTATGTAAATGTATAATGCTCTTGATGAACGAAAGACGAGTGATTGGAAGGGCCGAATGTAAGACGGGCCTGCGCGCCCAATTTGTGACCCTAATAAAGTTGATTTGATTTGATTTGATTTTGCACGGCATCCTGCTGAGAAGCTTCGCACAAAGCAAAAACTCTGTAGCTCTAGCAACGACCCCCAGGAGTCTCAGAGAAAATTGCACTTGTGAATCGAAGAACGGAGTCCTGAATTGAACCCACAACCTTTGGCACACAGGGCAGGTGGCTTACTCACTTCGCCATGCAGAAACACGCCAGAAAGTGTATGAAAAAGAACTAGAAAGTTTCCGTCTGCAGCACTTTTCTTATATTGAATTGTTCTAGAGCTTTCCTATTTGTCTTCTGTTTCCACCCAAGAACTAAGCCCTAGTCTCCTGAAGAACCATATTTTAAAAGCTTCAATTGTATGCTCCACATCTCATAGTCAAAGTCTGTGGTTCCACTTGATACAGCGGTGTTCAACACACATAGCATATGGCCTATCTCAGTTAAAGTTTTACTGGCATGTGAAAAGACTTTATTTGCTGACAGAAATCTACTGGAGTGTTTTAGCCTACTCACTTGCTTAAATTTACTTTAATGACGTCAAGTTGTGGGTTCGATTCCAGGCTATGTCTTTCGGTTCATGAGTGCATTTTTCTCAGAGACTCCTGGGGGTCATCGCCCGAGCTACAGAGTTTGTGCTTTGTGCGACACTTTCGGCAGGTCACCCTGCGGAAAGAGACGGAGCCATAGGGGATAAAACCCGGGACAGTGAAGTCTATCTTCTCGACTTTTAAGAGTTTAAGTGAGTAAAACAGTCTGCTTCACACATACTAGGGCACGTTAGGCATTTGGTGCTAGCTCCATTGTTTTCATTGACTAATTTATATTTAAGAGGAGATATGGTTGATATAATGCCGGCTGCCTTTACTTCCCAAGACATTTCATGGTAGCCCCGGTCAACATGGTAGTCCTGGTCAACATGGTAGTCCTGGTCAACATGGTAGTCCTGGTCAACATGGTAGTCCTGGTCAACATGGTAGTCCTGGTCAACATGGTAGTCCTGGTCAACATGGTAGTCCTGGTCAACATGGTAGTCCTGGTCAACATGGTAGTCCTGGTCAACATGGTAGCCCTGGTCAACACTGTAGCCCTGGTCAACATGGTAGCCCTGGTCAACACTGTAGCCCTGGTCAACATGGTAGCCCTGGTCAACATGGTAGCCCTGGTCAACATGGTAGCCCTGGTCAACATGGTAGCCCTGGTCAACATGGTAGCCCTGGTCAACATGGGAGCCCCGGTCAACATGGTAGCCCCAGTCAACATGGTAGCCCTGGTCAACATGGTAGCCCCGGTCAACATGGTAGCCCCAGTCAACATGGTAGCCCTGGTTAACACTGTAGCCCTGGTTAACACTGTAGCCCTGGTCAACATGGTAGCCCTGGTCAACACTGTAGCCCTGGTCAACATGGTAGCCCTGGTCAACATGGTAGCCCTGGTCAACATGGTAGCCCCGGTCAACATGGTAGCCCCGGTCAACATGGTAGCCCCGGTCGACATGGTAGCCCCGGTCAACATGGTAGCCCTGGTCAACATGGTAGCCCTGGCCAACATGGTAGCCCTGGCCAACATGGCAGCCCCGGTCAACATGGTAGCCCTGGCCAGCATGGTAGCCCTGGTCAACACGGTAGCCCTGGCCAACATGGTAGCCCCGGCCAACATGGCAGCCCTGGTCAACATGGTAGCCCTGGTATATATTAAAAACCTGCCTCATTGTGAATGTAAACCCATGACCACCAGTCCAGCAGACAGGCATGCAAGCCACTACATTACTGCACTTGAAAGATGTGCTGAGAATAAATTCATAGCGTTGAACATTGTTTAGAAAGTTTGCCCAATGATTATGTTCGCTTGTGTTTCTCAGAGTGTACCCTCACAGCGGCAATACTGTTACATTTTGTGCATTTGCATTCAATTGTCTGGAGGGTTTGATCTTCACAACGAGATTCCTCACAAAGCGTTCAGCCATACCGATGAAGTGAGTTCCCTTATGTTGTATGTGCTGTTGTGAGACTTATTTGCAAAGATTTTGAAATAAAAATGTGCTTTTTGAAAGGATTCATCTTCTCTTTTCATGGTATGTTCTTCGTGCACCATTGTGATTAATCAGAAGGCATAGCCTTTTGTTTTTTCTTTATTATATCTAAAGGATATTGCATGTTGTAAGGCTTATTTGGAAAGATATTAAAACAAATATCCACTATCTGAAGTGAAGTGATTCTTCTTCTCTTTTGCTGGCATATGCCTCATGTACCATGGTGATCCATCTTTTGTAGGTAAAATAAATATAACTAAAAAGCTCGAAAAATTGCATGCATAGTCTGAACGATGTAATCTGAAAAATGAACCCATAACCTTCAGAATGTAAGGCAAATGCCTTGACCACTTTGGCACATTTTGTGTTGACGTCTAAGTTGATATTGATTAAGTTGACACTGATTAAGTTGATATTGATTATGTTGATAATCATTATGTTGATATTGATTATGTTGATATTAAGTTGATATTGATTATGTTGATATTGGTTATGTTGATATTGATTGCAAACTACTGAGCATAATCTTGCCAAGAAATAAATAATCAGCTGAAAGATGCTGATGTTGACAGTGATGTCCTGTAAAGGATACACAAAACATTTTTTTGGGGGGGTATATTGATTATGTTGATAGTGATTATGTTGATCCCATAGATTACACAAGGAGAATCCCAGCATAATATGTAGCTACCATAGCACTGCCGAGGCTCTGTATGTATGGATAACAGAGTTACACACGCTATGAATATTCATTTATGGGTAGGATTTCTTATTTTTGAAGTTTTGCCTGGGCCGCGGTCTATTTGACCTGCTTTTTGTATTTCCTTCCGTCGAGGGATTTTTAACGCAGGTTTTACTAGTGTTTTGCTCTTGTCTAAGAAGGGCAGACGTCTGATCCACTACCGCATATCCCATCCTTTTTATTTATAAAAATTCACAGTCTACTTCGTGAACCAAGCCAGGTATAGGTGTGCCTGAGGTATCTTTTATTTTTATCATTCGCTTGCTTTGAATTCAAGCGTAGTCCACACATGCTACTTTTGTAGCACTGGACTGAATTTTGCGCATGGATTAGCTTTCCCTATTACCAGTGTCCCTTGCCCTCAGGCGGATCCACTCTGACTTCACATGCACTTGTAATTTATGTCCCCAAGTCAAGAACGAGAAGTCAACATTTTAGTCCATTTGACCGGTGTAGGGGTTGAACCCCCTACCTCAGCATCAACATCCCAGTTGGGGTGTTTAAGAACGAGCGAACTTGTCAATTCAGCCATGCTTATCTCCGGTGGGCATCTTAATCTCTAAACCACTTCACCCCACTTGTCTTATCAAGGTCCAAACCAAGGTCCCTTATGTAAACAGGCATTTAAAAAGCATTTTCCAAAGTTAGCAGGAAAAAAAAATCTTAAAAAGTCTTAACAGTTGAGAGGACTGACTTCATTGCCTTGGGTATAATCCCAAATGGCTCTGTCTCTTTCGGCAGGATGTAAAAAACTGTCCATCATCATCAAGTAGCTTGCTCTGTGCATAACTTTTCCCTCAGAACAATCTTTCGCCATAATTTTTTTGTCTGCTACAGCTGTTTAGGCATCTATAAAGTAGGCAGTCTCTTATTGCTTTACTTCTTGCCATGATCATACTGGTCAGTGGCCAAAGCCATTACCTCTATAAAGAGATCCTCTACCTCGCCAACTTGAGACCATAACCAACATCTGCCTGAGAGCTGCTCTCAAGCTACATCTGCGCCCCATGGTTTCATGTTGCTCTGTTGGAGGGGTTAAACAGGTACTGCACCTTACTGAAGGGTGTCCTTAGGCGAAAACAATCTCTGTTGCTGTCCTAAGGAGGGAAATAGGTGCTTTTTATTTAAAGGAGATATGCTTACACCCCATCCCAAGAACTCAAAAATAAATATGATGGCAGTAATGCTGATTTTGTTATTAGCTATTAGAACCATTGTGGTTTTGTAAATTATTATTAGAATCCACACCATTGAACTCTAAATAAACATAAATATTTAATATCCCTCAGCATATAACAAAAGGTATGTATGCCAGTTGTCCCCGTACATACCAGGCTTGTATACCCACATATCATATTCTTATGTATACTGTGTACACGTTCAAGTAAATAAAAAAAGACTCTTACATGCTGTAACATGCATTGCGCATATGGTGCTAGCCATGTATTTTTATAAGCCAATTGGCACTCAGTGGGTGATGTGGTCATTACCATGCTGGCGACCTTTACTTCCCAATACACTTCCTGGTACCCATTTTAGGTTGATTTGACCTAGGAGCTAAGGTCAGTTTTTAAAAATCTGACCCAATGCAAATTTGAACCCATGACAACCAGGTCGGCGGCGAGAGTCTAGCCACCATGCAACCACAGCTACTGTTATATAATTTGTAGAATAAGTCAGTATGCAGACTACAGTTGCCATTGCAGGAAACTATCCAAATGGAGCAAACTATCCCCACAGGGTAAAGAAACCTTCAAATTGGGGAGAGATTTGTTTCTGCTGTAGGCATGATAAGTCTAAATGGCACAGTGACCTTTCTCTCTGACTGATGACTGATAGTTGGGTCACATTTCTCTTTAGCTGTATATGATGTAACTAGTTTTATAACTTTTCCCTTTGGCTATAGAGAAGATCACTAGTTTCAACTCCTTAACCTTTGGCTGTAGAGAAGATCACTAGTTTCATTCTCTTAGCCTTTCGCTGTAGAGAAGATCACTAGTTTCATTCCCTTAGCCTTTCACTATAGAGAAGATCACTAGTTTCATTCTCTTAGCCTTTGGCTGTAGAGAAGATCACTAGTTTCATTCCCTTAGCCTTTCACTATAGAGAAGATCACTAGTTTCATTCCCTTAGCCTTTCACTATAGAGAAGATCACTAGTTTCATTCCCTTAGCCTTTGGCTGTAGAGAAGATCACTAGTTTCATTCCCTTAGCCTTTGGCTGTAGAGAAGATCACTAGTTTCATTCCCTTAGCGTTTGGCTGTAGAGAAGATCACTAGTTTCATTCCCTTAGCGTTTGGCTATAGAGAAGATCACTAGTTTCATTCCCTTAGCCTTTCACTACAGAGAAGATCACTAGTTTCATTCCCTTAGCCTTTCACTACAGAGAAGATCACTAGTTTCATTCCCTTAGCCTTTCACTATAGAGAAGATCACTAGTTTCATTCCCTTAGCCTTTCACTATAGAGAAGATCACTAGTTTCATTCCCTTAGCCTTTCACTATTGAGAAGATCACTAGTTTCATTCCCTTAGCCTTTGCCTGTAGAGAAGATCACTAGTTTCATTCCCTTAGCCTTTGGCTGTAGAGAAGATCACTAGTTTCATTCCCTTAGCCTTTCACTATAGAGAAGATCACTAGTTTCATTCCCTTAGCCTTTGGCTATAGAGAAGATCACTAGTTTCATTCCCTTAGCCTTTCACTATAGAGAAGATCACTAGTTTCATTCCCTTAGCCTTTCACTATAGAGAAGATCACTAGTTTCATTCCCTTAGCCTTTGGCTGTAGAGAAGATCACTAGTTTCATTCCCTTAGCCTTTCACTATAGAGAAGATCACTAGTTTCATTCCCTTAGCCTTTGGCTGTAGAGAAGATCACTAGTTTCATTCCCTTAGTCTTTCACTATAGAGAAGATCACTAGTTTCATTCCCTTAGCCTTTGCCTGTAGAGAAGATCACTAGTTTCATTTCCTTAGCCTTTGCCTGTAGAGATCACTAGTTTCATTCCCTTAGCCTTTGCCTGTAGAGAAGATCACTAGTTTCATTCCCTTAGCCTTTCACTTTAAGAAGATCAATGTGCCTGCAGATGAAATCCTACCAAGCTTAAAAAACTGAGACAGAAGAAGAAAATACAAAAGGTTGTTAGCATGATTTGTTACATCTGTCCACATTTGATGGCTAAACACATAGATCTGCACTCACCAGTATAAATATGCTCTAATGTAGGTCCATACCCATCAGTAAAAATATCAGATTTTATATTCATCTTCTGTCTTTTATCTCTCCCCATTGGGACCACCCCATTGTTTTCTGACACTGATTAAAATTAGCTAGTAAAAATACATTTTTCTGACACAGACCTATATAAGAAAAAAGTGAAAGACCCTTTTTTATGCCTCGAGGCATATTCATTACATGGTGATAGCTACATATTTTTATAGACCAATCAGCACTCGATACGTGATGTGGTAAATATCACACCAGATCCGCATAACTTGTCAAAATATGCTTTTCTGATGTATCTGTCTACGCCCACCAATAAAAATACTATATTGTGACAGATCTGCTCTCCCCACTACAATACAATTTTCTTACATTTTTATCTGCAAATGTTTTGTAAGAATGAACTCAGAGCTTTTTTACACAGCACTGTATACAATTTGCAGTATTAAAAGCATCAACTTCATTTTTTCCATATAGGTATTACTTTCTGATGGTGTTCTTCTTCTTCATTGTGCAAACCCTCAATAACTACACATTTAGTTTCAACATCTCCATGCCACTGCACATGATATTTCGATCTGTAAGTATTTCGTAAGTCATTTATAACTTGTACTGCCATATGGTTATATTGTTTGGTTGTTTGTGAATTCTTTTGAAGACTGAGTTTTTAAAACTCTTTAAGTAGGGGTCAGCATGGCCGAATAGATCAGAGTGCTCGCTCTTAAGTTTCCTGAGTGCTGATGGCGAGGTAGCGGGTTCAACCCCTACATAGGTCAGCTGAACTAAAATGTTTGACTTCTTGTCCTTGACTTTAGGGTGTAAATTACAAGTACCTCAGAAGTCAGAGTGGGTTCGCCTGATGTCGAGGGACATTGGTAATAGGAAAAGCTAGCTCACACAACAATAAATAAGAGACAGACAGCTTTCTTTGGTCATGTGATGAGAAGAGAGGTATTGGAGAACGTCATGATGGAAAGATCGAGGGGAAGAGAGGCAGAGGCAGACCAAGATAAATAATGCTGAATGGATTGAGACGGTGGTATGGAGAAATATCATCAGCAGTGTTGATCTAAAAAACCAAAGACCGAGATCTGTGGAGAGTCATGAACGCCTATGCCAACTGGCATGGCACTTGATGATGATGATGAGGTCACATGCAAAATTCAGTCCAGCGTGGACTATGTTTTGAGTTCAAAGTGAGCGAACAAATAAAACACTCTTAAGTAACAAGCTGACATCGATCGGGTTGAGGTTGATGTAGAGATTCCAACAAATAAAACACTCTTAAGTAACAAGCTGACATCGATCGGGTTGAGGTTGATGTAGAGATTCCAACAAATAAAACACTCTTAAGTAACAAGCTGACATCGATCGGGTTGAGGTTGATGTAGAGATTCAAACAAATAAAACACTCTTAAGTAACAAGCTGACATCGATCGGGTTGAGGTTGATGTAGAGGTTCCAACAAATAAAACACTCTTAAGTAACAAGCTTACATCGATCGGGTTGAGGTTGATGTAGAGGTTCCAACAAATAAAACACTCTTAAGTAACAAGCTTACATCGATCGGGTTGAGGTTGATGTAGAGATTCCAAACATTCCCTATACCGAAGTACCACTCCAGGGGGACTGTATTGAAGAGGTCTCTTTCCTCTCTCCAAGTTCAGGAACCAGCAGGGTGTACAGGACTGGTACTGACATTCACATCTGTGGAGAGGCAGGTAATTATTCTGCTTGTGAGTTACTGGAACTCTTAAGGAAAGCAAAAAAATAATAACACTGTAACCTACATTGCCTTAAGTCGGGTAGGTTACAGTGCAATATGTAACTAAGGATGGTTGGCCTTGGGGCTGGCTTCCCCATCCCATAGAAAACTTAAATTTGTAAAATCCAACCAATTGTGAACTAGCCTAAAAATAAAGACAACTTAATCAACAACAACAACAAAACTTTATTTTCTAATCAGAGAATCAGAATCAGAGTAATTCAGCCACCCATGAGGAAAGGATGCTCTTCTGGAAGAAGTATAATGCAATGCAGAGAAACGCGCAAGGAGTCTTGATCACTGATTAACTTCCATTTACTTAGGACATTCTCCAGACTTGGCTCCTGGAATGTTAGAACTATTATATACGAGGGGGCTTCAAATGAAAACTTAAAATGTGTGTGTCTGTGTGAATATATTCTGAAAACGTACAAAACAAATGTATCATTATTCGATGTAGTCACCACTGTGTTCAATGCAAGTCCTCCAGCGCCAGTAAAGTGCTTGGATTCCTGTAGAAAAAGATTTTCTTGGTCGTATGTGTAACCATTCTAGGGTCACGACTCAGTGCACCTGACAGAAGTCATGCTGTTTTGAAATTTCCTACTCCACTCATATACTTGCTGGACTGACAGGCACACATAGCAATACTGGACCTTAATTCACCAATGGATTTCTATAGGTTTCACCCCTTCACTGATAAAAAAATGGATAACAGAATGCTGCTCCTCTTTGATGCATGTCACAAGTGGGGCGGTCACATTTATACTGTTCTTATGATGTCACCATGTTCGTCTGCACCATGATGTCATGTGATTAACACTCTTGACATCTTTAACAACAATATTGAAAGGCTACAAGACAATGGCCTGGTTATTGTAATTTCTATCACACTTTTAAGGTTTTCATATGAAGCCCCCTTTATAAATTGACAAATACAGCACAGGGGGCAGAAGAAATGAAATATTTAAAGATTAACATTTTGGGATTACATGGTGCAAGAGCAGGAGATGACAGAAGAAAGGATAGCTTGCCATGAGTTGGTTGGGAGCCTGTGCCCGCATAGGGGAAGAAGGGCAGAAGAAAGAGACATTGCCTGACCTTCATTTTGTAGATAGCAACAAATCTGATCTGAATACTAATAAAGTTCCCATTTGTTTTCTGACATCATTATTTCTGACCTTGTCTCTTCTCATTACATTTAGAATTTATTGTAAGCATTTCATTTCTGTTGTTTCAATTTTTTCATCCTTTGTACTTTGTGCACCAGTCACATTGATATCATTAACTTATGTGGGGAGAAGCTGTGATAAAGATGTTGACAAATTCTTAAAACATCATGGACCAGGACAAAAAAATACTAAAGTTCTACAAGATGCTTTTACAAGATGTGAACACTGAAGAAAACTGGCTCATAAACAGCACCTTGTCACGGAAACTAAAGTGCTTTGGCCATATGAAACATCACATTGGTTTAGAATGAACAGTGACGGAAGACATGGTCGCTGGAAGAGGAAGCTTGGGTTGACCAGCACAGATTTGGACACATGACATTTGCAGACATATTGATATGAAAATACATAAGGTAGGAGAACTGACAAAGGATTAAGAATCTTTTGGAAGGTCCGTAAGGAGAGTGATGTTCTGTAAAGGGCTTGCTTCGTAATGATGATATTATTGTGCCTTTTATCTAGTCCCATCACTTTGCTGTATCCACCATCATAAAAACTATTTTTATATTTTTGTTGTTGTCTTGTTCTATTGATCATTTTTACATGTTCATTTTTATCTTCTGTTCTCCAGGGCTCTCTGATAGCAAACCTTATCCTGGGGGTTCTCATACTGAAAAGATCGTAAGTAACTTTATTACTTTTAGATTGTTGTTAAATAATTCATTGTATCATAAAGTGGTCTTCGGTTGAAGAATAAATAATTTATTATGTTTGTCTATGGTTTTATTATAGGGTAAATTTTTCCCCACACTCATTCCAACCATGCATCGAAAGGATTCTGCCCTGACTTTTAATGAAATAACACTTTTTTCATTCGCCTTTTTTTTGGGGGGGGGGGGGGGGGGGGGGTGAATTACTTAGTTGCTTCTTAAATTGAATACCATCACAAGACAGTCTATTAGAGTGAGTTAAACTGTCTCTTTAGTATAAACACATGATACAGTTGCCTTTTAGATTGTGTAAAATCATGACACATTTGTCTATTTTAATGAGTCAACATTAATACAACTGTATCTTTGCTTTTAACACATGACACATCACTTCTTTAACAAAATTGTTTTTAAAATTAGTCTAAAGCAGTTTCCTGGAATTCAATGGTAAAAGAAAAATAACAATGGATGTGCATGATGCTTGACTTAACACCATATGGTAAGATAAGACATGATGATAGTAGGAAACAAATGAGCGTTGTACATGCCAGTGTTATATGTCATTATAAAACAGTAAGCTTTATGGTTTGGTGATGATTAGGACTATCAACAGAAAGTGCTCTGTATGTATTGCTCACATACACTGAGGAACTTAAAGATTGCCAAAATATTCTTAGAATACCATGGGCTAATAAGAATACAATACTGATGTTCTACAAGATCTCAACATTGAAGAAAACTGACTCACAACATCATGTCTAAGAAACTGAAATATCCTTCTTCTTCTCTTCTTCTTTCGTTTGCTTGAAATATGTCTATAACTGCAATGTTGTCTCTTGTATGAATCTAACAGTCTTTTTTAGTTCACTCAGACGTCCATAAAGTTTATCTTCCACTGTTGTCTCTCTAGGCCAGAAGGTATGCCTGGGTATGTTGTAGTTTGGGCAGTCTTGGAGTATGTGCTCTGCTGTCTGCGACGCCAAACCACATGTGCACATGGCTGAGTCACCAGTCTTGAATTTTGTATACATGTGGTTGCGTAATCTATTGTGTCCTGTTCTGAGGCGCAGAATAATGACTTCAGCCATATTAAACATTACAGAGGTTTGGAAAGAACAGTGCTGGGAGGCATGGTTCCTGGAAGAAAAAGCAGGGGTTAACTAGCCGGAAGATGGACAAAGGACATTGAAGAGACCTTGGATAGAATCTTTTTGGCGAGCTGCACCTCAGAGGACCTGGTATATGATGATGATGCCGGAGAAAAACTGGTCATTTTCACATAAGATGGATGCACAGCATAACTGAGGCAACATGTGCTATAGTATGAGGTACATAACAGCTTTATTCATATTCTGATACTTCAAGGCAGGAAAATATCAGAAGATTCAATGATTTTGTATATTAATGTTGCCAGTTTATCCTCAATCTTTTTGGCTTTCTATTGTCTAGATACAAACCCACGAAATACATCTCAGTCATCATGATTACTCTTGGAATAACAATGGCTACCATTGCGTCTGCCGGTCAGAAAGTAAGTTCTTATATTGCATTATCAAGTAAAACATGTTTGTCTATTAGATATTGTAACTAAGCAGGGGGCTAAACTTATCAAAATAACTATCCAGATCATCACTTTCAGCATTAGAATAAGCATGCAGTGGATCCTTGGTCATTCAAATAGGTAGCAGTGATAAAGCAGAGGTACCAGCAAAGAAGCGATAAAGACAACAACAACCATGCATAGCAACAAGGCTTAAAGTAGCCAAACAGTTAATAAGACCAATGCATTAAATAAAAAATTTATTGTGCAGACAGACCACTGAGGATTCTGGGGAAAATTTCTGCATATATATGCCTAGATGTCCTCCTTGGTATTGTGTTGTAGTCTGTTGACAATGAAATATATAAAATCCTTAGAGGAAACATGACCAAACTAACCTTAATCCTAGCCTTAACCTCCTGAGCTGAATCAGGATCTGGTTACTTCCTGATATATCTGTCTACAGATGTGAAGTTCCAATACTGGTCTTGCACACCCCACTGGTTTCTGTGCTTGGGGGGAGCAAGGAGAGCTCTGCAACAGAGTCCTTGAGGAGATGGTAACTTGGTACAGGGTCGGGGGGAAAGTCCCTACACCAACCATACCCTTGTTGATGCAAGCCATTTTCAGGGCTCAAATCATCTGAATGGCAATACATTGGACTTAAAGTTGCAACTAAGTCATCTAGAGGATTAACCTAATTGTAACCTAATGACAAGATAAGAGACATTTAATAACAAAGAATCAGGGCATGATTTTCCAACTTTGAACACAAGTCATCTAGTGGATTCACCAACCACCCAACCAACCAACCAACCACCCAACCAACCACCCAACAAACCACCTAACCAACCACCTAACCAACCAACCAACCAACCAACCAACCAACCAACCAACCAACCATTGCCTAGTTGTAACCTCAATGACAAGATTAGCCACCCATCAAGAAAAAACTCAGAGCAAGATTTTCCAACTTCAAACACAACACATATCAATTAACATTCATCTGAACAAAATTAACTTTTACCAACCCTTAAAATAGGTGTATATTTAGGAAAGACAGAAACAGAAGAGTTAAGAAGCCATGATAGAGCAGTGGTCAGGTTATATGTGTTTGAATTTCTTGCAGATTAAAAAAAAATTGGCCTGGGTTCCTAGATTGGCTCAACCAAACAATAGGTACCAGAAAATGTTCTGGGAAATAAAGAAAGCCAGTGTGGTATTGATCACATTCACAACTGTGGAGCCTTATCGATATCAAATAACCCTACTGTTCAAGAAAGCAGATGGAGAAGAATGGCATATTCCAAGCCTAAAACTAGAAGACACTCAATGTTCAAGAAGAGAAACGAAGAAGCTGCTACCAACACCAAGGCCACCAAGAAGACGGGGGAAGGGACCTGCCTACTGGCTGTACCAAAGTGCCAAAACTTCCAGAAGCCACAAATGAAGCGATCACTGGGAAAGGTGAAGACAACCCACTGAAAACAATATCAAAGATCACCCAGAAGCAGCGAAAAACCCGACATATTGCAGACAATCAGACAGGTGATCAAACACTTACCCCGGGAAGGTTAACCCGGTCAACCAATGCCCACAGAAGTCAGATGTGTCAGCCTAATGGCGCAAGAATGCAGCTCTGCTGTAAACAGGCACAACGCAATTACGTCCGAAAAAAACTCTCCGGATGAGCGCAGAAGAAGAAGAAACGCATACAAGGGGAGCTTACAGACAACCAGTTAAGCAGCTGCAGCAGGAGAATCTTCACATTCAAGTCACAAAGGTGGAGTGGCTTCTGACCTACTCCCAGAGATCTACAACTCTAGCGGTGGTGGCAACGGTGGGAAGCAAGATGCATGTCACAGTGACGATGGATAAAAAACAATAACAGCCTGTACGCTTTATTCCTAGAATTACACAATGCTCTCAGTGCCAGAGGGCTGTCCACAGTAGAACAATATGTCGCAGCAAATCAGACATCTGCTGATGCTGCGCCAAAGACCATGCCTTCAACGAAATGTTCACTGGCCCAACTGACCTCATAATTTGGTGAATTTATCAGGCTACTATTGTTTTCTATCATTACTTTGTCTTGTGAAACCCCCAAAGGACTCCACACTAAGCTCCACGATTTTAAGCATTCCCTGTTGAGAAAGGCTGGTTAGTATTGTTCTTGAATTATCTATTTTCAGACAGTTGAATCTAAGTAAGCTTTGTAGAAGTCCCACTAATATCACATTTTATGGAGTTGAATGTGTGGACCATTGCAGCTTAGTTGTAAGCAGACATTACACAACCAAGTACTTCTCAGGGCAAACAAGGATTACGCAACCAAGTCCTTCTCAGGACAAACAAGGAAAACAAAGAAAGAAAAGAGGAAATCAATAGTATATGTGACAGCATTGAGATATTTTGATTATATTTCTGTAACTTTATATTAATGAAACTAAGACATTTTTTGGCATTAAAATATGAAATATTTTATGTCTTTTTTCTCCTGTTGTTGTCTGTAGGAGAAGCTGGTTAGTCACACAGGAGATGCTGCCTATGATTACATGATCTGGGTTATAGGTCAGTTTCAGGTCTTAGAGCTTACCTGTATGTCTGTAATTATGTCACTGAAAGTCAACATTTTAATTTTGTCTTTACAGCAGATTAATATTCTTGAAACTGTCCATAATGAGGTGGACATACTAAATTCATTCCTAAAGTTAGGCAGTTGTGTTGAATAGTCGGTCTATGAATAATGTATGGAGTATATGAAGGGAGTAGCAGGAGTTGGCAAAAGATAGGAGGGCTTGGAGTGGTTGAGCGTCTGTGCTCTAATGGAGGATAAAAGGCAAAAGAAGAAGATGAAGACTCAGTCAGTCGGAGTGGTTTGCCAGTTAGTACAAACTTCTTCACACAGATGGCACACAGCAACTACAAGCTCAGATCACACGTAAAGTGTACACAACTCATGACATAAAGTCTTCAAAACAAATGACTCTGATCACAAATATTCATGACAATTCAGAAAACCTATTACACTGATCACACATATATTCATGACAATTCAGAAAACCCATGACACTGATCACACACACATTCATGACAATTCAGAAACCCCCATTACACTGATCTCGCATATTCATGACATTTCAGAAAACCTATTATATTGATCAGACACATTCACTACAAGTCAGAAAACCAGTTAACACTGATCACACATATTCATGATAATTCAGAAACCTCATTACACTGATAATGTATGTGACAATTCAGAAAATCTATTACATCGATTACACATATCCATGAAAGCCTAGACTTCGGTAACTTAGTTAAGCCACATGCTCATGTAAAAAAATGCTGCATAGATGCATTAGGAGCTATGGTGGTACAGTAGTTTGTGTACTTGCTCACCAGCACATTTCTCCAGGGATTTCATCTCCAGTAGTGACAGCATAGGATTGTTTCTTAGCTGCAAGCTCTGAAAGTCCCATAACCTGATTCTTTTTCTGCTTTGTCTCCCAATGGAGCATAAGCCCACAACCAATTCATGCCAAGACCTTTGTAGTCTTGTTCATGAATAAACAAAAATGGCTTAAAAGTCGACAGGGTTAACTTCATTGCTCTGGGTTTTTCCCCATATTGCTCGGTCTCTTTCCACAGTGAACTGCTGAAAGTGTCTCACAAAGCATGAACTCCATAGCTCCAGTGATGACCCCAAGAAGTCTCAGAAAAAAATGCACTCATGAAACAAAGGACGTGGCCCGGAATCGAACCCACAGCCTTCGGAGCCCGAGTCAGACGGTTGTTCTGAATGGTTGGATTTTGCAGCTAAAGTTTTCTACAGGATGCCAACCTTTTTTTTAGTCACCTCTTGCAACATGCATGGTTGGTTACAGTGTTGCTATTCTTTGCTTCCCTAATGGGCCTCGTGGGCATCCCATAACATTGGAAGCAGATAATTGCGTAATTTTGAGGAAACGAAAGGAAAAGTGTGAGGGAAAGAACTGGACATCCTGCATCTTTATGCTGTGACCTAGTATATGTGAAGGCCTGAAACTTTGCACTCCTTTCAGTACATTATCTCAGCCTTTGCTATAGAGATATTTATTAGTCAGTTATTAGAATTATACATGTTGAGCATTGGTAATTATGTCGATTCTCCATGAGCAATATTGCCCTAGCTATCTGTAAAACGGCCAGCTCCGTGGCGAAGGGGCTTAACGACGCTGTTCGTAATCCAGCATACCGCGTTACAAACACAGCTGCGGGCGATATGGCAGCAGATTGTCTTACATTGGTTTTTTTTTCGAAATGGTATGGATGCAAACTACTCAACGTAAACTTGCCAAGAGATCACAAACAGCATAAAAATGCTGGGGTTGATTGCAATGTCCTGTAAAGAATATGCAACTAAGTTTTATCTGTAAAAAGTATGTGCTAGTAAATCAGTGCTACTGTAAATTTAACACATGAAGAAGAGAATTACAGACAGAGAGAATAATATGGGGAGGATTTAGAGGGAGCTGCAAGAGATAGCAAAAGATAGAACAGCTTGGCAAGAGTGGATTGAAGGTCTATGCCCCAATGGGGGACTAAAGGCAAAAGAGTACATATTTTATTTGTAACCTTTTTTAGAGTTTAATGTGTGCAGCAACTGCCTGAAGACTATTAATGGGATCATTAGAGATTTCACTGTCATTTTTAGAGATATATTTGAATACCTTTGTTTTATTCAACTTTCATATTAGGATTTTCATCTGAAGTATTATTTATAATGTTTGTCATTCTCTTTCAGGTCTGTGCCTTCTGATAGTGTCATTGTTTTTTTCTGCACGGATGGGTATATTTCAAGAACAGACTTATGCCGTCCATGGCAAACATCCATCCGAAGCTTTGTTTTATAATGTAAGTGGTTTGTTTTGTTGTCATTGCTGGCATTACAAGTTTTGTAATGAACCTGAATCTTGGTATGCAATGTATAAGTTAAAATTTTCCATGTTTAGAGATAAGTCATGTCAGAGAATTTAACCGTGCTATCTGGAATGCAATTTTTAATAAGGAATTTAATTAGTATATTGTGCGTTTTGCCAATGTGACAATGTTACAAGCATCATTACGTATGGATCAGTGTCACATCAGGTCAGATCACTGTCGCTAGTCTTATCAGTTCTCTTCTTCACAGAATAAATCTTTATTACAATGTTTTTGCAAGCGTGTGTGATATAATTGTTTGGACACACACATCTTTTTTTGGGGCTGGATTTTGATTCCAATATTAGTTATAATTGATCCTCTTTGTCTCATGTCATGACCAAGTCAAAAGAACCTCCTTTTTTCATGCATTGTTGTAACATACATAATGGTATATAAAACATCTTTATGTGATTATTTCCGCTGATTATGTCTTGAAGTCGCATCTGCTGATTACTTTACATATATTGTAAAACATCATATATAAAAACATCCCCTCCCCGGGAAGGTTAACCCGGTCAACAAATGCCTGCAGAAGTCAGATGTTTCGGCCTAACGGCGCAAGAACGCAGCTCTGCTGTAAACAGGCACAACGAAATCACGTCCGAAAAAAAAAAATTCCGGATGAACGCAGAAGAAGAAGAAAACATCCCCTCAGGATTATTTCTGTTGAGCTTATCTTGAGTTCTGCTGATTATTGTACATATTTCTGTTATTTAATTATGAAATACTCATTCAAACTTTTAACAAGACAATAACATATCTAATTAAGAGAGAGAGAGAAAGAGAGAGTGTGTGTGTGTGCCTGTGTGTCTTTCTCCCCCCAATCTGTCTAACAGAGTAGGGATTGAAAAGGAAATAAATTACATTAATGCAATCTGGCCAACAGAGTATAGATTGAATATGGAATGCATTACATTAATGCAATCTGGCCAAGAGAGTTTGCATTTAAGAGGCAATAGAAACCCAGTTGCCCTAATATCGGATGTGTTGGCCTCAAGGTGCAGATAACTCTACTGTGCTGTAAATGAGCACATCAAAACTAATATTCTTTTTCAGAATGAATGAGAAAAAGAAAAGAAACACATTACCAGTTTATTTAAATTCTCATGTTTCTAATAGCCTCTTAATGTAAATGCAGCATCTTGTTTGCCAATTAGTAGGTTTTAAAAAATATATTTACAGCATTTTCTGCCACTGCCTGGATTTCTGCTGCTGTATTCAGATATCATGAAGTGTGTTTCGGAATTCAACTTGTCAGGTAAGCAGATATTTTGGATTGTCATATGTATAAAAAAAAAGTCGCTTAAAAGTCGACAGGGTCGACTTCATTGCACCAGGATTTTATCCCATATGGCTCGGTCTCTTTCTGCAGTGCGGAAAGCGTTGCACAAAGCACAAACTGCGTAGCTCTAGTGACGACCCACAGGAGGCTCAGAAAAATTTAACTCATGAACCGAAGGATGTGGCCCGGAATCGAACCCACAACCTTCAGAGCCTGAGTCAAACGGCTTGACCATTTCACCACGGAGACTCCCAAATGTCATATGTATACAGAGTCCAACAAGCAGTATATTTAATTTATGTTAGACGTCAAGGGTTATTTGGGTCATGTTTCTGTTCACATTGGATGAATGCTGGTCTAGATAGCATGAATGAAAACGGTAGTTTTATTATTAGAGAAATTATTCATTGAGTTGTTTGGTTGTCCTGGGCATTGGGTTGATGAAATGCCTAAAACCCGTGAAGGCGACACTTCCAGTCTAGGACTAATCCTAGCCAGTCTAAATGTGAAGTCATGAATCATAACTTGGTTATATTCAAATGTACCTCTCTTTAAATGTGAGTTATGAAACATAACCTGGTTATATTCAAATGTACCTCTCTTTAAATGTGAGTTATGAAACATAACCTGCTTATATTCAAATGTACCTCTCTTTAAATGTGAGTTATGAAACATAACCTGGTTATATTCAATTGTACCTCTCTTTAAATGTGAGTTATGAAACATACTCAATAACATGAAATGGAACGCACGGCTAGCGAATCCATTGCGTGGTTCGAAGTCAAAAGCAAAAGCTTACCGAGTGGATGTCGCCCGCAGTCTGACCGTTCCTGGTGTGTGCTTGAGCGACCAGTGGCAAGCGTGATGCCCAACACATGGAAGTGAGGAACTAAAGCAGCCATGAGCAGGACGTCGCAACTCCTTGGGTGAGCCCAGTCTCAGAGCAATATGTGCCGGCTCTGCAATTATGGAAGCCTCCTTGGATAGGCTCATGGTCTGCCTCTGCCTTCCCTTGAGGGTCGACCGTGATGTCTCTTATCGTTCTATCTTGACCAGCTGAGGTGTGGGTGACATCACAACAATAAGTCTAACGTGCCTCGAAACCCGAGGAAGGCTAACCTCATCAAAAAATGCCCGCCGAAGCCGGAAGTGCCGTCCTATGGGTGGCAAACTAAAAATTGGCACTACGCATTTACGTCCGAGTGAAATGTCTCGTCCGAATGTCTCTCGTGCTAGGAACAGCTCTGACTACCTAGTTTCCGAATGCCGCTCTTGTTCAAAACAGCTCTGACTAGGTAGTTTTCCGAATGTCCACCGTGCCTGGAACAGCTCTGACGGGCACAAGGCCAAGCACATGTCCGAAAACTCGCTGAGTGGATACCGTCTGCAGACCTGTCTGGTTTGTGCGGGAATGGCCCAGGGCAAATGAAATGCCCAATATATTGAAGTGAGGAATTAAAGCAGCCATGAGCAGGACGTGACGATTCCCTCAGTGAGCCCAGCACCAGAGCGTTATGTGTCGGCTCTGCAATTATGGAAGCCACCCAGGATGGCGTAAAAATGCTATGGACTGTCCCTGCCTTCAGTTGAGGGATGAACGAGCAGTCTTCAACTGTTCCAACTTGACCAGCTGGGAGATGGACGGTACCACAAAAGTGAGAGTCTCACAGGAATGCTAACCTGGTCAAAAATGCACGCTAAAAGTCGGATGTCTTGGCCTAAGGGTTCGACCCAAGGGTGCCTAACGAGACACACCGCAATCACATCTGAAAAAACACTCCGGATGAACGCAAAGAAGAAGAAGAAACGTAACCTGGTTGTATTTAAATGTACCTCTCTTTAAATGTGAGTTATGAAACATAACCTGGTTATATTCAAATGTACCTCTCTTTAAATGTGAGTTATGAAACATAACCTGGTTATATTCAAATGCACCTCTCTTTAAATGTGAGTTATGAAACATAACTTGGCTGTATCCAAATGTACCTCTCTTTAAATGTGAGTTATGAAACATAACCTGGTTGTATCCAAATGTACCTCTGCAAATGTGAAGTTCCAGTACAGAGGTAAAGGTGAGCTCTTAAACAGTTCCCTAGAAGATGGTTCTTGTTACCAGGACAGGAGGGAAGTCTCTATACCAGGCACTCTTGACAGATGTAAGCACTTTTCACTGTTTAAGCGACCTTAACACCAATGCATAAGATGTAATTTTTAAAACTCAGTATTCCAGAAGAATCCAAGCCTGTTGGTTAGGTGATTGTGAATCTCATTATTTTTATTTGTATGGGGGGCTGAGTGGTCTCGAGGTATGGTGTCCGCCTTGAGTGCTGGAGGTCCCGGGTTCAAGCCACGGTGAGGGCTGGGATTTTTTCACGTGGACTTCTAGTAAAATATTTCCCCTGGTCTCTGGGTAGTGAGATCGGACGCTCGTGTGTATTGTTGCACACGTGAAAAATCCCTTGGCAGTAGGAAATCGATAAAGAGTAGCCTAACGGTGCTGCCCGGGCAATATTTTGAGTTACAAATCTACCCAAAGTATTTCAGGATCCTCGCCGGTGCTACAGAGTTTGTACACTGAGCTGAGATTCTCCCAATTCAGGCTTGAGTTAGGAGTAGAGCGAAGCACTTATGGATTACATCCGTATACTGTGATGCTGATCCGTCAACTAAACTAGACCATTTTTATTAGTATGCTTTTATGGTAAAAAGAAGAAGATTGTTCACTAGAGAATGTTCTATTTTCAGATCCTTACACTGTTCCCGGCTTAGGGATATCGGTGCCATGGGCTTGGCTGTGGCTTCTGTTCAACACAATTACCCAGTATCCTTTTTATTTGAACTTCCTGCTATTTTTTTGTTTCTGTTAATTCATGGTCAATGTCAGTAGATCAAAGAAAGCTTGAAGTGGGACTGATCAGCATTAAGAGAACACAATCTTAAGTGACAGATCTGGATGTTGCAGCTAGAGTCTGTCAGCGCTTATTGTTATGCCGTCTTAGGACTTGGACTAGATGTCAGCATGGCCAAATGGATATAAATGCTTGTTTTTAAACTTCCGGTGTGCAGTTGCTGATGTAACCAGTGTAGTATGCATGGAGAATATTATTGTAGATGCACATGATGGGGTGCATATAAGAACTTTTGGAAAACACTTTCTCAATGCGCCAGGCGGAGCATTGTTATGTAGATGCACACGATGGAATGCATATAAGAACTTTTGGAAAACACTTTCTCAATGCGCCTGGCGGAGCATTGTTATGTAGATGCACACGATGGAATGCATATAAGAACTTTTGGAAAACACTTTCTCAATGCGCCTGGCGGAGCATTATTATGTAGATGCACACGATGGAGTGCATATAAGAACTTTTGGAAAACACTTTCTCAATGTGCCAGGCGGAGCATTATTATGTAGATGCACACGATGGGGTGCATATAAGAACTTCTGGAAAATGCTTTCTCAATGTGCCAGGTGGAGCATTATTATGTAGATGCACACCTTTCCCTGACTGCGACAATCCAATTTCGTAATCCTGGTATTGAGGCACCATTTATTCTCCATCTGTAACCGTGTAGAACGCATGGAGAATATATGAATGTGATCCTTGGTTTATTCGATGCCGTGAATGTTGGTAATAGTTTGCCAGCTCTCTTTCTTCGCGTTGTTAGCCATTTTTCTTTGTTTAACAATTTTCAATGAAGAATAATTAAGTTTTTCAATTCCAAGAAATTCAACACTCACGCCAATTGAAGTACCCTTATGGAAATGTCCTTTATTTTTAATTCAGTTTCTTAGGGAGTTTGTATAGGAACACTGGTACATTCCAGTTATACAAAATCGGTCAGCCGGCTTTTTCATAATTCTAATAAAAAGGGGCATGTTGGTTGGTTATTCATACAAAACACAGGAGGAATATACTGACATTGCACTTTTGTTTTATCAAAACTTCCTACCTCTCTGCAAACCTATTCGAACTGGTGATGGTTCCCATCTTTTATCCTGCCCAACTTTCCAGATGAAACCCACCGTTAACTTTAAACTATCTAAGAAAAAATGCGTGCTGCCTCGTCCTTTGGCTAAAACGAACTGCGTTGTCAATGTTTTTATTGCTACCCTGACGTATTTCTGCCACGAAGACGTTGTGCATCTTCGTGCTGTGCTTCCCTGGCTTTCTCCACTGAATAGGAAAAAACCAAAGACATGCATGCCGCCACATCCCTGTTTCTGTCTATCCGACCTCCCATTATTTCCTTTATAACAGTTACTCTGTTATACTGAGGTAACGGGTTTAAACCCTACACTGGTCAGTTGGATTAAAATGTTGCCTTCTCATCCTTGACTTGGTACGCAAACTACAAGTACCTCAGAATTCGGAGTGGGTTTGTCTGATGACAAGGGACACTGGTAATAAGGAAAATTAATCCACACGCAAAAATGAGTCCAGTGCACTAGATGTTGTATGGACTGTGCTTGAGTTCTGTTGTTGTTGTTGTTGTTGTTTTTTGCGCTCGCTCACTTCAAGCGTAGTTCACACACACTGCTTCTAGTAGTGCCTGGCTGAATTTTGCGTGTGGATTAGCTTTCCCTATTAACAGTGTCCCTCGCCATCAGGTGAACAAATTCCGACTTCAGAGGTACTTGTAATTTACGTCCCCATGTCAAATACAATAGGTCAACATTTTAGTCTAACTGTAAGGTGTAGGTGTCTTTACCTTAGCATCAGCACACTGGATGTTTAAGAACGCATGTTCTTATCCATTCGGCCATGCTGACCTACCGCTTGAGTTCAAAGTGAGTGAACACACAAAAAACTGACTGCAACTTTTTATTTTCCATCTTATCATTTTCAGGTCTTTTTACAGTTCACTTTTATTACGATAATTTAATTTGTGTAAAGTTGTATTAGTGTCTGGTTGCTTGTTTACTGATAAAAGCCACAGTGCCCAATCTGTCTCTTGTGATAGTGTTGTTTAAAGCTGAGCAATTGTAATTTTCATTAATTTACTCATTGTATTTTTACATCTCTACTGCAGTTCCACCTATTTCATTTCTCATAGCCAGTCTTAATGAGACAGTTCTTCTTTCATTTTTTATTATTCTGTTTATTATGACAGTTCTTTCATTTGTTATCATTCTGTTTACGATCTAATGCTCTTTTCAATTTTATTGGCTTTACCTGTGTATAGATGTTTTCTATCTGTTTGTAGAATTCTATGGATTTCTTTTGTTTCATCTCACATGTTTTTTATAATTTGTTTTGTTTCTACTATATTTTGTTTCTCTCATGGAATTGTATTTCTTATATAGCTTAGAGTTGTCTGTTTTTGTCCTGCTGCATCGGTGCCTCCATGATGAAGTGGTTAATCTGTTCGCCTCATGCTTCAAAGATCATAATTCATTTCTGGACTTAATCATTCAGTTCATGAGTGCAGTTTTAGAAGTATAACTTATAGATGTATAAATGCTGCAGATTTAAAGTTAATATTGAATGATGGCTGAATTAGTGAATTTATTTCTTCTTCTTCTTCTTGAGCTTTTCATCCGTCAGTAGATTATAGGCCCTCAACCAACTCATGACCAGCCATATAAAGACTTTTTTTATGATTGGTTGAATTTTGTAGCCAAAGTTATCTACAGGTTGAGACAGCCAGTCTCACACCAACCCTCCTTAGTGGCATCTTATGACATGCATGATAGGTTACAGTGCTGCTATGTTTTGCTTCCCTTATGGGCCCCAGTGCCTCATGGATAATTACATTCAAGAATAGGGAGCAATGAATGAACTTGACTACAACCACATCCATCATGACACCTTGACGACCGCAAGGTGTGGTTATGGGATGGAGGAAGAAGGTAATATTTGTGTGATTTATTTCCTTAACCAGTCTCTCCAGGTACATCTGCATCAAGAGTGTCTTCATCTTGACTACCGAGTGTGCTTCATTGACCGTAACCCTCGTGGTGACCCTTCGTAAATTCGTCAGCTTGGTGTTTTCAATCATCTACTTCAAGAATCCTTTCACACTGACCCACTGGGCTGGGGCCAGCCTGGTGTTCCTGGGAACCTTGTTGTTTGTGGATATCTTCTCCAGGTTTGAATTCTACCGGAGAATTGAGGCCAGGTTGAACGGACCGAAGAAGACAGAGAAAGATTAACCATGACTGATGAATAGTGTTTGTAACTTGTAGGGAGGAAATTCATCTTGTATTGCAGGATAGAGCATTCTTGTACAAGCTGCATGCATCAGAGGAAGGTGACTGTTACATTATTCAGTTTTCACATTATTCAGTTTTCAAATAGATGAGACCCCCATAGTAAGCAGAATTTTTAACACTTCGAGAATGCCTTAATCCTGCATTGTTGTCTTTGTTGATTTGAGAACTTTATATTTACTTATATTTATGTTTTTAGTTTCCTCCACATACATAGTGTCAATCAGGCAAGTTATTTACCCCTATGAAATCCAATATACCACACTGTAGCACACATTCAAAGTTTACTTCTTGAAAAGAAAAATAATACTGTTGTAGTTTTTACACACAGAAAATCACAACCAGCCAATAAATACTGGGGTTGATTGCAGGGCTGTGCAGTATATTTTCTCAGTATGATGCAAGTCTTCAAAATGCTGCCCCTTAATGATGCAAGTCTTTGAAAAATGCCGCCCCTCGTTTGCTGCTTATGCCGCCCCCTTACGGTGCCATCTGATGCAGCCGCCTCTCTGTATCATAGCATGGCACTAGTTGATTGCAACGTCCTGTAATGGACATGCAAATATTCTTTTTGTATACAGTTCTGGAGGTCTCCATGGCATGTGGTCAAGTCATCTGCCTCACTCTCTGAAGGTCTTGGGTTGGTTTTAAAAACTGTGCCGTTTAGACGAGAGCCTGGGGGTAGCCATTGCTGGAGCTACAGAGTTTGTGCTTTATGTGATTCTCTTGACTGTCTTCTTCACGTAGATACTGCCTCCTGCAAAATTGTGAAATCAGATTTTCAATGAAGCAGCATAATACTGTTTGTATGTTGCACTGTAAATATCCAATTTCCTAAAAGGAAATGTTGTTTATTGTGGGAAAACAAGAAGAAAAGCTTAGTTAGTTAGTCTTTCCTCTTAAGCCTAAGGCGGTTCATAGGGCAGAAGTCATGGCTCTCCATGCCTGGCGGTTCGCTGCTACCTGTTGTAGATCCTGGATGTTAACTTGGCCGTTGAATGAGCCTTCTCTGATGATGGTTCTTTGTTTTTGCCAGGTATAATCTGCATTGGGTGCCTTTATCCTGTGTGAAATGTATGCAATATGATTGGTTGAGATTCTCCAAGGAAGTAACAAACAAACTATACATACTCATCATAATGATCTAGTGCCATCTCTAAAGTGAAAGTTGGCAGTGATATATCTCCAGAAATGTTTGTCCTCAGCCATCATTGTATGATTTCTGTTCAAAAAGTATTGGACCTTTGGCTGAGAAAAATACAATTACTCACCTGGATGCCTGCAACCCTAATCCCCCTTCAAAATACTCTGCTTGGACTACTCCCAGCAGTCCCGCCATTGTTGCAACCATTTCAGGAAGGCCTCTTTGGGAATGGAGGACAACCTGGCTATCGCGTTCAGCATAATGTCCTCCTGTAACCTAAATTGGATCCCTTCCAGCTGCAATTTTAGCTTGGGGAGCAGCCAAACATCACAAGGAGCTTTGTAGGACAGTAGGGAGCCTGATGAATCAGAGAATTCTTTCTTGGCCAAGAAAGTGAATCAGATGTGAAGAATGGGAGGGTGCTTTGTCATGATGGAGCTGCCACATTCTCATTACCCACATGTCCGTTAGTTCACATATTATAACGTACGGTAGTTGGCATGTGTTGTTTCTATGCAGGATCTCGATCGGCCGTATTGGCTGCATTTTACATTACCACATAATACTGCATTCAACATCTTTCCTATGTTCATCATGCACACACATAAACTCTCTCTCTCTTCTATGAGTGCCATTCAATATCTGTGATTTATTTCTCAAGCTATTTCACCAGCCTCACATATTCCCCAATTGACACTTCAATATACAACCATCTGTGCTCTGCAACTCATGTCTTCTTTTTTCAACCGCAAGAAAGGTTTACAATGTGACATGAACACAACATATGTGTGTTAATAGTGTGTTTGTTTATTGTAATGATCACACAAGAATATGTAAACAGATTATATTTTTTGGCATGTTTGATATGTTAATGTGCCGTTTAACCCCAGCTTCACTTACACTAACAAATGTATATAATCTGTAATTGTTTGAAACAGTGTGATTGACTTATTTGTCACTAACATTGGACAGTATTATTCTGTGTGGTGTCATAATGTAGTTTAAAATGTAACTGTATTTTACTGAGGTGCCAAAGAAGTATCTCAGATCCTGCGAAACAAATCAATGTTTATCAGATCACATGAGGCAAGGAGATGTATCCCTGATCACATACGACATACCATAGATTTCATAAGATAAAGAGATGACACTCAGGTCACAGGAAGCAAAGATACATATTTCCTGTGCTAGGAGGCTGCGATATTTGTGATTTAAGTTCACAAGAGATAGCCTCAGTCTATACTGTAAATGATTAATTCTAACACGAGCGCTGCACACCACACTGGCGCCACCTAAGAATGAATCACCCAAGAAGTAGTCCGTCAGCTTTATTAGAACAAGTCACACATAAGGTGTAACACGTGTGGTGTAGCAGAATGATTCGATCTGTGATTTAGAGACACTGACAAGAAATTAATTTATTAAAAAGAGGTATGAAGGCTATTATCTGATTTCTATTTGTTATTTTACTTGTCTTATTATAATATAACATTGGCATGGAGCCTTGTGGCACAGGGGTTAGTGCACCTGTTTACCAAGGCGGTGGTATGGGTTTAAACTCCAGCATTGACAGGATTTGTTTTCCAAACAGCACAGTTCTGGGATCAACCCAGCTTCTCAAAATAGGTACTGGATAATTATCAGAACTGTCAGGGAAGGAAATAGATGAGGAAGGGAACTGACCAGCTGACCTCATGTCATCACCAAGAATGTGAAAAAGCCTGACCCTTCACATCTCAACGAACTTGTCTGCCATGGGACTATCTTTTTAATAGTGTAGTCTGTTTTAATAAGGCATTATTATTATTATTTTTTTTCTTTCCGCGTTTCCATCCTGTTTCAGGATATTGCGGTCAACACCAGCATTTTTCAGCTGTATGTTGATTCCTAGGCTAGATTACGCTCATTAGCACGCCACAACTTTCTGAGCGACCGGCTCCATACTCTCATAAGTCACTGGTGCGACTCGAACCACTTCTAATTATCGTGCACTCACGTCAACCACAAGAGTATTCGGGCTTAACGGAGAAAGCTGCTAACACCTCGGCCAGGGAGCCGGTAATAAGGCATTATAAATTAATTTATTTGTCAATAGACACATTAGGTATGGTATGTTCAAATTGTCTTTAATGAAGATTGTGTGTGCGCGGGCGTGTTCCGTCCATCTGTTTCTCCCCCCCCCCCTCCCCCCAAAGTGTTGGAGCCAGTGAGCAACTTTTTAAAACATAAGACAGATCATTGTTGTTTTACTTGAGACATACCGCAGCTGTCCAGAAGTGTACCTCAGCTGATGTTAAACATTGGTCATGTTGATCCAGGACACCTCTTATATTTTTGTTTTAGTAACAAAAGATATTATCATAGTTGATGTTAATATTAGTCATGTTAATCTGAGAAATCTCTAATGTTATCATTTTAGTAATGAGATATATTACACCGAATGTTAACATTGGTCGTGTTAATCTGAGAAATATCTCATATTATCTTTTTAGTAACAAGTTTCACTGTTGATGTTAATATTAAAGTTAACCTTTCATATTATTAGGTTGGTATCAAGAGATGTATCATAGTTAGTTAGTTAGGTGCGGTTCCAACTTCATGGCAGTGGGTCGTCCCCATTATGCTCCGTTCCTGTGCCAGTGAATATCACACGAAATGCTTGGGGGTAGCCACTGCCCTATGTGAAAAGTGGAAAAGACAGGAGTCTTGGCAAACCAACAGCCCGCACAAGTATAGTGTGCATAATGCCGCCGTCAGAATGCCAACACAAAAGTCCTCCACGGAAAATACACTTCATCGTCAGTGGAAGCAGCAGTCACACATTACTGCATTAAAAGTTGAGAGAATCGACTTAATTGCCCTTTCGGCAGGGCGGCCCGCTGAAAGCATCGCATAAAACACAAACACCGTAGCCCCAGAAATTACCCCCAGGAGTCTCCCAGAAAAATGCACTTGTGAACCAAAAAGGCAATCCAGTCAATTCCAAGCGACAGACTGACCGCCATTGTTCGGAATATGCAGTTCATGCTACAACAACCGCGGACAGATGTAAAAACATTCCAAACAAAATTCACAGCTCACAGTGTTGCGCCACGCACTCAACTCAGTAGCGGGGCGACGGAACCATGCACTATCAGACCAACATGAGGAAAATGCGACTGCAAACCGTAGCCAGAAGCATAAACACTCCAGAGGCTTAACGGTTAAAATGCCTATCCGCCATGTTGGGGAAAAGGCTCTCCTTATAGTTGTTAATATTAGTCAGTTAATCTGAGGGTTGGTCTCCCTTTCGAAGTGGTTAACGACTTTCTCCGCAATCCCATATATCCACATGAGGAACACAGCTGCACAAGATTCGGCAGCGGATCGCATCGCGTTGGTTACTTACGGGGTATTTAAACCGGTCGCTCAGAAAGTAATAACAAACTACTGAGCGTAATCTTGCCAAGAACATCAACAGAAGCTGAAAAAATGCTGGTGTTGACTGCAACGTCCTGTAAGGGATATGCATCTTTAAAAAAAAAATCTGAGGATCCTATTGTATTATCATTTTAATAATGTGATAGCTAATGTTAACATTGGCCATGGTAATATTAGAAAACTCTTGTATTGTCAGTTTAGTAGCTAGATATAATACTGGTGTTTACATTGTCAGTTTAGTAACAAGGTATAATAATGGTGTTTACTTTGTCAGTTTAGTAACAAGGTATAATAATGGTGTTTACTTTGTCAGTTTAGAAACGTGCAATAATAATGGTGTTTACATGTCTGTTTTAGTAACAAGCCATAATAATGGTGTTTACATGTCAGTTTAGTAACAGGATATCATAATGTTGTTTACATTGTCAGTATAGTAACAAGATATAATAATGGTGTTTGCATTGTCAGTTTAGAAACATGAAATAATAATGGTATTTACATGTCTGTTTTAGTAACAAGATATAATAATGGTGTTTACATGTCAATTTAGTAACAGGATATCATAATGTTGTTTACATTGTCAGTTTAATAACAAGATATAATAAAGGTGTTTACATTGTCAGTTTAGTAACAAAATATAATAATGGTGCTTACATTGTCAGTTTAGTAACAAGATATAATAATGGTGTTTACATTGTCAGGTTAGTAACAAGGTATAATAATGGTGTTTACTTTGTCAGTTTGGTAGCAAAATATAATACAAGTAATAGTGTTAACGTCTGTCATGGTGATCTGAAACATCACTTATATTAGAATAATTGTTTTAATTATCTTGCAGAACCATTGACATTTATTATAAGTTTGAATTAATCTATGCAGCTTCTATTGAACTGATTCAGCACCAAACAGAAATACAGGTTTGGACCAAACATGGTACACAATTAAATGAACAAGTATTATAATGGCCATTTCCATTCGTTGGGCATTGAAGTTGTGGAAGGTAGCACAAAACAAAACAAATAACACAATGTCCTTAGTATGGCAATATATCATCCTTGTGTCCATATGGAGGGGTCATATTTGGCGATATATTATCCTTCAGCACTGAATTAGTCAATGAACATAATTTATTTAATAGTTCAGAAATCTTGCAAGGTTACTTTATTACCTCTCATGAGTATTAGTGAAATAATTATGTTGAATGTACCCTAAAATTTTTCCAGACTTAACCTAGAATATGTACATAGATGGAACAAGATTTCTTTCAGTGCCATATTGTGATAATTATGTATCACAAAATTTTCTTAATTTTACGTCTGTATCATTTTAGTATGTTCTGGCTTTTATACTGAATTATGATTACTGCTCCTGTTTAACTGACAATGAAAAAAGGGGGTGAACTGTTGACTAGCTGAAACTGGAATCCGAATAAACACAAAATATTATTAGGAAATGCTCATGAAAAGAAATAAACAAATTACAGTGAATCGAGAGGTGAAGAAAAGACACTTGTACAGGATGGGATACACACTGAGAAAACCTGAGAATAGTATAGTTAGTCGACAGATCATCCTCATTGCACATCGAACCATTCAGTCCATAAGTGCTCGGATCCCCTTCTTAGCAAATCCCGCAGAGTGTAGTGGCTAAAGACACCAGTCCTGTGTTGGTTTATCAATCTTCTTTGGCTTCCTGCGTAGTGTTCTTGTTTGGCCACCTCTCTTTTAATTTGCTGTTCTCGCAGTCTGGCCATGGTTGAAGAGAATATCCTATATAACCTGGCCTGAGAATAATATAACTAGACAATCCTGTCTCTGGAATCGACAGGGCAAATGAAATAGAAAAAGAACTAAAAACACATCGAGAAGAAAAGTAGAGACAGTGAATTGTGTGGGGAAAACATGGACAGAGGTTAAAGGGATAGCTAAGGATAGGACAGCTTGGAGTAAGTTGGGCCTATGTTACAATGCTGTTAAAAGGCCCATAGAGAGATTACATAGAAGTTCAACAAAATGAAACCTACATACTTCTTTTTTTGTTTTTCAACACTTCTTTCTCATTCTACATTTCCTTTTCCCTGAATTTAATTCCTAGTTTAATGAGCTGAATATTGAAGAAGGCTGGCTACTAAAGACGATAAAACAAAGAAATTTGAAATATTTTGGTCACTTGAAACGTCATGAAAGTTTGGAGAGAACAATAATGGAGGGGTATATGCCCGGGAAGAGAGGAAGAGGAAAACCAAAGAGAAGATGAGTGTAGGATGTGGCTGATGATCTCCAGATGGTTATATTGGACACAGACATCTTGCTTATGACCGTGAAGTTTTTCCAGAAGGTTTTTATGGGAGCGAGGTTCTGCAAAGGACATGCTACTGAATGAATGAATGAGTTCATCTGATTACACTTCAGTTCTAAGCATTCTTGTTGTGTTGTTTTGCTTGTTTGTTGGTAAAGACTGGTTGAAACATTTGTGGGTGTCTGTGTGTTGTTCCTTTTATCGAGCTTCCTTATCATATCGTGTGTTTATTCAGATTCTCTTTTTAACTTTTTTTTTTTAAACTGCATGTTTCCTATGTTAATGCTAGTATTAGACACTCATCATTTTGAACTGGGCTTCTAATCTAAATAGTTATATTTTAATATTGGTCATTCTTATTTTATTTAAGATTATTACAATGAAATATTTATGACTACCACTATTATATATGTGACGAATTGTGGTATAATCATTTGTAGCCTAATTAAACCTTAAATGTAAGGTTTACATGTAATTTATGTAAAATTTGTATGGAATACAACATATGTTCTATGGTGGTTACGATGTTTTGTTTTTTTTTAAGATAATAATCTATTCTTTGAGTTCCCCATGGAATATAGAGTCACCAGACCGTAAGGCAAACAATCGTTTTTGCCTTCACTCGCTTTGAACTCAACCGTAGTCCGTACACACTACTTCTAGTAGTGCTGGACTGAATTTTGCGCATGGATTAGCTTTCCCTATTAACACTGTCCCTCACCATCAGGCAAACCCACTCTGACTTCAGAGGGACTTGTAATTTACGTCCTCAAGTCAAGGACAAGAGGTCAACATTTTAGTCCAACTGTCCGGTGTAGGGGTTGAACCCCTTACCTCGGCATCAGCACACCAAATGTTTAAGAACATGTGCTCTTGTCCATTCGGCAATGCTGACCTACAGGCAAACATTCTACTGCTTTCTTCCTCTTTTGAGGGGAGTGCTTCACAGCTAGTTATGCATCTCAAAGGTCAGTGTGTCCAACTGGTGTGCACCTGTGTAAGGTGTGCTTCGTCTATACCAGTGGTTCTCAGTCTTTTTTGGCCCTTTTACCCCTTCCCATGTTCAGAATGTCATTCCCCCCCCCCCCCACCTTTCGCATTTCCTCCCTATAAATTCCCCCCCCCCCCTTTTTTTTCACACAGCATATGTAAAAATGGAAGCTAAATTTAATAACACATACTAGAACAAGTCTGGACGTCTACATAAAACATGATTTGCAGATCTCTTACGTCATAAAACAAATTTTAGAAGGGTGAGAAGTACAGAACCATAAAGTATGGAGGGAAAACAATATCAAGTAATCGTTTCTTGTATTAATACGGTCTTGAAATAATCTTAATTTCCCCCCTGGAAACCCTAAAATCCCCCCCCCCCCCCCCAATTCCCCACCAATTGAGAACCACTGGTCTAGACAGATTACACCTGAGGCAATGGGTTTTACCTGTGGCTAGGATTTATTTTCTAGCAATTTTTCCAGAGTGATTGCCTTATGGTATATTCTTTGCAATTTCGAACTGCAATGGAATTTTTAATGTGCACATCTTGCACACTGGGGCTCTTGTTTTTCACTCTTGTTTGAGAAGGCTAGGCATCCAATCTCATTACCCAACAGAGAGAGAGGGCACATATTATATCATCAGATGACATTCGTTTCGCACAAAAATCCCAGCTCTATGTTAAAGCTGGTTCAGGTAATAGAGAAAGCTAATCCACACAAAAAAATCAGTCCAGTACACTAGTAACACATTTATGGAGTATGCTTGAGTTTAAAGTGAGAGAACGAAAACAAATAAATTGTATAATCAGTTGTTACCGAATATCATTAGCTCCACATAGATTCACGTGGAGATATTTAGTTTGAGTAACATTATATAGCCGGTCTCCCTGTCCTAGGGGTTTAATGTCTTTCTCCATAATCCTGTAGACTCTCATGAGTAACGTGACGTGCGCGAGAATTGGTAGCGGTTCTCACCGCGTCTGTAACTTACGGGGTATGTGAGCCAGTCGCTCAGAAAGCAATGGCAAACTACTGAGCGTAATCTTGCCAAGAAATCAACAATCAGCTGAAAGATGCTGATTTTGACAGCAATGTCCTGTAAAGGATATGCGAAAAAAAAAAAAGTATATAATATTTGTAATAATTAGTTGTTACTGAACATCATTAGTTCCTCATGAATAAATGAGAAGATAGATAGTTTGAGTAACATTATATAATATTTGTAATAATCCGTTGTTACTAAACTTCATTAGTTCCTCATGAATTAATGTGGGGATAATTAGTTTCGTTAGCAACATTATAATGCTTGTCTTTGTGGTATATTCAGTTACAACTGGCATCATTAGATTTTCTTAAGTTTATCTGGAAATAATTAGTTTGGGTAACAATATTGTAATGTTTGTAACTGACATCATTAGATCCTCACTTTGAAAAGGGGATAAAATGTTTGGTTTAAGAATCATTTATTGCTGACAACAGTATGACCGTTTGCAATACAGTGAAACTTCAATTAACCATCATTTGTTTAACTGTAAATTTCTGTTATCCATCATCGTCTTAAAAAAATCCAAGAGTATCAACAAACAAACAAACGAAACTGAAGGGACTGAGACTGTTAGAGTTGACAAAATTGTGCAACTGTGCAACAATGTCGGACTAAACAGTGAAAACATTGCGCCAGAAGAGGTAACAGATTGGTTGGAATGTGACAAAATGGATAGAGGCTTTGAAATTTTGAACGATGATGAAATTGTTTCTAGTGTGACTGCCATTGAAGAAGAAATTGATGACGATGAAGGATCAGTTCTTAACCCAAAACCTACAACTAGCCACTCAGAAACAGCAACAATGTTATCAAGGTGTATCAACTGGTTTGAAATGCAACAGGAGGCATATCCAATATCCAAATCCTACTTTTGCGAAAGATACGGAACATCGCCGCACAGAAAGCTCGAGCCTCAAAGACACAGAAGGAGATGACAGATTATTTTTAAACAACATAGGTTTATAGTATTACAATACATTTCTGTACATTACTACTCTTATCTTGAAGTTCACATTGATCATTTTGTAAAATTAAATACAATATGTATGTATTATTAACTTTTAAAGGATTTTATTTTTGTGCCAAGCCCGCAGTGAAATCACGTTACTGTACATATGTATTAAGAGATGTCTGGTATCTGTCTATTCAGTTATCCGTCACAGCCCTGGTTCAGACGGTGACAGTTAATCAGAGTTTTACTGTACACCAACAAGAAATAGAAGTACGCTGCTTATCTTTAGCGCTTAAAACTAATGCATTTATCTGCCACTATAATTATTTGTATATGAATATTTGTTTGTATAAAACAATTAGCTGGGCAGTACAAACACCATTGTAATTTTTGTTATGATCACTTGTGTTGTTACTGACTTTGTTAGTTCCTCCTAGTTTTATATGAAGATAATTAGGCAGCAGTCTGTGGAAAAATAATTCAGGGTTACAGTAATCAGCTATTACTGACTCACTATCTCCTGAAAGTTCTGTGTGGAGAGAATAACTATGGCTGGAGAGAATAACTATGGCTAACATAAAATGTATGGTTAATCAGAGTTTTACTGTACACCAACAAGAAATAGAAGTATGCTGCTTATCTTTAGCGCTTACAATTAATGCATTTATCTGCCACTATAATTATTTGTATATGAATATTTGTTTGTATAAAACAATTAGCTGGGCGGTACCAACACCATTGTAATTTGTTATGATCACTTGTGTTGTTACTGACTTTGTTAGTTCCTCCTAGTTTTATATGAAGATAATTAGGCAGCAGTCTATGGAAAAATAATTCAGGGTTACAGTAATCAGCTATTACTGACTCACCATCTCCTGAAAGTTCTGTGTGGAGAGAATAACTATGGCTGGAGAGAATAACTATGGCTAACATAAAATGTATGCTGTGTGTGTTTGTGATAGTCACCAGCTGTTATTTAAAAATCACCAGTTAATCCAAGGTCAACGTGGAGAAAATAAGTGGTTATAGCATAAAATGTATGATTTGTGTGTTTGTGATAGTCACCAGCTGTTATTTAAAAATCACCAGATAATCCAAGTTCTATGTGAAGGGTTATAACACAAAATGTGTGATGTATATGTTTGTGATGTGGTCACCAGATGGATCCAAGTTCTATATGGAGAGAATAAGTACAATATTTATAATATTGACCTGTCATGTTTCTGAATTTTTCAGAAAATAAATACTTGCAAAATATCTGTATGAAACGATATTTTGTAAATAACATGTATTTTGTTATAAATAAACAGTGATTTTTCTCTTCATGAAATTATTTTTAACCCTTTTTAATTATTAAAAATATAATTATATAATTAACCTATGACATAAATGTCACAGGCGTTGTCAACAGAAAGGAAATCAGTTCTATAACAATTTCACATGTTTCATTCATGACGCTTGTCGTTTCTGCTTTACTTGTATATCTAAATATGACAACAGGGAGTCTCTGTGGCGAAGTAGTCAAGCCGTTTGACTCGCGCTCCGAAGGTTATGGGTTTGATTCCGGGCCGCGTCCTTCGGTTTATGAGTTAAATGTTTTGGAGACTCCTGTGGGTCGTCGCTAAAAGCTACGGAGTTCGGGCTTTGTGCGACGCTTTCCGTGCTGCGGAAAGAGACCGAGCCATATGGGATAAAACCCGGTGCAATGAAGTCAACCCTGTCAACTTTTAAGCGACTTATCTAAATATGAAATAATAGTTAAATACCAAAACACAAGTCACACAATTACTGTTGAATTATAGTTATATACACTGCACAACTGTGCAAGTGCTGATGATACCAGAAACACAGCAACATATTTAAGTTATATGAGAACTTCATAATTGTGTTGTACTGTTTGTATTGTCCCACATCAAGATGAATGTGTTGCTGAATGTAAGGGTTTGTTTCTGCATATGAGAGACTTTATGAAATTAATTAAAATAAAGACAACTCAAAGATAAAGTTACTAAAAATCAATATATGTAATGCCTCTTGTCCATATCAATCAGTGAAATAGTTCAAACATGCCAAGCAAACACTATGACTATATATATATATATATATTTTAATTGTACAGGCACAGAGTACTTCATATTTATTTCCTTTTTGTACAACCATATAATAAAACTCCAATTTTCTAGTCTTTTGTGTTAAAGTTAGTTGCAAATTCTTCACAGGATGTTGCAGCCAACGCCAGAATTTTTTGCTGTTGTGACTCTTGGCAAGTTTACATTCAGTAGTTTGCCATTGCTTTCTGAACGACCTGCAGCCATACCGTTTTGTAAAAAACCAACACAGCTTGGTCTGCTGCCAAATCGCGTGCAGCTGTGTTTCGAACACGGGTATACAGTATTGCGAGCCGTGCCCGTAACCCCTTCACCACGGAGCCGGAGTATTTTGTGTACATTCATATAATTGAACACCTATTTTCTACTTTTGTTTTGTACAACTGTATCAGACAACTCCCACATTCCATTCCTAATTTTTTGTTTAATTTAATCACATAAAAAAAACTTCCATATTCCGCCGGCGCTGTGGCTTAGGAGCAGCAAATGTTTTCATAATTCCCCTGCATACAAGTCGAGAGCTCTAAATCAGCTGTAGATGATTTGGAAGCAGACTGCCCTATGTTATTTCGATGGTATGGGTGGTGGTCATTCAGAAAGCAGTGGCAAACTACCAAACGTAAAAACTGCCTTGTAAACTATAGACAGCCAAAAAATGATGCCCTGTGATGTCATGTAAAGGACATGCAACACCCATTTTCCAACTCTTTTATACCAGGGATTCATTCTTTTGGCAACAGATCATTTTTGTAATCAGATCTATTAAAGAATCAACTTTAAATTATCACCATTAAATGCTGCCTGTTTAAATTAAAATGGTGATGTTTGGCAAATGGCGTAGACAGTGTAGCAAGGGTTTGCTTAACTTTGAACCTATCTTTACATTTGGAGGACCTGTATTATTCTTGCAATGAAACTATCCTTACATTTTTGGAGGACCTGTATTATTCTTCCAATGAACCTATCCTTACATTTGGAGGACCTGTATTATTCTTCCAATGAACCTATCCTTACATTTGGAGGACCTGTATTATTCTTCCAATGAACCTGTCCTTACATTTGGAGGACCTGTATTACTCTCCCCACATATTCTGACATATAAAGAAGGTGTTTTTATCTCTTCTGGTGTATAAATTATATTAACATTTCATCACATTTTTCTTAGACTTTCCATACCCACCTGTTTCACCATCTCATACTTTGGTAATTATGATCGCTCTCACCTTATCTGATAATTCCCAATAAAAACCTCACCACTTGGTCTTTTCAGAGCTTAGTGAAGTGAATTTGAGATGCGCAAAACATTCCGTGTAAATGAATAACAAAGGGATCTTCATAACCTTAGAAGCATCAAGCTCCACACACAAAAACATTGCTCTCAGCAGTCAAGAATTATATGCATTTGGTATATAACTGAACAGACGTAATAAATACTTTTGTACATTCCTGATAAATTCAAAGAAAAACCAGTGCATTTTCATGTCTACTTAAAGAATGTATTTAAAAACATTAATAATTTAAACAGAAGAGACTTTTGTGCACTTCAGTCAAACACAACATACCTTAACTCTTGAACAGACATGTTATAGTTATTTCCTTCTACATCCAGGTAAACCAATCGCACTCTATTTCAACTTAAAACGCTGGGAACCAGTATTTCCAAGTGTTCATGACGGAATAACGAGTGCGTTGGCTACAAGGTTAGGAAGCTGTGCTGACTGATAATGGCATTAAGCGAGCGGACAAAGTTTGGTGCCCGGGCTTGCCAGCCTAAGGAAGGGAAATACTGGGCACGTATTTCTCCAGGCACTCAGTCCTACAAAATATGATGGTCTAACCCAAGAACCACCATGGAGTCTAAATGGACCCCAGAGTCAACTTTTGCTTTCTCTACTTTTCTTAAATTTGCTTTAATATGTTTGATATTTTATGACTGTATAGGGTTAAAGCAATTTAAGAAAGTAGAGAAAGTGAAAGATGACACTTGAACTCATGTGGTCCCCATGGTAGTTCTAGGGCCAACACATCATGCAACCATAGCATTTGAGACTTCTTGTTGTCCTGACAGAATCACTTTTTATTTTATTTTGTCCTGCTGATAAATTTCATTCACCTATAAAAAAAAAAAAAAAAAAAAAAAAACTGCCAGATTGCTGTGAGAAAAAGAGCAATGAATTGCACCTACACTCTGTATTTCTGTGGGTGATAAACAAACAAGTTGAGAGACATCTAATGGCAGTGGAAATGTGATTTCTGAGGAAAATACAAACAGCACCATGGATGGATGGAAATATGAATGGCAGAGTCCTTCAAGAAACAAATTAAAACCATAAAGTGATAACAGAAATTAGACGTCATGATTTGTTGGGCACAATATGGGGAGATATAAACTGGAAAACTTATTGACATCTGGCAAAAGGCATAGGAAAAGAGCAAGGGCAAAGCAAAGAGATAATTACTTAGAAGCCTTCGCCATATGTTATGACTGGGACAAGTGCACACCAGATCCAAGACTTTGATTGTGTCAGATGGCGAACCATGACCAACCATGTTCGGGATTATGTGTGATGGCGAACCATGACCACCCATGTTCGGCATAGTACATGATACATTGTAAATATCTCATTGTTTAAAAATGCTCATCATGTGAATATGGTTTTGAAAACCATCAAAATAATTAACCCTCAGTTTTTAAGAGTAAATTAAATTTCAGAAAAATCCTGCACCCAATTGCTCACATCTTGCTTTCCTCACATCTTGCTCATGTTTGTAGAGAGTTAAAGGTCAACATAATGTGGAATAGTGGCATTGACATACTGTTCAATGTATTTCTGATTCCTTATAAACAAATGCAAATTAGACAAATAGATGTGTCCATGTGGAGATGACAGACAGATGTGTCCATGTGGAGAGGACAGACAGGTGTGTCCATGTGGAGAGGACAGACAGATGTGTCCATGTGGAGAGGACAGACAGATGTGTCCATGTGGAGAGGACAAACAGATGTGTCCATGTGGAGAGGACAGACAGATGTGTCCATGTGGAGAGGACAGACAGGTGTGTCCATGTGGAGAGGACAGACAGATGTGTCCATGTGGAGAGGACAGACAGATGTGTCCATGTGGAGAGGACAGACAGATGTGTCCATGTGGAGAGGACAGACAGATGTGTCCATGTGGAGAGGACAGACAGAGATGTGTCCATGTGGAGAGGACAGACAGGTGTGTCCATGTGGAGAGGACAGACAGGTGTGTCCATGTGGAGAGGACAGACAGGTGTGTCCATGTGGAGAGGACAGACAGGTGTGTCCATGTGGAGAGGACAGACAGATGTGTCCATGCGGAGAGGACAGACAGATGTGTCCATGCGGAGAGGACAGACAGATGTGTCCATGTGGAGAGGACAGACAGATGTGTCCATGCGGAGAGGACAGACAGATGTGTCCATGCGGAGAGGACAGACAGATGTGTCCATGCAATGAGGACAGACAGATGTGTCCATGCAGAGAGGACAGACAGATATGTCCATGCGGAGAGGACAGACAGATATGTCCATGCGGAGAGGACAGACAGATGTGTCCATGCGGAGAGGACAGACAGATGTGTCCTTGCAGAGAGGACAGACAGATGTGTCCATGCAGAGAGGACAGACAGATGTGTCCATGCAGAGAGGACAGACAGATGTGTCCATGTGGAGAGGACAAACAGATGTGTCCATGTGGAGAGGACAAACAGATGTGTCCATGTGGAGAGGACAGACAGATATGTCCATGCGGAGAGGACAGACAGATGTGTCCATGCAGAGAGGACAGACAGATGTGTCCATGTGGAGAGGACAGACAGATGTGTCCATGTGGAGTGTGTCCATGTGGAGAGGACAGACAGATGTGTCCATGTGGAGAGGACAGACAGATGTGTCCATGTGGAGAGGACAGACAGATGTGTCCATGTGGAGTGTGTCCATGTGGAGAGGACAGACAGATGTGTCCATGCGGAGAGGACAGACAGGTGTGTCCATGCGGAGAGGACAGACAGATGTGTCCATGCAGAGAGGACAGACAGATGTGTCCATGTGGAGAGGACAGACAGATGTGTCCATGTGGAGAGGACAGACATGTGTCCATGTGGAGTGTGTCCATGTGGAGAGGACAGACAGATGTGTCCATGTGGAGAGGACAGACAGATGTGTCCATGTGGAGTGTGTCCATGTGGAGTGTGTCCATGTGGAGAGGACAAACAACCAGTGGAACATATTCCCCTGGCCTGCTGGCACCATGGCAGGGGCAGAGAGCTAACACGCCCATCTTCAAACCCACTGCTGGAGAAAATCTATGAGAACACTAATACGGAATTACCCGTGTGCAGGACTTGGAGAGAAATAAACAAATACCAGAGAATCAAGAGGTGAGGTCAAGGTTCTAGCGCGCTAGGGTAAGGCATTCATTGAGAAAACATGAGAATAGAATAACAGGAGAGTCCTTATCTGGAACTGACAGGGCAAACAAAATAGAGGAAGACATAACACACACGGAGAAGAGGGTTGGAGTATAGATGAATAATATGGGAAGGACATGGAGATGCATGAGACAGCAAAATATAGGACAGCTTGGATGGAGTGAGTTCGTTGAGACCTATCCCCCCATGTGGGATAATGAGTGAAAGACGAATGAGATCAAGCTAATATAAGCTGGAACCTTCACAAATGAGATCAAGTTAATATAAGCTGGAACCTTCACAAATGAGATCAAGCTATCATGAACTGGAACCTTCACAAAAGAGATAAATGTGGTTATTTGAGAGCCAATGAAGTCATTCTAAAAGCTAATCACCATTTGTTCACTTATTAACCCATATGCAACACATAAGTTTATCTTGAGAATATTTAGAGTGCTCTTTTCGTGTACAATATAAATGATTAATGTATGGTGATCACGTCTGGTACAGAATGTGATGATTGCACCGCTGCTGCCATGTGAAGACAACAAAACATATACTAGCACATTTTTAACTGTCCCATCCAAAGAACACTTTGCCTCTATCCACATTTTCTCTCGGTGTCACCCTGTCCTGAGCTATGGCCATCTTGTCCAGTTTACCCCATCGAGAAGGGGGCCACAGAACATATGAAGCTTTGGCTGTAATCAAACCATAGGACACCTGGCGGACAGACAAAGATATTCAAGAGATTTAACATTTGGTTGCTAATGTCATAAGCTTTGGCTGTAATCAAACCATAGGACACCTGGCGGACAGACAAAGATATTCAAGAGATTTAACATTTGGTTGCAAATGTCATAAGCTTTGGCTGTAATCAAACCATAAGACACCTGGCGGACAGACAGATAATTAAGAGATTTAACATTTGGTTGCTAATGTCATAAGCTTTGGCTGTAATCAAACCATAAGACACCTGGCGGACAGACAGATAATTAAGAGATTTAACATTTGGTTGCTAATGTCATAAGCTTTGGCTGTAATCAAACCATAAGACACCTGGCGGACAGACAAAGATATTCAAGAGATTTAACATTTGGTTGCAAATGTCATAAGCTTTGGCTGTAATCAAACCATAAGACACCTGGCGGACAGACAGATAATTAAGAGATTTAACATTTGGTTGCTAATGTCATAAGCTTTGGCTGTAATCAAACCATAGGACACCTGGCGGACAGACAAAGATATTCAAGAGATTTAACATTTGGTTGCAAATGTCATAAGCTTGGGATGTACAAACAATATGATGTGTAAATCAATGAAAGTGAGATGTGAAATTGGCGAACTTTACAAGAACACAATGAAAAGTTACAGAATGGGCATTGTAACTATAACAGTCATCAGCACATAGACAGACACATAACAGCTTCATCATTTTCATTATGCAGCTCAACCAATTTTATTTCTCAACAGGGTGTGGCTGTCTAGGATACAATGAAAACTGCAAACTGATTAGAGAAATTAGGCGTAGACAGTCAAGATTTTTGGGCACGTTATGAGAATAAATAAACTGGAGAACTTGGTGACAACTGGCAAGATTGAAGGGAAAAGAACAAGGGGAAGGCAGAGAGGTAAACAAGTGGATGGCCTGACCACATGGTATAATCAAGACAAAAACAGAGAGATGATCTGGTTATCGTCTGAGGTGGCAAAACATGACCGCCCACGCTAATTGGCAAGGTACATGATGATGATGTCTATGATACACTACAGAACTACCTCATTCAGCATGACAAATGGGTTATGAAAAATACTTTTAGCAACCAGACAAAGAAATCAGGAAAATACTTCATTCAACTTGACACACAAATTATGAAAATAATGCATTTAACCTGAAATATTTGCTGTGGAAATATGTGAAAAATGGCATCAGCAAGTCCTTTTGTTGAGAGCAAAGTTCTGATTACTGCATGATGATGATGATGTGATTCTAAACCTCATTTCAACTTCACAAGGAGCATTTTTTTTATCATCTGTCAGTAAACTCTACGGACCACAGAGTGAACTAAACAAAGACATACAATTCATACAAGAGGCAACATTGTAGACAGAGACACATTTCAAGCGAACAAAAGAAAAAAAAATGTTTGTCATAGAGAAGATTTGTTTGAAAACATTCAAGATGATGGGCATAGACAAATTTCTTCTTTCTTCTTCTGACTTGAAGGCACCTAATGGAATATAGGCCCACAACCACACATGCCTAACTCTCTGTAGGCCAGTTTATGATTGGCTGGGTTTCATGGCTGATTTTTTTCTACTGTGTGAAATAGCCAGCCTCACAACAACCCCATTTAGTGACCTTTCAAGACCTGCACAGGGAGCTACGGTGTTACTATTCTTTACTTGCCCTGTGGGGCCCCGGAAACACAGTGAGAAAAATATCTACCTATCTCAATACTCTCAATATACCTACATGTTTGTTAGTTGCATATCCTTTACAGGACGTTGCAGTCAACCCCAGAATTTTTTGGCTGTTTGTGATTCCTTGGCAAGTTTACTTTCAGTGGTTTGCCATTGCTTTCTGAACGACCGGCATTCATACCAATGTATGAAACACCAATGTAAGGCGTTCTGCTTCCAAATCTCCCGCAGCTGTGTTTCGAACAAGACATTGCGAACTGCGTCCGTAACCCCATCACCACAGAGCCATTTGTAGGACTAGCACAATACGCATGCAAGTTGGGGATGATCAGGTCAGTCAGTGTGAGATATTGGTTGGTTGGTGAGTCTCATCCCTCAAGTTTGATGCATTACCCTTCATTACCCAAGAATGATTCTCAGAGGGTATATTCTCTTCTTTTTTCGTTTGCATGAGATTTATTGTCTATATCTGCAATGTTGGCTCTTGTATGCAATTCAGAGTGCACACCTTCTTCTTTCTTTCCCTTGAGATTTATTGTCTATATCTGCAATGTTGTCTCTTGTATAAACTTCACACAGGTTATCTTTTTCTGCTTTCATTCCCTTGAGATTTATTGTCTATATCTGTAATGTTGTATCTTGTATAAACTTCACACAGGTTATCTTTTTCTGCTTTCATTCCCTTGAGATTTATTGTCTATATCTGTAATGTTGTCTCTTGTATAAACTTCACACAGGTTATCTTTTTCTGCTTTCATTCCCTTGAGAATTATTGTCTATATCTGTAATGTTGTATCTTGTATAAACTTCACACAGGGCATCTTTTTCTTCTTTTGTTCACTTGAGGTTTTTTGTCTATATCTGCAATGTTGCCTCTTGTATAAACTTCAGAGAGCACATCTTCTTTCTTTCACTTTAGATTTATTGCCTACATCTGCAATGTTGCCTTTTTTATAAACTGCACACACAGTATAGCTATCAGAGTGAGGTTGGTGTAGAGACTTTCCTCCTGACCCTGTACCAAAGCAGAAACTCCACGGAGACTGTGTCAGAGAGCTCTCCTTCCCCTCTCAAAGCTCAGAAACCAGTGAGGTGTGCAGGTCTGGTTGGATATACACATCTGAGGCCATGCACACACACTAACATGTAGCCAGGTCATGACTCAGAACAGCACGTACAGACTGCCTAGGATCAGGCCATGGTCAGTAATATTTCCTCCATATTCCATTGTTAACAGATTCCTTTGTGAGCATGGCTGCCAACTTATCAGTTTTGCACATGCAAGATCTAGTAGTCTGCTATCTAAACTGATCATAAAGCTGGATGACACTGCTACCAATGGCTCCTTTAGAAACTACAAACTACTATTTTCAGCTTCCCCATATAATTATAACTTATTTACTGACTTTCTCTCGTACATCAAGGTACATCTACAATTCATAATTGTGTCTACAGATGAAAAGAATTCTAACACAAAGAACAACAATTGCAAATAAGAATTGACTGACTGGCACCTAGCCGTCTTGACAGATGATAGTTTGTAAAATGGAGTTATGCCTCATAGTTTGTAAAATGGAGTTATGCTTCTCCATAACACGAAGCCTGGGCTGAATTTAGAGACCATGTGTTGCCCATGCAGCATGATCCCTCTCTCGGCCTGTCTAGTGTACTCCAGAAGAAAGGTAACACCAATACGTCTGGAACAAGACAAGCTGCAGAAGCTGCCGGGTCAGAAAAGCAATGCTATAACTGTCTGTCTGTCGGAGCTTCCATCTAGACCAGCTGCCAACCAAGGCTTAGGGCCTGGTCTGCCCTGCCATGACATTTAGTCTTTAGGTTACATTTCCTCGCACTAGGGTAAGGCGTGTATCCTCCCAATTGCACTTCTCTATCCAAAGCCATTGGCACAGTGTGGGGTGTCGGGTTAACAAAAAGCAGGTAGTACCATCTACTGTCATATGGTAGCTCAGTCATATCTGACTAAGACCTGATATAAAAATAAGAACTAGGTTAACAAATAATTATTGCTATATCATACCGGGCCAAAGTTGTTACTGTCCAAGCTGCATTCACGGTTGTCTCCTTCAACCCAACAGTGACCACGAGGAATGTTGACTTCCTCTTGAAAACAACTGTCACTTCTGTGGAAATAACAAGCAAAGTTTATATCTTTGTTAACTGAAGCTATTCTTAACATTGGGTAATCTTCTACCACAACAGTTTTAATTGTAAATCTATCTAAATATGAAGCTTAGCAAGAACAATACAGTACATACTGTACAGGCAGGTTATTCTCAGGTCTTCACCTAAACTAATACACAGGAGGCAAAAATTGACTTACAGTGACAGAAAAGGAGAAAGATTTCATTAGGTCATCATTAATTTTGGGCAGAGAATGTAGAGGTTGGTGTAATGGATTGGCAGAGTTTGACATACAACAGTTTATAGATGAAAATGCTGGTAGAGATGATGCAATAGTGTATAAAGATGGTTCTGTGCAGTGTGAGAAATCTGGCTGGGGATTTTCAGCGAGGGTCATGGAGAAGGTCATTGCTGAGGAAAATGGAGCACATAAGTCCATTTTATGACTCAGACAATTTTATGTAACATTCAATACGGATAGATGTGGTGTGAATGCATACCAAGCAGAGATAACGCTGGATACCAAGCACAGATAACTCTGCTTGCAGGGACCTGTTGGACGTATGCCATCTGAGACATTGGAATGCAGGGTAATAAGTGAGCAGACTGGTTGACTTCAAAAGCACCAGCATTTTGAACAATTATCATGGACATATACTGATGACTATCTATGAACAGCTCCGTGGCAAAGGGGTTATGGACGCAGTTCATAAACCCGCATTCCCGCGTTCAAAACACAGCTGTCAGCAATTTGGCAGCAGACCGCCTCACATTTTTAATGAAATGGTATGGATGCCAGTCGTTCAGAAACAGTGGCAAACTACTGAATGTAAATTTGCCCAGGAATTACGAACAGCCAAAAAATGCTGGGGTTGACTGTTATGTCCTGTAAAGGATATGCAACTAATAGTTAAAGACATAGTAATGGCTGAAGCAAAATATTCAAGGATACTCAAATTAAAAGTTATCCATGGGTCTATAAGGGAGGATTATGAAAGAACGTCTTCCTCTGTCTCTCTTGCCTAGTCCCCCCCCCCCTCCACTTACAAGAAATTTCTCTATTCCAATTATTATTTTGTTATGCCCCATAAATTTAATTTGTCTTTCCCTTATGGCTATCTATAAGTGATCTTGTAACACCTGCAGCTCTCAATACCTCAGCAATCACTTCCTTCTCTCTCTCTCCAGGATATTCCCACAATTGTTCTCAACAACCCCCTTTCCACTGCCTCCAGTTCTTCACAATTTCACACTCATTACCAGCATTCACATCCATTTAGAAGACCAGGCCAAACACAAATGTTCAGTCAAACATTCACACATACTACTATATCATTTTATCAGGTGGCTTGTTTTTCTGGCGCTTGCTCGCTTTGAATTCAAGCATAGTCCATTCATGTGCTACTACTACTAGTGTGCAGGACTGATTTTTGCATATGGATTAGCTTTCCCTTTTACCAGTGTCCCTCACCTTCAGGCAAACCTACTCTGACTTTAAAGGTACGTGTAATTTACGTTTCCAAGTCAAGGAGATGAGGTGGGTTGATTAGTTACATGTTATGAAAATTTCAAAGCTCACAGCATCAAAATGACACAATAATCTGGTTTCAGATTTGTTCAACAGTCAACCTGTTCACATGCCGGAGTAATGGCACCTGATGGCGAGGGCGCTGGTGAAGGTGATAACAAAGGGCGTTGGTGAAGGTGATAACAAAGAGCATTAGTGAAGGTGATAACAAAGGGCATTGGTGAAGGTGATAACAAAGGGCATTGGTGAAGGTGATAACAAAGGGCGTTGGTGAAGGTGATAACAAAGGGCGTTGGTGAAGGTGATAACAAAGGGCATTAGTGAAGGTGATAACAAAGGGCATTAGTGAAGGTGATAACAAAGGGTGTTGGTGAAGGTGATAACAAAGGGCGTTGGTGAAGGTGATAACAAAGGGCGTTGGTGAAGGTGATAACAAACTGCTCGGGTAATGTCATGAGCATAGTTGGTCAAGAGTTTGACGCCTGGGCTTGTCACTTTCCAAAGTGAGGGAAAGATTGGCCACCTATACATCCTTGCTCTCCGTCCTTCAAAATGTGATGGTGCTATAACATCATAGATCCATGCTAGGAGACTGCTTGGAGACAAATTTATTTATTTTTAATGGCACCTTTGAACAAAAGGGAATGTAAAATATCAGACAAATGGCGGCTTTCATGTCCTGGCTGATACAGGTCAGCATGGCCGAGTGGATAAGGACGCGTGTTCTTAAACATCCGGTGTGCTGATACCGAGGTAAGGGGTTCAAACCCCTACGCCAGACGGTTGGACTAAAATGTTGACCTATTGTCCTTGACTTGGGGAAGTAAATTACAAGTACCTCTGAAGTTGGAGTGGGTTCGCCTGAAGGCGAGGGACACTGTTAATAGGGAAAGCTAATCCACATACAAAAATCAGCCCAGCAACACTAGAAATAATGTGGATGGACTACGTTTGAGTTAAAAGCAAGCAATCCCAAAAAATATGTCCAGGAAAAAGTGAGCGAGTGCAAAAAAAATGTCCAGGAAAAAGTGAGCGAGTGCAAAAAAAAATATCCAGGAAAAAGTGAGCGAGTGCAAAAAAAATGTCCAGGAAAAAGTAAGTGAGTGCAAAAATAATGTCCAGGCTGGAAAGTATGTAATCACATACTCCATGTATAGAATACAATCTGTATTTGAATAAGGAAAACACAAACAATAGATTTCACGATTTATTGCCTGGCATATTTCACTGCATCTCGTCAGGTACATACTGCAGAAATCACACAACATAAACTAAAGTAATTAGATAAACCCTTCAAGCTGAGATATACAGAACACATATTCACACAGTCATTTCAGTTTGTGTTGTCTGACAGTGTGTGACTTACTTGACCTGGTCACCTTCCAGGGCAACAACCCGCTTGATGAGCCATTGTGAGGGGTCTTTGGGAGAGCTGCAACAGAATAAAACCATACTCGTCACATAATTATATGAGGTTAGTCAACAGGCAAACCACATGTCATAAGCAAGCACAGATCTGTACACTAAAGGACCCTTTACATGTCTTTGGGTGTACTGAGTATATGGTGCTAGCACCATCATTGTCTAAACCAATCAGCACGTCATGTATATGGTCAATATCCCGCAGGTCATATTCACTTTCCAGGACATTTCCCTGCACCTATTTTAGACTGGGTTGGACTGTCAGCCCAGTTCAGTTTCAATAACCTGCCTCGATGGGCATTCAAATTCATGATCATGAGGCCGTCAGACAAGTAAATCTGTAGAGAAGTCAAATGACAAGTGACCCGACACTGGCCTAATTCTATCAACACTCTGCTGCCAGTGGCAACCACAGACATTGCCCTAATTGCAAGAGAGGAAGCTCATCACGTTCAAGATAACATTTTGTATTAACGTTCTTTTTTGGTTTGGTGGCTGAAAGACCTCTAGAAGTTCTTATGCTTTGAGTCAGATGTGTTGACGTTCAGTTCGTTCACCTGAGCCCTGATAGAGACTTGCATTTATCAGGGTGAGGCTGGTGTAAAAACTCCCCTCCCGGCCCAAGATACAAAGTACCATGACCACAAGGAGACTTGCATTTATCAGGGTGAGGCTGGAGTAAAAACTCCCCTCCCGGCCCAAGATACAAAGTACCATGACCAAAAGGAGACTTGCATTTATCAGTGTGAGGCTGTTGTAGAAATTCCCTCCCGACCAGAGATGCAAAGTACCATCCCCACAGGGAGACTCACCAGGGTGAGGCTGGTGTAGAAGTTAGTTAGTTAGTTAGTCGAAAGATCATCCTCATTGCACATCGAACCATTCAGTCCATAAGTGCTCGGATCCCCTCCTCAGCAAATCCCGCAGCGTGTAGCAGCTCACGACACCAGTTCGGTGTTGGTTTATCAATTTTCTTTGACTTCCTGTGTAGTGTTCTTGTTTGACCACCCCTCTTTTAATTTGCTGTTCTCGCAGTCTGGCCATGGTTGTAGATTCACAGTCATCACTTGGTTCACGCAAAAGTCTTACTTCTCGTAGAGCATTCAGAATGTCAGCCTGGTCCATGGCGCGTCTGCCCTCCACCGTAGCCTCACCTGCGAGTTTGTCAGCCCGCTCATTTCCTTGTACTCCCGCATGCCCTGGCACGAAGATGAAACTAATCTTAGCCAGCCGAGACCGCTCCAGAGGCAGCAACCATTCTCTTCGGATCCACCCCACCTCTATCCTCTTGAGCATGTTCATTGAGTCGCTAAGGAAACATGCCCTAGTGAATGTCTGTGTCTCAAGTCATGTTATTGCTTTACTTACTGCCATGACTTCCATGGTCAGGCTACATGTGGTCTCAGTGAAAGCACCAGAGTCCTCCTTCACAACTCTCCCTCCGGCCCGAGCCATAAAGGCCCATGAGCTTCTCACATGTCGGACGACTGACCCATCTGTGTAGATGACAGCATCATCATCTAGCGAATTCTCGAAAATCAACACTTGTACTTCCGCCTCCACAGCAGCCAGATTTTCTTGTCTGCATTTTCTATCTAGTTGGATGCAAACTGAAAAGGATGTGCAGAAATCTGTTGGCACTTGTACCCACTCCTCGCCAGGTTCTAAATCCTCAAGTGAACACACCTGTTGAAGAATGTCTTCGGCTTGACCCATCCACGGCCATCCTCTTTTTAACCTGCTGCCCTTCACCTTCATAATTTCACTATGCCGTGGATGTTGTGTGTTTGTGTTAACTCTGAGGTAAGCGTGTGCTCTGCAAACTTGTATTCTGTCTTCAATGGTTGGAAAATCAAGAAGGTAGCTCATCGCCCTGCATGCTGTATCTCTTGTACATAGCTTCATTCTGTATCCTTTCAATTTGTTGTAGAAACTCCCTCCCAACCAGAGATACAAAGTACCATCCCCACAGGGAGACTTGCATTTATCAGGGTGACGCTGTTGTAGAAACTCTCCTCCCGGCCCGAGATGCAAAGTTCCATCCCCACAGGAACTGCAGTGCAGAACTCTCCTTCCCTTCTCCAACTGCAGGTGGTGAATACTGGTACTGGAGCCTCACAATCCATGGAACTTTAGCCTGTCTGGATCCCAATCTGTTTGAAAGCAGCACCATAGAGAGGTGCTCCAAGGTAGTTTCTAGTGTAAGTTCTGGTACTGGCCTTGCAACCTCTGTGGTCCTATTCATATTTTTTTCCATTTTTATTTTGTCCGCTCACTTTTAAACTCAAGCATAATCCATACATGAGCTACTACTTCTAGTGCACTGGACTGATTTTCGCATGTGGATCAGCTTTCCCTATAAACAATGTCCGTCACCATCAGACAAACCCACCCCAACTTCTGAGGCACTTATAATTTACGTGCCCACGTCAAGGATGAGATGTTAACGTTTCAGTCCAGCCGACCGGTGTAGGGGTTGAACACACTAGCTCAGCATCAAACATTATTTGCGTCTTTCCTCATGGTTTCGGGATTACATCACCAGCACATGACCAACTAAATAGTGTAGGCGTTTATGTATCCCCACAGATCTCGGTTCTGGATGTTTAGGATCAGTTTTATTGATGATATTCTTCCATGTCACTGTCTCAGTCTATCTAACATAATTTCTCTCACTCTGCCTCTTTATCTTCTAACTCCGATGTTTCCAGCCATTACAATGTTTTCTAATGCCTCTCTTCTCATTATATGATCAAAGATGATTTCTCTCTCTCTCCGTTTCTTTCTCTCTCTATCTCTCTCTCTCTCTCTCTCTCTCTCTCCCCCCGTTTCACTCTAATCCTCTCACTCGCTCTCTGTTTCTCTCTCACAGGAACATACATTATGATAGATAAATCTAGTACTCACATGACACAACATCTCTCTCTCTCTCTATTCTCTCTCACAGGAACATACATTATGATAGATCAATCTAGTACTCTCATGAGTGACACAACATCTCTCTCTCTCTCTCTCTGTTCTCTCTCACAGGAACATACATTATAATAGATAAATCTAGTACTCACATGAGTGACACAACATCTCTCTCCATTTAATTCTATCCCTCTCACTCACTCTCTCTGTTCTCTCTCACAGGAACATACATTATGATAGATAAATCTAGTACTCACATGAGTGACACAACATCTCTCTATGTTTAATTCTATCCCTCTCACTCGCTCTCTCTGTTCTCTCTCACAGGAACATACATTATGATAGCTCAATCTAGTACTCACATGAGTGACACAACATCTCTCTCTCTCTCTCACAGGAACACACATTATGATAGATAAATCTAGTACTCACATGAGTGACACAACATCTCTCTCTCACAGGAATACACATTTTGATAGATAAATCTAGTACTCACATGAGTGACACAAAATCTCTCTCTCACAGGAACACACATTTTGATAGATAAATCTAGTACTCACATGAGTGACACAACATCTCTCTCTCTCACAGGAACACACATTTTGATAGATAAATCTAGTACTCACATGAGTGACACAACATCTCTCTCTCTCACAGGAACACACATTTTGATAGATAAATCTAGTACTCACATGAGTGACACAAAATCTCTCTCTCACAGGAACACATTATGATAGATAAATCTAGTACTCACATGAGTGACACAACATCTCTCTCTGACAGGAACACACATTTTGATAGATAAATCTAGTACTCACATGAGTGACACAAAATCTCTCTCTCACAGGAACACACATTATGATAGATAAATCTAGTACTCACATGAGTGACACAAAATCTCTCTCTCACAGGAACACACATTATGATAGATAAATCTAGTACTCACATGAGTGACACAACATCTCCCCTTTCAAATTGGAAGTTAGCAGCAGCCCATCTGTCCAACAAGACAAAATCAGTATTCTTTCCTCCGGGGTTTAGTGTAGGCTGAATCAAAGTAATTAACAATAACATCAGCTCAATTTACTGCGTTACATAAAAGAAAAATTTACAAAATGTTGATCCAAAAAAGGTTGTTTTATTATGCATACTCAGCCCAGACAACAGAAAAACAAGTAATGGAATCACAAAGAAATGGAGTATCAATGCAATATCCTAGTAAATGGAACAATTCTAAAGCAATTCAAAGAGTTAAAATCTTTGGTTAAACAAAAGGAAGATATATTTAACATGAATGTAACCTAGCTCGCAACCCAAGGAGCAACATAGAAAAGTATCTATAATGGTAATAAGTAGCAACAAGCAAGACAGAAAGCTGTAGATAAACAAAGATAGCTAATTCTATACAGCACAGACTATGAGAAAAAGTTAAGCTTTTGTGAAGCAACACTTTCAGCATGCCATGTTCACTTCATTCTATTTTACAGTTCCACTGTGGACACTTTGTAAAGAATTATCCAATGTTTAAAAAATACATCATCTCAAAAGTGTTCATGAAGCAGTTCTAGGTTCAGTCTCCAGAAGTTACGGAGTTTGATATTTATTTCCCTAACACATCCCCAAGGTTAACCCAGCCATATAAAATGGGTATCAGGGATCAGACAAGTAAAGATGGCAGTGTAATGTCAATTAAATGACCTCTTCCATGCCTTCTTCTTCTTCATCTGCTGCTGCCATTCACCTCTCAATGGAGCATAGGCCCTGAAACTACTCTCACCAAGCCCTTTATAGACTTGTTCACGATTGGTTAGATTTTGCAATGAAGTTTTCTACATGCTTGTTGCCATATGACAGGCACGCCGCGAAAACTAAGATACATAGGAAAGAATAGGAGGAGGATTAGTCTGACAGAATGAACAATCAATGAAAGGACCACCGGAATCACAGAACCTAGACCAGCTGGAATTCGGAATGGCGAGATAAGAAACTGCACCCAAGGTAGAATCGGATAGTACAAGGAATTAGTCATAGACATTGTTTAAACTCCGTTCCTGCATTAAAGGACAGTTTAGTGTCTAGGTAATCCTCGTATGATGTCTAGCACATGAATAAAAGTGTGTGAGTATTCGCCTGAATTGCGTCAGTTGATTATTCGCATTGCATTCAAAAAAATTTCAAGGTGATAAATTTTAGTTCTCGATTTTTCGAGCCATATTGCTTTTACATAATTTCAATATTGCAAGTTGTGATAAGGCACTTGTCTCACGCCGACTCTCCATAGTCACTTCTTACGATATGTGTGGCCGGTCACAGTGTTTCTATTCTTTGCTTCCCTAATGGGTCTCAATAACATCCAGGTGCTCATACGCTGTAAGTAAGTCAAGTAAAGAACCTGTTTACAAGTCTTAAGAGAATTGGGGATATAGTGCTCGACTCACATTTTTATTGACCAATATGCACTCACCAGGTGATATGGTCAGTATCACGCTGGCCATCTTTACTTCTCCAGATATTTGCTGGTAGTCATTTTAGGCTGGGTCAACCTGGGAGCCCAGGTCAAATAAACAAATGTGAATCCGCTGTTGTGCTGTTCGGTCACTGAAAATGTTTGCCCAACACCATACTCTTCAATATGTCTTACAGCATGTAAATGGGGGTCAGTTTAATGTCACTATTTCCTCAAACTGACTGATCAGTTATTCAAGGCTGGACTTGGTGACCAGTTTAAAACCAACATCTTAATGGTTATGATACTCTGAATCATAAAATTGCTTTTACCATTACTATTTAAAAAAGCCGGTGTGGAGCGCTGAGCGGGGTTCACAATTTCCTGACATACCAAATCTTGGTTTCTAAATCAGCTGCAGATGATTTGGAAAAGACTGCCATGCACCAATTTTGATGGTATAAATGTTGGTCATTCAGAAAGCAATGGCAAACTTTTTAAGAGTTAATTGCATATCCTTTATGGACGTAGCAGTCAACCCCAGCATTTTTTGGCTGTTCATGATTCCTAGGCAAGTTCATGTTCAGTAGTTTGCCATTGCTTTCTGAATGACCGGCACCTATACCATTTCATAAAAAAGCAACACAGCTGTGTTTCAAATGCGTATACGGGATTACAAACTGTGTCTGTAATCTGTTCGCCACGGAGCCGGCAATGGCAAACTTTATTTTTTTTTTGCATATCCTTTATAGGACATCACTGTCAACATTGGCATCTTTCAACTGATTGTTGATTTCTTGGCAAGATTACGCTCAGTAGTTTGCCACTGCTTTCTGAGCGACCGGCTCACATACCCCCTAAGTTAACGACATGGAAAGAACTGCTACCAATTCTCGCGCACGTCACATTATTCACGAGAGTATACGGGATTACGGAGAAAGTCGTGTAACCCCTAGACCAGCAATGGCAAACTACTGAATATAAAAATTGCCAGGAAATCACAAACAGCCAATAAATGCTGAGGCTGACTGCAACATCCTGTAAAGGATGTGCAACTAACATAACTATTTAAATAGTTCAACTCACCTGCATGGACACACCGTCCACTGTTCTGACAGAATAGAATAAATCATTGAAAGCAAGGTATGGTGGAATAAACAGCAATGTGCCTCGAACCAGCTGTCTCATCCACCTCATAGTGAGAATGTCTGTGGTAAACTGGTAACAGTGTTATGAATCTCCTGCATCAGTCATCATCACCGGATAATGTGGCAAAATTAGTATAAGCTGTTGAGAATAAAGTCAACATTGAAACGTTACAAATAAATTAACTGCTAATTTGTTTTCCTCAAAGTTCAACTCTAAATCTGACAAATGTCGCTGACTGTTGCAGCCGGATATGACATTAAGATAAAAGTCAGGATAGAAAGATTTAACACTAGAATCAAAATATATAAATGAACTTTAGTTCATTTATGATAAAATGACACAAAAGTAAAATACTGAGTCGATTACGGGGAGATCACTCTCTAAATAGTGTTTTGTTCGTCATCATCATTTATCATTTATGATAAAATGACACAAAAGTAAAATACTGAGTCGATTACGGGGAGATCACTCTCTAAATAGTGTTTTGTTCGTCATCGTAAACAATGCCATGAGATCTTGATGTGAGTGGAAATGTGTCCGCTCAAAGTGAAAGAGTGAAAAAGGTCAGTTTTTTTTTCCAGAACAACAGGGTAGCTTCAGTTTAAGGTCTAGATAAATTATATAAAGCAATGGTATAGCTGCATGGATATTAAGTGTTTGCAGGAGGTAGTGTTATGTAGTAATATATTTGAAGTGGTAGATTGCTAGGCTGGGAAGAGGCGAATATCAAAGAGAAAAACAGATGCCTGTATGTTTGGCCAGTCCTGCTGAGCTGTACAAAGTCTTAATGGTTGAGGTAATCATGATATAGATATATGCACTTACAGCGGCACATAGTTGTGGGCTTGATGAGATTAAGGAAATACACGTAGGTCTGAGTTTTGCCACAGACACAGCAGTTGGGCTGGTTGTGATGCAGTTCTAAGTTTTGCCACAGACACGACAGTTGGGCTGGTTGTGATGCAGTTCTAAGTTTTGCCACAGACACGACAGTTGGGCTGTTTGTGATGCAGTTCTAAGTTTTGTCACAGACAGACACGACAGTTGGGCTGGTTGAGATGCAGTTCTAAGTTTTGTCACTGACAGACACGACAATTGGGCTGGTTGTGATGCAGTTCTAAGTTTTGCCACAGACACAAATGTTGGGCTGGTTGTGATGCAGTTCTAAGTTCTGTCACAGACGCAACAGTTGGGCTGCTTGTGATGCAGTTCTAAGTTTTGCCACAGACAGACACGACAGTTGGGCTGGTTGTGATGCAGTTCTAAGATTTGTCACAGACAGACACGACAGTTGGGCTGGTTGTGATGCAGTTCTAAATTTTGTCACAGACAGACACAACAATTGGGCTGGTTGTGATGCAGTTCTAAGTTTTTCCACAGACAGACACGCCAGTTGGGCTGGTTGTGATGCAGATGTAAGTTTTGTCACAGACGGACATGACAGTTGGGCTGATTGTAATGCAGTTCTAAGTTTTGTCACAGATGGACGTGACAGTTGGACTGGTTGCGATGCAGTTCTAGGATTTGTCACAGACGGACGCGACAGTTGGGCTGGTTGTGATGCAGTTCTATGTTTTGTCACAGACAGACGCAACAGTTGGGCTGGTTGTGATGCACTTCCAAAGTTTGCTACACACAGATGTGACAGTTGGTCTGCTTGTGACTGCAAGGGAATTATTTGTGTGGGTGTGGATGAGTTGCATTGCTGGGGCTGGGATAACCGGATAATCTTTAGTCTGTGTAGGAGATGACAAACCTCAGAACTGCAAGGTTCACCAACGGGCACATGGGTTATGTGGTTGTGTAAAATAAAATCCATGTTCGCAGTCAGCAAATTGTTGCATTGTCTGCAAAGGTATATAAGTAAACATTTGCCATTCATTTTAAAACAAGTTGTTATTCATCTATGTCACATTGGCAATAGCATTCACCGAGTGGTGGATAGTGGAATGGCCTTCATATATTGTTTCTAGACGTTAGCTGTGAATATGTTGAATAAGCAGCTGTGGACCAACACAGGTTGTGGTCATTGTGAGAAGGTGAATGAGTTGTGGGGCAGCTATTTCTATAAAATACCTCAAAACTCTGTGACATGGTCATCGATGGATAAGAGGCGCCTTACATAACCTCTCTCTCCTGCCGCCTTGCAGGGTCTGTCTTTTTAGACAAAGGCTGGTGGGGTCAACCATACACAAACTGGCAGAAGGAAACCATCACTGTTTTACCCCTTGATAATCATGTTTCAAAACAAATTCGAAAAGTTAACGATGTAAATGGTGATTCAGAAGGAGTCACTTCACTCAGTAGGGAACATCATGTGCAAATGTTAGTTAGTTAGTTAGTTAGTCACGGTTCCAACTTCACGGCAACGGGTCGTACCCATATTGCTCCGTTCCTGTGCCAGTGAATATCACAAAATGCTCCTCACTGCCCCATGTGAACAATGGAATAGACAGGAGTGTCGGCAAGCCAACAGCCCGCACAGGTACACTGTGCATAATGCCGCCACCAGAATGCCAACACAAATGTCCTCCAAGAAAAATACAGTTCATCGTCGATGAAAACGGCAGTCACCAGAAAGACTTCATTGACCGGGGTTTTATCCCATATGGCTCGGTATCTTTCTGCAGGGCGACCCACCGAAAGCGCCGCACAAAGCACGAACTCCGTAGCTACAGCGACGACTACCAGGAGTCTCCTGAAAAATGCACTCGTGAACTGAAAAGGCAAACCAGTCAATCCAGCAACAGCCGGCCGTCATCGTTTCGAATATGCAGTTCACGCGAATAACAACTGGACAGATGCAAAAGCATTCCACGCGAAATTCACAGCTCACAGTGTCGCGTCACGCACTCACTCAGTAGCAGGGCGACGGAACCATATCCTCCTTAGTCGCCTCTTACGACGTGCATGGTAGGCAACAGTGTTACTATTCTTTGCTCCCCGTATGGGCCCCGGCAATACACGGTGCAAATGTATGTAAACTAAATGTTAAAAATACTAAATGTTGGTATATAGAATGTCACACTTAGAATGAAAAGCTAGAAAACATCAGGAAGGAAATAGAAAGAATGGATACAAGTATATTGGTTATTAGAGAGATGTGATGGCCATGTGTTGGAAAAAATATTTAGATACAGACAGAATTATTTATTCAAGAGGGAAGGGCTACAAAAATGTAGTTAGCGTTACTTTGATTTTGGACAATCTCGGATAGAATATTATTAGTGAAACTCCATGGCAAACCTCTGGACATTAACCTAATACAAGCACATGTTCCAACAGCAGACAGCACAGAAAAAGATATTGATATATTTTATAATGAATTAGACATAGCCTTGAATCCATTAAAAGATTTTCAAATGACAAGATAGGAATTTCAATACCACAGAAGAAAATGAAAAAATTAGCAACGTCACTGATGGCTATGATCTGGGTGATAAGAATGAGAGAGGTGGCAGATTAATAGCGTGGGTAGAATATAAATTTTATTTGGCTTTGCTTTTTTTGCGCTCGCTGGCTTTGTACTCAAGCATAGTTCATACACACTACTTCTAGTTGTGCTGGACTGAATTTTGTGTGTGGATTAGTTTTCCATATTAACAGTATCCCTCGCCATCAGTTTAATCCACTCTGACTTCAGAGGTACTTGTAATTAACATCCCCAAGTCAAGGATGATAGGTCAACATTTTAGTCCAACTATCCGATGCAGAAAAACATCTGATGGCTGTGGAAATGTGGTTTCTGAGGAAAATGCAAAGAATACCATGGACAGACAGAAAAACAAATGAACAAGTCCTTCAAGAAACAAATGAAGATTGTAAACTGATTAGAGACATTAAATGTAGACAGTCAAATTTGTTTGGGCATGTTATGAGAAGAAATGAGAAGTGATTACTAAATACTAAGTTAAGTAATAATAATATTTTGTTAAAGAGCTTCCACAGAAGAGAAGCAGAAGAGTTGTGGCTTATATTTCAACCCTTGAATACTAACCTACATAGCTACGCAAAAAGAAGTGTGGTATTGTTGTTCTTTGCATTTGTATTAAATACATACGTACAGATTCAACAAATGAGTCCACGACTGTGGTTATTTGGATAAAGACCTCTGTCCACACGACATCTCGTCGCGATTGTTTGTTCGTTTCAGGTGGACAGACAAGTGGTTACAAGGGACGTAACTCTCTGTAATTAGTGATGACTCAAAAGATGAGAGTGGTTTCCCATATTTTGTAAAGTATTTTTGAAAAACGAAGACACAAGTAATAGATTGCACGACTTTATGCCTGGCATATTTCGCTGCATCTCGTCAGGTACATACTGCAGAAATCACGCAACATGAAGTAAATTAACTAGATAAATCCTTCAAGCTGAAATATACACATGTTCGCACAGTAATGTCAATTCTCTATTGTCTAAGAGTATTATTTAAAAAAAGTATTTTTGTCTGTTTTGAGAAATTTCATTCATTCAGTAGCATGTCCTTTGCAGAACCTCGCTCCCATAACAACCTTCCGGAAAACTTCTCAGTCATAAACAAGATGTTCCGCGTCCGATATACCAATCAGGAGATCATATGCCATATCCTGCACCCATCTTCTCTTTGGCCTTCCTTTCCCTCTCCCCGGGCATATCATATACCATGCCATTATTGTTCTCTCTCTCTCTCTCTCTCTCTCTCTCTCTCTCTCTCTCTCTCTCTCTCTCTCTCTCTCTCTCCGTATGGGAATGTCCCGAGTGCAGTGATGTCAGTTTTTAACTAAACTCGCTATTCTTCTCTCCAAACTTTTTTGACGTTTCAAGTGACCCAAATTTTTACAAATTTCATTGTCTTATCGTCTTTAGTAGCCAACCTTCTTCAAAATTCAGATCTTGTCGTATGGATGCATTTATCCTTTTCTGCTTCCAAAATATTATTAGAACCCGTCTATAACATTTATATTCAAGACGGGAGAAATTTTGAGACATAATTGACACATAATGAAATGTCATCATCATCGTCGTCCACTATTGTCGCCAGGGAAGAATAGCTGAAGCTCCAGCACCCTTTGGGTGGCACTGGATAGTGTCATTCCGTGTGATTGTACAGTGGATGTCTTTGATGTCGGCAGTCCATCTTCTTCTCGTGCCTTCTCTTGCTCTCGTATCATATCTCTTTTGATGTAGCGCCAATGCTGGTAATGGTAGTTGACGGTGTTGCATTCAAACGAGATGACCAAATCATTTGATCTCCTGCCTTTAAGTATATGTGACACAAGGTGTTGATCCCACTGTCTGTCTGATAACATCATTTCTTATTCGGTCTCAGGTATTGATTTTGCGTAAGTGTGATTTGGTCCATGTTGAATCATGTCCAAGTTTGCCATTGGTAGCAAATGAATAATAAAATCAAGCATCGCCATTGTTGCACTCGAAACATTCCTATACATCTCCGACCCGTTTTCAGGAGCCAAAGAAGAGCTCCCATACTGATGGTACCCGTGGCCGACTACTGAACGTCCATCTGCATTTTAATTTACGGGTTGAAGTAACGAACGAACCGCCTTTATTTTCAGAGTCACACATTGGGCACGCAGACTCGCCTTACATTCGGCCCTTCTAACTACTCATCCTACGTACTTCAATTATGCATGTTACAATCACACGCAAAACACGTGATTGTGTCGACCAGAATCTCTGCTCACTTCTCACTGAATCAGCCTCTTCAAGCGGGTCCTTAGTTGTGCTTCGCTTTCCACTCGATTACTAAGAGCTCTCGCCACCTTATGCTTGTTCTAATCTAGCTCGTCACCCAAAGGAGCAGTAGCAATCGTTCTATTAGTCTGTTCATTTTCTCTTACACTTTCATGCTTTTGGCAGAAAATCTATATGTTATTTACCTTCGTCTTATTGATCAATGTACGCCAATCCATCAGGAATATACTAGTTTCTGTTTTACGTAGCATGCTTTGCTGTACAATTCTCCAGCCACGGAAACGCCACAGTTACAGTCTCCGCCTCCATTCTCATGATGGAAGTCGACATATCATGTGCCAGACTCTCATTTTATACATAAATATTTCCTTCATCAACGAAAGCATAAAACAGGTAAGAATAAACTTACACTGCACTTCTAATTTACGACACTACTACTACAGCGCAGTTTATATTTTTGCCATTGAGAACAACGCAGTATAAGCTAGTCGGTTTTTCCCCGTAGATGTAAGAAATACGAGCTTTTGGTGCAACACGAAGTAACTTCAGACATCGTGTCAGTAAAGAACGAACATACCAGACTTATGTATAAAATGACTGTGTGAAAATATCCCAGAAAAAGGACAACCTGTCAAATTGGAATAGACAGCGACGCAGAAACCTTTCATGAAGACAGAGAGCAGAGATAACAGACTCTGAGCTCACCAGAGAACCGCCCAAAGCCAAAAAGGGAATGGGGTAATAGAACACAAACCTGAAGGAATTAAACTCAGAAGTATGAATTAACTTGCTTGTATAGCCAACATCATTAGTTAGTTAGTTATTACCTTCTATGGACAACAATCCCTTTCAAATTAATTTCCGAAATGTGGCTAACTTGGTCAGAGGATTTTAAATCTGAGACTTGGATAACCCTAATTATAACTTCTCTTCTGGGGTTGAACGGGGTAGAGGTAATGAAACAATGACAAAACAGCATCGGACCTAGCTAGCCAAAGTGAGACATCTGCCAGCCAGAGAATAAACTCTTTTGTCCGACTTTAAATAAGTCAGGAGACAGAATTCTCTCGACAATGTTCTAGAATGGAGACGGATTGTATTTGCAACAAAGAACCTCAGTGGCTCGGAACGCTGAAGAAAGAGAAGAATAAGAAGAATATATATATATATATATATATATATATATATATATATATATATATATATATATATATATATATATATATATATATATATATATATATATATATATATATATATAAAACAGTGTATGTTTGTTTGTGTGTGGGGATTTTTGTATTGGATGCGTTCGATAACGGTACATCCGATTGAGATGAAATTTTCTACACGTCTTCCTTTCATTCCTGTGCAACCGACTATAATAATTTCTTAATGTAAAATCTTCTACTTATTTAATAACATTTACTTTTCCATTTTCATTATATAATGTCTATATAGCAGGGGGACTTCACTCTAGAAAAGTTATTTCAAGGGGCATAACTTTTAATAACATTTCTATATACTTTATAGTCATATTGTTGGACTTACCTGCACTATTGTTAAACTCTTTGTCTATAGTTATTTTTAGGCATATGAGTTATATTAAATAATGATATAATCTTTAAGGTGTTTTTAAAGTTTGCATAAAAATAATGCATTATGCATAACATTTTAACTCATCTTTTTCTGCTTACAAAACTTATCAACTGTCATGTCGGTGATTAAAAACAGTTTTCATTAAAAATAATGAATGGTGTGTGGAAGGACATTCTTTTAAGTTACTGTGCGCCAGGAGCTGGGCGAAACCACGCCGGGTCAGATAGATAGACAGATAGTCGGGAACGGAAGCTTATTTGACTACTTATATGAATGAATTAAATGATATGCTCCACACCAGGGGATGGGTGAAGCCGGGCCGGGTCAGACAGACAGACAGATAAACAGATAGTCGGGAACGGGAGAGCTTATATGACTACTTATATTAATTAAATGAGATGCTCCCCACCAGGGACTGGGTGAAGCCGGGCCGGGTCAGCCAGACAGACAAACAATCAGACAGACAGACAGACAGATAGATAGATAGATATATAGATAGATAGATAGACAGATAGATAGATAGATCCCCTCCAGGGCCTGGGCGAAGCCGGGCCGGGTCAGCTAGTATATATATAAATAGATGCACCTTTCAGCATATCACTAGGTATATACTTGTATTCTAGGCCTGTTGTCCGCAGAGTCACCTTCATCTTCGTTCAGAGACATGAGGGAAATTAACGAGCCGATAAACATTCTGGCTCTGTAACCCCTGCAGATGGCCAGCCCATGCATCGGGCCGATGTTATTAATGAGCTGTCGAGAGCGAAGGACTTTGACGGCAGTGAATGCACTTCGTTGTACAGAATTTGAGACTTGTAAGTTAGAATTGGCACAGGCAGACACCAGAGGCACATCGGAATTGAGGGGCCTCGCCAACCACCACAGAAATGCACGTATGCATGTTGTATGGAGGAGGTATCTGAGCACCTATAGGCTTGTCTGGAGTGCAATAATGATACCCTAACAAATAACTTACTAATTAACGTATCTGACAAACTGCCATTTAATGTCAATATGTGTATGGCCGTGGAGGAGGGGGGGGGGGTGTCTTTGAGCCTGAGGAATTAAGACCGCCTGGCTAGTGCAGTCGCAGCGAACTCTGCAGGTTTTTTTTAAAGTTGCAGATCCCTTACAGGACGTTGCAGTCAACACCAGCATTTTTCAGCTGTTGTTGTTCTTGGCAAGATTACGTTCAGTAGTTTGCCATTGCTTTCTGAGCGACCGGCTCACATACCCCGTAAGTAACCAACACGACGCGATCCGCTGTCAAATCTTGCGCAGCTGTGTTTCTCACGTGGATATACGAGATTACGGAGAAAGTCGGTAACGCCTTCGCCATGGAAACCGGCAGGTTAGAGTTTTCTTTTTGCCCCTACAGAAAAAAACTTCACATCTTACCGAGGATTCGAACCCGGGTCTCCCGAAGGAGAATCTGGCATTCTAGCCACTCGTATCCATTGTTGTAAATATCAGTCAACATTTTAGTTAATGTTTCTGTTAGGGCACAAGGTTCCCCGGGAAATCAACAGCAGGATTGGTAAGGAAGCAACAACAATGAACAGGTTAACAAAAAGAGTCTGGGAGAACAGGAAGCTTACTGCCAAACCAAAAGTCCTTGTCTATCAAGCCTGTGTCCTTAGTACTCTTCTTAATGGCAGTGAAGTCTGGTCAACTTACTCACACTAAGAGGAACGTTTAAACAGCTTTCATATCGGGTGAGATCTCAGGGTCGGCCTCTACTACGATACAAAGATGTATGTAAGCGGGACATGATTCATACTGACATCGATAATGCATACTGGGAGCAAGTCGCCCCCGAACGTGCTTAATGGAAGGCAACTTCAGAAATGGAATAAAGACAAATGAGAACATGAATGCAGATAGGTCACACAATTAGCGCTTGAGACGTAAGATGGTGCGTGAGGTGAAGATGCCCATGTGTTCACATGTATCCATTATGGACAAACATTTACAGCGCGAATTGGCTTGATCAGTCACATTCGCTACCGCCATGGGTTGTAGTTATTATGCCTTTTTGAAGCACAATGTAACAAACTATCGTTAGTCAAGACGGCAAGGTGTCAATGATGATGATGTTTGATGCATGGAATTCCTTAGCATTTCTTATAGTTCATCTATGCTGTGTTGTTTAGTTAAAGCATTTTATCCGTTTTTCTAAATTATCTATTGTAACATGCCTGGGGGTAATTGACATCACCGGCCAGGAGAAATAATAGACGGAGGTAAAATGGGGCTGGGTAGTAAGTCCCCGGAGGGGGAAAATGAGAGGACAGTGATGGAAGGGGAAGTCCAGGAGAAGTCAGCCCGCGAGGGTAGTTGTGGAGCAGACAGTTTGAGCTGTGGGGTAGTTGTGTGAAGTCAGGAGACTGAAAAGAACAGTGGAGTTTTGGGACCCGACAAGTGTAGGTCGGCGGTCCGGGAAAGTGAACGATAGCGGGGTTAGTGAGAAACTTCTGCCCTGTGGTTTTCAGAGATAGGAAGGCTGGGACTAAGGAAGACTGAGCCCGGTTATCAGCAGACATAGTTAATTGAAGCCTAGCCCTAGAGAGGGTAGGATAGTTAGCGGAGGCTTAGATCCGTAGTGGGTTGGATTCAGTGAGTTCGGGCAGGAAGAGTGGCTAGTAAAAACTGTCCTGGTGGATGAGATTACGGAAGCCTTGAGAAGGCAGTGTTATTCCAGTGTTCGGTTGTGATGAAGATATATTCTGAGAGAATTATTGTTCCTGGATTTATATGTTGTGTGGTTCCGTGTTAATTCAGCATCAAATGGATGTTATGTGCGCAAACTCAATCTTGTTCACTGACTAGTGGATGTGTGCTGCAGTGGTGGCTTGTGGTGTGATACAGATGGCTAGCTCAGCTTCCACTCTGCAGTAATATATAAGGAGCAGTATAATCTAGACAACGACCAATCTTCATTTGGTACAAAAGAGCTTGTGTCATCTATCATTCTTGACTTTCTTTATTTGCTTGTAGAATATCTATAAGTCTAATGTTTTAACCTCTTTTATTCAGAGGGTATACCGAATGCCTGCCATTCAATGGTGTAGTGTCTAGATGCTTGCTGGCCAGTTTGGTGATCAGGGGTTCAAATTCACATCAAGGCGGATTTTTAAAAGTGACATGAGATAACAGCCTTAGATGGGTCCCAGGAAATTGTGGGAAGTGAAGGCAGCCAGTGTGATACTGACGCCATCATCTCTAGAGGCGTGCTCTGGTCTATATAAAATATGAGCCTAGCACCGTATGCCCAATACACTTTTAGGCATGTAAAAGGTCCTTAATTTACTATCCTGAGTGCCTACATTATTTTAGGGGTTTTTCACAGTAACAACTTGTTTGTGTGAAAAGTCCTTAATGTACTATCGTGAGTGAATACATTATTTTAGGGGTTTATCACGGTAACAACTTGTTTGTGTGAAAGGTCCTTAATTTACTATTGTGAGTGCCTACATTATTTCAGGGATTTATCACGGTAACAACTTGTTTGTGTGAAAGATCCTTAATGTATTATCGTGAGTGCCTACATTATTTTAGGGGTTTATCACGGTAACAACTTGGTTGTGTGAAAGATCCTTAATGTATTATCGTGAGTGCCTACATTATTTCAGGGATTTATCACGGTAACAACTTGTTTGTGTGAAAGCAAGATCATCATGTCAATGTGACATGACACTGTATGACCTATGAATATGTGAGATAGAGAGAGATACTGAGATAGAGAGAGGGAGAGAGTAGATATACTATATGACATAGGAATGTGTGAGTGAGAGAGAGAGAGAGAGGAGAGAGAAGAGAGAGAAGAGAGAGAGAGGAGATATACTATATGACATATGAATGTCTGAGCAAGAGAGAAATAGATAGAGAGAAGAGAGAGAGAGGAGATATACTATATGACATATGAATGTCTGAGCGAGAGAGAGAAATAGAGAGAGAGAGAGAGAGAGAGAGAGAGAGAGAGAGAGAGAAAAGAGAGAGAGAGAGGAGATATACTATATGACATATGAATGTCTGAGCGAGAGAGAGAAAGAGATAGAGAGAGAGAGAGAGAGAGAGAGAGAGAGAGAGAGAGAGAGAGAGAAAGAAAAGAGAGAGAGAGAGGAGATATACTATATGACATATGAATGTCTGAGCGAGAGAGAGAGAGAGAGAGAGAGAGAGAGAGAGAGAGAGAGAGAGAGAGAGAGAGAGAGAGAGAGAGAGAATCATATTTAGATCTGTCTCAAGGTTTTCATTATTTTGCTAAATAAATTATGTACAACATTCCTGCTCTCACACTAGTACTATCAAAACAATTTATTACTCAATCATCTCTCTCGTGAAAGAAACGACTCAACAAATTTAATAATACACATTTTTAATGAATATAATAAAACTTGTTATTGAACATAATAAAAATCAAGCTGTTAATTTTTACACTTAGTTTGATTGACATTGTTATTTGTGCAACTGTTTGAATATGTGTTAGTATTAGGTATGGAGGAAAAGGGAACAAACAGCTTTATATATATCCTCAGGACACTATTGAAAAGAGCTACAGAAGTAAAAACAGACCTGTACTTATTCTTCATAGACTATTCAAAAGCATTTGACAATGTGAAAAATTACGAAATAATAAAATTATTAAAGCAACTGAACATTGACTGCAAAGATCTGCGAATAATAAAGAACATATATTGGCAGCAAACAGCAGCCATAAGTATCAACAACCTTGTAGGAACATTTCAGTGAATAAAGAAGAAGGCATCAGACAAGGATGTGTATTGTCGCCTGATTTGTTTTCATTGTACAGTGAATATATAATGAGATCTACAGAAAATATGCCAGGGATCCTGGTTGGTGGACATAATAGAAATAACTTACGCTATGCTGATGACACCGTCTTGGTAGCAACAAGTCAGAAGGATCTAAGGAAATGATAGATACAGTGGTTTTGAAAATTGGAAAAAAAATGGCCTTGGTTTGATTAACAGAAAGTCGAAAGTCATGGTGATATCAAAGAAACAGACTGCCTAAATCTGCAATTAAAGTACAGGACGTTATTTTGAATGCTGAATTTCAGATATCTAGGCACATGGATAACATCAGATGGACGATGTACCATGGAGATAAAGAACAGAATAGGACAAGCATAAACTGCATTCTATCAAATGAAGAACGTTTTGTGCAATAAGTCACCGTCCTTGAAAGTTAGAAAAAGAAGTTTTGCATGTTACATAGAACCAGTTTTAACATACGGCTGTGAATACTGGACAATTAGTAAACAGGCAAAACAGAATCCCTGGAAGAATTGGAGATGTGGTTTTATAGAAGAATGCTGAAAATCAATTGGACAGCCAAAATGAGCAATCAGGACATTTTAAGGAAAGTTGAGTCACAAAGACAGCTTATAGCAAACATCAGAAAGAGGCAGACATCATTTTTTGGCCAAGTTATGAGAAGACAAAGACTGGAAAATGTTGTGACAACCAGGAAGATTGCAGAAAGAGAGATAGAGGAAGACAATGGGAGAAAATTCTGGACAGTCTTGTGTCATGGCACAACAACACACGATTGATCCATGATGTCAGAGATCGTAATTTGTGGAGAGGCACGATTGCCCACGCCAACCAGCAAGGCATTGGATGATGATGATGATTAGGTGTCAAACAAAAAGTAGGGTTGGACCAAACAAAAATGGAAGTAGGGGTGTGCCACATTTATGACTTGACAGTTGTCAATATGGTAGCCGATGTTTTGTATTATATACCAAATCAAAGATGGTTGCATAGGGAAAACTACTGTATTGATATTTTAACTATAATTTGGAAAAAAAATTAATTCAGATAATGTTTAATTATCTAACACATATAGAATAAAAAAATGAACATTATTCAAAATTAACATTTACCAAGGTAAATTTCCTTCATATTGTGAAGATAATCCAATAAAATTAAGTGAATATTGATAAATACACCACTTTTCTTCACAAATATCACAAGAACTGCTAGTCAGTACTATCAGTTTATATTCATAACATATTTTGAAGTGCTTCATTTTCAAAAAAAATTTAAAAAGTAAGGAAACATCGGTGTAGATTTGTACTTATTAGAATGAGAACCAATATATATATATATATATATATATATATATATATATATATATATATATATATATATACTATTTTCTATTCAGTTATAGTTATCTAAATACTGATATGCTTATTTGTGACAGGCAAAGCAAACTTAGGGGTACATGTGGGCCCATTAGCGCAAACATAATTTGACATATGCCATCATTTGATGACAAGCTTTCATTGTGAGTTTTGTTTTCCCTATCTCCACCTGCTAAATAATTTAACTGAATAACCACATTACTGCATGTGCTATCAGTATAAGAATTTATCACAAAGTTCTTTAACTCAGAACAACTATCATCTAAAATTGTTTCAAATAATAATCTGTTGTAAACTGACAAGATCGAGAACTAGTAGGCATTTCTGAAATCAGAAAATTAACCACAATTTAACAGAGATTTCTACTCAATTTTGAGTCAACAATACTGTTCGTTTCCGATAAACTTGAAAGAAATAAGTTTTTCCAGTGCAAATTTCCATTTATTAGACATTAAAATTGTGGAAGACACAGGAAAAGAAATAAACAATGCACTGTCAGCATCCAGACAATTTATCATCTCATGGCAGTTTCAGGAAGTTTGAACAAGAATCATCCCATGGCACCCAATCAATTAATACACTATCAACATACAGTTGGTGGGGAACTCGAGTATGCCTTCCAGAAGAGAAAGCATCGTGGAGGTGAACTTCCCTGTCTAGTAACTTCACCGTACACTTTTCTACAGGTATATAAGTAGCTCTTTCCTACTTCCAGGGATACCACGTGCAGCTACATCCACATGATGCAACGAGCCACTTGTGGCTGTTTTCTTGAGCATCCAGGGACTTTGTGTTTAATCAGCATAAAAGAGGTATTGCTTCTGAGTTGTATCACTTTATTGGAAATGCCAGGGATGGGAACGCACTCTCACAACAAAAGATAAAAGTAAGATAACTCCTCATGACTCCAGCATGATACTGACCACATTGCCCATAGTGTACCAACAGGTTTATAAAAACATGGGGCTAATAAGGCTATGGGGTTAAGAATGCACTTCGGCAAACTGTGTTCAAAACACAGCTGCTGGTGACGTGGAAGCAGACTGCCTTGCATTGGTTCCCACACAATGGTATTAGTGCTGGTAATTCAGAAAGCAATGGCAAACTACTGAACGTAAACTTGCCAAGAAATCACAAACAGCCAAAAAATGCTGGGATTGACTGCGATGTCCTGTAAAGGATATGCAACTAACTAAATAACATATACACAATATGTCTTGTGGCTTGGGGACAGTTTCCTTACTTTAACTCTTTCATTGTATTAACAAACTGACCACAACCTAATGCTTTAAAATTTCTTGACTCTTTCTAGACCAAGCAAATCACCATCAATTGCACAATGGCTAAATGCATATGCCCGCTATTTTCTTGACTTATTATACGAACAAATTCATCATAATTGTATTGACTTCTCCATATATCACACATGTTTATCACAAAATCTGAATGTATGAAGGGAAGTCAGTTGTTAAGATACAAATGGATAGAAAACAAAAATTAATAAGTTACAAACTTTAATACAATTTATTACTGTATTTACATTTCCCCTTATTATTTAACATAATCGCCACCAACATAAATACACTTATCACATTGCTATATTAGAGATTCCAAGTCTGTAGCATAGAAGTGCATGCACTGCTGTCTCAGCCATATTTGCACCCCACTTCAACCTCTACATCATCCGTGAAGCATTTACTGAAAAAGGTGAGCTTTTAGTGGATGAAACGGTTGAAAATCGCTCTTGGCAAAGTCATTACAGTAAGGTGATCATTGAAGAACTTGACACTGTAGCTATTCAATGTTCTCCTACTGAGCTATTTGTTATATGGTCCAGAATTGTCATAATAGAGTAGTACTCCTCCAGTCAGGAGGCCTGGGAGTTTTCTTCATACTTTATCCCAAAGCATCGACAAAACTTCACAATAAGATGCTGAATTTGAATTCTCATCTTTCTCCTAGAAACAGGCAAACAGCACTTCCTGAAAATCCTCTAAAAATGTAAGCATAACCTTCCCTGCTGATGGAGAAATTCTTCTGAAGATAAAGAAGGATATTTCTACTGCATTGAAGCACACCTAATTCAGGATTGAAGTGCTGCGCCCATGATTCATCCTCAGTAACAGTCCTGTTTGGTATGTCTTCTCCTTTACTTCTGTACAGAGAGAGATGTTCCATTTGGTGCATTTTGTATTTCCCAGTCTAATGAGCATTGTTACTACAACTGCCGCCTTCATCTGGCTTACACATTTCATACCTAACAATCAATTTGTTGAGACTCCTGTCTGTTCCACTTTTCACATGGGGCAGTCGGGAGCATTTTATGTGATATTCATTGGCATAGGAACGGAGCATAATGGGGCGACCCTTTGCCGTTAAGTTGGAACAGTGACTAACTAACTAACTAACATACCTAACAATCTGCTGCCTAAGCTAATCATAAAGATGTTTTGCCTAACAATCCGTTACCGAAGTTAATCATAAAGCTGAATGACACTGCCATTGAATGGCACCTGTATACATTAGAAACTACAATTTTCATCTTCTCATATCAGTCTGTAATATACTTACTGACATTCTCTTCTACTTTAGTCACACAGGTAGATCGACATTAGTGGATTTGCCTGGTATAGAATGTGTTTTGAGACTAACAACTTGATAGGCTCAGTAAAATGGTGACGTTAAGAATATGCTTCTCACATTATCTAAAAATAGCGGAAAAGAACATTCGGTTTTAAACATTTGGCACGCTGATGCTGAGCTAATGGGTTTAACATCTACACCAGTCAGTCAGACTAAAATGCTGACTTCTCATCCTTGACTTGGAGACATAAATTACAAGTACCTCTGAAGTCAGAGTGGGTTCGCTTGATGGTGAGAAACACTGGCAATAGGGAAAGCTAACCAACATGCAAAAATCAGTCCACTGCACTAGAAGAAGTAGCACATGTATGGACTACGCTTGAGCTCAAAGCGAGCAAACATCAAACAAACAAACAACAACCACAAGTGAAATAGTCTATTTATGAGTGTCTTTAACTCTGAATATATTGGTGCAGTACAGCAATGGAAGTGGCATCTTTGAATATATTGGTGCAGTACAGCAATGGAAGTGGCATCTCTTAATATATTGGTGCAGTACAGCAATGGAAGTGGCATCCAGTTTACAATTAAATACTACCAGCAACCACTTCATGGATTACTTATAGGATTCATAGGGGTGACTGGTTGTAACAAAATATCATATCACTGTGATATGGGATTCATAAGTTTAATGTAATTTTCAAAACATTACGTCACAACAATATATAGAATTAATATATTTAACACAGTTTTAAAAGCATTAAGTCACTGCAATATATAGAATTAATATGTTAAACAGTTTTAAAAACATATCACTGTGACACAGAATTCATACGTTTATGTCACTGCATTAAGTAGAATTCATAAGTTAAATGCAGTTTTAAAAACATGAAGTCAGTGCAATAAGCAGAATTCCATAAGTTAAATGCAGTTTTAAAAACATTAAGATGTTGCATAATATGTTAAATGCAATTTCAAAAACAAACCCTGCATTATAGAATTTTGCGTTAGCGAAGTTAACACGAACTGTGCTAATACTGTCATGAGCAGGGTTGGATGTGGCTTCAACACCTGGGCTTATCACCTGCAAAAGTGAGGAAAACTCAGTCACCTATTCCTCCATGCAATCAGGCCTTAATATACTGGTGCATTACATTTCAACAGTTCTGACCACTGTGGCGTGGTGGACATATAGGTCACGGCGCTTAAATCATGCGCATCTCACGAACGGGATCGTAAGACATTGGAAAACTGACTCATCTTCCAGTTGGGTTCACTCTCCCCTCACGGCCTCAATGTCCAACATTGTTTCATTTAACTTCCAACTTCCCCTCCCCCCTTTTCTATCCCCGCAGTTGTATAGCCCACTAGAATAACAGGTTAGCATATCTTTTATAGGACGTTGCAATCAACCCAAGCATTACTTTTGCAGTTAGTGATTTCTTGGCAAGTTTGTATTCAGTGGCTTGTCATTACTTTCTGAGCGACCGGCACTCATGCAATCCTATGCTAACCAACACAGGGCGTCTGCATTCCAAGAGCCCGCTAGCTGTGTTCCTACTCAGTATGAGGAATTGCAAACTAAAACCTTCGCCACAGAGCCGGGTATAGTTCAGTGCTAGTCCGCTTTTCACTGTTCGCCCACATGGGCGTCCCCCTTCCCCCTCCCATCACTCCCATTGGGCGGCTAAGCCAATCCCTGTTACCCATAGACCCGTTTTAGACTACACATCCGGTCCTTTCTACCCGCATCAAACGGTTAGCACTTAAGATGCATTCAACCAAGCCAGGATTCAGATAAGTAACCTCTGTATTTTCATGTAGTGTTTTTCGATTATTTTTGTGTCTGTTTGTGTTGGCTTGTTCTGTGCTGACGAAGGCTTTAGCCGCAACGCCCATTTTGTTTCTTGTAATCGTGTTCTAGTAAAGCTCACAATTTACTTCTCGTTTTTTTTTTTTTTTTTTGGGGGTGATTCATTCATTGGTGCAGTACAGCACTTGAGCTGACATACAGTTAACACTTAAATACTACCAGCAACCACTTCATGGAACTTCCGGTTCCCAACCTGCAGGATAGGCAATTGAGCTGTAAAGGCCTCTGGAGTATTTATGTTTGTAGCTATGGCTTGCTTACACATTTTCCTCATGTTGGACTGGTAGTGGCATGGTTCCGTCGCCCTGCTACTGAGTTAAGTGGGTGGAGTGACACTGTGTGCTGTGAATTTTGTGTAGAGTGCTTTTACATCTGTCTGCGGTTGTTTGTAGCATGAACTGCATGTTCAGAGAAATGGTGGCCGGCCGGTCACTGAGCTAACTGGGTTACCTTTGCAGTAATGTGTGGCTGCTGGCTTTCTAGTGACTGCCGCTTCCATTGACAATGAACTGCATTTTTAATGCCAGACTTTTGTGTTGGCATTCTGGTAGCAGCATTATACATAGTATACCTGTGTGGGCTGTTGGTTTGTCAAGACTACTGTCTGTTCCACTTTTCACATACGACAGTGAGGGGCATTTTGTGTGATACTCACTGGCACAGGAACAGAGCATAATGGGGCGACCATTTGCTGTGACTAACTAATTTCATGGATTACTTATAGGATTCATAGGGGTGACTGGTTGTAAAAAACATCACATCACTGTGATATGGGAATCATATGTTTAATGTAGTTTCAAAAACATTATGTCACTATAATATAGAATTCATATGTTTAACACAATTTTAAAAACATCATAATACTGCAGCACAGAAGGTGTAACATGGTTTTAAAACATCATACTACATAGAATTCATGTTTAATGCAGTTTTAAAACATCATAATACTGCAACATATAAGGTGTAATGTAGTTTTAAAACATCATACCACTGTGACATAGAGTTCATATGTTTAATGCAGTTTTAAAAACATTAAGCCACTGCAATATATATATAATTCATGTGTTTAACAGTTTTAAAAACATCATATCACTGCAACATAGAATTCACACGAGCAATGCAGTTTTATAAATATTAAGTCACTGCAATATAGAATTAATATGGTTAATGCAGATTTAAAAACATTAAATCACTGCAATATACAGAATCTATGTTTAATGCAGTTTTAAAAACATTAAGTCACTGCATCATATGTTTAATGCGGCTGTAAAAAATACCCACTGCAATAAAGAATTCCGCGTTAGTGAAGTTGACAGCAAACTGAGCTGATAATGTCGTGAGCATGGTTGGATGCGTGTTCGACACATTGGCTCGTTGCCTGCAAAAGTGAGGGAAAGATTAGCCACCTATTCCGACATGCATCCAGACCTACAAAATGTGGTGGTGCTATCACATCACAGGCTCACAGCAGGAAACCGCTTCAAGACACACAAAAAGTATAGAATTCATACGTTTAATGAGGAGGTCAGCATAGCCGAATGGGTAAGAACATGTGTTCTTAAACATCCAGCGTGTTGATGCCGAGGTAAGAGATTGGACAGACAATTGGACTAAAATGTTGACTTCTCATCCTTGACTTGGGGATGTTAATTACAAGTACATCTGAAGTCAAAGTGGGTTCACTTGATGGCGAGGGACACTGGTAGTAGGGAAAGTTAATCCACACGCAAAATTCAGTCCAGCACTACTGGAAGTAGTGTGTGTGGACTATGCTTTGAGGTCAAAGCGAGTGAGCGCAAAAAAAAAAAAAAACTAGAAGTAGTGTATGGACTACACTTGAGTTCAAAGGGAGCGAGCGCAAATGCAGTTTTAAAACCATTATGTATCTGGACTTATAGGATTTATACACTGACTGCAATTGAAAAAAACCCATATATTTTTGATTATAGGACTTACATGTTGGCCGCAGTTGTAGATACATTTTATATGTTTCCTTTGAGGATTCATAAGTCATTAAATACATATAGTTAATAAGTAGGATTAATATGTTTAAAGCAATAAAAAAAAAAAACATGATGTATTTGTGATTATCAGATTCACACAATGACTGGACTGATAAACACATTTACTATATGTATGTTGATAGTTTTCACGAGTTTAATTATGGACCTGCCCGAAGTGACAATCCCTCCTAATCACTAATTACATGTTTAACGAACTTATAAAAATATGTAATGAATCTGTTTATGGACATGTAGTTCACATTTCAATAAAGAAATATTATCACAGTTTCAAAATACAAAACTGAATAAGCATGAACATGATTTTAGAGGCTAAATGGCTAATTTTTGAGCCTTAACGATTAAAATATGATAAAAAGTAAGAAACTCTTGTGATATGTTGAATGTACATTAATTAACTTATCTTGAAGTTAATTTTGTTTGTTTGTTACTGGCAGTAGATTAAAGGGGCTAAAGGTAAGAGGGTCGACTTCATTGCACCAGGTTCCATCCCATATGGCTCAGTCTTCATTCTGCTGAGGGCCTTACTAAAAATGTCACGCAGGGAATAAACTCCTTAGCTCCAGCATAAACACCCATGGGTCTCCTGAAACAGTGCATCCGTGAACCGCATGATGAAGCCTGAAAACAAGCTCATGACCTTGATAGTACGAGGGAGGCAGCTTCACCACTTTGCCACAGAGAACTTCAAGTAGATTTAGACTCATGAATCAGTTTCCTTGCTTCATCTTCACCTATAACTTACAAGGTCAATGTGTCTCAACTCCCTGCTCCACTCTACTAGTGTATTTAGCCATCATTTCACATTCTGCAGGCAATAAATGACAGCGCAATGCGTAGTCCCACATCTGCACATTTTCTGGGAAGCATGAACTGCATAACTCCATTGATGATCCCACAGGTTTCCTGAAAATTGCACCCGTGGGCTGAATGACGAGATCTTAAATGAACCTATGACCTTCAGGGTAGTAGCTAACCAATCCACAGCAAGAATAATCAGCACCCACACCCTTTGACTTTTGCTGGGAGAATAACATTCTGAGCAAGCTCAATGTTGACATTGTTTATAGAGGTAGGTGTTGACTGCTACATGGATCATCACTGAAATAAAGACGACCTTCACAGAAACCATGTGGCACTAAAAAAAACATATGATTTGATCTGTTTGGTCGACAGATCAACATCATGGCATAAGGGTGTAACCCACAAGTGCTCCGTTCTACTCTTAACTCAAGCCTGAGCCCGGAGAATCTCAGCTCAGTGCATGAACTCCGTAGCCCCGGCAAGGTTCCTGAAATACTTTGGGTAGATTTTTAACTCAAAATTGTGCCCAGGCAGTGCCAAGGGATCTTTTACGTGCGCAACAATACACACGTGCGTCCGATCTCACTACCCAGAGACCAGGGTAAATTTTGTTACTAGAAGTCCATATGAAAAAATCCTGGCCCTCACCGAGGCTTGAACCCGAGACCTCCAGCACTCGAGGCAGACACCATACCTTGAGACCACTCACACCCCCCCCCCCCCCACCCATATGATTTCTTCATTGCAGTATCACCATAAACTTGTCCAACAGTAAGATCAATGTCCCTGAAAGGGACATTTCAAGCAAAACACACAAAGTAGCTCAATGAAGAGCATAATTCCAAGGATGTTACATGCGCAAGACACTTTCATCACTTCAGTTCGAGACTAAATGAGAAGGCTGAACCAGCAATATTGTTTCATCAAGGTCACCACCACTTTAAAATCAAATACATTTGTACTGAAGCAGTGTCGTGCTATGCGCCAGTGATGTGATATCTCCTTCACATTGTGTATGCCTGAAGGAATAGGTAGCCAAACTTTTCCTCAATTTCACAGGCGACAAGACCAGTCGTCAAACCCGTGTCCAACATTATCAGAGTAGTTCACTATCTACTTCATTAATGCGCCCACTACTGCGATTCTATAAAACTATATTTTCCAGTGGTATATTATTTATGTTTCATCTAGATCACTACCATTTTAAAATAAAATAAAATTTTACCGAAGCAGTGTACATTATTGTTTATGAAAACTATGACTGTTTCATTTCATATTAACAACAATTCTGGTCTATACAGTCACAACAAATAATTCAACTATAGCGATGTTGTGAGAGCATTCCTACTCTCTTTTTCAGAATCTACATGAAAATAAATATTTCACACAAAATAAGGAAATCACCTTTCACTTCAAACCAACGTGGAAGCTTCATTGTATTTTTCTAACTTTGTGCGCTTCCTAGCTCTACGTCAAGCACTACAGTCATCATCATGTCCTGATGTTAGTGATAATATGTGTTTCTCCTTGACTGCCTTTCCTCTTGTTCTGACATGTCATATTTCTTTATTTCCACCTGACCCTCTATTAATAAATTGTTAGTTGCATATCTTTTTACAGTTTGTTGCAATCAACCCCAGTATGTTTTGACTGTTTGTGATTTCCTAAGCCATTTTACATTCAACAGCTTGTCATTGCTTTATGACCAGCTGACGCTCATACTATTGTGAAAACAAATGCAAATCAGTCTGCTTCCAAATAGCCTGCAGCTAATTCCAAGCTCAGGTCAGTCAGGATTGTGAAAGTGCATTAACTACCCCTAAGCTACAGACAATTGTCTATTAAAAATATTTTATACCAAAATTTAAAAAAAATTTGAGAACCATTAGAAATTGAGATGTTAGGCCAGCTCAATGGGGCTTCAAAAAGGGTCAAGATAGACACTATTTGGAAAGCAACATTTCTAAACAACGTGGGGTGGAATCAAGAAGTAAAACATGTCAAGAACACAGAGAATATACATTCATGGAGAAATATTATCACTGGCCCTGGGACATGATGATCATCACTGGGCATGCTGTCACGAGAAGTGCTGCTAGTTAAAAACAAAATGGAGGCTTCCTTGTCGAGATGAAGTGAGCTGTGATTCTCTTATTTTGTGTGATATATTTATTTCCATGCAGAATTCTTATAGCCTGATGATGAGAGTGGGAAATCTCTGGAAATTTCACTATATTTAAACTGTTTGTTGTGACTCTTTAGACCAACATAGTTTTTAAAATTTAATTCCCAGACCTGAGTGAATCCAATATACAGAAATTGACTATTCAGGAACTTTTTTCAGTTACCTTGTATAGGGTTTATTTTTAATGACTGTGAGGTTTTTGAAAATCTTGCAGTTCCAAGTTTTGTATTCACCCTCTGTGGAGTTCATGCAACATAAAAGGTAAATACAAAACTTGGAACGTCAATATTTTCAAAAACCCCACAGCCATTAAAAATACACCATATAAAAGCTGATATAAAAAGCTGACTCATGCATAAAAAAATGCAACATCAAAATGATATGGAAGAAAATGAAGCATGAATCAAACCAAAGCAACTGTATACAGATATGAAAAAATTTAACACAGGTCACAAAAATATGTAAATATGAAATTCCAGTTATGAAACACTACAATATACTTGCACTTTGCTGTCTTGACAGACGATTGTTACATTGTGCTTTAAAATAAAAGGCATAATAACTACAACCCATGGCAGGGACCAGGGATGGAGTTTTATCTCTCCACAGCGCAAAGCCTGGGCTGAATTATAGAGACCTTGTGTTGCCCACACAGCATGATCTCTCTCTCTTGACCTGCCTAGTTTACTCGACAGGAAATGTAACACCAATACATCTGGAACAAGATAGCTGCAGAAGCTGCCGGATCAGCAAAGGTATGCTCTAACTGTCCACTTGATGGAGCTTCAATCCTAGACCGGTTGCCAACCTAGTCTTATGGTCTGGTCTGCCCTGCCATGGAATTTAGCATGAATTATAGAGACCTTGTGTTGCCCACACAGCATGATCTCTCTCTCTTGACCTGCCTAGTTTACTCGACAGGAAATGTAACACCAATACATCTGGAACAAGAAAGCTGCAGAAGCTGCCGGATCAGCAAAGGTATGCTCTAACTGTCCACTTGATGGAGCTTCAATCCTAGACCGGTTGCCAACCTAGTCTTATGGTCTGGTCTGCCCTGCCATGGAATTTAGTCTTTAGATTGCATTTCCTCACACCACAATCAAACACACAATTAAAGTTATGATACACAGCAAAAGTCAATAGTGGTTTGAGCACTCATGTTAAAATAATGCTATGCACTTGTCAGAATTTCACATTTTGAAATATAATTCCCTCTTTGCATGTACATATTCACATCAATAAAACAGTATATCACTACAGCACTTATACCATTGTTGGCGCATAATGGGAGGGTTTCCCAGGCTGCGGAATAATGTTGCTTGCCCAAGAAGTTGTCGTACAGAGTAGGATATTTATTTAACCTCTGACAGACAAACTTTCTTTCCTTTACCTTAGCCAAGAATAGAACCTCTGTCCCACAATCTGAAAGGCAAGCATTCCAATCATTCAGGCACTTGATCCACATTCACATGATTTCTATTTTTTCTCCACTAATTTGCCCTCTAGTATTTTCGTTGGTGCTTCTTCTTGTCTAAGGGTATGACCAAGCTATAATAGTTTTTGCTTTTTAACTCAACCAAATCAATGGCTATGAGAACACAACTGCATATAAATTATGGTGGACGAGATCAAATGTTTTAGACAAAGGTAATACAATCTCTAACATGTATTAAGTACAAGAATAAATAAGTTGTGTTGACCAGTTCAAATACTCTGGAGCAGTAACAAAATGGCAGGGTGGCATCGTTAAGGAGTTGACCACTTCCCTGCAGGAAGACTTTTTAGTCTTTGACTAAACATCCTCCAGGTAAAAACAAAACAAGATTATAAACCAAATTATTTATGTTTTAATAATCTTAAAGCTCATTTGCTTACAGTAAAAAGTAAGCAATCATCAATTGTCGTGCAGGTCTTTAAAAAAAACAACACTAAGCCACAAGGCTGTAAATGCACACATAATTATATCTATGTTAATTACATTAATACTTCTATGTAAATTCCATTAATACTTTTGCTTACATGATTGTCTCAAAGGTAATAATAAAAGAAACAACATCAGCCATGTTCTTGCAGGACTTAAAATAAAATTAAGACATAGCATTGCAACAAAATTATTTCTGTATTAGTAATAATAAAGCTGAATTTCTTAAGTAAAATGAGAACAACCAGTCATTTTTCTTTTGGGGGGGGGGGGGAAGAGAGAACTTAAAACAAATAAATGCCATAAAGCTGCACAAATAAAACTATTTCTGTGTTAATAATCTTAAAGGTTATTCAATTAAGTAAAAGGCAACCAATGATCCACTTCTTGCATGACTTTTAAAAACAAGCACATATAAAAATCATAATTTATGTGTTAATTAAATCAAGGGCTTCAGCTGTGTTTCTCCTGATCTCTGCTTTACAGAGTTTCTCACAATCTCTATGGTTTTGTAGGGGTCAATGTTAACATTTGTAGCCTGAAAAAGATAAATAATAATAAAATATGTTAAATATTGACATTTGTAGCCAGGAACAGATAAGGACTAACACAATATGTTACCATATTTACATTTATAACCTGAAAAAAAAAAAGATAAGAAATAAAATATGTTACAATATTAACATTTGCAGTTTGAAAAAAGATAAGAAATAAAATATGTGACAATATTAACATTTGCAGTCTGAAAAAAGATAAGAAATAAAATATGTGACAATATTAACATTTGCAGTCTGAAATAAGATAAGAAATAAAATATGTGACAATATTAACATTTGCAGTCTGAAATAAGATAAGAAATAAAATATGTGACAATATTAACATTTGCAGTCTGAAATAAGATAAGAAATAAAATATGTGACAATATTAACATTTGCAGTCTGAAATAAGATAAGAAATAAAATATGTGACAATATTAACATTTGCAGTCTGAAATAAGATAAGAAATAAAATATGTGACAATATTAACATTTGCAGTCTGAAATAAGATAAGAAATAAAATATGTGACAATATTAACATTTGCAGTCTGAAATAAGATAAGAAATAAAATATGTGACAATATTAACATTTGCAGTCTGAAATAAGATAAGAAATAAAATATGTGACAATATTAACATTTGCAGTCTGAAATAAGATAAGAAATGGAATCTCATCTCATCTTATTCCACTTGTACCTTGCGGCGTCGAGGTGAAGCATAAACAGCGGGAGAGTGCCCGTTTATGGGCTTCATATATCGTGATTCCATGGATTCTGTCATTCCCTCTGGCCATCGTTTACATGGGTGGCCTCTTATTCTGATTCTGTGTGGTCTGTACATCATTGTTTATTGTGGTATATTGTTAGTTGGTAGCCTAGTTATATGGCCGAACCATTTAACTTGCCATTTTCTGATGAAATCTAGCGCTGTTATAACCCTAACTTTAGTCCTGATTTTTTTCATTTCTGATGTTCTCTTTTCTTGATACATTGAGTATTCTTCCCAGGAATCCCTTTTCCATTATTGTAATTTTTCTTCTCTTTTTCTGTCATTAGTAGCATAGAGTTGGTAGGAAGATTGTGTTGTAGAGTGTATTTTTAGTATCTACTGATACGTGTTTGTTCTTTAGTATTGGTACTATTTGCCCAATGAATTGGTTTGCCTTACTGCATCTATTTTCTATCTCATCTTCTGATTTTCCATTTGATGATATAATAATTCCTAACTATTTGAAGCTCTTTACTTGGTTCAAGGGGTGTTCTTTTAGATGAATCTTTGTTGCTTTTTCTCTGTTTTACTGATGCTCATTTTCATGTTATTCTCCTTACACACTTTGTTTAGGCTATTTATGTGGACTTGTAATTCTGCTTCTGATTTTCCTATTAGTGCTTGATCATATGCAAATAGTTCTTTAACGGTGTAATTCACCATTGGTTCTTCTTCCGTGTTCTGTTCGTAATGCGGTGTTTAAGGATTTCCCACAGCTTTTTTCTACACACTCTATCAAATGCCTTTCCTTGGTCAACAAAGGCTAAGTAGAGCATTCCATTAAATTCGATTGATTTTTTCTATTAGTTGTCTGAGAGCAAAGACCCCCCCCCCCCCCCCATGTGTCTCCACCTTGTCGCGTGGGGGGGGGGGGGCCTTGCATGACCCAATTACCCCAAGAGCTAAGCCGACGGAAGCACAACTATGTTTTGGACAGGACTTGGGTTAGGGGCCAGACTAAGAGATACACAACCTGCTGCTCTGCAGGTAGACTGAGGATAGCAGTCAAAAGTTCAAATCAGACGTATGAAGACATAAATTCTTGGTCCGGACACATACTCTAAGGCTCTCAGCTGAGGGATATGGCTGAACGCCTCTAAGCTATAAGCCCTCGGATGTGAGAGCCGGGCCGATACTCACCTACTAAAAAACGGAGGTGAGACGCTGAGCACGCTACATGCTTAGTTTAGATACCTGTTCAAAGGCTCTCAGCTGGGGGATACGAGGATCCCCGGATGAGAGGGCCTGGCTGTTACTCGCTCACTGATGCATAGAGGTAAGGTGCTGAGCCAACAGCATGTGTAGCCTACCTTGTGAGCGGTTGCTAAAGGTGGAAAATGCGCCACAGTCGCACACAATGGTTAAGATGAAAGTCTATATCTATACCCATAGAGTGAGCATAGACAAAGGTGGAAGATGTCTTGTTTACAAGAAATGGAACGCTTGGCTAGCGAATCCATTACATGGAAGCCCGAAGTGAAAGCTTTCTGAGTGGATGTCACAATCTGTCCGTCCCTGGATTGTGCATGAGAGCGACCAGTGACAAAAGAAATGCCCAATACATGGAAGTGAGGAATTAAAGCAGCCATGAGCAGGACGTGGCAATTCCTTGGGTGAGCCCAGTCTCAGAGCAATATGTGCCGGCTCTGCAATTATGGAAGCCTCCTTGGATAGTGGGAAATGCTCATGGTCTGCCCCTGCCTTCCCTTGACGGTTGACCGTGATGTCTCTGAATGTTCCACCCTGACCAGCTGAGATGTGGGCGACACCACAACAGTAAGAGTCTAACGTCCCTCGAAACCTGAGGAAGGCTAACCTCAGTAAAAATGCCCGCTGAAGTCGGATGTGTCGTTCTAAGGGTGGCCAATAAAAACTGGCACTACGCAATTACGTCCGAGTGAAATGTCGATTGTGCCCGGAACAGCTCTGACTAACTAGTCTTCTGAATGTAATGGAAAAGCTCTGACTAGCTAGTTTTCCGAATGACCTTCGTGTGTGGAACAGCTCTGATTAGCTAGTTTTCCAAATGTCCGTCGTGCCCGGAACAGCTCTATTTTGTTTTCCGGGCACAGCGACTAAGCATATGTCCGAAACGAAAGCTCACTGAGTGAATACCGTCTGCAATCTGACCATCCCTGGTTTGTGTGGGGAGTGGCACGGTGAGCTCAGCACCACAGCGCTATGTGTCGGCCCTGCAACTATGGAAGCTGCCCTGGATGGCGGAAAATGCCCTGGATGGCGGAAAATGCCATGGACTGTCCCTACCTTCCCTTGAGGGCTGATCGTGAAGTATTCGACCGTTCTAACATGACCAACTGGGATGTGGACTGCACCACAAAAGTAAGAGTCCCCCAGGAATGCTAACCTGTCAAAAATGCACGCTAGAGTCAGATGTGTTGGCCTAAGTGTTTCCGCCCAAGGGTGCCTAACCAGACACACCGCAATCACATCTGAAAAAACACTCTGGATGAACGCAGAAGAAGAAGAAGAAGAAGAAGAAGAAGAAGAAGAAGAAGAAGAAGAAGAAGAAGAAGAAGAAGAAGAAGAAGAAGAAGAAGAAGAAAAGCAAAGATGGCATCTATGCATCCTTTGTTTTTCCTAAATCCAAGTTGTGTTTCACTTAGCAGGGGTTCTATATGCCTCTGCATTGTGTGCAGTCTCTCTTACTGCCTTTGTTTTTCCAAATTGGGATAATTATGGCGCTTCCCCAGTCTCATAGTGTATGTTGTTCTACCTAAACATGGCTAAACAGTCTATGTAGCTACGCTGTTACTACTTCTCTTGCTGCTTTAATTAGTTCATATGGTATTTCATCTTGTTCCGGTGATTTATTCAATGGGGCTAATCTTATGGCTCCTCTAATTTCTTCTTTCAGTATGTCTGGTTCTAGTTTTTCGATGGCATCTGTGTCAGTTTCTTGGATTCCTGTGGCATCTTATGGAATGTTGGGAAGTTGTTTGAACTACTACCTCCATTTCATCATCAAGTGCCCTGCCAGCTGGCGTAGGCTTTCATGGCTCTCCACAGATCTTGGTCTTTGGATCAACTCTGCTGATGGTATTCCTCCATGCCACCGTCTCAATCCTCCATCTATTTAGAATTTATTTTTGATCACTTATTGGTTCTCCCTTTACACTGCTAATTATTTCAGTTGGGTCAAAGGGTTCTACTCTGGTCCTCATTGCACCAAACATTTTGTAGAAGTTTCTAATTGCCTCCTTGTAGTTTTTATTTAGGGTTTCTCCATATTTCTTCCAGTCATTTTCTTTTTCTCTATTATTCTATTTGCGTGTCTTCTTGCTAGTCTATATTCAATGTAATCATGATCCTGTTTGCTTTTCACCAACCTTTTATACTTTTCCTTTTTGTGTTTTACAGCTGTATTTACCTTGGTGTTTCAGCAACTTGTTATTTTTTTCTCTGCATTTTGCATTTTTTCGTGGTTCCACATGTTAGTTTTACAGTGTTTAAAATACTTGAACATCTCCCATTCTTCTCCTAGCATTTATCTTTCTATAGGTAGTTTTCCAAAGACTTCATTTAATTTTTTCTCATAATTTTCCCTCACTGTCTCATCTTTGAGATTTTTTAAGTTTTCTACTTCGCATGGGCTGGTCTCCCTGGCAAAGGAGTTAAGGACGCTGTTCATAATCACGTATAACCACGTACGAAACACAACTGTGTGAGATTCGGCAGCAGATCACGTTGCGTTGGTTTCTTACAGAAAAGTATGTCAGCCGGTCGTTCAGAAAGCAATGATAAACGTTTTTTCCTTCTCGCATATCCTTTACTTGGAATCGGCGACTGGCAAGAGAAGGTCAACCAGAGAGACAAATGGAGACGGCTTGTATCTGCAGCAAAGAACCTCAATGGCTCGGAATGCTGAAGAGGAAGGATATCCTTTACAGGACATCGCTGTCAACACCAGCATTTTACCAAAAACTTGCCAAGACATCAACAGCAGCGGAAAAATGCTGGTGTTGACTGCAATGTCCTGTAAATAGGATATACCCAAAAAAAAACAAAAAAACAAATTGCATGGTGTGTTTTTGTCCTGGTCTTTGCTTTCTTCTTCTATTGGTTCTTATTGTGGTAATAATTGCTTGGTAGTCTGTGTTTATACTTAAGTTGGGCAGTGCCCTTGCATTTTATATATTTCTCTTTCTGTTGTTCTTTGTTAATATAAAATAAATTTAGCTTTTGGTATCTAGATCATTCTATTTGTACCAGGTGTATATTTGTGAGTCTTTGTGTTTATAAAATGTTTGTTATAAAGAGGTCATGTTGAGTGCATAGCTCTATCAATCTACTTCCATCATCATTTCTTTCATTGTGTTGGTCTCTAAATGGTCCAAGATGCTTCTCTATGTCCGTTCTGTTATGTCCTACTCTTGCGTTGAAGTTTCCCATAACTATGGTGTTGTCTTGCTTCTCTATTTTATTAAGTATATCATGGATGTCTTCGAAGAACTCCTCACATTCTTGCTCACTGTTGTTTGAGTTACATGGTGCGTATATTTGTACATACGTAGTAATTGTCTGTTCTTTTGTTCTCACTGTTATAATTCTTTCTGATATATATTTTATTTCTAATATTCTTCTTGCTAGCCATGGTTCAATAACTATTCCTACATCGTGCCTTCATGCTTCTTGCTGTTCCACTCTGGAGCAGACAAACGTATAATTATGGTGTATCTCCTTGAATCCCTTCCCTTTTATTCTGGTGTTCGCTATTCCCACCAGTCCAAATTTCCTCTTTATCACTGTTTCTGTGAGATCTTCTTCTTTACTGCTAAAACCGCAGATGTTTAGTGTGCCTATTTTTAAATCACTGATCTGTCTTATTTTCCTTCAACATTGCCGGGTCTGTTACAGTTTGGGTAAGTCCGAAACCAGTTGCAGGTTTAGGACAAAATAATCTGACTAAGGGGAGTTTGTCATCCCTGGAGAGCCAGAGCTCCTCTGGCCCATGACCTCATGGTCATGGTTTCTCGGTCTACGCCACGGTGAGGTGAGGCTGATTTGTGTAGTTTGCAGGTCATCGACAGGCTAATAATTTTCAAGGAATGGAATAACAAAATATATTATAATTGTAACATTTATAGACTGTAAGAAATAAGGAATAACAAACTATATTATAATATTAACATTTGTAGCTTGAAAACAGATAATACAATAAGAAATAAAATAGGTTACAATATTACCACTTGAAGCCTGTAAAAGACCAGGATTAACAAAATATGTTACACATTTGCAATCTGGAAAAGATCAGGAATAACAAAAAACAAAATATGTTACAACTAAAAATATCAATCATGCAAACGAACTTCCTGTTAAAAAACAAATTGAGGGTTTCAAGAATTATCCTCTGTACACTCTACGGCAGACTTCTGGCACATCCGTTTGCTTTAATGATGAAAAAGTAAAGACACCTTTTACATACCTTGAAGTGTATTGGATAAATGGTGCTAGCCACATATTTGTATAGACCAATCAGCACTGGAGAGGTGATGTCATCAATATCATGCCGGCCATCTTTACTTGCCAGGACATGTCCTGGAACTCACTTTGGGCTGACCTGGTACATGTGAACAGTTTTCCTCAATGAGAATTCAAACCCATGACTACCGGGCCAGAAGGCATTCACTACTGGGCCAGAAGGCATTCACTACTGGGCCAGAAGGCATTGACCACCAGGCCAGAAGGCATTGGCCACCAGGCCAGAAGGCATTGACCACCAGGCCAGAAGGCATTGGCCACCAGGCTAGAAGGCATTGACCACCAGGCCAGAAGGCATTGACCACCTGGCAAGAAGGCATTGATCACCAGAAGGCATTGACCACCGGACCAGAAGGCATTAACCACCAGGTCAGAAGGCATTGACCACCAGGCCAGGAGGCATTGACCACCAGGCTAGAAGGCATTGATCACCAGAAGGCATTGACCACCAGGCCAGAAGGCATTGACCACCAGGCCAAAAGGCATTGACCACCAGGCCAGAAGGCATTGACCACCAGGCCAGAAGGCATTGACCACTGGGCCAGAAGGCATTGACCACCAGGCCTGAAGGCATTGACCACCAGACCAGAAGGCATTGACCACCAGACCTGAAGGCAAGCATGCTAGCCAATGTACTAAAGCAGTCCCAAATTCTTAAAGACATTGGTGAAAATAGACGGCTATTGAATTATATACAGAAATGTATGCTGTCTCAGCTTGATCACAGTATAAGACATGGAGGTATATAATTTTTTAATCTCTTCCTTTGTTCTGCCTTTCATCTCCCAATAGGCCCTTGACCAAAAGGCCCTTGTAGAATTGTTCATGATTCAATGGGGTGAGGAAGCCAATCTCATGCCAACCCTCCTTAGTCACAACCTAAAAAATGAATGGCAAGCTAGAGTGTTACTATTCTCTGCTACCCCTACGGTCCCCTGGTAACACAGGGGAGACTATTGTAAATATTTGAGACTAAAATGCACGGAGACAAAAAGGATATCCAAGAAACAAAACTACAAGCGGATGAAAGATGAAGAAGAAAACACAACTTCACCATACAGGTATGCTAGGACGATGGGGATCAGATGAGCTGAGAATTATTGAGACCAGGAGACAGTGGAGTGAAATAATCAAACAACGTCAACACCAGTCTTTGGTTCGACTAATCTGAAGATAATGATGAACATCTGTTTCTGATATCTAATGACTTCCCCTTGCTTTCTATGTGTGAAAATCACCATCATTATCATCATGTCCTCCTCCACTTCCCTCCCTTATTCTTCAACATTTTATCACCGAATGGAACACAGACACTCAACCATTTTATGTCAAGACATTATATTCTTTGTTATCTCTTTTAACTCTTTCCTTGTCTTTCCCATATCATTCATCCCTGTATCTTTCCCCTCTATGTGTTTTCATCTCCCATAATCTCTTCTACCTTCTGGATTCCAGAGAAAGAACCTAACAGTTTAGGCTGGTTTTCACAATGTGTGCCCTGTTCAACACCAACTTCATGTGTGTGTGTGTGTGTGTGTGAGAGAGAGAGAGAGAGAGAGAGAGAGAGAGAGAGAGAGAGAGAGAGAGAGAGAGAAGAGAGAGAGAGAGAGAGAGAGAGAGAGAGAGAGAGAGAGAGAGAGAGAGAGAGAGTGCGTGTGTGAGAGAGAAAGTAAATGTTTGTTAAGTGTTTGTGATTGTGAGCGAGTATATGTATATATGAGGGGGTGTCTATTTGCGTGTTATTGAGTGGGTGCACAACTGTGGTTCTGTATAATTGATGTAGGTATATATGAATGTGTTTATGCATGTGTGTGTGTGTCTGTGTCTGTCTCTTAACATGGCAATATGCTCACAAAATTCATTAGACTGTTTTTTCCCATGTGAATGCAACATGTACAATAGATAATAGCTGTTCAAAAGATGAGTGATTGGAAGGGTGCAATGTAAGACGAGCCTGCTTGACAAGTTTGTAACCTTTTGAATATAAAGTTTGTTTGTTATTTTCCTCACCTCCAGATTCACCGGATTAAATTTAATTATCTCAATGAAACTCACATTGGTGATTATGTCAAACCATTTTGATATTTACTGTGACTTTGTAAATTTCATGTGTCCATGAATGTTTATAATAAACATCTCACACACAAATAATGCAACTCTGCACTTACCGTAAACAACTCCAAAGAGCTTATATCAGTGCGTAGATCAGTGACATATCCCCTAGTGATTGTACGAGCATAAGCTGGCAGACTCCCCTCTGCTATACCCTGCAAATTCAAAACACATGTCAAATTTATAAACAGTTTACAGTAATTAGTATTAAAATGAGGAGTGGCTAGCCAAGTGGCTAAAATGCTGGGTCCTCCTTCAGGAGACGTAGGTTTGAATCCTCAGTAAGGTGTGGATTATTTTTCTGTCAGGGGTAAAAAGAAACCTGCACAGTTCACGGCGACTACACTAGCCAGGCGGTCTTAATTCCTCAGGCTCAGGACCCCCCTGACCTGCACCGCAAGGTACTATAGGCAGTAGGTGACAGCTGACAGTATTAAAACAAACATCAAAACAATGTATTTCATTTGTGAATTTACACACAGAAGCTGTAAAGTATAAGTTGCATAACATGGTCCTACACATATTTACCTGCATTGTGCCAGGTGCAAACTGCAGTCACATTTTAAATGTAATTAACAGATGAATGTTTTTCTCAATGAAGTGCATATGTATTTCAACAAGTTAGTTAGTTAGTTAGTTAGTCCACAGATCATCCTCATTGCACATCGAACCATTCAATCCATAAGTGCTCGGATCCCCTCCTCACCAAATCCCGCAGCGTGTAGCGGCTAATGACACCAGTTCTGTGTTGGTTTATCAATCTTCTTTGGCTTCCTGCATAATGTTCTTGTTTGGCCATTCCTCTTTTAATTTGCTGTTCTCGCAGTCTGGCCATGGTTGTAGATTCACAGTCATCACTTGGTTCTCGCAAAAGTCTTACTCATTCTACTCATATTTCAACAAGAACAGGGTTAATCTGTTCACTTCATACAATATCTTACTCTACAGAATGCACCTGGTGAGACGCAGCGAAATATGCCAGGCAACTTATAGTGCAACCTATTGTTTATGCTTCTGTGTCCATATTGTACAAAATAATAGTTTAATTAATTATGTCTTAGGCTACTGCTGTATTAAAGTAATGACTGTTTAGGACTGTAACGGTTAAAGTGATAACTAACTGGGACTGTAGCAGTAAAAGTAATAACTGGGAATGAAGCCGTTAAATGTTATAACTGCCTGGGACTGTAGTAGTTAAGGTAATAGTTGTCTGGGACTGTAGCAGTTACAGTAATAGCTGCCTGGGACTGTAGCAGTTACAGTAATAACTGTCTGGGACTGTAGCAGTCAAAGTAATACCTGCCTGGGACAGTAGCAGTTACAGTAATAACTGTCTGGGACAGTTGCAGTTACAGTAATAACTGTCTGGGACAGTAGCAGTTACAGTAATAACTGCCTGGGACAGTAGCAGTTACAGTAATAACTGTCTGGGACAGTAGCAGTTACAGTAATAACTGTCTGGGACAGTAGCAGTTACAGTAATAACTGTCTGGGACAGTAGCAGTTACAATAATAACTGTCTGGGACTGTAGAAGTTACAGTAATAACTGCCTGGGACAGTAGCAGTTACAGTAATAACTGTTTGGGACAGTAGCAGTTACAGTAATAACTGCCTGGGACTGTAGCAGTCACGGTAATAACTGCTTGGGTTTGTAACAGTCACAGTAATAGCTGCCTGGATTGTAGCCATTAAAGTAACAATTGCCTGGGAGTAGCCATTAAAGTAGTAACTTCCTGGGACTGTAGCAATTAACTTATTACTGTTTACTATTAAACCTGCTGTAATGCATAGTATTAAGAGGGCGAATCAATAAGTAAGTCACACAGTTCTGTGGAATGGCAGATAAATGTAGTTGGTGTATTCTATAGGTGTCATTAGGTGATAGCAACATCAAACTTTATATTCCCGTTCGTCAGGTGGCGCTAGGTGTCTCATACGCATGCGCAGCGCATAAACAAAATGGCGACTGTACTTACGGAATGTACAACCAAAGAGCAACGTGCTGTTGTACGTTTTTAGTGGGCAAGAGGACTGCCTGCAAAGGACATTCATAAGAAAATGCTTCCTGTTTATGCTGACAAATGTTTGTCCTGTAAAGCGGTTCATAGATGGGTAGAAAACATTCTTCTTCGCCTCGTGTCCAAAAATTCAAGGTTACGCAAAGGGAAGGTTATACTGACAGTGTTCTGGGATTGTCAAGGAGTGATTGTAACCAATTTCAAGAAAAAAGGTGACAATGTGAATTCTGAATCGTACTGGAAAGTTCTATCGATGCTTCATGTTGCAATTCGAAGAAAATGTCCAGGACTGCTGACTAGAGGAGTGTTTCTTCTTCATGACAATGCCAGACCACATACGGCTTGATTAACTCAGGAAAAAATTAACCAACTAAGGTGGGAAGTTCTGGAACATCCACCTTACTAGCCCCTAGCGATTTCCACCTTTTTGGTCCACTGAAAACCCACCTTGGCGGGAGATATTTCGTGAATGACGCTGAAGTTGAATGTGAAGTGAAAATGTGGTTTAGAAAACAGAGCACGCAGTTCTATGCAGCCAGTTTGGGAGGACTGATAAATTGATGGGATAAGTGCATCAATGTTGGTGGAAATTATGTTGAGAAATAAAGGGACAATGTATGTATAAAAATAAACTGGTTTCAAGTTGTTATCATATTTAGTTTACTTCTGTTCCAAGGACTTGTGCTTTCACGCATCGAGTATGCCCTGGCCATCCTCACTGTCAGCCCTACACAGATTGGAAGACTTGAAAAGGTACAAAACGAAGCCATGCGCATCATTTTGGGCTGCACGAGAGACACCAGCTGTGTAGCAATGAGATATCTCCTTGACTTCCCGACAATGGAACACAGGATCAAGATCTGGACAGCTCGTGCATACTTAAAAATAAGTGCAGATGAGCAGCACCCTCTGCATGACGCTATATTCAGAGAAAAGGGTGACAGGCTAAAGAGGGGCAAATCATGGATGGGTCGGGCGGAAGATGTCGTCAGACAGGTCTGCAGTCTTACCAGTATCAACCCCGGCAAGGAATGGGTGCCGGTGCCTCCAGCTTTTAAGTGCACTTTCTCCTGCATTATCACACTCGACAGACGGTGCAGAGAGCAGAACCCTGCCGCTGTCAATGCAGAGGTTAACGCGCTCATCTATGAACACTCAGATAGCTCTGAAGTGCTCATCTATACAGATGGATCTGTTGTAAAGCAGCAGAGAAGTGCGTGGGCATTTACAGCCCGTTCAGCGGGCCGAACCGTTCAAGAATCCAGTGGTGCCCACTCTATGACCACGAGCAGCATGACGATGGAGGTGATGGCAGTTACACAGGCTTTCATATGGCTGGAATCACAGCTTTATACCAACGTGTGTGTACTAAGCGATTCAATGAGCATGATTCAGAAGGTCGAAACTGGATCTGTACGTAGACAGTGGACTGAATCGCTGCGGAAGTCTGTTGTCCGTAAAGTCACCTTCATCTTCGTCCCGGGACATGCGGGAGTCGAGGGAAATGAACGAGCTGACAAACTGGCTGGCTCTGCACCCCCTGTAGATGGCCAGCCCATGGATCGTGCCGATGTTATTAACGTCCTTAAAGATATGGCAAGAACAGAGGACTTTGACGTTAGTGATTCCACATCGCTGTCCAGGATGAAAGACCTGGGAGTAAGAATCGGCACAGCCAGACGCGAGAGGTACATCGGGAAAACAAAGCGCCTCGTCAACCAACACAGAACTGGCACTATTAGCCACCGGACGCGGATGCATATGCTGGGGGGAGGATCTGAGCACCTATGGACATGTCCGGAGTGCAATGAAGAAACCCCAACTGATAACTGATCATATTTAGTTGTTTTTCTACAGCCATTTGTGGCTTACTTATTGACTTCTCTTCGTCGATTATGGTAAATCGTCTGAGCTCCTGTGAGTTAATGTAATGGGTTTGTTTACAGTCAATCTTCTTAATTTCTGTGAGGTAATGTAATGGGAGAGACAGTTTGTGTGTGTATATAGGTGTGTGTTTGTGTATACGAGTGTATGTTTTGTGAGTTTTTGTGTGTGGCTGGTTATGTCTGTGCATCTGCCATTTGTTTTGGTCTATTTGTATCAGTGCGTCTGTTTGAGATTGTCTCTTTGTGAATTAACATCTGAGTCTATGTATGTGTTTATACTGCTCACAGTAAATAAACAAGGCACACAAAGATGTCAAAAGACAGAAAATTCCTTGCAGTAACCACACTTGCACAGAATTAACAACATGGTGATAACATGAATACACTTCATGAAAAGAAATAAATTGAAGAACTTGGTGACAACTGGCAAGATTGAGGGGAAAAGAACAAGGGGAGGGCAGAGAAGTAAATACCTGGATGGCTTGGCCACATTGTATGGTCGAGACAAGACCATAGAGCTGATCCATGACGCTCGTGATCGTGTAAAATGGCAAAACATGACCGCCAACACGTATCGGCATGGCACATGATGATGATGATATAATGAATACAGATGACTATGATGTCCTATCATGTACTTACTACAGCAGGAAGTCCCATGCCCATGGAGAAGCACATTTTATGTAAGTCATCAATAAAGGCTGCAGAAGAAATAACATAACTTCAGTCACAGCATCAAAACCAACTAGCAAACCAGGACATTGTATACCATATCAGATTATTCAGTCTGGAGACTGGTATGTGGTGTTATTCAGTCTAAAGACTGATATGTCATGTCAGGTTATATAGTCTGGAGAGTGGTAAGTCATGTTAGATTATATAGTCTGGAGAGTGGTAAGTCATGTTAGATTATATAGTCTGGAGACTGGTATGTCATGTTATTCAGTCTGGAGACTGATATCTCATGTTAGGTTATATAGTCTATAGACTGGTATGTCTGTTATTCAGTCTGGAGACTGATATGTCATGTTATTCAGTCTGTAGACTGGTACGTCATGTTATTCAGTTTGTAGACTGGTACGTCATGTTATTCAGTTTGTAGACTGGTACGTCATGTTATTCAGTTTGTAGACTGGTATGTCTGTTATTCAGTCTGGAGACTGATATGTCATGTTATTCAGTCTGTAGACTGGTACGTCATGTTATTCAGTTTGTAGACTGGTACGTCATGTTATTCAGTTTGTAGACTGGTACGTCATGTTATTCAGTTTGTAGACTGGTATGTCATGTTATTCATTCTGTAGACTGGTACGTCATGTTATTCAGTCTGTAGACTGGTACGTCATGTTATTCAGCCTGTAGACTGGTACGTCATGTTATTCAGTCTGTAGACTGGTACGTCATGTTATTCAGTCTGGAGACTGGTATGTCATGTTATTCAGTCTGTAGACTGGTACGTCATGTTATTCAGTCTGTAGACTAGTACGTCATGTTATTCATTTTGTAGAATGGTATGTCATGTTATTCAGTCTGTAGACTGGTACGTCATGTTATTCAGTCTGTAGACTGGTACGTCATGTTATTCAGTCTGTAGACTGGTACGTCATGTTATTCAGTCTGGAGACTGGTATGACATGTTATTCAATCTGGAGACTGGTATGCCATGTTATTCAGTCTCGAGACTGGTATGTCATGTCATTCAGTCTGGAGAAGTGTATGTCATATCAGGTTATATAGTCTGGAGACTGATATGTCATGTCATTCTGCCTAGAGAATGGTATGTCATGTAAGGTTATTCACCCTGGAGACTGGTAAACAGTTTTTCTACCTGTTACTCCACCACCATAATCATAATGTAGCTGGTATTTCACAGAACATTGCCCTCATCACAGCCCATCAAAATGCTCCTCAACCCCTGGCCAGTTCTCCTGCCTCATGCCCAATGTGCTTGCAACCTCCTGTATCATATTTGTCCTGGTTAACCCCTGTGTCTGCTTACAGAAACCATGCCTATCATCGCTGTTCTTAGTGATGTTGAACACAGCTAACGTATTTCAGCTTCTGAGACATGATGCACTCCACCATAAGACATTTACAACAAATAGGTCAGGTTGAGAAAGCTGTTATACTGCCATGGTCCATTACTTTATTGCTGATTGTTATATTTGGTGAGGTCGTCTGTGAAAATTATCTTTTATTTTAATACTAGCTGACCTGGCCCGGCTTCGCCCAGCCCCTGGCGGGGATCTATCTATCTTTCTGTCTGTCTGTCTGTCTGCCTGCCTACCTACCTCTCTATCTATCTATCTATCTATCTATATCTCTAACTGTCTGTCTGTCATCTAGACGACTCGGCCCGGCTTCGCCCAGCCCTTGGCGGGGAGCATCTAATTTAATTCATATTCGGCCCCTGCTCCCGTTCCCCAGAAAAGACGACCCGCCCCGGCTTCGCCCAGCCCCTGGTGGGGAGCATCTAATTTAATTCATATTCGGCCCCTGCCACCGTTCCCGTTCCCAAAATAGACGACCCGGCCCGGCTTCGCCCAGTCCCTGGTGGGGAGAGTCTCATTTAATTCATATTAGTAATATAAGCTCCTGTTCCCTTTCACGGAAATATGGCGAACAGATTGGAAGAGAACAATCTTCATCCCAATAACTAAATAGGGCAATCTGAAACTACTGAACGTAAACTTAGCAAGATATCACGAAAACCCAATCAATGTTGGGATGACTGTATAGATGTCGAAGAGAAATAAAAAGATGAGTTAGAAAATTTTCACGTATTTAAAATAGATGCATTATTTTTATGAAAACTATAAAAATGCCTTAAAAATTTTGTCATTATATATTATAACGCATATGCCTGTATATAAATGTAGACAAACATTTTATAAAGCTTTGATAACAATGCAACAATTATATATAAAATATATAGCAATGCTACTAAAAGTTATGTCCCTTGATATAACTTTTCTTAAGTTAAGTCCCCTTGCTATATATTAATTATAATGTTAATTAAAATATTAAATTTTATTTCGTAAATAACTGCTTGTCCACTAACAAACTATGACAGTTGGCTGCACTGGATTGAGAAGAAAACATGTAGAAAATTTCATCTCAATCGGATGGACCGTTCGCGAACGCATGACAGACAGACAGACAGACACACACACACACACACATATACACACACACAGATACATACATACATACATACATACAGACAGACATTGCATTTTATATATATATAGATTCAGAGTATCGACAATGGCAATGGATAATACGTGACTGCATGTTCGGAGTGATGGCAGATGGCTATGTCCCAGAGTTGACCGGTGTTTTGCCTTATGCAGAAATGCGTGGCTGCTGGGATTCTGGTTGACTGCCACTACCATCGACGATGAACTGTATTTCGTGGACTGTGTGGGTGAATATCTAGGAAACATCCAGATGAGAAAATGACTGCCGATTCCATCAGAAATGAACAGGGTGTTTTGTAAGGGACTATTGTGTTGACATTCTGGTGGCGGCATTATGCACAGTGTATCTGTGCGGGCTGTTGTTTGTCGAGACTCCTGTCTTTTCCACTTTCCACATTGGGCAGTGGGGAGCATTTTGTGTGATATTTACTGGCACAGTAACGGAGCATAATGGGGACGACCCGTTGCTGTGAAGTTGGAACTGCGACTAACTAACTTAACTAATAACTTTCTTACATAGTGATACAACAATTTGATGAGAAGGCCACACAGATTTCTAGAAAATTAAACATAAACATTCCATGGTTAAATGAAAGTAAATAATAGTTTAATCAAAAGTAAACATGTTGTGTTAAGGTAAAAGTAAATATTTTGTGTGTGTTTTTGCCGCTCGCTCGCTTTCAACTCAAGCATAGTCCATATATGTGCTACTGCTTCTAGTGCACTGGACTGATTTTTCAGTGTGGATTAGCTTTCCCTATTACCAATGTCCTCGCCATCAGGCGAACCCACTCCAACTTCAGAAGTACTTATAATCAACGTCCTCAAGTCAAGGATGAGAAGTCAACATTTTAGTCTAACTGATTGGTGTAGAAGTTGAACCCCCTACCTCGGCATCAACACACCGTAAGTTTAAAAGCTAGCTCTCTTATCCATTCAGCCATGCCGACCTCCTATTTTGTGTTTAACTAAAAGCAAACATTCTGTGTGCAATTAAAAGCAGACATGTTTGTACAGCTGTAGAGAATCACACTCTATAGAACATCAAGCCATGCACTTAATTAACAAAAATATTATGCACAGATGGAACATATATGCACCTTGTAAACATGTTTAATATACTTTGCTGAATAAGCAGGCAACATACAGTTTTAAAAACGTGCAGTTAATCAACACGCATAAGTTTAAACCCACCTCTCAGAACAAAATAGAGCAGAGTGTAAAAATCTGAGTTAGGCTTCTCCGCAATGACCACCACTTCATGATCCTTTATCGGTACCTGCAGGTAAATGACCAGAGTGAATTTATATTTAACTTTCAATGTCATATTACTGTCACTGTGCTGTATTCCAGAAGCACAAGTACACACACGCATCCACTCACCCACACACCCCAAAAAAATCCACACACATGCACATTCAGTCTTTCTTTCTTTTCCTCTGCCTCCTATCATTCACTGCTGTTTAGTTATGTCGAAACTAAAGTCTGGGAGGTCAGCATGGCATGTTCTTAAACATCTAGTGTGCTGATGCCGAGGTAAGGGGTTCAACCCCTACACTGGACAGTTGGACTACAATATTGATCTCTCATCCTGGACTTGGGGAAGTAAATTACAAGTAACTCTGAATTTGAAGTGGGTTTGCCTGATGGTGAGGGACACTGTTAATAGGCAAAGCTAATCCAAGCGCAAAATTCAGTCCAGCACTACTGGAAGTAGTGTGTATGGACTACGCTTGAGTTCAAAGCATGCACACACAAAAATCCTGGTTCTCTGGATGTATGTTTCTGTAATTAAGAGTTTTCATTGGAACATCCACAAAGCTTTGTGTGAATACATTTCTCAATGATCCACCATTCACTCCACAATTGACTAAGCATTTGTAAGTCTTACATCACTGTCTGTCTACACTTGTGCAGGAGTAATAGTACCTGTCTTAGCAGGGACTGTTCAATCTAATATGTCCTGTTCTTATATAGAACAAGATCATCTGCTTTGTTTGATCAACATAGTGAGTGTTGTCTCTGTTTTGGCTAATCTTTCTAACAGCCTTAATTCTTCCCTCTGGACACTGGGATGGAATCTGTTGACAATAAAATATTTAAAACCTACGTAGGAAAAGAACAAGAGGAAGGCAGAGAAGTAAATATCTGGATGGCCACATTGTTTGGTCATGACAAGAACACAGGGCCGATCCACGTGAGATGGTGAAACACGATCGACAACGCTTATCGGCACGGCACATGATGATGATAAGAACAGGCTACACACAACTTTTCAGTAAACAGATTTTTGTATTTCTAATGATATTTATATTTTCAGTGCTTCATTATGTTAAATATTTCTGTATATTTCACTATAACTTTATGGAGTATAGGTCTTTCTTCACTCAGTAAACCTTACCCTAACTCACATGTACATCCCATCTCACTTTCTCTCTGTGTCTCTTTTTTTATATACTTACTATCACAAAAAGTCACTCAAACACATATTCTCTCTTTTACTTTCTCTCATTCACTCACTCATCCACACAGTTGAAATCTGAGAATATTAAACATTCTTACCAGACTTGCAAATGCTACTGCCTTGCCATAAGTAACAGTTAAATTAAGTGCTGTATAGACTGCAACAAGGTCACTAAAGTAGTTTGAACCGTGGACCTCAAAATAATCCTGGGCACCTCTCCTCCAAGCCTCTACCTCGCCTGAAACAATAAATATGTTTTACTGCATGTGGGACAACTGTTTTTACAGTCGTTTCGGCCAAAGGCATAAATATTATAACTTTGCTGGAAACAGTTACAATACAAATACCATACAATAAAAGAAATAATATCAGACGAACAAAAAAGAAGAAGACAGATGGAAACCATCACTGCCTAATGTAGTACTTAAATATTGGTCTTCTTAAATTCTTCTTCTTCTCTTCCTCCATTTGCCTTAGTGACGTGCTGGGGGGGGGGGGGGGGGGGGGGGGGGGGGGGGGGGGGGGGGAGATGCACAAATATTTCATGCATGCTTTCTACTGCTCTTTGTAAGTTGGTATTCATTTCTTTAAGGTTGTTATTGACACCATCACTTCATCTTTTATGTGGTCGTCCCTGGCTCCGAATCCATTATATTTCTTCAACGTGGCTCTTTGTGGCAGATAGTACCATGGCATTCTTATGAGGTGGTCAAACCATTTCATCTGTTGTTCTTTAATGAAGTAGTCAAGTCTTAGTTAGATATGACTATGCTACAGAATGACAGTAGATGGTACTACCTGCTTTCTGTTAGCAACAAATGTTGGGTGGAGCTAAAAAAATCCAACATCCTACATTGTGCTAACGGCTTCGAGTGGAGGAACACAATTGGGAGTGTACAAGCCTTATCCTGATGCGTGGAAATGCATCCTAAAGACTAAATATCATGGCTGGGCAGACCAGGCCCTAAGCCTTGGTCAGCAATTGGTCTAGGATTGAAGTTTTGACAGGTGGAAAGTTAGAGCATTACTTTGCTGATACAGCAGCTTCTGCAGCTTGCCTTGCTGATATGGCAGCTTGCTTTGTTCCATATGTACTGATGTTACTTTTCCTCTGGAGTAAACTAGGCAGGCAGTGAGAAGGAATTATGCTGAATGGGCAACACATGGTCTCTACAATTCAGCTCAGGCTTTATGCTATGGAGAGGTTATTGTGCCTTTTTTGAAGCACAATGTAGCAAACTGATCTATCAAGACGGCCAGGTGCCAGTTTTATTCATGATGTGCGTGACTGGTATCAGACCTTATATTTTAACTCTTTATCTGCCAAGGGCCCATACATCACCACAATTGACCGACAGTGACGCACATGGGCCCTTTAATCACCACATTGTAAACAGTGGTTTATTTGATACATTTCTACCTTCCACAATTTTAAGTGACGTTAAATTGAAAATTCACACGCCCGGAACATCTCCCTTTCGGCATTGTAAGGTAAAGCGTTTTCATCCATTGATTTTTGTGAGTTATTTGAGTTTTAAACTAGTGTTAATTGGTTTGTTTTGCTTTTTCGCAAATGACAAGGCCCTTGAGTATGCGGCCGCGTAGACTTACATCAGATCAAGTTAGATATTATATTTATAGTGATTTCAAGGACTTTGTGAAAGATTCTAAAACTGAAACCACGTGCAGTATTCAGTTAGTTAATTTCGTTAGATATTTCGAAACACCACTGAAAGCGAAAGTTCGTCATAATATGATGGCACATATCGAATTATGAATGCGCTAATGGGCCACATTTATGCCTCTAAATTTGTTTTGCCTATCACAAAGTATTTAAGGAGTATTTAAATAATTAAATTTAAAAGAATAATAATCATAACTAAATGGAAAATAGTGTTTATATTCTTCTTCTCAGTACAATCTGAGTGGTGTGTTACTGACATTTTCCATTTTGTGTGAAAATTATGTGCTTCAAAATATTATGTTTTAACCCTTTTAGGACGGAACAACATTGGGCCAAATTTAGGTTTCCCTCTATAGAAGACGGAGCCATTTTTTTTAGAGTACAGAAATGACTGAAGTGACAATTTTATAAATTAAAAAAAAAAATATTAGAACCCTATATAGGTAGGACAATATTCAGCAAATTTAACTGGATTAGTTGCTGTGGATACAAAATAAAGTCTGGTAAGTGAAATTTTAAAATAGTTTTTACCTTTTTAATTTCAATTGTTATTACTAAACCTCTCATTATTGTCATATTTCTAACCTATCAATTAATTATTAACACTGTCATGTTCATTGTGCAATCCTCTTTAATTTGATATATAATACAATATATCTGCTACCATTTTAACCATTTTAAAAGCATTATTGTGACACACCCCTACTTCCAATTTTCTGCCATGAATTTCTGTTTGGTCAGGACCCAATTTTTGTTTGGCACCGAAAGAGTTAATTTTCGCATTCCTAATTCTATCTCTCATGGTTAGTCCTGCAGCTCTTCTAAGGCATCTAATCTCTGCTGTTATAATTTTACTCTCATCAGTTGCAGTAATCGTCTATGTTTGACATTGGTAGCATAGTGTCGGCCAAAAAATAGTTCTTATGAGATTTGTTTTAGTACTTAAAGGTATCTTTCTATGAAACAGAAGTGATACTAGTTGTTCCTGTACCTGATTTGTCTTTGCATGTGTGTTGATTTCTCTAACAATTTCCCCCAAAGCAGTGAAAATTTACCCTAGAGATTCCAAGTTCTATGGACGTTCTTTCTTAGAGAAATGGAGTAACACCATCAGAATTTATCCAGAACAACAGACTGAGATCTGTGAAGATACATGAATGTCTAAGCCATTTGGCATGGCACATGATAACAATGATGATGATGAACAGTGTCAGTAATATTAGTCAGCCTTACCATGATGCCTTGCAAAATCAAACAGCACATGCATATGAGGATGCACCTGACTTGCTCCACACTTGGGCAAAGTGTCCCAGATGACAGCAGGGTAGCTAGCCTGAGGGTGATGGTTACGTGCTTTGGTCAGCCTGGGCAATACAAGATTGATGAAATCAGTTAAATACAGCGTAGTCAGTTGTAATTTATGGAGTGACACAGAAAAATAATAACTGACAAGAAAAATAATGCAAGGGTCCATCTGCAATAAGATTTACTTGGAAACCTGTACATTTTCTTATAGTCCATGCTATGTGGTGTTGGTGATCATGTCTGTCCACAGCCTTCTGTCTCGTGTACTGCCAATAATTTCTGATAACAATGTTCCTCCATGATATGAAGTAAAACCATCTATCAACTTCTCTCTTGGTTTCCTCCTGCCTCTCATCCACTCAAGCCTTCCCATTGTGATGACATATCCCAGCATTCCCTTTTTCATGACATGCCCAAAGAGTGTGGACTGTCTATGTAAGTAACCAGTTCTCTTTGTGAGTTAACTACCATCAAGATATCTTCATTGTTCTTTCAATCTATCCATGTTGTTCTTACCATTCTTCTATAAAACCACATATCCACAGCTTCCACATAATCACACACTTGTTTGCTAATTGTCCATGATCTGCTTCCATATATCAGGATTGGATCAATATAGCTCTTAAGAACTCTTTTCCCTATCTCACTTCTTCTCCTTCTTCAGCGTTCCGAGCCATTGAGGTTCTTTGCTGCAGGTACAATCCGTCTCCATTCGTCTCTCTGGTGGACCTTCTTTTGCCAAGTGCTCCAAGTGCTTGTAGGTCTGTATATGTATTATCTCTCCACCGCCTTCTTGGTCTACCTCGGGGTCTACGGTCATTTATTTCCTGAGTGTAAGCGAGTTTTGTTTCCCTATTATCTTCCATTCTTTCTATATGCCCCAGCCATTGTAGTCTATTAGCCTTCATGATACCAGTGATTAGCGGGGACTTAAGATCATAAATGTCTTTGTTAATTCTTCTTTTCCACTCTCCACTTTGTGTATTCCTAATGGGTCCAAAGATGCGTCTTAAAATTGTGTTCTCAAAGGTTTGTAACAAGGCTTCGTCTCCTTTCGTTGTACTCCAGGTTTCAGAGCCATACAGCACAACTGGTCTGATCAGTGTTTTGTATATTGTGATTTTGGTGTTACGAGATAGCGCCTTTGATTTTAGTAGATGTTGTAGTGCATAGTATATCTTATTTCCAGAGTTGATTCTAGTTTGTATTTCTTCCCTTATGATGTTGGAGCAGTTGAAGATTGTACCCAGGTATTTGTATGGTCATATTATCTATTTGTATGTGGCCAGAGTTTTTAGCCATTCCGTCTCTTGAAATTACCATATATTCTGCTTCTTGGTTGATAACCAGCCCCATCTGTTGGGCTTTTTCCTTTAAGTGAGTCAATATTTCCAATGTCTTTTGTCACTTTGCCCTATAATATCTATATCATCTGCATAACCAAGCAGCTTGGATGTTCCTCCAATATCACATTCCTTACAAGTTTCTCTAGAGCCAGATTGAAGAGTAGCGGCGATAGTGCATCACCCTGTTTCAAGCCAGATGTTATTTGGAAAGGGTCTGATTTCCTGCCTTTATATGTTACTATATTATAAATATCTTCCATGCATAGTCTGGTCATGTTGATTAACTTCCTTGGTATTCCAAACTCCTGCATAGCATTCCATAGACTATTCCTATGGACACTATCATAAGCCTTTTTAAAATCCACAAAAATGTTATGGAGATCTCTTTTATATTCCCAATTTTTCTCGGCTATTTGTCGTAAGATAAATATCTGATCTATTGTTGATCTGTTTTGTCTAAAACCTGCCTGGTAGTCACCTAATATGTCTTCTGAATATGGTTTTAGTCTATTTAGTAATACTGCGGATAGTATTTTATAGCTTGTGGACAGTAGTGATATTCCTCTATAATTTCCACATTGGAACTTGTCTCCTTTCTTAAAGATAGGTATCAATAATGACTCTTTCCAGTCATGGGGTAATTCTTCTGTCCTCCAGATTTGTGTTATTAGTTCGTATCGCTTTAGATGTAATGCATGGCCACCTGCCTTTATAAATTCAGCAGCAATTCCATCAGTCCCAGTTGCCTTATTGTTTTTAAGTCGTGTGATTACATATAGGAATGTAGGTCTTCAAATGTAGGTTCTTCAATTTGTGGTTCGCATGTTAGAACCTCTTCCTGTGGGAAAATGTTACTTGGAGCTTCACAATTTAGTAATTCAACAAAATATTTCTTCCATGTGTTGCACATTTCCTCATTGGTATTTATCATATTCCCATTTTTGTCTTTTAAACCATATGTGTTTTGTTGGTGCCCTCATTTAATTGACTTCAGTTCTTTAAAAAAATTCTGGATTAATTTTTCTGGTGATTAGTTTCCATATCTTTGATTATATTACTCATATATTCTCGCTTCTGCTGTCGGACTATTTTCGTAGCCTCTTTACATTCATTTCTATAATGCTCTTCCTTTTGGATGTTGTTGATGTCATTTAACCATAAATGTCTGGCATTCTTTTTCCTAATGACTGCTTCTTCACATTTTTAATTGAACCATCTGTTCTTTCTATGCGTGGTTAACACACCGAGACATTCTTCTGCGGTAGATTGAATTGTATTCTTGATGTTCAACCAAGTTCCTCAACCTATTTCACTTGACAAAGATAAATTGCAGAGAATATTTTTAATTTAGTGAAATGCTGCTTTTGGTTGGGCTATTCATACATGTGACTTCCTTCCAGAACACATGATACCAGACCATGTGAACAGTAAGGAAAGATACTGTGGCTTTAGCTAAACATACACACTCTGGCGCTGCTGCTTTGTCATAAATAAAATTAATTCACTCTATCCATACATCAGAACAGGGTATAGGAAACTGAAGGTAGAAGAGTAAAACATGATGAATTGATTAAAATGTTGGAAGATATCAACACTGAGGGGAATAATCTCAGAATAATAAAGAATATTTACTGGAATGAAGTAGCAGCAATTAACTGATTCTTATGCATGTATGGTAGGTAGTTTTATTATTCTTTGCTTCCTTTCAGGGTCCTGATCACGTACATTAACCCTACCAATACTTAAATATTTTCCAACCCTTCTCTTATGTTTTTCATTCTTCTATCGAGGGGACTACATCACACCCAGCTGTGCATCTCTCTAATTCAGAGTTATCATGCTGACTTCAACATGTACTTTTTGTATGGATTCCTTCATCTAGACAGACTCTGATGACACTGATGAAGAGATTTTTCTCTGGACCCAGTATCAAATTACCATGAGGTTGTTTTACAGTTCTTCTTCCCCCCTCCTAGCCCCAAAACCAGCAAAGTGTGCGCTACTGGTACTGAAACCTCACATCTGTGGACAGCTGTATTAGGATGTAAGCAGGTCAGAATTCAGTTCATTAGACAGGGACTGGTGGGAAATAGGCCTGAGTTGGTCATGGTACCTCCATCAATGACAGTTTTCATTCATCTCCACAGTGAAGGTTTTCATTCATCTTCACAGTGAAGGTTTTCATTCATCTCCACAATGAAGGTTTTCCTCATCAACATGGTGAAGGTTTTCATTTGTCTCCACAGTGAAGGTTTTCATTTGTTTCCACAGTGAAGGTTTTCATTCGTCTCTACAGTGAAGGTTTTCATTCATCTTCACAGTGAAGGTTGGCTGCAATTAATCGCCAACACTGTCAGTCTCTCACCTTGATTGTACATTCTGACAGACTTCTGTTATTTCATCTCTTGATGTTATCTTCCCACTTCTATTGTTGTTTTACTCTTGCTTGCTTGCCTTTGACTTCCGCATGTTTTTATAAGATTGTTATGTCTTTTAACAAGGCCGAAATATTTCACTCCCCTAGTTTTTATCTCTTTCATCAACTCTTTTTTCATATCCAGTTTTTCTAGAATCTGTGTATTTGTTTTTGTTTCCATGAAATATGACATATTCTTCTGTATATCCATATCTCCATTTGACTTTCTAATTGCTTGTTCACTGTCTAGATTTCTGAGCCATATAGTAGTGTTGAACATACATAACATTTGACAAGTCTCATTTTTAATGCGCTGTTAATCTCTCTAGATGTTAATACTGATTTCATGTGCTTGCCTGCTGCTTGCTTGCGTTCGCTGGTTGTGAACTCCAGCGTGAAGTCCTGTATGCCGGATGGTGACATCCTGTTGTACAACATCAGTGTGTTGTACCGGACTGAGGTTTGCGTGAGTATCCGTTGTCCCATGTCTGGCTTATTGGTGTGCAGACTGGTGGTCCTCACCGTACAGGCAGATACTCTCCTATTTTAGAAGAATCGGCGATCCTACTGACGTTAGCCAGGACCCCGAAGGGACCTGTTGCCCAGGACGCGCTACTAGGATGTGTCAGTAGGTATGGGCCAGTATAGAACCTGGCCTTGGTAACACCTCTGCATCCCTGATTTCATGTTATTAAGAACATTTTGTCCATTGCTATTCTCTTTTTGATTTCTGTTTCACTTGTGCCATCATCCGTTTTTACTTTTCCTCCAGAGTTTTGAGGTATTCAATTGTCAACAGACTCCAATTCAATGCTCAGAGGTATTTTTAAGCATGCCCTGGTGTGTCCATGTCTCTACTTCTAATAAAAGGCAGCAGACACAGAAGTTAAACCTGTAACAGTTACACTTGTAAACACTATTTAAAAAAAACAAAAAACTTAACTAAAACAACTGATAAAACTACAGTAGCCTCTTCTTCTTTGTTCATCCGAAATGTTTGCTTCAGACATAACTGCGTTGTGCCTGTTTACAGCAGAGCTGCGATATTTGCGCCTTTCGGTCTACACATCCAGCTTCTTTAGGCATTTGTTGACTGGGTTAACCTTCCCGGGACTACATTATCTTAAGTAACTACTTCAGTTATAACATAACATTACCAGGTTTCTGTCAGTTGAAACAGATCAAGAAATTCTTCCAAGCTCCAGTGTAAAGGATCATGCTGTTTCAAGGCTAGCAAGGCATGCAGAGTGTCGATTTTAAAGACGTTTGAAGCAGAGAAAGCATGCTTGGATTCCACACGTCCAAATGTGTGCTCCGCTGTAAATCTTGGAAATACATGCATTGAAACAAAAGATAAAAGTGGTCCTCAGGAGGTTGCCACTGCAAGGATGTGAAGTGTTGCAACTTCATGCCCTGCAAAATCATTAATAACATGAATCAAAATTGAAATACATATAAGGGGACATCCAGCATTCAAGAAAAATAATATGAGAAGTTTAAAGACTAAAAGGAATTTAAAGGCAAGAGTATCGTCACAGAATCAGCCACTCTAAAGTCTGCTGAATCACATTCATGCAGTAATTTCCTATGTAACATCGCCTAAATATAAACCATATTTGTATTTATTTTTATATAATTACAACATTGATATGCATATCTGGTACTCATGTCTATCTTTAGGTTTGTGTGCATCTTGCTAGAATAGGGAATCTCTGGTTTTTTTTTTTCCCTCACTGAGTACTAACTGAACGCGGTATGCGTGACATAAAGGTTATCAGTTAGGTTGCTAACCCTTGTCAGTTGCTTTTAGCTGAGAAAGAGAACGGATGGACTGTGTGTTCTGTAAAAATAATAGAAGATTATTTCAATGGAGGACTGACCAGTTCCATTAAGGAGAATTGCTCTGTTAGCAAGGAAAGCCTTTAATCTATCATTCTAGGTGGTTATCCAGATCTAAAATCCTTTTTCCTGTGAATGAAAGTGTTGTTATTTCATTTCCATCCTAATAAGTCAACCGTCAGTTGGGCCAGGTGGAAAAAATGGCTAGAGGTCTTTCAACATTCTGTTCTAATAGTTTACCTGGGCTCTTTAATAGCCTGAAGCTTGTAACAGGTTGACTGTTGAAAGAACTCACTTGACATCTAACTCTATGGGTGAATAGAAATCACTTGGCTCTTTTATTGGGGAGAATAGTGAAATTCAACTTCTCATCATCCTGTGGCGTGCCATAACCCGGAGTTTAATATCTACTGTTTCCTTGGGTTACTTTGGTACCTACTGTCCTTATTTTGTGTATAACCTACTATGAGGACTTGTTCTGAGAGGAGAGTGAATTAGTATCACTGTTACGATTCTATGTAGGATTACTATTAAAAGCCAATGGTTCTTTGTCTAGGATCATTCTTGGAAAACTATCTCTTGTCGGGAGGAATGGGGACTGGTTGTGGCAGACCGTCTGTTAATCTGTTCTTTTCGATCTCAAGGAGGTCTTGAATTGAATAATAGTGGATAATGAGGGGTGAGGTTGAACGTCTGAGTATGCCTGGAAGTACTCACTGGGTTATACAATTGTCTATTCCTGACTCCTCCCTTTTTTGACATCTTGATTATCAACACCAAAATTTAACCAATCAACATGTGCGCCATGAATGTGAGATGAAGGCCAGAAGTGTCAGAATCCTGGGAAAATTACTCCAGAGCTGAAGCACTGAAAACTGTGTCTTTAGAAGTATCTTTCATCTGAATCCTTGTTTATCGTCAGATCAAGGGAGTGGAGACATACACGGTGACCCTGTTTTCCAGTTAATGTAGAGTTCTAACACCCACAAATATTCATTAACAACATTCAACTCAATCCACCACGTCATGATGAAATTCACATCCAGAAAACATCAGTTCTAAATCAGACACATTCCTTTCAAGGATCATTTCCATTACGATCTTCACAATTATTCTCACTCTTGTTTCGTCAGTCTTAATTAAAATTGTATTATTATAACTTCAACATATTGTATTTGATATTTCACTGAGTGAGTGGGAAGTTGTGGCTTTATGGTCTATCATAAGTCTGACTCAGATCTTGATGTCTTTGTTTAAACTATCTTTCTATTCCACCCTTCTCTAATCAATGTGCAACATTCTCCTAGGTTTAAACACTGTGTAATTATCTTACTACCCGGGATTAGGTCATAGGATCTCTTGGGATCTTATGACAAAGATTGACTTCACTGCACCAGGTTTTATCCCATATGGCTCGAGCATTTTCTGCAGCATGGTCTGTCAAAAGCGTCTTACAGAACACAAGAGAAACAAAGAAAGATACGTCTCCAGCATCCACTAATGCAGTAAAAAAAAACAGCAACAATGAAAAACAAATACCAAAAACACCTTGCCGGACACCTCAAGTCAGTACCTCAGTCTTCTTTGTCACAATAATCCACACTGACTGTCTGTAAAATGACCGGACACTTCCGTCATACAAAAAAAAAAACACTTTATACCCAACCTCTCAGCCCCGACACGGCTGCTCTTTTAACTTCGTGGAAAATCACCCTTTCCACCATTAACCCTCCCCAACTCTGGCGGTAGGGTTCTTGTTTCCACCCGTCCTATTAACTGCGTCGATAAATCTTGACCAGACAGTGCGTTCCCTCGCACACACACACAAAATTCTCACCACGCACAGGATGTTGCGACGAAATTGCTCGCTGTCTTCAATCCTGTCCTGTCACACGCACACCTGTCAGTATCTTTGGTTCAATCCTGTCTTTATCACCGACAGCGATACTGTCAAACTATGCTGACCCGCTATTGTCGCAAACAACGTTTTGTCCCTGCGACATTTACCTGTGCTGTCCGCTAGCACTTCTGTCTCTTGACCTATAACCACATGCGCCTGGCCTCTCAACCCGACATTCCGTGCTGTTTGTGACTAGACACCCCTGTCACTGCAATCGACTCTCCCGGTTGATTTGTGCTGCGTTAATTCTCCTGGCGCCCGCCTCGTCTGTTTACGTGTGCTGACCACCGTTAATTTACCTGTTGTGAACTTCCCTTGAACAGTCTGCTAGCTTGAGTTTTTAATCCCGTCTGTCTGTGTGAATTATCTGGCGCACACACAAAGAGTTCACATTACCCTCTTGAAGCCACACAATCCAAATTGTCAAGGGTTTGCTAGCTTGATGGAACGAAGTCACCAGATAACAACTCCTCTCTCAGCGAAGAGTTCACAAATAACCATAATGACAACAATGTCTATATTGTTCTTGATCGGACGAGCTCTCAGATGATCAATATATCCCCGTCGTCCTTGACCGGAGGAGACCCCAGAATGTCACACGTCGTTCTTGATGATAATATCACGAATTTCTTACGATGATATGTTCATGATATTGTCGTGTGATGGTCGTTGTCTAGGTAACGATACTCATGGTGTGTCAATGGAGATATCTAACTGTCTTGCAATATAACTCACCCCCCCCCCCCCCCCCCAGTGCATATTCACCAGTCAGTAAACAAAATTCTGTTAGCGCACATAATCCTTTATTACAGAAATAAGACGGACAGACGGAACATGTTTATACATCCAGAAATAATGTAATCCATAGAATATAAATATCCTCCTCACAATTTAACCAGCACACATCAATGCCTTCTCACGGCCTGCTTCATATCAAATCCACAAGACATTCAGTCCAACTACTATCCACGGCTGGATCTCCTACAATACAACCCACACATTGGGTCGGAGCCACTGCTCAACTATGCAACCCACTCTGGGTTTAGGCCCTCACCCCTATAGAACCCACTCTGGTTCAGGCCTGTCTTCACAACTCGGAGAACAACACAACACCGTTGTCCGTGGACTACCGACTCCTTCGGTATCTCAAACTCAACTCTCTTAAACGACCTGACCTGCAGTCGGTCTCTTCTCTCACTGACTTTTCAGTATCCTGACTTCACACAACACACAACTGTCTTTCGCCCCATCCCCCCTGGGGTCTTCCACTCATATCTGCCCCATTATTTCTCAGGGTTGATTGTTTTCCTCGTAGCCAGGTCACTCACCTTACTGTCTCCCACTTTCATCTCCATTCTTTCTCATGCCCGGTCACTCAACTCACTGTCAATGACTCAGGCTTATGTCACTCATATCATTGTTAAAATTAATGCAAAGTGGTAGACTCTCAAACTGCCCATGGCTGACTTTGAATCCGGTATGCCAAGATTGTGAAACTGTTCACTACCCTTTAGTCACAGACATCATTACAACTTTTACTGACATGTTAACATAAAAATTAGCTAAATTAATTTGTTTTCTTTGCAAAATTCTTTGTAGATTTAAAATTAGCTGAATTAATTTGTTTTCTCTGCAATATTTTGCCACAGACACATTACAACTGTAACTTACATGTAAACATAAAAATTAGCTGAATTAATTTGTTTTCTCTGCAATATTTTGCCACAGACACATTACAACTGTAACTTACATGTAAACATAAAAATTAGCTGAATTAATTTATTTTCTCTGCAAAATTGTGCCACAGACACACTGAAGTGTAATTTTGTATAAACATTAAAAAACTATAGCTGAATTAATTTGTTTTCTCTATAATATTTTGCCACAGACGCATTAAACTGTAATTTTGAGTAAATATAAAAATTAGCTGAATTAATTAGTTTTCGCTACAATATTTTACCACAGACATGTTTAACTGTAATTTTGTGTAAAGATAAAAATAAGCTGAATTAATCTGTTTTCTGTATAATATTTTGACTTCTGAGTTTAAATCTCTAAAAGCATAAATTCAAACAAATCTAAAGAAAGCTACGATGAAAGTCAAGGTCAGTTAAAAGAAAATCTGCTTCAATGTGATGTCAAATACATAATCACCGGGCCAGGAGGGAAATGTTTGGCCATTAAAAGGTTTTTTTTAAAGGTGAGAAAATAAAAAAAACAACATTAATAGCCAGACATTTCCCTCCCAGCGTGGTGGTAATGGGTTTGAAATTGCACTGAGACAGATTTTACATAAAAAGGTGTCACTAATGGATACTAAATTGTCTGAGTTTGTGTAAATTTTGTTTTTGTTTAAGGAATATTTAGACACAGAATGTATTTTAGCAGACCATTGTGTTTTATGATTTTGTCAGAGCTTAGACTTGGTGCAAATAAGACTACAGAGGCTTGATTTTATAAAGTCTAAATCCAATCTGGTAAACATGCTAGGAGCCCTTTTCTCCTTTCTTTGTCTCATTCTGCATTGGTGTATGAATGCTATGCTGGCAGGCTGGGTGCGTAGAACATGACATTAAAAAGTCTTGCAGATGACAAGTTCAAAAGTTGGTTGATTCAAGTCAGATGTTTTTTTGTATGCTGTGACCCTGTTTATTTTGCCTTTTGTGAGCATGGTTGTATGTTTGAATATGTCATTGTGGAGAAGTGTCACAAGATTCATTTCTCATGGTGGCTGAACATGAATACAATGAGCAGCCACCTCACACGGTTTTGCCCCAATGACCATGAATAATTTGGAATGAATGAATGAGGATATGTTAGTGCACAACTATCATTTTGCCTCTCCTGACAGTTTTAAATTAAACAGTTAGCTTAACTGATTTACTGCCATGTGCCATTTAATGGCATAAAATAACATTCCTTGACTGCCATGTGCCACTATATTGGAAAAATATTGACAGTTCGTTATTTGATTCATTTGGCATATTTTCCGTAATTTAAACCCCAGTTTCACCGGAAGCAGGTCTTTCCAAAAAACTGGATGCGAGGTAGCAAAAATCTCAAATTGTGGTTATTTTTATGATTTCAGAAATGGCTACGCCCTCTGGTTTTCGGCCTCACATATTTACATTAGATAATAGTTTTAAACAATTTTAGATTATAGTTATTCTGATTTAAAGGACTTTTTGAAAGATTCTAAACTGACAGAACGTGGGTAATGTGGTTATTCAGTTAAAATAAATTATTTGGCAAACGGTCATAATGGAAAACAAAACTAACCGTGAAAGTTTGTCATTATGTCAAATTATGCTTGCTCTAATGGGCCACACTTGCTATGCCTAACACAAATAAATTGAGGAGTATTTAAATAATTAAATTTAAAAGAATAATAATTATAACTAAGTAGAAAATAGTGTATATATATATATATATTGTTTCTCAGTACAAATCTCACAAGTGTGTTCCTGACTTTTTCTATTTTGTGTGAAAATGATGTGATTCGAAATATGAAGTTTATTGTGTTTTATTGGTGTTAAGGAGCAGTTCTTGTGATATTTGTGAAGAAAAGAGGTGTATTTATAATTATTCAGTAAATTTCATTTGATTATTATCAACGATTGAGAAGTAGTGCCTTGGTAAGTGGAAATTTTCAATAATTGTCACCAGTCTTCAATTTTTAAAAATATAAAATCTAACATTATTATAAGATATTTCTAACCTCTAGCAATAATAGTAATACTGACGTGTTCCTTGTGCAATTTAATTTGATACATAATAAAATATAGCTGCTACCATTTTAACCATTTATAGATCATTATTGATGTGTTCCTTGTGCAATCTCCTTTAATTTGATATATAATACAATATAGCTACTACCATTTTAACCAAGAAAATCATGTTGTGTGTGCTTGAAGATCTACAAATTGATGGAAAAGATCTTAGACTTGTAAAAAACATATATTGGAAACAACAAGCTGCCATAAGAGTTGATAATGATGTAAGCCAATATCAGCCTATTAAAAGGGGTGTGAGACAGGGATGTGTAATGTCTCCAGATCTGTTTTCCCTGTACAGTGAAAGTATTTTCAGAAATATTGAAGATATGGAAGGAATCAACATTGGGGGACGATGCATCAATAACATTAGATATGCAGATGATACAGTCTTGATTGCAAACAATGAACAGGACCTGCAAAATTTAGTAGATGCGATTGTTACACACAGTGAACAACTAGGTTTAGAATTAAATTGTAAAAAGACACAGATTATGGTCGTCACTAGGAAGGACGAAATACCACAATGTAATATACAAGTAAATGGGAATATTCTTCAACAAGTGAGCAGGTACAATTATCTCGGAACAGTAATAACATCTGATGGGAGATGCCTTGAAGAGATTAGAACAAGAATCGCCATGGCAAAAGTAGCCTTTAGCAAGATGAAAAACATATTGACCAATAAAAAGATGTCAATTGAAACGAGAAAAAGAGTGTTGAGATGCTACATTGAACCTGTACTTTTGTATGGATGTGAAGCGTGGACAATGAGCAGTCAGGCTGAAAAACATCTGATGGCTGTAGAGATGTGGTTTCTGAGGAAAATGCAAAGAATACCATGGACAGCCAGAAAGACCAATGAACAAGTCCTTCAAGAAACAAATGAAGATCGTAAATTGATTGGAGAAATTAGACGTAGACAGTCAAGATTTTTTGGGCATGTTATGAGAAGAAATGGATTGGAGAATTTGGTGACAACTGGTAAGATTGATGGGAACAGACCAAGGGGAAGACCTAGAAGCAAGTACCTGGATGGCTTGGCCTTGTGGCATGGTCGAGACAGAAACACGGAGCTGATCCACGACTCTGGTGATCGAGTGAGATGGCAGAACATGACCGCCCATGCTTACCGGCATGGCACATGATGGATGGATGGATTTTAACCATTTATAGATCATTACTGTGACACACCCCCACTTCCCATTTCCTGCCACCAATTTCTGATTGGGTCAACCCCACTTTTTGTTTGGCAGTGAATCAGTTAAACGAACACGAATAGGAACTAACTGTAGACTGCTATATGTACATATGACTGTGTATCAGCAGCCACCCCACGTGGTTTTGCCTCAATAATTATTAAATTTCTGGAATAAATGAGCATGTGTTAGCAGATCAACATCATCCTACCCCTCTCGTTAACTTTAAACTAAATTCTAAATAGCTGGCTTAAAAGAATAGAAGCAGGAACTAACTGTAAATAACCATCTGCATAAATGACTGTGTACGATAGGGCTTCAATAGAAAACTTTAAATGTTTTGTTAATTTTGCTTTTTTTTTTTGGTGAATATATTCTGAAAAAGTAAAGAACAAATGTATCACTTTTCGATGTAGTCATCACTGCGTTCAATGCAAGACCTCCAGCCTATAAAGTGCTTGGATTCCTGTAGACAAATATTCTCTTGGTCGCATGTCTAACCACTCATGCACCACCTGCTGTACATCCTCACAGAAGTCACGCCGTTTTGAAACTTCTTATTCCATTCATACACTTGCTGGACTTACTGGCATGCATCACCATACTGGACCTTCATTTGCTGATGAAATTCTATAGGTTTCACCCCTTAACTAATAATTTTAAAAAAAAAGGATAACAGAACGCTGCTCCTGTTTGGTGCATGTCAAAAGTGGGGCGACCATCTTTAAACTGTCCTTATGACATCACTGCATTTGTCTGGCCGAATGGATAACAACACTAATTTTTAAACATCCGGTGTGCTGATGCTGAGGTAGGGGGTTCAACCCCTACACCAGTCAGCTGGACTAAAATGTTGACTTCTCGTCCTTGACTTAAGGACATAAATTACACGAACCTCTGAAGTCAGAGTGGGTTCGCTTGATGGCGAGGGACATTGGTAATAGGGAAAACTCATTCACATGCCAAATGCAGTCCAGTGCTACTAGAAGTAGTGTGTATAGACTACGCTGGAGTTCAAACTGAGCAAGTGCCAAACAAAATATTCAGTATATACCATCCATGACATCAAACTATTTATTATTTGTAAATTGTAATATTGCTGGTCTCCATGGCGAAGGGGTTGCGGGCGCAGTTCGTAATCCCATATACCCACGCTCGAAACACAGCTGCGTGCGATTTGGCAGCAGACCACATTGCATTGGTTTCGCGTTGGCATTGGTGCTGGACGTTCAGAAAGCAATGGCAAACTACTTAACGTAAAACTTGCCAAGAGATCACAGTGACAGAAATGCTGATAGAGAGTTAATGTAAGAAGCAACAATGATGAAATATAATAACAGGACAAGAGAGGGTTAAAACATCAGTGAAAACAGTAACTAAAGACAACTCATGACAGGCGCAGTAAGTTGAACGATGGTCAGTAACACGGGGGATTGGTCACTAAAGTCACATGATAAGATGAAAGGTCAGATGGTGACTACTCGGAGAAGTTGTTCGGCAAGGAGACAGCTGATCTGCTAACATCTAACCATGGCAGCTTAAGAAGATTTACTCTACGATCTTAGTGATTCACGGAAGATGTATTCTATTCATTTTCTAGTGGGAATGGAAGAACTAACTAGTAGCGACAGCCATCGAGAATATCCCACAAAGTATCACTGTGCTAGTGTTAACAATGACAGATGCCGATAGGCAATATTTTCTAATGGCCAGTGCTGAGGTGATAATTGTGTTCATTCAGGACAGATACAATTGTAAATTGGTCACTATTTTCTTATTTTCAATCGAGTGTTGACAGCAATGAATGAGTTGAGACCATGACGCCAGGGGCGACTTGGAGTGTAGAGACCCCAGGACAGATTGCCTTGCATGTATGATGTCCTGCTGAGTCACACACTAAGTGGAGACCTGTCTTGGTCAATGTGGGAACCTGACCTACAGCGGGTAACCAAAATAAATGTCTCAAGTACACTGACAAAGAGTGAGTCGTCAATTCATGTGTCAGCTGTAATTCTTTTTAGTGAATGTGTGCCTATCGCTGTATGTGAGATAACAAGCTATTCTTCAAGCATAAACAATGATATGGCAGTCCTGTAAAAAGGATATGCAAAAAAAGAAATGTTATATTAGTAAAAATAAATCAAAAGTTATTTGATGATGAAGTCACTGGTTCTAAGGTTAAAAAATGTATAAAGCTCCTACTATCTTAACATGTTAGCTAGGATTAGTATAGCAGATAAGAGAAGTGTGATTGTGCATACCTGTCAACAAATTACTGAGGAATTTGGGGGAAAGATAACCAGCCAATCTTAAATGTGAAGAAGGCACTTTATATTAAAAACGTGACTTATTCAGCAAGTGTCATGAAAACTAAATATTATACATTAATATTTCAATTCAAATTCTCTTTTTTACATCTTTACGTGGCACATGGTTGTTCACTGTTTCACTACAACATGTTTCATGTCAGACAAAAAGTATAGGAAATTCACAGAAAAAAGTCACATGTATTTTAACTCTTTCAGTCTCAGAAGATCACATCAGTTGTTCAGAGGATGAGTAATGAAAGGGTGAAGAAACTGGACGCAGTGGAGTAGTGGTTTTTATGAAGAATGTGGAGAATATCGTGGGTAGAGAAGAAAATCAATGCTGTAGGAATAACAGGATCACTCAGAGATAACCATAAATTTGTAGGGCATATCAAAAGAAGTGGAATAAAGAAATCAGCCTTATGTGGGAAAACTTGGCCAGAGAGGCAGAGAAAAACAGTGACAGATGTATGAGGAAAACTTAAACAGCCAGTCAACAAATAATAATATAAGCAAGATCAACATCTCTTAAAAGATTTTGGGGTTTGATTTAGGATTGTTTTCTCTGAGTTTTATTTCACTGTTAAAGATTGAGAATGAATAATTTCCTTAATTTTCAAAAATATATTGAGTTTATAAGTGGCAATAAAGGGGGTATTTACAATTTATAACCGTGACAAAATGAATCAAAAAGTTCAACAGAATTTATCCCACTATAAACACTTGGAAATACAGCCCCAAATACTGGCCAAATGTTGCAAATATCTTGGACTGCCAGAGTAACTAACAACAATGACCCGATAAAGGCTAATGAAAGTAGTACATTATACACAACTATAAGAAAGAGACAAACAGCGTTCTTTAGCCATACAATAAGAAAAGAAGCATTAGAAAACATTGTGACAACTGGAAGAAGAAGAAGCAGCAGCAGCAGAAGCAGAAGAAGATGATTATGTTGCTACAGACTGTTGTATGCAGTACGGAGAATATCAGTACACCTAAGGACATGTTCAGAGCACAATGACAATAATCTGCACTAAATCGAACTGTCTGGCTGCTGCAGGTAAATACCCAATCTAAACATATGGGAGTTTGACCAAGTTTAGACCATGCTTGAAATGTCTTCTTCTGCTGCTGCCTTTCATCTCCCAACAGAACCTGGGCCTTCAACCAACTCATGACTCACCTTATGTAGATTTGTTCATGACAGGTTGAATTTTGCAGCTAGAGTTCTATCTGGGATGAGTTTGTCTATGACATCTCACAATCTCTCCAGAATGATCCTGCTTAATATCTTCCCAGGAACTGACAGTAACATTGTTTCTCTATAATTTTCCCATTCCTGTGGGTCTCAAACCAACCCTCCTTATCGCCTCTTACAACCTGCAAAGTAGGTTACAGTGTTGCTATTCTTTGCTTCCCTCATGGGTTAAGATAACACACGGGCGATGCTTGAAATGTGCACACTAGGTAAGATACTCCTGACCGTAGAGATTATTCATTGAACAGAGAACTGTTGACATTAATGATTTTTTTTATTCATTCCTTAATTCTTCTGCTTCTGTGATCAATTTCCTATGTTCAACAGTCTAAACAAGGAAATTATCTGCCTCATCAATTCAGTGATCAGCAGGTGGCTGCCGGTACTCCACAGCTCTTCTCCACTTGTGTCTCCTGGGGGGCCAGGTTTCAGTTCTGAAGCCACCAAAAAGGGGATTCATTTGCAGTGTGTATTTTAGAGTTTGGGGACCGTTTTCACATGTACACTGGTCACTATGGAGCTTTAATTTTGTAGAGATGGGCTTGTAATCTACAGCATCCTGTGCGGGAGTGCCCAAGGTCAAGTGATTAAGTTTGTAGAGATGGGCTTGTAATCTACAGTATCCCATGGGAGTGCCCAAGATGAAGTGATTAAGCAATCTGCATCACGCTATGAAAACCATGGGTTTATTCCCTGGATTATATCATTCAGCCACGAATGCCATTTTTCTGGAGACTCTTGGCAAACAAAATGATATGAGTCAGTATAAAATTACCATGGTAGACAATTTAAATTATTGTCAGAATGTGTGTTGTGATGTTAGTTGATTAATTTATCTTTTTACTTAAGTTTATGTTGTGCGACTTCTGCAGTATGTACCTGAGGAGGTGCAGTAAAATATGCCAGGTAATAAATTGTGCAATTTATTGTTCGTGCTATCATGATTCAAATTTACTACGGGAAACCACAGAATCTGGCGGCACTCAGGACTCCAGGCAAAGGTAAAATGGACATATAATCAGACTGCAACTGGTACCAAGGGTAGTGGGACTCTTCACTGGCTGTTGAAGATGAGGATGAAATACATATGATGTCAGTTCTTGACTCGACTCGACTCAACATTCACAATGGAAAAACATTCCTTTGAAGATAATGGATAGATAGAATATATAAGGATGAACAAGTTTGAGAGTTTTCATAATCAGATATATCTCATTACACTCTAAGGGACAACAGGAGTGGGTATAAACAGAACACACTCTTATAATATTTAAAATATATGTAAAAATATCAATATACATACACACTACCACTTACCCTTTGTATTTGCAAAAGTCACAGTTTTCAGCAGTGCTGTTCACTATTTCATTAAAACTAAAAACAAAGCGGCAAAATGTATATTATTACAAGTGAGTGACAAATAATTTTACACATGATAATAAAATAAATTTGACATGGTATAAAATAATTAATGTAATAATTTTCAAGGACTCTCTACATACCTTAAAACACACTGCATATTTGGTACTAGACCCATAATAGCATAGACCAGTGGTTCTCAACTGGTGGGGACTCCCCCCACCCCCTCCAACAAGTTAAATATTTTAGCCACATTAAAAGACACAGCAGTTGTAAAAATCATAATGGAGGGAAGAGCTGAAGACAGGTGAGCAAGAGACAGACAGTGAGACAGTTGGGAAGATAACATCAAGAGGTAGATGAACAGCAGTCTGTCAGAGTACAACCAGTGAGAGAGAAAGAGCTGGAGATTTATTACAGCCAACATTCTTTAAGTCAGTGGTTCTCAACCTTTTTTGGCCCATTCCCCCCTTCACCATATGTTGAGAATGCCATTCCTCCCCTTTCGTATTTCCTCCCTATAAATTCCCCCCTCCCCCACCCTGCCCCTACACAGTATACGTAAAAATGGAAGCTAATTTTAATAACACATACTAAAACAAGTTTAGACGTCTACATAAAACGTGATTTGTGGGTCTACTTACGTTATAAGACGAATATCAGAAGGTCGAGGAGTACAGAACCCAAAAATATGGAGGGAAAAACAATATCAAGTAATCGGTTGTTGTATTAACGTGATCTTGAAGTAATCTTCATTACCCCTTTGTAAACCCTAAAATTCCCCCCTAGGGGGGATTTCCCACCGGTTGAGAACCACTGCTTTAAGTAGATGACATCTGATTGGTTTACCACTGGTTCATATATAAACAGCACTCCAGGCAAATTCATGGATGCTTAGTCCTCTCAGAAAATAACACAACAATGGAGTCAACACATACTCATAAAATGGCTCCATCATGTGCCATGCCGATAAGCGTGGGCGGTCATGTTCTGCCATCTCACTCGATCACCAGAGTCGTGGATCAGCTCAGTGTTCCTGTCTCAACCATGCCATGTGGCCAAGCCATCCAGGTATTTACTTCTCGGTCTTCCCCTTGGTCTCTTCCCTTCGATCTTGCCAGTTGTCACCAAGTTCTCCAAGTCATTTCTTCTCATAACATGCCCACAAAATTTAGATTGTCTACGTCTAATGACTCTAATCAGTTTACGATCTTCATTTGTTTCTTGAAGGACTTGATTGGTTTTTCTGTCTGTCCATGGTATTCTTTGCATTTTCCTCAGAAACCACATTTCCACGGCCATCAGCTGTTTTCAGCTTGACTGCTTATTGTCCACGATTCACATCCATACAAAAGTATAGGTTCTATGTAGCACTTCAACACTCTTTTTCTCGTTTCAATTGATATCTTTTTATTGGTCAGTATGCTTTTCATCTCGCAAAAGGCTACCTTCGCAATGGCAATTCTTGTTCTAACCTCTTCAAGGCATCTCCCATCAGATGTTATGACTGTGCCGAGATAACTGTATCGATTCACTTGCTTAAGAATATGCCCATTTACTTGTCTATCACATTGTGGAATTTCCTTCTTCCCAGTGACGACCATAATCTGTCTTCTTAATATTCAGTTCTAACCCTAGTTGTTCACTGTGTGCAACAACCGCATCTACTAAATTGTGCAGGACCTGTTCATTGTCTGCAATCAAGACTGTATCATCTGCATATCTAATGTTATTGATGTATCGTCCCCCAACATTGATTCCTTCCATATACTACTATAAAATGGTTAGCAGAGAAAATCTATTGAAAATTACAGGCGACTGGCATAATAATAATCTCTTGAGCCTATTTAGTCACTGAAAATACAGGTCTAACACCACATGACCAAGTGATAACAGGGAGCCATGGTAAAGCAGTGGTGAAACAATCGCTTAGTGGTCATGGGTGTTATCTGCATTGGGGTAGATTCAAATTGCTGAAACTGACCTGGGCTACTAGGAAATGTCTTGGGAAGAAAAGGCGGCTGGAGTGATTCTGCACACATCACCCATCGAGTGCTGATTGGCCAATAACATATGGGCCTAGCATTATATGCCCAATGCACAGTAAGGCATGTACAAGGGTCTTTAACTTTGACTTACTTACCAAGTGCCCAGTATGTCATAATGATGTGTAAACAAAATATTTGTAACTTTTAACCTTGCTATAATTTCATGTCATAGAAACTGAAATACTTTGGTCATATTAAACATCACAGTGGTCAAAGAACAGCAACTGAAAATATGGCTCCTGGCAGAGAAAAGCAGAGGTCGATGAACACAAAGGTGGGTGATACAGGGCATCGAAAATGCATGAATTAGGGGAAGTGACAATAGATCGAGTCTTTTTAGCAGACAGCGATAAAGATTTTTGCAATGGACCTGCTACATGGTGTTAATGATGATGATGATGACTTATGTTATTACTTGTTGAAAATGCCATGTTACCGAGTTGTCTCGCCAGCCCAATACAGGTTTTGATTTACTGTAGCTGATGGAATTTAGAATGACTGAAGGCAACTGTAGTAGGCTTTTACTGACATGTGGAAGCATTGCAACGTCTGCACAGGAGTTCATGCTCAGGGTTTATGCTGTTTAATTGGCTGCATACTCTGCAATCTTCTTTATTTGATGAAGTCTTCTATCATCTTTGCTGGCTGAGTTATTTTTCTTTCCTCTTCTTTAGGTTCATGATTTGTTAGATTGTGCAGCTGAAGATTTCTATGCGATGGTGTAGCGAGTCCCTGAGGTAGTGAGTCCCATGTCAACCTTTCTCAGTTGCCTTTTATAACATGCATAGAAGGTTACAGCATTACTATTGTTTGTTTCTCGTATGGGCCACAGCGGCACACAGACAGTTACAGCATATAATTCTCTTAACCCTTTACCTGGCAAAGCGTCCGAATGCGTCATTACCCCGGAACGGACAATCCGCCCGAAATCGTCTGTGACTATTATGCATTTAAAAATGTGATCTCGCGGCTTTCCGAGACTTCCGATTGTCTAATTTCGGTTTTGCCGATAGCTTGACGTGGCAGCCATTTGCAAGTGTTTACTTTGAATTTGAACAGATTTTTAAATAGTTTTGTGGGGTTTTACGCTTTGTATTTCAAAATGGATTTCAATGATTCTTCAAGTGATAGCGGAGATTTCACTGGGTTCAATTTAAGTGCATGAAGATGACTGAATTGCAGCTACATATCAGTGATACCAGCATGGGCAGTGTACATACACTTTGAAGAAAGTGATTCTAATTTTGAAAATGTATTTGTAAATTGCTGTATAGATGACCGATAATCAGAAACAATATGTTGTATTTTGTAAATATGTGTGTTCATGTGTGGATTAGTGGCAACATTCACGTGAGTAAAATATTCTGCACACTTTTCCGTTCATTTTGCTGTTTATTTGACTAAAATCTGTTGACTAACAACTGATATGTGATGTTTTTACTAATGTAACCCGAAATTTTACCGAACCTGAAAAAATCTTGCCCGTTCAGGGCTTAAAAACAGACAAACGTCTGCCCTGTAAAGAGTTAAACTTACAAACCTTTCACTTACTAAGTTTGCTCTGATTGGTCAGGTGGCAGCACCGGTCTCTTGTCTCTGAGTGGGTTAAAAACTGTGTGCTCTCTTGTGTATTCGCTCACAATGTGCACAACATCCTGTGACAAGTGACAATTTTGTTTAACTACAGGATAAGAATAATCACAACAATAAAGCACAGAGAAAGAAAGGAGAAATACACAGAAAGTTTAATTTAGGATAAGAACAATAATAACTACAAAGCATAAAGAAAGAAATGAGAAATATGTATTAAATTACTTTGATTATACATTTAACTCTTAGAGTATGGACAAGTGGAGGGGAAGCCAACATCAGTGACTATGTGTTTTAAGTATTTCAGCCAAAGTATAATTCATTTATTCACTTCATATGATAAATAACTCTGTGGTACGCACCTGATAAGATGCAGCTAAATATGCCAGGCAATAAATCGTGCAATCTATTGTTTGTGGCTTCTGTTGAATTCGTCCTGGTCCATGGTATTTTAAGAAGTTTTCGCTAACATTTAAGTTCAAGAGCCCTGATTTTCTTCTTTACGAAAGAAATAGTCCATGACTCACATCTGCATGTTTCCGCAGGATAGAACCAGTTCTCAAAAATTTTACCTTAATTTGTTCGCTGGTGTTCTGCCATCGGCTCTTAACTGATTCAGTGCCAAACAAAAAGTAAGTTTGGACCAAACATCTTACACAATCAAATGGAAGAGTATTGTAATGTAAATTTCTGGTCACTGCGCATTAAAATTGCGGAAGATATTACAAAGCAAATAACACAATGATCATGGCATAGCGATATATTGTCCTTTTTGCCCAAATGGGAGGTCTCATTTGGCGATATATTATCTTTCAGCACAGAATTAGTTAATACCATTTAACGTCTGTATTGCTGTGGCCAGTCTACATCTGACTTCTTTTGAACAGTCCCCATGTTGTTGATTAACTGATTCACTGCTGTGCGCGACTTTATCAGCTGGGGTGACAGCCATGCGGCACTATATCACCTGAATGTTGACAGTTCGTTATTTCTTTCATTTCGTGTATCTTCCGCAATTTTAATGCCCGGTAAATTAAAATTTACACACAGAATAGATATACCTTTGAAATTTATCAGACAAGACACACAGATTAAGCTTTGTGAAAGTGGTTTCAGCTTTGTAAAAGTGGTTTGCTTTTATTATTTTAGTAATGGCAACAACCTATTTTCTGCCATCAATTTCTATTTGGTCCAAACCCACTTTTTTGTTTGGCAGTGCAACAGTTAAGAAGCCAAAAATATTTAAAGTCTGTGACATTTGCAATTTCTTCATTGCTGATTATGATTTTTGGTTGACATTAAAGAAAAAATACTTTGATTTTTAAAAAAATGAACCTGATCAAAAACTTCCTGATACAAATCCTCATTGTTGGCCAACCAGCTGTGCACTTTCTTCTGGAGAGGTTTGGGGATTTTGAGAGTGGCTTTCCTTGCTTCCAGAGTAAAGATTGAAGTAAACTTGACATACAAAGTCCTGGTATTTACAAGAAAAACAAACGACACTACATAAATCATCAGCAACAACTGCAATAATCTTGCTAAATCACTTAAATGAAAATAATTTTGTCCAATGTTAAAAGTTCTCAAGAGGTATATTGGCAGATATAGCTCCTGTCTTCAAATCGAAGACAAAAGAAGATGATGCTGTTCTACCTGAAGATGCTGCTCAGAAGGAGAAGAAGAAGAAAACCACACAATGAGTAGAGATATAAGAAGAAGACTGTCAACATATTTTGGGCATGTTATGAGGAGAATAAACTTGTAAACACTGGCAAAGAATACCAAAGACAGACAGAAAAGAAATGAGGCAGTACTTCCAGAAGCAGATGATAAAATACAATATTGCTTAAAGAGATTACATGTAAAAGTTAAAATGATCTCTTTTCACATCATAAAGTGTATTGGTCATCCCAATATATAGGGTGTATTTTTAATGACTGTGCAACGTTTGAAAATAATGCCAGTCCAAGTTTTGTATTCACCCTGTGTAAAGTTCATGCAACATAATAGGTAACTACAAAACTTGGACCTGCAATATTTTCAAACACTGCACGGTCATTAAAAATATACCCTGCATTTATAGAGCATTTAGCATTCAATGGTTGATGTGATTAATAACACGCCAGCCACCTTAACCTCCCACAACATTTCCTGGTACCTGTTGTAGGCTGGGTTGATTTGGGTGCCCAGGTCATTTTAAAACAAATCCCTGCCTCGGTGGTGACTTGAACACATGACTACTGTACTGACAGGCAAGCAGGCTAGCTACTGTGCTACCACGTCTTCTGATTATAAATATCTAATGGCAGTGGAAATGTGCTTTCTGAGGAAAATGCAAAGAATATCATGGACAGACAGAAAAGCCAATGAGCAAGTCCTTACAAAAAGCAAATGAAAATCGTAAACTGATTGGAGAAAGTAGACGCAGATAGTCAAAATTATTTAGTCACATTATAAGAAGAAATCAACTAGAGAACTTAGTGACAACTGGTAAGATTGAGGGGAAAAGAACAAGATTGAGGGGAAAAGAACAAGGGGAAGGCAGAGAAGTAAATATCTGGATGGCTTGACCACATGGCAGAGTTGAGACAAAAGCACAGTGCTATCCACGACTCTGGTGATCGTGTAAGATGGCGAAACATGACTGCCCAAGCATATCAGCATGGCACATGATGATTATGTGCAAATGAACACTCAATGTGAGATAACCAACACAGTTTTCCCCACAGGGCACGAGATCTACTGCCCCTCACCCCTACTATATTTATTATTATACTACGTCTTTACACAATTGTTTCTCTGTTTACTTTTGTTGAATTAACCATCAATGGTGACACAATGGCAACAACTGCATTCAACTTAACAATGAAGAAATGAATACTGAAATTGATTTCTTATCATACCGGCATAAAGAACTGCGTGACATTGCCCACTCTTTCTTGATGTCAGCCAGACCTGTTACACTATAGTTTCCGCTCCTGGCACACTGTGATCTGAAATATACCTGTAGACAGATCAGGTCACTAAAATGTGAACATGGACAATAAGAGTTAAACACAACTCACTCTCATATAAAAGGTCAAAAAAGTAAGGACCCCCCCCCCCTCTTTTTTATGCTTGCTCACTATGAACTCAAGCACAGTCCATGCACACTACTTCTAGTAGTGCTGGACTGAATGTTGTGTGTGGATTAGCTTTCCCTATTAACAGTGTCCCTCACCATCAGGTGAACTCACTCCAACTTCAGAGGTACTTGTAATTTACATCCCCAAGTCAAGGACAACTGGTCAACATTTTAGTCAAACTATCCGGTGTGGGGGTTAAACCCCTTACCTCGGCATCAGCACACCGGATGTTTAAGAACACACGTTCTTATCCAATTGGCCATGCTGACCTATGCATAGGTCCTTTTAACACGTCTAAAGCACATTGGCGAATGGAGACATACCCATATTTGTATAGATCACATGTCACTCAATGAGTGATGTGGTTGGTATCAGACCCATATGTGTATAGATCACATGTCACTCAATGAGTGATGTGGTTGGTTATCAGACCTATATTTGTGTAGATCACATGTCACTCAATGAGTGATGTGGTTGGTATCAGACCCATATGTGTACAGATCACATGTCACTCAGTGATGTGGTTGGTTATCAGACCCATGTGTGTATAGATCACATGTCACTCAATGAGTGATGTGGTTGGTTATATAACCCACATTTGTATAGATCACATGTCACTCAATGAGTGATGCGGTTGGTATCAGACCCATATGTGTATAGATCACATGTCACTCAATGAGTGATGTGGTTGGTTATAAAACCCACATTTGTATAGATCACATGTCACTCAATGAGTGATGTGGTTGGTATCAGACCCATATGTGTATAGATCATATGTCACTCAAAGAGTGACGTGGTTGGTATCAGACCCATATTTGTATAGATCACATGTCACTCAATGAGTGATGTGGTTGGTATCATGATGGTTGCCTTTACTTCCCAAGACATTTCCTGGTAGCCCAGCCCATCTTAAATTTCCTAGGCATGTTCATTGAGTCACTGAAAAGGTATGCGTGAGTGAAAGTCTGTGTCTTCAGCCACAAATAAAGCCAATATCATTCTATGTAACATAAAATTACATCATGGCATATGTGTACATTTACACATATTGCAGTTAGTATCATTTTAAGTAACATAAAGGTTGCTTCCAAAGTTACGTGATGTCATATTTGTACACATACTGCAAACTTCTATTGCAGTTAATATTATGCTATGTAACATAAGAGTTGCTTTAAAAATTACTTCACACCGTATATGTTCATGTATACATATTACAAACTTGTGATGCAGTTAATATAATTCTGTGTAACATACGCTGGCATGGGACTGACCACATCACCTACTGAGTGCTGGTTGATCTATAAAACATGCGTCTAGCACAATAAGCCCAATGTACTTTACGGAGTGTTGAAGGGTCATTTACCTTTTTGTAAAACTATGTAACATAAGAGTTGCATTAAAAAATTACACCTTGTCACATATATCTACGTAAATGTATTGCAAACTTGTGTTAATATCAATCTAAGTAATATAAGAGTTGCTTTTAAAATTACATCACACCATTTGTCTGCACATATACCGTGTTTCCCCAAAAATAAGACCTACCACTATGATAAACCCTAGCACGATTTTTCAGGATGCTGTTAATATAAGACCTACTCCTAAAATAAGCCCTAGTTAAGATGGTCAGCTAGAATGAGAAACTTGTTGCCGAATGGCTAATCGGAGTGCAGACACCACTGGTGTGCACTTGATAATGAATGGATGTGGTTCATAACTCTCACTCATCACCCAAGTGAAATAAAGTTACCAATGCACTATGTGGACAAGAAATGCTCATTTAAGGAAAGCTTTATTGATGGACATGAGAGACGGGCCAATGGTTCTACAGGAAATGGAGTCGCAAGATATTCAGGCTGGAATTCTGGATTTGGAGAGTTATGACAATGTTCCAGAAGAAGATGACATGTCTGTATTTGAATAAATGTAGAATTTTGTACATGAATAAATATAGTTTTGTATCTGAAAAAAAAATATAAGACATCCCCCCGAAAATAAGCCCTAGTGCATTTTTTAAAGCTAAAATTAATATTAAACCCGGTCTTATTTTCGGGGAAATGCAGCACAAATGAATATGCAATTATGCATGCACACCACCCAAACTCTAATATCCCACCCATGCACTCTCTCTCTCTCTCTCTTCTCTAATGTGTTTACTCACATCATCAACTTGTGGTGTCAGTTGAAACTGTGGCCAAACGGAATATTTCGGATTCTGTGTTGCATAGTTGACAAAACTGAACCCCAATTTCTCTGTTATACTCAGCTGAGATAAGATGAAGAACAAAAAAAATCCTAATGTTAAGCCAGCTAGTAGCAACCAATTTTTCCTCCATACAGACATTGCAGTCAACACACATTTGTTCACCCCGCTGTCATTGTTTCCTCCATGTGGCAAGAAGAGTTGCTCCTTTGAAGTCATAATTCCTGAAACAGATAAAACAAAACAAATCATATAATGTGAAAGTGTATTTGCTGCCGTGGTAACTGTAAGTGGGAATGTAAAACAGAGACACATTAAACTTGTTTCAGTTTTTCTACTTCGAATGTCTACCACTGAGCGTCAGAAAGAGAGTATTGAAATGTTATATAAAACCTGTTCATCATCATCAGTCCATGTGCCCTGCCAACTGGCATAGTCATGGAAAACTGAAACATCTGGCAACCTTAGTAAGACATGAACATCATTTCTTCTTCTTCTTCTGCGTTCATCCTGAGACTTTTTTTGGGGCGTGATTGCATTGTGCCTGTTTACAGCAGAGCTGCGTTCTTGCGCTGTTAGGCCGACACATCCGACTTCTGCAGGCATTTATTGACCGGGTTAACCTTCTCGGGTGAACATCATTTAATCTGTGACAAATGTTTCTTAAAAATCCGCTAGTTAATGTTAAACTAAAGCAACTGATGAATAAAAAACAATATTCTTTGTGTCACCCCCCCCCCCCCCCCACCCCTTTAAATTTTCGCTGGGCAACACTCAAGCTGGCACCAAACTTAATGTGACTGTGGATAAAGAATAAGTAGATCTGTGTGTATCCTTACTTCCACTGTAGCATTGCTAATGAAAATAATTTTTTTATGAATGAAGTGCCATACTAATGTTAAATGAATGTGCCCATGAAGTAACTAAATATACTGAGATATATTTATAGTTTTGCAGATGTAACAGTTATTACATGGTGGAAAAATTACATCAAATAATGGGCAGGCACTCTCCCGCTGTTTATACTTCACCTCGACACCGCAAGGTACAAGAGGAACATGATGAGATGATGAGATGAAATTGTGACCTTTTAGTAAAATTCTGACATTCTAAGTCACTATGAGTCAGATTGTCACATCTGCTATCGCACAAATTGGACATACATCATTAGAGACGCTGTTAGAGCCAGACACTTCACAAACATCATCAATTACACAATCTTCAGTGTCTGTAATTTTACCTTCTATTTCAGCATGCAGTAGCTTGCCATCACTTAAGAAACTAGAACGAGACTGTGCAAACTATGTCAACAAGCAAAGATTAATTATGAATATGACAGATAAGATGAGACGTTTAAAGGTGCAGTTAAGAAAACTTGAAAAAGCTCCATATAGAAAGCAGCTACCAAAGTTTTCATAGAAAAGACTGTATGAGAAGATAAAAAGGCAGACAGGGTCAGTAGATCCTTGTAAATCGAAATATGTACAAGTTTTAACTTAATTTTCATTACCTAATAATTTTTACATGTCCGTATAGTTATTGGAGCTGGAGTGAAGACAGAAGTGTGCTTGCCTGCCAAGACAGTGGTCAGGTTTCTATACCAGCTTTAATTATGCATAGGGTATTAATGAAAAATAATTACCATTTTTTAATTACTAACTAGGTCATGGCACATCCTATCGGAGCAGGAATGTGACCTTTAGTTTCCTAACATCAGTCCACATTAAAAGAATGTACATCTTGCCAGGTCTTTAAACCAACATTAATCATGCACAAGGTAATTAATGAATAATAATTAATTGGCAGCCATTTTAGATTACTAATTAGGTCACGGCACACCCAATCGAAGCAGGAATGTGACCTTTAGTTTCCTAACATCAGTCCACATTAAAAGAATGTACATCTTGCCAGGTCTGTAAACCAACATTAATCATGCACAAGGTAATTAATGAATAATAATTAATTGGCAGCCATTTTAGATTACTAATTAGGTCACGGCACACCCTATCGAAGTAGGAATGTGACCTTTAGTTTCCTAACATCAGTCCGCATAATAAAATATACATTTTGCCATGCTCCTTAGTCAATATTTTGTAATGTACAAGGGCAAGTTAATAAGTAAGTCACAAATGGCTGTAGAAAAATAACTAAATATGATAACAACTTGAAACCAGTTTATTTGTATACATACATTGTCCCTTTATTTCTCAACATAATTTCCACCAACATTGATGAACTTATCCCATAGTTTTATCAGTTCTCCCAAACCGGCTGCATAGAACTGCGTGCTCTGTTTTCTAAACCATGTTTTAACTTCACATTCAACTTCGGTGTCATTCGCGAAATGTCTCCCGCCAAGGTGGGTTTTCAGTGAACTTAGCCCCTAGCGATTTCCAGTAAAGCGGTGCATAGTTGGGTAGAAAAAGTTACGAGGGCTAGTCAATAAGTAAGTCACATAGTTCTGTGGGATGGCAGGTAAATGAGAACAGGACACGCAGATCTATGCAGTCGGTTTGGGAGAACTGGTAAAACTATGGGATTAGCACATCAATGTTGGTGGAAATTATGTTGAGAAATAAAGGGACAATGTAAGTATACAAATAAACTGGTTTCATGTTGTTATCATATTTAGTTATATTTCTACAACCATATGTGACTTACTTATTAACTTACCCTCGTACAAGGCATTAAACGAATAATAATTAATTGGCGTCTGTTTTTACAAGCTAATTATGTAACGGTACATCATATAAATAATAGGTAACATGATAGCTGCCTCAATTGCAATGATGGTTGCTAAGAGATTTGTTTAAAAACCAAAAAGTTATAGTAATAAAAAGCCACATTTTGGTAATTTCTGCTTCCACTTTTAAGGAGCCGTGAGCAAATCTGCTCATTTAGAGGATTCTTAAGTATTTCTTTGTTAAAGTTCACAACACTCAAATGTAAATATCTCTGCTTAGAATTGACATATAGTTTTCATTAAGGACAACTGAATTTGGTTTTCCAAGACATAAAAAGCAGCGGTGGTCTCATTAGTAAACCATCCATCCCTCATGTGCCATGCCGGTAAGCGTGGGCGGTCATGACTCGCCATTTCACTTGATCACCAGAGTCATGGATCAGCTCAGTGTTCTTGTCTCGACCATGCCACGTGGTCAAGCCATCCAGATATTTACTTCTCTGTCTTCCCCTTGTTCTCTTCACCTCGATGTTGCCAGTTGTCACCAAGTTCTCCAATTTACTTCTTCTCATAACATATCCAAAAAAGTTTGACTGACTTTCTACGTCTAATTTCTCTAATCAATTTATGATTTTCATTTGTTTCTTGTAGTACTTGGTCATTGGTTATTCTGTCTGTCCATGGTATTCATTGCATTCTCCTCAGAAACCACATTTCCACAGCCATCAGATGTTTTTCAGCTTAGTTAGTTAGTCGTCAGATCATCCTCATTGTACATCGAACCATTCAGTCCATAACTGCTCGGATCCCCTCCTCAGCAAATCCCGCAGCGTGTAGCGGCTCACGACACCAGTTTTGTGTTGGTTTATTGCTCTTCTTTTACTTCCTGCGTAGTGTTCTTGTTTGGCCACACCTCTTTTAACTTGCTGTTCTCACAGCCTGAAAATGGCTGTAGATTCCCAGTTTTTCAGCTTGACTGCCATTAGTAAACAATGGCTGTAGAAATGTGGTTTCTGAGGAAAATGCTAAGAATACCTGGTTAGACAGAAAAACCAATGAACAAGTCCTTCAAGAAACAAATGAATATCGTAAACTGATTAGTGACATGAGACGTAGACAGTCAAAGTTTTTTTGGGCATGTTATTTCTTCTTTTGTTCGCTTGAAATGTCTATAACTGCAATGCTGTCTCTTGTATGAATTGAACTGTCTTTTTCAGTTCACACAGCGGTCCATAGAGTTTATCTTCCACTGTCGTCTCTCTAGGCCAGAAGGTTTGCCTAGATATGTTATATTTTGGGCAGTCTTGGAGTATGTGCTCTGCTGTCTGCGACACCAATCCACATGTGCACATGGCTGTTTCACCAATCTTGAATTTTGTATACATGTGGTTGCGTAATCTATTGTGCAGAATAATGACTTGTTTTGGTCTGTCCATAATGTGGTAGTCATCTTGAGCAGGTTTTGGTGGCTTTCTGACTGATTTGATCATTCTTTTCTTTTGGTGGTATGTAATGGGCACATCAGGCTGTTCTTCTTTGGCTCCTTCCTTAGCCAATTGATCAGCTCTGTCGTTTCCGGGTACTCCACAGTGGGATGGTATCCACTGTATGGTGACCTTATGCTGACTGCTAAGTTCAGAAAGTAGTGTCATTAGTACTGGCAATTTCCCAGACAGGAGCGCCTTGAGTACTGATTTTGCATCTGTCAATAGCACCACAGGTTGTGAACCATTGCTGGTATTTAGTAATTTCTCTGTTGCTATCTTGATTGCCTCAATTTCAGCATCACAGTTATGGCAGTACTTTCCTGTCGGTACTCTAGCTGTGTCCCTAGTATTATTTGGGTATTCTATGTACACTCCCGCTCCTCCATTTCGAACAGCATTTTGTGCTGACCCATTGTGTAGACACGGATCCAGAGGTCCTGTGGGTATTCTTCATCAAGGAAGCTGAGAGTGGCTGTTCTGAGCTGCACACTGTTCTGTTCTTCCTTGTCAAATATTCCTCTCACTTTTGTCTGGATTTGTAATGATAGTCTATGCTCATCTTTCCATGGAGTTCGCTCTGGAATAGTTGTTAGGGGGATACCAACTGTGGGCAGATCGATGGTTTCTCTGCAGAGTCGTTTGGCCTGGTGGATAAAACTACTTCTTTTCAACCGCCCCATAGCTAAGTTTTCAAATCTGTTCTTCATAGGGTGGCCTGGCAAGCTGAGGAACTTTTCTGCTTGTATTAGCGTTTTCGTATCTCTGCGCTCACTCAGTGCTTGTGTCCTCCCCATCTTCTCCATTTCCACTATAGGGGTTGATCTCATCCCTCCTGTGGTGACTCTAAGTGCTTGATTTTGCACTTTGTCCAGCTCTTGTAGTGTGGTTTTTGATGCCGAACACCACGCAGTTGACCCGTATTCCAGGTGTGGTCGTATGCTCTTTTGATAAACTTTGCTAAGTATTTTCCCACTGGTTCCCCATGTGGTTTCACTTAGCTTTCTCAGGATGGCTATTTTCCTTCTGGCTTTTGCTACTGCTTTGTTGATGTGCTTTCTCCATGTCAGCCTGCCATCAAATGTTACTCCAAGGTATGTTGGTTCTTTATCTTCTCTTAGGGGTGTTCCATTTATCTGGATGGTCCCTGCCTTTTGTTTTGGAGAGAGGGTAAATAGGGTGGTGCTGCACTTGTCAGTGTTTATGCTGACACACCATCTATTTGCCCATGCAACAAATGTATCTACAGCTCTTTGTAGCAATCTGGTGGCCACTGATGCATGTTCATTTGTGCTCCATAGAACCAGGTCATCGGCGTACATTGCCGCTTTAATTCCATGCGGTAGATTAGCAACAAGATGATTGATGAAGATTATAAAAAGTGTGGGGGGCAAGACTCCACCCTGGGGACCGTAACGCAGTAGTTCTTTCTTGCTCTTTAGTCCATCTATCTGTACTCAGGCTCTTCTGTTGTGCAAGTATGCTTTCACCCATTTGTACATTCTTCCATTGACTTCGCAGTTTCTCAGTTTATTCATCAGACCTTCTTTCCAGACTTTGTCAAAGGCTTTCTTCAAATCTATCCATGCCGCAAGCACCAGCTTCTTCTCTTGGAATGCATCCTCAATTTCTTGAGAGAGGTAGGTTTTCTGATCTTCCGTAGAGTAGCACTGCCTAAAGCCAGCCTGCTGTGGCACAAGGATGTTTTTACTTTCAATGTACCACTGCAGTCTGTGATTGATGATGCGCTCCAGTGTTTTGCAGAGACAGCTGGTGAGGCTAATTGGTCTGTAGCTAGAGGCAATGGAACTATCTTTCCCTGATTTTAGGAGGGGTATCATGATTGCTTCTCTCCAGGCTTGTGGAACACTGCCTAAGGTCCAAATGTTATTGAAGATCTACAACAGCTTTGCTTTGGCCTCTGTTCCTAGGTTCCTGATCATTTCATTGGAGATACCATCAGCTCCTGGTGACTTTCTCATTTTCAGTTTTGATATGGCTAGCTCCAGTTCGCTGAATGTGATGGGTGCCTCCAGAACCTCATGTACTATTTCCTTCTGTCCTGTATGTTGCCGTTTCTCTCAAATCTCTTGTTGTTTCTCTGGACTAATTTTGATATTGTTATCTTGTGCGAATGAGTCCGCAAAATGGTCAGCTGCTTGCTTTCTTGTTAATATGTTTCCATCTTTATGTAGTGCAATTTTTGAGTTTCTCCCTGTGCCCTCATTGTTAAGTTATTTTATTAGCTTCCACAATTTCCTTGTGTCTCTTTCAAAGTTCAGAGACTCTGTTTTTTCCTGCCAGCTTTTCCGTCTAGCCTGCAGCTTGGCCCTTTGAAATTTGGCTTTTACGTGCTGGAATTTATTGTGGTGCTCTTGGCTGGGTGTGGCCTCTGCTTGCTTTCTACACACTTCCACATCATTATGCAACTGTTCCAGTTCACTACTCCAGTAGGGTTTATATTGTTTACGGGCTCCTCTTGGTACTGTTTCTCGCGCTGCCTGTAGTATGCATTTCCCAAACTCTTCAACTACTTTATTTATGACTTTCTCAGTGTTCAGATTTCTAACCAGTATGCTGGTGCGATTCTTGTACATTGCCCAGTCTGCTTTCTTGTAGTTCCACCTCGAGAGGGTGCTGCTTTCACTTACAAGCTCATTTTCTACAGTTAGAAAGACTGGCCGATGGTCACTGCCAGCAAGTTGTTTCCCAACAATTCGTGTAATGTTCCACTCCAGGTCTGGTGAATGAAAAGCCAGGTCAGGTGTAGTTGTTGTGTGCCATGATCTCGAATAGAAAGTATGTGGGTCGGACGGCTTGTTAACCAAGATGAATCTATTCTCATCCTGCCAGTCTTCCAGTCTCTCTCCTCTCTGGTCCATGTGATCATAGCCCCAACTCTGCGAGTGGCTGTTGAAATCGCCACACACAATCATTTTTTCTGTTAATGGTAGTGTGTCCAGTGCCTGTGGGCGGTCACTTGGACAGTAGTAATTGATCAGATGTAGGTCTGTATAGCCTGTCTTAAGTTTAAGTGTCTGATATTCAGCTCCTTCCATGTAGACTTCAATTTGGGAAGCAGTGATGTTATTTTTTACAAGGGTAAGTATCCCACCTTCTTGCCTGTTCTTTCGGTCAGATCGGTAACACTGGTAGCCTCTGATTTTGAAGGCTATATTTTCGTTGAGGTGAGTTTCTTGCAAGCAACATATGCTTACTTTTTCTTGGTCCAGGATGTTTTCTAATTCTATTCTTTTGTTGCTGACTCCCTCCACATTCCAGTGCATTATTTTAAGTCTTTGTTTAGTATGGCCAGCCATTCTATTCTCATGTCCCCTGGCTCCACAGGACATCTGAGAAGGACCTCCAGTAGTTGGGGTTGGACCCTTTCGAGACATAGGGCCCGGCACTGCACCTGCCTGGGGGTCCAAAGCAGGGCGAGCACCATAACATTTAGCAGTAGTCGACATATTCCATTTTGCGTAATTGCGTGGCATCCTGATTTCTGTGGTGCGCCTCCTGGCTGGTTGCCTCCGTCTTCAGCACCTTTCCTTTGCTAGAGTAGACTGTGGTCTCACTCGAGTTTAGATGTGTACACACGTGTCTGCACATGCATGTATGTGTATACACATCTAGAGCACACTGGTTATTTTTCGGCGCCAGAAACTCGCCGTCGCCCCTTCTCCTGTTAGTAGAAACAGTTCCGCCACGTGAAGGCCAGGAGTTGGACTTTTGCTGCATAGGTTATGTATTCACGAGCCAATGGGGTATTTAAGCAATGTTGGGCGCTCATCCCAACACTGCGCCCCGGCTACATACAGCAACATTTGGAACCTGGGCATGTTATAAGAAGAAATGACTTGGAGAACATTGTAACAACTGGCAAGATCGAAGGGAAGAGACCAAGGGCAAGACCGAGAACTAAATACCTGGATGGCTTGGCCACATGGCATGGTGGAGATCGGAACACTGAGCTGATCCATGGCTCTGATGATCGAGTGAGATGGCAAAACATGACCGCCCATGCTTATCGGCATGGCACATGATGGATGGATGGCCATTATTAAATACTAAACACCAATTTGTAGTAGGTTCGATCGCGCTGTGACCCGAAATGATATACTGCGCTACACGGGAATAATCCATTGTCCCCCCAAAATGGCTGCTGTAAAGACCATTCATGCTTACGACGTCATTCATTCATTCAAATGTCACGTGACAATAACAGACGCCATCTTAGGTTCTGCAGAATAGGTTAGTCTAATATTCCGTGCACAGCGATTGGTTGGAATGACCATTGTCATTTATATAATTAAAAAATATATATAATACAGTACTTAATTTTATTATGCTGTTCTCGTAAGTCAACAGATATTTTAAGATGCATACACATTGAATTTTGCACCCATTTTTACATATATGTATGGAAAGTTTCATTGATGATCGTCAATAATTGGCGGTAGAAAAAATTATTTCTGCTGACATGTTTCGTCTTTGTGAATGGAAAGCCAAAATGGCGGCAGACACGAATATCACTCGGAGTTAGCTCAAAATGTGCAATGTGAACTACTAACGATAAAGAGAATACACGTTTAAAGATTATTAATAATTTATTTGTATACTTTTACTATTTTTTATCATTTAACATGAGAGAACATATTTTTGAAGTCAGTTTTCATATCCATCTATGACTCGTTTCAGACGATCTCGCATGGGTCGGAAGTGGAGATAATGAGACACACTGAAGAGTTCCAAAATTACGAGAATGATCCCATTGTGAATATCTCAGCTTAGAATTGACATACAGGCATCATCGAGGTACCATTAGATTTGGTTTTTCAAGGTCTATTTCTATCTATCTGTGGTAGTTTCATTAGTAATACTCAATTTTGAAATCCTGATATAACGTACTACCAACAATTTGTAAAACAACACCAAAATTAAATTACTCTACATACTAATTATTAGCGTGTTCCATCGTGCCATTACCCGAAGTAAAAACAAAAGTCCTGTACGGAGTCAGATCGCCATTGAAAATCTCGTCCTGGAAAACGCTGTCTAATATACCATGCATTCTTTCGACGTCATTCATTCATTCACATCTCACGTGACAAAACCACACGTCATCCGGGGTTTCCCGGGAAAGGTATGCCCAATATTCTGAGCACAGCGATTGGTTGACATCATCGTGACCTTTTATATAAATATTCATTATATTTCATACTTACCGTAATTAATTTTATTTTGGTGTTCTAAATCGAATTATATCAATGATAGATGTATTTTTGAATTCTGCATACAATTTAAAATATATCTGGAAAGTTTCATCGCTTTAATCGCTGCAGGGTGGATGTAAACAACATTTTCTGCGAAGATGTGTATTATTTTGCTCTTTGCGCATATATATCGGACTGGCATGTGCGCTTTGTAACACTCTTCTGGTGTTGCAGATAGAATTACATCAATGATAGATGTATTTTTGAATTCTGCATACAATTTAAAATATATCTGGAAAGTTTCATCGCTTTAATCGCTGCAGGGTGGATGAGAAACAATATAATATTGAATATTTTCGGCGAAGCGTTTCTTTGTGAATGAGTAAGCGCATGGCTATGTGCCACGGTGACTGCGCATGCGCGTATCGATCGCTGTGGCATGTTAATGATGTTACACTTTCGCTTTTCAACACTCAAAACATGCAATCTGACCTACAAAAGTTAAAGAGAACACAAGTTTAAAGATTATGAATAATTTATTTGTATACTTGTACTATCTTTTAATCATTTAACATGACGGAACATATTTTTGAAGTCAGTTTTCATAATCCGTCTATGACCCGTTTGGTTGAGACCAACCTCGCATGCGGAGAAAAATGAAAACGGCAGATTGGACCATAAATAACTTTTTTCTGACGCTTGCAATAGAAAACCATCAATTGTATATGGGTCTTCAAATTCTGCATCAAATTTTTCAGAAATTTGGAAAGATTCATCGCTAAACTTGCTTTAATTGTGGTTGAAAAACAGGCGAAAATGTTACGATCATAAAACCCAAAACGGCGCTTTACTTTATAAATATCTTTGCAGAACAAGCATTGTCTTCTCGCTAGCGTAAGTCGTAAGCAGCCCGCCTGTCACACGGGAGACCGGGGTTCTCTTCCCGAGTGGACATGTATTTTTTTTTTTTTTATTTTTCACAAAATTATTAGGTGATATAATAGAAACTATTAAACATTACGAAGTAAAATATTATACAGAACTAAGAAACTGGAAGTTTGTGAATAAAGTGTGCTCTATGGATCTGTGCGAGCTGCCGACTTCTGGGGAGCAAGCAGGGGAATTATCGCGTATCGGAATCGATGAATCCAATAGATGTCTTTGTTTAATGTGAATTTTAATTGCCGTATAAAATATCGCCCCTGAATCAGCAAAGTTTCATTGCTAAACTTGCTCAAATTGTGGTTGAAAAACAGATTTTCTGCGAAGATGTGACTTTGTGAATTGGAAACCCACGGGTCATGACGGTCGACGCATATCGATTGCGCTACACTTTTCAACATATAAAACGTGCGATTTGACCTACTAAAGTTAAATAGAACACAAGTTTAAAGATTATTAATAATTAATTTGTATACTTGTACTATTTTGTAATCATTTAACATGACGGAACATATTTTTGAAGTCAGTTTTCATATGACCGTTTGAGACAATCTCGCACACATAGACGCGCAGACACTAGCGGGTGTCGCTGATTGGAGGAAAGGGACACACTAGAGAGCTCTCATTACGGGTGAATAGAATGAGAAATCGCAACTCGTCTCACCTTCACAAAGATATATATCTTCACTTATAAGTGACATACAGGCATCATTGAGGTACCATTAGATTTTGAATTTCAAGGCCTATCTACTGTGGCAGTATCATTTGTAAATACTCAAAATTAAAATGAAGATAGGGCTCGCTATAAATTATTAAAATTTAAATTACTAGTAAAAAAAATACCTAGCTATAGAATAGACCTGTGTTTCTCACCTTTTAATTGTTAATTTCTTTCTTTTATATGATGAGTGCATAATAAATCCAGGTTTGCAGTATTCTGCAATCATGGTGGATGAAATTAAACGTTACATATCACTTATTGTCCGATAAACGGACTTGCATGTCATAAATCAGTCGAGGTCTGGTGCCATGTTTTATTGAAATGCTGGCATTTAATTAGTGGTGCTTGGCAAGCCAACAGAATGACGTCCCCTGTTTAACAGGGCCTGATATTTGTGAGAGACTCAGAGAGTGTGCTGTGTTGTGTGTGTGTGTGTGTGTGTGTGTGTAACTACAAGAGCCTGGCCAGAAGTCTTTACCCAGCTGTTATAGCCATTAACTCATTCAAATTAATTTCGAAATATGGCTAATTCAAGTAATTCGGTCACAGTATTATCAGGGATTGGTCCTAATTATAACTTCGCTTATGAGGTTGATTTCGTGTAGTTGTGTGTCTGTGTTTGTTTATTCTGTGCTGACGAATGATTTAGCCCCAACGTCCATTTTGTTTCTTGTAATCGTGTTCTAGTAAAGCTCATGATCTACTTCTCGTTTTTTGGTGATTTCGCCCATCGACCCGTTTAAACTATACATCCGGTTCTTTCCATCCACATCAATTGGTAAGCGCTTTAGGCGCATTCAACCAAGCAAGGATTCAGATACCTTTGTATTTTAATGTAGTGTTTTTCATGTTGTTGTGTCGGTTTGTGTTTGTTTATTCTGTGCTGATGAAGGCTTTAGCTGCAACGTCCATTTTGTTTCTTGTAATCGTGTTCTAGTAAAGCTCACAATCTACTTCTCGTTTTTTTTTTGTGGGGGGGGGGGGGGGGGTGGTGATTCATTCATTGCCTTACGAGGTTGAACGATGTAGGGGTAATGGAAAAATGACTGACCGATTACCGACCTATACCCCGCATTATCCCATAAGTTCTGACCGTAATCCCTTTCAAATCAATTTCCGAAATGTGGCTGATTTAGTCACAGAATTGGGTTATTAATCTGAGGCTGGGAAAAATGACTTTGTCTAGGTGAAAATCGTCCGCAAAGACTGTGTACCATCCACCGTCGTCATTACACGTCGGAGGACAAAACCATCCCACCTAACCTCAAATGGAACCAGAAGGGGCAAGCCCTGTAGCACTACATTCCAAGAGTGATACAGTGTTCCAGGTGCCAGAAGTTTTGGCACAGCCGTGCAAACTGCAAAAGTGATGTGGATGTCTGCAGGAGTACTCCGCACCCGTACAACCAGTGCCCACATGCCACGATCTAAACCGACTTTCACCCAATTTAAACAGAAAAAGTGCCAACTGCTTCGGCAGCCATCGGGCTAGATACCTTTTCTGTCCCTGCCATCCGGACAGCAAAGAAACCTATTATATAAAGAGGCCAGGGGGCACAACGAAACGACTAAAGGATTGACAAAGACAGACAGAGCACAATTGGAGGGCCAACTGAAGGACTTGAAATCGAATGTAGACAACATGGCTCAAGAAGCCACCATTCACAAGAACTGCAAATCGCAGCTGTAAAGCGCAGACTGGACGAAGTGAAGCTCTTCCAGCAGAAAATCGCACGTGATATGACTCAGATGGCTGCAATTGAGGAGCAAATGGAATAAGGTTTGAAAAAAGTCCCAGAAGAAAGAGCACAGAACTGCTCAGAACTGCTGTTGAGTTGAGCTAAGAACAGACATCACTGCACTCAGGACATTCCCATATGTGCTCCACCTCTCATTCAACAGCCAGCGAAGAGTCACATTACTAATCGTTCCCACCGCTATCTGATTGAAAGTTCTTCTGGTCTTCCCTCTCAGTTTTGAGATTCTACCAGAACCTCTGCCAATCCCCCGTAATCACATCCTTTCCATATATGGGTTCTCAATCTGTTCCTCAACCTTCTCCACCCGGTCCCACAGGCACACAACCACTTTCCCCTTGTCCATAAGTAATCTACCACTAAGAGGTGCATTCCCTGCCATCCTATCACTATCAGCCTGTTCATTCCCCCGCTCTCCCGCAAGGTCGGAGCAAAAAGAAAATAAAAATAAAATACAATTCTCACAATCTGTGACCTCTGAAGCGAGGTGAGCCATTCCACACGAAACATTCCTTTTTCCTCCTTACTAAGCATATTCCTTGAGTCAACTGCTCAAGAAACAGACCAAGAATGAAACAGCTCAAACAGACGAGGTACACAGCAGAATCAGAAAAAAAGGAGAAAGAAACAAAGTGAAAATGAAAGCGACCAAGAAACAACGGTGACAAGGAGAAGAGACTAAACGCCATCATTAATGAGAGCAGAATACACACTTTTAGAACAAACAAATAGACCACTAAGGTTTAACAAGAGACCAAGATACGAGAGAGATTGATGGAGTTACGCTTAAATCGACTACCAATGAATCGTTCATTGAAAGAAAAACATGAATGGGGTGGAAACCTGACAACACCAAGCCCTAGAGGCGTCCGTACCTGGCCAGGGATGACAAATAGCAACAAAGAAGAAATATAAACACATAAGTCACCAATAATATGTTGTACGATTTATTGCCTGGCACATTACGCTGCATCTGGTCAGGTGCATACTACAGAGTTATATATCATGTGAAGTGAATGAAACAATTAAAGCACGAAGTCGCATGTATTGTTCGAATGTGGAACGTCTGTTATCCCCATGGTAATTTTAAATTCAACACGAACTCTTTCTTTTTGCACACAACCGGCTGGACACATCTAATTGCTAAGGCTTCACTATATTTGAGCAATCGTTTATTGTTCGTCAAATACAGTATACGAAACGCTTTTTTCTTTGTTCACGCTATAACCGTAGTTTATTGACGATGACGGCGTTTTATATCTTTTCGGCTGCACATGGATTGATGAAGACTGATCAACTCTTTCCCACTCACACTGGTATATGTTCGGTTACTCGATTTGCTAATTGGTTTCCCGTTCTACCTATGTAACTTGCTTGGCATTTACACTGGAATCGATAAATGCAGTTTGATTTTGTGTATGGAGACAGTGACTCTTTTACAAATGTAAATTCTTTCTACAAATTTATGTTGGGGTGGTTTTGCATCTGATCATCGGTTCAGCGGCAAAGGATGTTTGGCCTACTGCTGTTTTAAGTATATTTGAATAACGAAGACACAAACAATAGATTGCACGATTTATTGCCTGGCATATTTCGCTGCATCTCGTCAGGCACATACTGCAGAAATCACACAACGTAAAGTAAATTAACTAGATAAATCCCTCAAGTTGAAATATACACATATTCGCACAGTAATGTCAATTATCTACCACGGTAATTTTAAGCTGACTAACATGTCTTTCTGTTTGCACAATTCTGGCTTGCGTTGATTTATCATAATTGCTTCTGCAAACTTTAACAAGCGAGTATTTTGTGTGTTAAACAACACGCGAAAGGCGGTGTCTCTGTCAACCACATGGCCGCTTTCGATAATTTGCCTACCAATTGAAGATGCCGGGAGTTTCCGGTGTGTCGGCCCCACTAGGCTAGCATCTCCTGTGTGTCGTATCTTGTTGACCCATTGAGGTATGTATTCTGACACTCGTTTGTTAAGCTGTCTCTCTGTTCTACCAATGTAGAAGTCCTGGAATCTACATGTGAATTGGTAAATACAATTGTTTGTGGCGTACAGAGGAACATGCTCTTTGACTGCTGGTGTAGGAATAGGTACGGTTTTATATCTAATGACTGGAGTTGCAGTACAGAATGTTCGGCCTACTGCCGTAGTAAGCCGGTCTTGTAGACGTTGCATTACGTCACCCCCTCGAAAGGTTAGCTAGATGAATACCTTGAGTTTTGGGACTGTAGTTACGTCTGGTATTGGTTTGGGCTGTTGGCAGTGGCGTTTTATAAATCCTGTGGAGGACCCATTCAGGTTTAAGACATTTTTCAGAGTATCAAATTCCTCTGTCAGTGTGTCCTGGGTGCATATCTTTCTAGCACGGTCAAACAGGGTCCGTACTAAGCCCCGTTTGTACTGGACAGGTGTGAAGCTCTGAAAATTTAGGTATTGGCCAGTCCATGTTCATTTGCGATACACCGATCTTTGAATTGTGCTGTCTGCTCTACGTCTCATTAGAATATCTAGGAACGGCAACGCTTTGTTGTGTTCGTGTTCCATAGATAGAGAGATGTTTTATGCGTCATGTTCATTCTGGCCTGGAACGATGTAGCTTGTAGCTCGTCTGTGGTGATAATTAGTATATCGTCCACATAACGACGGTAAAAGGCGAAGTTGTTAATGTCTGAAGATCTATTTTCTTCTAAATGTGCCATGAAGATGTCCGCTAGAATAGGACCAAGAGGACTCCCCATGGCCACTCCGTCAATTTGGCGGTATGACTTAATTAGAAAATTGAATTATATGTTGGCGGTACATAGTAGTAGTAGCCTCTCCAGAATAGGTGTTGATATGCCTAATTATAGTTGTTTGTCTTTAATGCGTTCCCTTATTATTTTCACTATCTCCTCTAATGGAACGTTAGTGAATAGAGAGTCTATATCCATGGATGCCATGTGTTTGTTATTTATGTCCATAGTATCCACTAATTCCACCAGTTGGAATGGATCTCTGAGTAGTTTTGGATCGAAGGACTGTCGTACTGGCATTAAAAGTTAGGCTAGCCATTTCGCCATTCGGTGTTGTGCAGAGTTAACCATGGACAGGATAGGTCTTAGCGGGATGCCGGGCTTGTGAAGTTTGGGTAGACCGTACACCTGAGGAGTGTGCGAGCCACGTGATGTGAGCGTTTTTGCTGTGGCCTCACTGATGAGTCCCGCATTCACAAGTGACTGGATCTCTTTCCTCATTATTGCATCCAGGTCCTCCGACTTGTTTGCTTTTTGATCTATCCTAAATTTAGATTCGTCCGATAATATTTCATCCATTTTTCTCTGGTAGTCTGACATGTCCATCAGTACTGCGCATCAGTACTTAAGTATATTTGTTTTATAACGTCGCCTCTCGACTCGAAAGGTTAGCTGAAGAAACTCTTGAAGTTTGGGAACCGTTGATTCTGTTGGGGGGTGGGAGGAGGGGGTTGGGTGGCTGTCTATGACGCTCTATGAAGTCGGCTGGATATCCTGAGGTTGTAGTTTGGTTATCGGTGTACAATTCTTCTTTTGGTGTGTCATCGGAGTAAATCTTCCTGGGTCGATTAACACGTCGTCGCGGAAGTCCAGACTGAAGAGAGACTTTCAGCCGGATAAAAGTGTGAACGTACCAACGGCAATCGGAGAATATCACCCGCCCTGACCATTATTTTCAAAACGCAGCTAAATAGTTCAAATACCGGCAAACATAGAAGGCGAAAGTGTAAACCGCAGATTGGAATATATTACGTAACATCAGTCGCATCTCCAAGCAGCGGCCAATGTATGTAACAAAGTATGTTTCAGACGCATGGTGTAAGCCTGTCAAAAAGATGACTGACAGGTGAAATTACAGTTCATAGTGAAAGTAAAGGAGAAGTTACAGAATACTGGCCATAGGGCGTCCTGGTGTCCATCCAAAGTGAAAAGGGGAGGAGAGAAGACGAAAGTCACAGTATTTAACCTACTGGAATTGCCAACAAAACTCAGACGCATGCACAGTTATAGCCTACCAGGGAAACCTTCTGGCGAGATATTACAATCTCATTTTGCCCGACTTCAGCATGAAGTCTAGTGTTAGGATTCCTAGCTAAAACCTCAGTTAATAAAAGATTTATATTTTTATCATTTGTCTTCTGTTCTGAGGGCGTCTGTAGTTTTCTATTTCTGTTTACTCTTTTAAACTTCAAGCTTGTGGATTTTCGTTGTTACTTTTTGTTTCAGCTCTTGTCTTTACGACGTCACCGTGAAAACTGTTTTCTCTTTGTTGTATGTGATGATGTGGAGAAATCCAACGTTATTCAAGATAGGGAGTGTGTGGCCTATTCACGTACAGGATAGACATTGAGATCGTCCTACACGAGGCTGACACACACATAAGACTAACTACTCAGGAGAAATTCCCGAAGGTATGCATTCCACTGAGAACATTCAAAATAACATTGAATATTCGGACCAACTTACCTCGGATTCCTACTAACATTGGTGTGAAACTATAGGGAGGAAGAAAATATACCACCAGTTCACCTTGTCTACATGAGGATAGACAGAGGACTTAGGACACTCATTCATTGTGACACGAAAGGAAAGTGAAGGCTTTTGATGTTAGACCGGATTGTGCAATTAAAATCCTTCAGAGAGAGAGAGAGAGAGAGAGAGAGAGAGAGAGAGAGAGAGAGAGAGAGAGAGAGAGAGAGTAAATGATGCGAACTTAGATGAGAAACACTCACTTATGTATGTTTCTTTGAATATATATATATATATATATATATATATATATATATATATATATATGTGTGTGTGTGTGTGTGTGTGTGTGTGTGTGTGTGTTCTAAGATGTGTAGACAGATAGATCCTACAAAGCCTCGGTTTGTTTCATTACATCTCTCATGGAAGCCACGGACAGTCAGCAGTTTACTCACATAATGGAGTGGCTGATCCTCTTGCAAGAACACCCAGTGTGAATCCTGTAAACTGAATGTGCAATGCATCTCGACGTGGAGCATGCACCTAACAGGTTTCTTCGTCATATGTGACAATAATTTACGCACATGTGGTTTTTCTATTTGGCGTACATGCCAGATTATCATACATCATTCTCTCATCGCATACCACTCGAGTTTCAAAACATCAACAAGGATAAGCGTCATCATGATATTAACGTTTCAGCAACACGTTTGATTTTTTCATATCATCCATTATGCTGAACAATCATGACTAGTTAATAAACATTGTGGTGATTTGTTTGTACTCGTAGTTCTTCCATATTTATAACTGTATGTAAATGTTTACATGTAGATTAAGTGCTTGTAATCTCTTAAAGAAAACAGTTAGTAAGGACGCAATTATATCTTTCCAGGAGGGAATAAGTCTAGGAGCTAACTTGCACTTATGGAAAAAAATACTTATTCTTCATATCTAAATTCCTCTTTCGCACTCCTGGGGGTACCAAGAGCAGCTACATCTATCTTTTCAACGAGTCATTTTTTGCCTGTTTTCGTTAATATCCAGGGTCCGTTTCATCAATCAGCATACAAAAGACATTTCCTCCTGAGTTTTCTCTCTTGGATCAAGAGTGTAAGGGATGTGAATCTGCACCCATAACTAAACACCAGTGGTTTGAGAATTCTGGTAAGCTATTTCGCCATCCCCTTTTGGTCGGAGTCAACCATAGATAAAATAGGTCTTAGTGGTACCAAAGCTTGTGCAACTTAGGACGCCCATAAAGTTGAGAGAAGTGGTTGCGGGGGGGGGGGGGGGGGGGCCCGGTGGATGAATAACTGTGTAGTCGCCTCACGGATACATTTACTAATAGTAACTGGATTTCTTTCCTCACTTTTGCATCCAAGTCTCTTTGGTTGCTGTCACGAATTTGCAGCCTTTACTTCCCAGAACAAATTTCGGTTCACTTTTGATGAACCATGTAGAGATATTACAGAACAAGGAATGAAATTCTCTATCATAAAGAATGCTGGGGAAAGGAGAAACAGACCCAGAATTGATAATAACACCACACAATTATGCAGTGTTAAATGAACCGCGACTGTGAGTGGAAATTAAAACTGCCCAGGCCTGACACAAGCAACCTGGAGCTATAAACATGCCAAGTCCAGCCATTCACACAGACTCAACAGAGTGTGAACAGACCTTGTAAAACTGACCCTAAACTTGACTAGAGGCTAGTAACTCCTGTAGACAGGTAGAAAGGCGGGGTGTTAGAAGGATAATAAACCATTCGGACTGGATTCAGAAATTAGGGGTTGGATGTCTGGCAGAGGCAATTAACATTGGGCCTGTGGACTTTGTACCAGACACTGGAGAGCAGACTGTGAAACTGATCTGGGGCTGGCAACTCAAAACCATCCAGGTGTGACACTATGGTGAAGGCTAGTGTGCATGCAGAAAGAATTTTTATGACTGAACAGACTTGGAGATAATTGCAATTACTGTCAGTGGGAGATAAGTGTCTACTGCTAGGCTAGGTATAAAAACCCACTATAGACCTGTTCCCTTTAGATTAAGTCTGACTTCAGAACAGGTGAGACAGCCAGCTCAATGTTTGTAGTCATATGTATGATTATTATGTTGGCTTCTAGGAAGGATTTCTTAGTAACTATGCAACAGTCTTTTAGACATATGAACTTTCAGTCTATATCTGATCTAGGTTATTTCAAGAACTATCTTTGGCGTAGGTTACTTGAGTGTTCTTTCTAAGTTCTGTGTTCAATATCGTTGTGCTTCATGTATTAATCTTCTGAGAAGTAGAAACTTGTGAAAGGCAGATCTTGTCTAGATATACTTGAGGTGTCGTAGCAGATGCTTGCCATTTCTGTCTAAACTAGACTAGTCTCTTTTTGGTGTGTGCATTTGTTGTACAGAATATAGTCAACTGACTATTTATTTAATTCTTACAACAGCAGTAACTAAGTGGTGATTAAACCGGGCAGATCAGCAAATATGGCTGGTCTGTGTGGTCACTTCAATTAGACTTGTTGTATATCTCATTTTGTAGCTATACAATATTAGTACTCATTAATAATGCCTGATGCTATTATGTTGAGTATCATTAGATGTCCATCTTGAAGTAATATAATGTTTACAGATATGTTGGATGTATGTATGTGTAATTTCATATGAATATACGATGCTAGTAATATGTTTCGTACACATTCTTTTTGTGTATATACGTCTCATTTCGTATACATACAAACTAACTAGTGCATTATGCTATGATGTTAAAGTATCATAATATGTCTAGTTTAATCAATATGTTTATGTGTATTGGATGTTTGATATATTGATTTGTCATATGCAAACTTACCAATATGAAGTGTTATGCTATTGTCTGCGCATTGGCACATTGGCCAACGATTGTGTTGGAAGCAGAGGTGTAATGGTACAGACATTACCCACAATTGGTATAGGGTATATGGTGCTAAACTTTCTCAGTGTATTGTGGGCGTGCGTTCACGGTAATGCATGTGAACCTGGCACAGCTACTAGTCACGGCTTGTAAACCCGGATGACCCGACATTATTATAATACCATTACCGATCCTGTGAGCTGCTAAACCAACTTTGGACGGAGCGGCTGTACGACACAGAATTTCTGTATTAGCGACATGGACATGGGGCGGCAGAAATGTAATCATTACAGGCGTGTGAGACAATTGAAAAGCCCGTCCAAGACTAAAGATAGTAGGGAGAAGGAGGATGGTGAACGCAGTAGAGCTGGAAGATAAACTTGGCCAGACTGGTCATTGTAGTTTGTGCTATGATATGTTTTAATTAGGATTGCGCTGATGTAGAATTAGATATAACACATTCTCGACTTTCTTTCAAGCTCTCACAAGGAGCACCTATGTTATAGATCTCAAGACTAGAGACTACTGACTAGGTAGTGTCAGGACTGACAGGATTCGTCAGAATACCGGCAAGCTGTTTCTTTTTGTTGCTACTGGAGAGTGGGGATCTGGACCACAGATCCAGATAGTTCAAGTAAAAGTTATGTAATGTTTGTCATCAATATCAATATGTATATGATTTCATCATCCTCATATTGAACCATCAGATGTCTATGATTATGATTAATAAATAAAGGTTGTAGTATTGTAACTCATAGTTCTGTCGTTATATTTTAATTCCAATTGTGCATACGTGTTGTGTGTGTACATTGGTGGGGGTTCACTTAGACACCAAGGAAGGGAGCAGTCAGGGAGAAAAACCTGTACTGAGATAGTCGTCTATACTAATATATTTAGACTTAAACATCTATCTTAGCTAACCTTCTCTTTCCCATTCCTTGGCGAATATTCAGCACAGTTCATTTCATTTTGTAACGAGCCACTTGGAGCTGTACGTTGGATATTCAGGGCTTAATCTATAGTTCAGCCATATAGTTTTTGTCTCTAGTCAGTTTCTGACTATTTGGGGTTGCTCGCCAGTGAAAAATACTTTCATCTAGCCGGTGGGGCACCCCGACTTCTGACAGTTGCTAACTTTCAGATCTAATTGAAATTTAGATGCATCCGATAAAATGTCTTTCTTTCATTTTCTTTTCGTAGTCAAACATGTCCAGAACCACTACATAATTCCCCTATGTATTGTTTTAGTATTACCATTTTTCGTTGGTTTGTAGTGATTTTAGAGCGGTGACGTGTTCTTTGGTTTACGGGTATTTATATTTGATGGCGTAATGCGATATTGATGTTCTGTGTCTACCAATTTGCCTTTAGCCATCCGACCGAGTCAGCTTAAGAAGGTGTCAGCTTCGAAATCTGATCAAACAGCATTTCAAATGAGCCTGTGACTCAACCTGGTTGACACGCTTTTGTGGCATTCATTCATTCATTCATTCATTCATTCATTCACTCAGTAGTATGTCCTTTGCAGAACCTCGCTCCCATAACAACCTTCCGGAAAACCTCTCGATCATAACCAAGATGTCCGCGTCCGATACACCCATCTGGAGATCATCCGCCACATCCTGCACCCATCTTCTCTTTGGCCGTCCTCTTCCTCTCTTCCCAGGCACATACCCCTCCATAATTGTTCTCTCCAAACTTTCGTGACGTTTTAAGTGACCAATTTGTTTTGTCGTCTATAATAGCCAACCCGCTTCTATATTCAGCTCTTGAAGTATGGATGCATTTGTTCTTTTCTTTATCCGAGATATTCGTAGAACTCGTCTATAACATTTATATTCAAAGGCATTTGTGTGCTATTTAGCTTGTTTAGTAAGTGTCCAGGTCTCACAGGCGTATGTTGCAATGGGGAAGATGCATGCTCTTAAGAATCTAATTTTTTTTAGTTCTATCTGCCTCTCTCCACAATTTATTCAGTTGTTTTAGTCTTTGAAAAGCAATAGATATTCTCCTTTTAACCTTTTAAATTGTGTCACCATTGTTGGTAATCAACCCAAGATATTCTAAATTTTCCCCTACCTCCAATTTTTCTTCCTTAACATATATTTCTTTCTCCATAGTAGTTTTATCTGTATGAATTATCTTTATTTTTGCTAAGTTAAGATATAAGTTGTGATTTTTAGTATTCAATTGGGTTCCAATTATTTATTAGGTTTTCTATACCATTCTGAGTTGTGGACAACAATACTGTATCATCAGCATACCAAATCTCTGGTATGTCATGACCACCGATATTTAGGGCATCACATAGCTCCCTGTTTATACCGTCTCTGACATTTCTCATTGTATTTTCGGCGTAAAGGTTAAGCAAATAGGGTGGACAGCACAGTCTTGACGGATTTTGTGGTGTTCAGAACTCCAATCCATAACTGAGAGCATCAGTTTGCATTTTTCTGAGGGAGGTCAAGAAAAGATTATGCTCATCATCATCATCATCATCATCATCATCATCATCATCATCATCATCATCATCATCATCATCATCATCATCATCATCATCATTATCATCATCATCATCATCATCATCATCATCATCATCATCACCATCATCACCATCATCATCATCATCATAATCATCATCATCAAGTGCCATGCCAGCTGGCATAGGCGTTCATGACTCTCCACAGTTCTCGGTCTTTGGTTTTCTGGACGAACTCTGCTGATTATATCCCTCAATGCCACCGTCTCAATCCATCCAGCATAATTTCTCATGGTCTGCTTCTGCCTCTCTTCCCTCGATCTTTCCAGTTGTTACGATGTTCTCCAATGCCTCTCTTCTCATCACATGACCAGAGAAAGCTGTTTGTTTGTTTCTTATTGTTGTATATAATGTTTTAGTGTCATTAACCTATTTCAGGCAATCGTTGTTAGTTACTTTGGCAATCCAAGGAATTCGCTTGCTCGCTTGTGTTCGCTGGCTGTGAACTCCAGCGTGAAGTCCTGTATGTCGGATGAATACATCCTGTTGTCCAACATCAATGTGATGTCATACCGGACTGAGGTTTGCGTGAGTATCCGTTGTTCCATGTCTGGCTTATTGGTGTGCAGACTGGTGGTTCCTCGCCATGCAGGCAGATACTCTCCGACTTCGGAGGAATCATCGATCCTACTGATGTTAGCCAGGTCCCCGAAGGGACTTGTTGCCCAGGACGCACGGCGTGGACATGTCAGCAGGTCTTGGCCAGTATAGATCCCGGCCCTGGTGCCTTGGAAACACCTCTGCGTCCCAATTTGATAGATGCTGTTATTTATAGGGCGGCGGAAGTTAACGATTGGTACTTCAATTTTAATACAGGGATTCTTCTTTGTTTGCGGTGAATTAAAATTGAAGTACCTATTGATTAATATCGATTAATCGTTAATGTTTTTTAACGATTATTTTTTTTAACGATTAATCGAAAACTTTTCTCCCATCACTTATACAAATGAACCGGATGTCGAAAAATTGTCGGACATTTTAAACATAGTGCTGCAAACACAACCGAGTTGCAAAGTTGTACTGAGTCACCATTGTGTAAGCTGCAGCAAGATGTACCAACAAGATGAAACAGTATGTTTATTATGCTACAGAGTCTTCTACAGGTCAGAGAAACATTAACTGTCTACATGTCAGATGAAAAGAAGCAATACAAAGGTCCAAAACTGTCAGGTTCAGATTGGGAGAAGATTTCGAAATATGTCAAAGGTTTGGACTTATTCTGTCAGACCACGGTCCTGCTTGGCGGTCAAGATTTTGTTTCATGTAGCTGTGTATTGCCACTGCTATCATCGTTGACAAAGCATATGACTGTACACGGGATCACCATTATCTCCGGTACTGTTCAACGCCTACACAGTGAGAATCACCAGTGAGCAGATCACTGGACCTGGCAGGACATTTTCATATGCCGATGATGTTTTAGTGTATCGTCAGGGTAAGGATAGAGAGGAGGTTGCTGTGGAGCTACAAACCGAACTCAATCGCATAAGTACTTGGTGTGATGAAGCTGGGGCAATGGTCAACCCAACAAAGGCAACAGTGACTTGGTTCTCGTTGAATAATCATATTGTCAACAATCCAACACCAACTGTAATGCTGTGTTCAGAGACGGTGGAAAGAACGCAGGCAATGAATTACCTGGGGATACGGTTTGATCGAAGCCTTGCTTATAATGTGCACATAGACCAGGTGATAACAAAGGCCAAGCGGGGTTTGGCAGCGATGCGGGTGATGGCGGCAGCAAACTGTGAGCAGCGCCATCTATGTCTTCTGTACGAGGGGCTGGTCATGTCTGTTTTGGAGTATGCAATGGCAATCCTGACTGTCAGCCATAAGCAGATAGAAAGGATGGAAAGGATACAGAATGAAGCTATGCGCATTATTCTTGGATGTACAAGAGATACAGCATGCAGGGCGATGCGCTACCTTCTTGATTTTCCAACCATTGAAGAGAGAATGCAAGTTTGCAGGGCACGCGCCTACCTCAGAATTAACGCAAACACACAGCATCCACTGCATAGTGAAATTAGGAAGGTGAAGGGCAGCAGGTTAAAAAGAGGACGGTCGTGGATGGGTCAAGCCGAGGACATTCTTCGACAGGTGTGTTCACTTGAGGACTTAGAACCTGGCGAGGAGTGGGTGCAAGTGCCAACAGACTTCTGCACATCCTTTTCAGTTTGCATCCAACTAGATAGAAAATGCAGACAAGAAAATCCGGCTGCTGTTGAGGCTGAAGTACAAGCGTTGATTTTCGAGAATTCGCTAGACAGTGACGCGGTCATCTACACAGATGGGTCGGTCATCCGACATGTGAGAAGCTCATGGGCCTTTACAGCTCGGGCCGGAGGGAGAATTGTGAAGGAGGACTCTGGTGCTTTCACTGAAACCACAAGTAGCCTGACCATGGAAGTCATGGCAGTAAGTAAAGCAATAACATGGCTCGAGACACAGACATTCACTAGGGCTTGTTTCCTTAGCGACTCAATGAACATGATCAAGAGGATAGAGGAGGGGTCGATCCGAAGAGAATGGTTGCTGCCTCTGAAGCGGTCTCGGCTGGCAAAGATTAGTTTCATCTTCGTGCCAGGGCATGCGGGAGTACAAGGAAATGAGCGGGCTGACAAGCTCGCAGGTGAGGCTACTGTTGAGGGCGGACGCGCCATGGACCAGGCTGACATTCTGAATGCTCTACGAGAAGTGAGACTTTTGCAAGAACCAAGTGATGACTGTGAATCTACAACAATGGCCAGACTGCGAGAGCAGCAAATTAAAAGAGGGGTGGCCAAACAAGAACACTACGCAGGAAGCCAAAGAAGATTGATAAACCAACACAGAACTGGCGTCGTTAGCCGCTACACGCTGCGGGATTTGCTGAGGAGGGGATCCGAGCACTTATGGACTGAATGGTCCGATGTGCAACGAGGATGATCTGTCGACTAACTAACTAACTAACTAACTATTTAAACTAAGGCCCTTTCTTTTACTTTCTACAACCACTGTATCTGTCATTTCCTGTAGATCGTTCTGACGTGTTGTGTTCAAGACAGTGTCGTCAGCATAACGCAAGTTATTTATATTATATCCACCAACCAGGATCCCTGGCATATTTTCTGTAGATCTCAGTATGTTCACTGGACAATGAGAACAAATCAGGAGACAAAACACAACTTTGGCTGACGCCCTTCTTTATACACTGAAATGTTCCTACAAGGTTGTTGATTCTTATGGCTGCTGTTTGCAGCCAATATATGTTTTTTATTATTCGCAGATCTTTGCCGTCGATGTTCAGTTGCTCCAGTAATTTGTATGATTTCTTCATGCTTCACAGTGTCAAATGCCTTTGTGTAGTCTGTCAGAAGTCGGGGTGCCCCACCGGCTAGATGAAAGTATTAGTTACTGGCGAGCAACCCCAAATAGTCAGAAACTGACTAGGGACAAAATCTATATGGCTGAACTACAGATTAAGCCCATGAATATCCAACGTACAGCTCCAAGTGGCTCGTTACAAAATTGAAATGAACTGTGCTGAATATTCGCCAAAGAATGGGAAAGAGAAGGTTAGCTAGGATAGATTTTTAAGTCTGAATTAAAGTGTAAATACAACTATCCCAGTACAGGTTTTTCTCCCTGACTGCTCCCTTCCTTGGTGTGTAAGTGAACCCCCACCAATGTACACACACAACACGTATGCACAATTGGAAAAAATATAATGACAGAACTATGAGTTAAATACTACAACATTTATTTACTAATCATAACAATAGACATCTGATGGTTTTCAATATGAGGATGATGAAATCATATACATATTGATATTGATGACAAACATTACGTAACTTTTACTTGAACTATCTGGATCTGTGGTCCAGATCCCCACTCTCCAGTAGCAACAAAAAAGAAACAGCTTGCCGGTATTCTGACGAATCCTGTCAGTCCTGACACGACCTAGTCTTCACTCGTCCTTGAGATCTACAACATAGGTGCTCCTTGTGAGAGCTTGAAAGAAAGTCAAGAATGTGTTATATCTAGTTCTGCATCAGCGCAATCCTAATTAAAACATATCATAACACAAACATATACAATGACTAGTCTGGCCAAGTTTATCTTCCAGCTCTACTGCGTTCACCATCCTCCTTCTCCCTACTGTCTTTAGTCTGGGACGGGCTTTTCAATTGTCTCACACGCCTGTAATGATTACATTTCTGCCGCCCATGTCCATGTCGCTAATACAGAATTTCTGTGTCGTACAGCCGCTCTGTCCAAAGTTGGTTTAGCAGCTCACAGGGTCGGTAATGGTATTATAATAATGACTGATCATCCGGGCTTACAAGCCGTGCCCAGTATCTGTGCCAGACTTCCGTGAATTACCCTCCACCATATGATGAAAAAGGTTTAGCACCATATACCCCATAACATTTGTGGGTAATGTCTGTACCATTACACCTTTGCTACAAATGCAACCAATAGGCAAGGTGCCAATGCACACCCAATAACATAACACTTCATACTGGTAGGTTTGCATATGACAAATCAATATATCAAACATCCAATACACATAAACATATTAATTAAACTAGACATATTATGATACTTTAACATAATAGCACAATGCACTAGTTAGTTTGTATGTATACGAAATGAGACGTATATACACAAAAAGAATATGTACGAAGCATAGTCCTAGCATCGTATATTCATATGACATATACTTAAACATTAGGCATATGAAATTATTCCTAATATACAGTAGGAAATTCAAACAAGTTGTAGTAACCTGATTATCTACAATGACTGAGAAACTAATAGTGTCCATAGAGTAACAGACATCTAACATGATAAATGAAAGTCCAAAGTCTGCCTGCCAAAGGTATAGTAAGAACAACTCTGATAGCAATAGGATATACACTCAAGAAACCTGAAGCAATGATAATTCTTGAAGTAAGCTAGGTCAGATATAGACTGAAAGTCAGTGCATACATCTAAAAGACTAAGAACTAACTTTCCTAGTGGAGTCTACCAACATCAGAATCATACATATGACTACAAACATTGAGCTGGCTGTCTCACCTGTTCAGAAGTAAAACATTTTCTGACATGAAACAGGCTAGGGACCCTTATTTAAGCTGAGTCCAGCAGACAGTATTATCTCCTTGGCACCTTTCTGTCTGGTATGACAGAAACATGCTGACCTCCTATAGGTAATTAATTCTATTCAAGTGTTGGGCCAGTTCACGCATCTTTTCCCATGCAGGCTTACTTATCTCCCCCTGGCAGTCATAAATGCTTTCTGAACCACTAACCATCACCGTGGTGTCACACCTGGATAGTTTTGAGTTGCCAGCCCCAGATCAGTTTTACAGTCTGCCCTGCAGTGGGTGTAATTGTCAGTTTGACCTGTAACACCTTTAAGCTGGACTGACTGGTTTTACAACCCTAGTCTGATGGTCTGTGTGATTTCATTCTGGGTTTATTGCAATTCCCACCATCCTGTTTTAGTAGCCAGCAGCCATCTGTAGTGGTTTGTTTACTTGCAGGCTTTGCAAGCTTTCGTCAAGACTATATAGCCTTGAATATAGAGAAAACAGTTTTGTTAGTCTGTTGATTCTCTACACGGCCCATCAAAAGTGAACCGAAAATTGTTCTGGGAAGTAAAGGCTGCAAATTCGTGACATAGTCTATGAAGCATAAGTACAAATCATTTAACTGAATAACCGCATTACTAGCAATTTTTTTTCATGATATAAAAATTGGGTTTTCTTACTTATGAAACCATCACATTTGGATACAACTTGACAAGACGAATTCAACGTTATCTCAGTGAAGACTGCGTGTCAATTCTAAGCAGAGATATTATTATTAATATTTTAGTGTCGTTACCTACAGCAATGAAGTGCATAGGAGTCTGAGCAAATAAGCAGTTCTGCTCACGACATAGTAACACTGGGAACTAATAATATTAAAGTTTGCCTTCTATTACTGTATCTTGTTTATGTTTAAATACAATGTTAAACGAACCACATAGTTACCATATACCGTTGCGTCCGGGGTGGTGAGGTCTAACTTGACAGTTATCTATGTTTCTAGAGGACGTGCCGTGACCTAATTCATTCATTCATTCAGTAGTATGTCCTTTGCAGAATCTCGGTCCAAAACAACCTTCCGCAAAACCTCTCGACGAAACAGCCAAATAAATCATAAGCAAGATGTCCCGCGTCCGATTACACCCATCTGGAGATCATCCGCTACATCCTGAACCCATCTTATCTTTGGTCTTCCTCTTCCATTTTTCCCAGGCATACACCCATCCAGTATTGTTCTCTCCAAACTTTCGTAACGTTTCCATCCATCCATCATGTGCCATGCCGGTAAGCGTGGGCGGTCATGTTTTGTCATCTCACTCGATCATCAGAGTCGTGGATCAGCTCCGTGTTCCTGTCTCGACCATGCCATGTGGCCAAGCCATCCAGGCATTTACTTCTCGGTCTTCCCCTTGGTCTATTCCCTTCGATCTTGCCAGTTGTCACCAAGTTCTTCAATTCATTTCTTCTCATAACATGCCCAAAAATTTTTGACTTAGTTAGTTAGTTAGTTAGTTAGTCGCAGTTCCAACTTCACAGCAACGGGTCGTCCCCATTATGCTCCGTTCCTGTGCCAGTGAATATCACACAAAAGGCTCCCCACTGCCCAATGTGAAAAGTGGAAAACCAGGAGTCTCGACAAACAACAGCCCGCACAGATACACTGTGCATAATGCCGCCGCCAGAATGTCAACACACCAGTCCCCCACGAAACACCCAATTCATCTCTGATGGAATCGGCAGTCATTTTCCTATCTGGATGTTTCCTCGATGTTTACCCACACAGTCCACAAAAATACAGTTCATCACCGACGGCAGTGGCAGTCAACCAGAAGCCCAGCAACCACGCATTTCTGCATAAGGCAAAAACCGGTCAACTCTGGGACATAGCCACCTGCCATCGCTCCGAACATGCAGTCACGTTCCAAAAAAAAAAAAAAAAACTTGGGCAGATTCAAAAGCACTTCACACGAAACTCACAGCTCACATTGTCGCGCCACGCACTCACTCAGTAGCAGGGCGACGGAACCATCAAGCCTCCTTAGTCGCCTCTTACGACATGCGTGGTAGGCTACAGTGTTGCTATTCTTTGCTTCCCTTATGGGCCCCGGCAACACACGTCTACGTCTAATGTCTCTAATCAGTTTACGATCTTCATTTGTTTCTTGAAGGACTTGTTCATTGGTTTTTCTGTCTGTCCATGGTATTCTTTGCATTTTCCTCAGAAACAACATTTCCACAGCCATCAGCTGTATTTCAGCTTGACTGCTTATTGTCCACACTTCACATCCATACAAAAGTATAGGTTCTATGTAGCACCTCAACACTCTTTTTCTCGTTTCAATTGATATCTTTTTATTGGTCAGTATGTTTTTCATCTTGCAAAAGGCTACCTTCGCAATGGGAATTCTTGTTCTAATCTCTTCAAGGCATCTTCCATCAGATGTTATGACAGTGTCGAGATAACAGTATCGATTCACTTGTTTAAGAATATGCCCATCTACTCGTATATCACATTGTGGTATTTCCTTCTTCCCAGTGACGACCATAATCTGTGTCTTCTTAATATTCAGTTCTAACCATAGTTGTTCACTGTGTGCAACAACCGCATCTACTAAATTTTGCAGGTCCTGTTCATTGTCTGCAATCAAGACTGTATCATCTGCATATCTAATGTTATTGACGTATCGTCCCCCAATGTTGATTCCTCACATATCTTCTATATTTCTGAATATATTTTCACTGTACAGGGAAAAAAGATCTGGAGATATTACACATCCTTGTGTCACACCTCATTTAATAGGCTGATGTTGACCTACATCATTATCAATTCTGATGGCAGCTTGTTCTTTCCAATGTATGTTTTTTACAAGTCTAAGGTCTTGTTAGTAGGTCTTGGCCAGTATAAAACCTGGCCCTGGTGCCTTGAAAACACCTCTGCGTCCCATCGTGTTCTAGTAAAGCTCACAATTTATGTCGCGTTTTTCGGCGATTCATTTATTGGAAGATGAAGAAGGAAGATCTTCACGTCATGTGGTTGGACTTGGGCAACGTGTACGGCTTAGTGCCCCACCAGATGTTTTAGCGTGCCCTCAAGATATATCACGTGTCCGAGGAAATAAGAACAATTCTCATACAGTACTTCTCGGGCTTTTCTGCCACTTGATTGTCCTGTAACATGCCATTCCATATTCCCCCCCCCCCCTCTGTATTCTCATCTTTCATATTATCATTTTGTATGCCACTTGATTTTATCATGTACTAGCTGATCCGGCCCAGCTTCGCCCAGTCCCTGGCGGGGATCTGTCTGTCTGTCTGTCTGTCTGTCTGACCCGGCCCGGCTTCACCCAGTCCCTGGCGGGGAGCATCTCATTTAATTCATATAAGTAGTCATATAAGCTCCCGTTCCCGACTATCTGTCTGTCTGTCTGTCTGTTTGTCTGTCTGTCTAACCCGGCCCGGCTTCACCCAGTCCCTGGCGAGGAGCATCTCATTTAATTCATATAAGTAGTCATATAAGCTCCCGTTCCCGACTATCTGTCTGTCTATCTATCTGACCCGGCGCGGCTTCGCCCAGCTCCTGGCGGGGAGCGTCTCATTAAATTCATATAACCAAAAAAAAAAAATTAACTTAATGTCCTTCCACACACCATCCATTATTTTTTTTAATGAAAACTGTTTTTAATCAACTACATGACTGTAGATAACTTCTTTAAACATAAAAAGATCAGTTAGAAAATTTTCACTATTTAAATAGATGCATTATTTTTATGAAAACTTTGAAAATGCCTTAAAGATTATATCATTATTTATTATAACTCATATGCCTGTAAATAACTGTAGACAAAGAGTTTATAAATCTTTGAAAACAATGCAACAATCTATATATAAAATATATAGCAATGCTATTAAAAGTTATGCCCCTTGAAATAACTTTTCTTAAGTTAAGTCCCCTCGCTATATATAAATGATAATGTAAATTTAAATATTAAATTTTAGTAAGTAAATAGCTGATTGTACACTAACAAACTATGACAGTTGGCTGCACTGGAATGAAAAGAATACATGTAGAAAATTTCATCTCAATCGGATCGACCGTTATCGAACGCATCAAATACATCCCTAAACACATACATACATCGTCTTTATATATATATATATATATATATATATATATATATATATATATATATATATATATATATATATATATATATATATATAATATATAACATTACTGTGATGTGAGTGAGAGAGTTAGTGATTGGGAGAGAGAGAGAAAGAGAGGGAGAGAGAGAGAGAGAGAGAGAGAGGGAGAGAGAGAGAGAGAGAGAGAGAGAGAGAGAGAGAGAGAGAGAGAGAGAGAGAGAGTTGAATTGCATCACTAATTTTTACGCTACACAATGTACATGTACAATGTTTTCTCCACTTCTTACAATTTTTGCGAGAATCCTCACGACAATCATCAGTGTCTCAACTGTGTGTAAAGTGTGGGAGTTTGTTCTTATTAGTTTCAGTGATCATGTATGTGTGTAGATGTGAGGATGTTTGTATGGGTGTGTATGTGAGGGATATGTGTGGGGGTGTGGGGAATGTATGTGTGGAGGGGTTGTATGTGGGGAATGTGTATGGGTTGATGGGTGGTGTGTGGATGGGTGAAGGGATGTGTAATCGGTGGGAGATGTATGTGTGTGTGTGAGGGATGTGCGCGTGTGTGGGGGGGGGATATTTGGGAGGATTATTGGAAGAATGTGGGTGTTGGTGGGTTGGGGGTGTGGGTAGGGAATGTGTATTTGGGTGGGTGAATGGGTGTGTAGGAGATTGTGTGGGTTGGGGGATGGGTGTGTAATGGGTGTGGGGGATGAGTGTAGGGGTGTCTGTGAATGGGATATGTCTGTGTGGGTGAGAGTGTGTGAGTGTGGATGGGGTAACTGTCAGTGGGTGGAGGATGTATGTGTGGGTGGTGAAGATGGTTGCATGTGGGGGATGTGTGGGTGGGTGGGTAGATGTGTGAGTGGGTGAGAGATGTGTGGGCGGGGATGTGTATGAGGAATATAGGTGGGGGATGTGTGTGTGGGGGGAATGTGTTTATGGGTGGAGTTTTGTGTGGGAGGGGAGATGTGTGAGAGGTGGGGGAGGTGTGGGATGTGCAGGTGGATGATGGATGTATGTGAGGATTTGGGATGTGTGTTTTGCTGGGTGGTTGGGGTGTGTGTGGGTGGGAGGGTAGATGAGAGATGCATGTGTTGATGGGCGGGTGGGTGATGTGTGAGTGTGAGTGGTTGATGGATGAGTACGTGAGTGGGTGGATGTGTGTGAGAGGTGAGTGTATGGTTGGGGGATCTGTGTGTTTGTGGGAAGATGTGTGTGAGCGGCGGATGTGTGTGGGTGGGAGGTGTTTTTTTTGTGTTTATGGGTGGGGGATATGTGTGGGCAGGTGGGGAGATGTGGTTGTGGGTGGGGATGTGTGTATAGGTGGGGAATGTGTAATTGAGAGGTGGCGGATATTGGGTGGGTGAGTGGGTGTAGGTTGACTGATGTGTGTATGGGTGGGTGGGGAAAGTTGTGAGTGTGAGGGTGCGGGATGTATGTGTGGATGGGTGCGGGATGTGTGGGTTGACGGGGGTATGTGTGTGTGGTTTTGTGATGTGTGTTTTGCTGGGTGGTTGCGGGTGTGTTGTGGAGAATATGTGGGTGGGTGTGTGCGTGTCGGTTATGGGATGGGTGGGGGTTGTATTTGTGGGTGGGGAAATGTGCGTGGGTGGGTGGCGGCATGTATGTTTGCCTGAGTCTATGTGAGTGCGTGGAGGTATGTGTGGGTGGGTGGAGGTGTGGTGGGTGGGGATGTAAGGGTGCCTGAGGGATGTGTGGGTGGCTGCGGGATGTGAGGGTGGGTGGGGGATGTGTCTCACAACATTGCAATATGCACTGTTTATGTTTACAACTTTCATTTGACAATGTTTTGTTTTTTTCCCATGTGAATGTACCATGCGTAATATGCTTTGTTTATGCTTACAAAATCCATTTGACAATGTGTTTTTTTTTTCTCCTATGTAAATGTAACATGCACATTTGTTGAATGAAAGATGAGTGATCGAAAGAATCGAATGTAAGACGAGCCTGCGTGCCCAATTTGTTACCCTTTTAAAATAAAGTTCGTTCGATCGTTCGTTCGTTCGTTTGTTCGTTCTCTCTCCGCTCTCTACCACGTCCTGCACGACTAGATGGATCGAACTGCAGATGGGTATTGCAATGGAATGTACAATTTCACCGACATTATTCGTCATGGCCATGCAGGTGGTCCTGCATGCGGCATCCGGCTACGCACACGTACTGAGACTCAGCCACTGAAGGCCTTCATGGACGACACGACGATCCTGAACCGAAAGAGAGCGATGCCAGCAGCATCCTACTCGGGCTAGATGAACCGATTCGCTTGTGGAGGATGAGCTTAACCCGAGGAAATCAAGAAGCCTGCTGATCGTGAAGGGCAGAGTGGCGGCAAGGCGGTTCAGGGTTGCCGGCCAGGCGATTCCCACTGTGATAGAGAAACCCGTAAAGAGTGTTGGTCGTGTGTACGATGTCACCAGTAGTAATGTCTGCACGTTACGACCTCCATAATCAGGATTCAATCCATAATAATCCTGCTTCTTTGCTTCATGTGACGTACGTGCGTGACGTCAGAAAGGCAATCCTGAATTTTCATATCTCGCACTCAAAGAGGAGATAACCACTTCCGGTGTTTCAGTAACAAATAGAACTAAATAGTTTTTTTTTTTTTAAACCAAGGGGATATAATTATTACCACTTGTAGGTACTAAGGGGGAAATAATTATTGCCTAGTGTCGTTACTAAAAGAAGATACATTGTGGTGTTGTTAGTTTATTAAGGGGACAATACTGATCGACACTAAGCATACCAGGTTTTGCAAAACAATGTTGCGTTGACTTCCCTCTCTAAGGGGGGATAATTATTCTGGTTTTCATTACTAAGGGGAGCTTGCTTGCTTGTGTTCGTTGGCTTGAGCTCCAACGCGAAGTACTGTATGTCGGATGAAGGCATCCTGTTGTCCAACATCAGCGTGATATTATACAGGACCTTAGGTTTGCGTGAGTATCCGTTGTCCCATGTCTGGCTTATTGGTATGCAGACTGGTGGATCTTCGCCGTACAGGCAGACACTCTCCGATTTCGGAGGAATCTGCGATCCTTGTGACTTTAGCCAGGACCCCGAAGGGACCTGTTGCCCAGGACGCTCGACGAGGACGCGTCAATAGGTCTTGGCCAGTATATAACCCGGCCCTAGTGCCTTGGAAATACATCTGCGTCCCACTAAGGGGAGCTAAAATTGTAACGTATTTTGCATGTCTATGAGGGCGTCTGCTTATGCATTACGTTGTCTATGTGGGTGTCTGCACTAGTGTGGCGTTGGCTATGTGAGCGTCTGCAATTTGGGCGAGTGTCGAATAACCATCATTAGGTTACAAATCTTCAAATGAAAACCGTAAAAACTATTTTGTTTTGAATATTTTGTAAAAAAACAAAAACAAAAAACAAACAAACAAACCCAAAAGAAGTTGGTTGTCAGGGTCTATAGTGGGTAAGGTTTAATGTCTTAAACACTATCATTATACGGGTTACATATCTTCAAACGAAAACCGTAAGAAGTTAAAACATTATTATTGTTATTATTGGTTCTAGTGGATGGGGCTTGAACACTATCATCAAACGTGTGACGCTGTGAGCTTTGAATTTTGTGTGAAATACTTTTAAATCTCCCCGAGTTTGTGGAGCGTGAACTGCTTGTTTAGAGCAATGGCAGCTGCCTATGTCCCAGACCTGACCGATTTTTGTGCCTTATGCAGAAATGTGTGGCTGCTGGTCTTCTGGTTGACTACTGCTTCCTTTGACAATGAATTATGTTTCGTGGAGGACTGTTTTTTTTTTTTTTTTTTTTTTTTCATTCTGGAGATGGCATTATTTTGTTCTGTTGCGTGAACTACATTTCGGAAAAAAGGCGTGGCTGGCTAGAAAACATCTAGAAACGGAACAACAACTAGAAATATCGAGACTTTGTAGGCTAACGTTTGGTTAGGATAGTGACTGATGCTGCCATCAAGGATGAACTGCATGTTTTGTAGTGGACTAGTGTGTTGGCATTCTGGTGACGGCATTATGTACAGTGAAAGTTTTTACATATGTCCAAGGTTGTTTTGTTGCGTGAACTCCATTTCGGAGATAAAATGGCGTGGCTGGCTAGAAAACATCTAAAAACGGAACATCAACATCTAGAAACGGAACACCAACATCTAGAAACATAGAGACTTTGTAGATGAACATCTGGTTGGGAAAGTGACTGCCACTTCCATCAAGGATGAACGGTATGTTTCGTGGAGGACTTTAGTAGTGACATTCTGGTGGCGGCATTATGCACAGTATGCCTGAGCAGGCTGTTGTTTGTCGAGACTCCTGTCTTTTCCACTTTTCACAAGGGGCAGTAAGGAACATTTTATGTGATATTCACTGGCACAGGAACGGAGCAAAACGAGGACGACCTGTTGCTGTAATGTTGGAATCGCGACTGAACTGAACTGAACAACATACGTGTTACAGATCTTCAAATGAAAACCGTAATAAAGTAAACAATTAAAGATGGAAGTTAATATTGGTTGCAGATTTTAGGGGCTTAAACACTATCATCATGTGGGTTACAGGTCTTTAAAGAAAACCCGTAATAAGTAACAAAAAAAAAAAATAAAGATGGTGGTTATTATTGGTTGTAGTGTATCATGTGTGGCGGAGTGGCTATGGAGTGGGTGTAGGAAGTTTTTCTTTGCTAATGAGGTGGTCGGGCTGAGTGGCTAAGGAGTGGGTGTAGGATGGTCTTTTTCCTTGTTAAGGGAGTTTTCGAACTGAGTGGCTATAGAGTCAATGTAGGGCGGGTGTTCCTTGTTAAGAGGGTTGTCGGGCCGAGTTGCTATTGCCTGGGTTTAGGAAGGTTTTTCTTTGTTAAGGGGGTAGCCGGGTGGATTGGCTATGGAGAGGGTGTTGGACAGTTTATTCTCTTTTCTATGTCCGCTTGGTGCACCGTTTGGTTGCCGTGTAACAACAGCCAGTCTCTATCTCTATCTTCCTCTGGTTTGTTATAAGTCGATGTACAGTTGTTTATGCAGCGAGGCGCCGTGGTTTGGGGTGACAGGTTTGAATTTATGTCGCTATATAGTACTTTCAGTCTTCGTCAGTAAGGGACGGGGCTATGTAGCGGAAATATTGATTATATTTTTGTTAATTAGTTGGGATGGTGTCACTGGTGGGGTGTTATTAAACTTGCCGTTATGGGGAGAAGTGGAATGTAGACAAGACTTTAATCTTATTTCTATCCACGTGGTCTATTAAATTAACAATGAATCGGCCGCCCAGTGACAGCTCGGGCTGAGTGTCGTAGTAGTTGTATTAACTGTATTATTAATCTTAGAAAGTTGAACTTCCACATTGTTGATGTTTACTTGTGATGGTTTTATATTTCCCGGTTGTATTCAAGCTTCTCCAAACGTTTTTTTTACCTGTTATAGTATTATATCTACCCTATTTAGTGGGGGAGTGCTGGTGTAATGGTCTCCCGGTGTGTATAGTACATATATCCGTCTGAGTCTTGAATGTTATCTCTGAGTAACAAGACAGTGTCAAGAAAAATAAACTTGATAGTTCGATCGATGAAAAAAAAAGAGACATTTGTCTGCATAGACACCGGCAACCCTTTGATGTTGTATAGACTGAGGAACAAAATACGTCGCGAAAACTGTCTGCACACGGTCGGCATTTCTGTATGATGTGGGTTGTTCGAGAAACGTACAATGGCGACATTCGTCTACAAGGCGGGAGTCAGCCTTTGAAGTGATAGACAGAATGTCTGGCCAGACGTCGGATGGAGTCTTGTGATGTGGAGAAGCTTCTCTAGATCACAGACAGGAGACAATTTCCCAGATGAAAGGGGACACCAGCCAGATGTTCACATTGAGTTGGGAAAAATAAAGAGAAAAAAACAACTTCTCGACGCCTCTGCGTCTAGACAATTTGGTGACGTCACTCAAGCCCCGATATAAAACCAGTTGAGGTAAACAAGTTGGAGTGAGTCGGCCAAAAATTCTGAAGTGTTAAAGATCGGCGCAGTATTCCGAGTGTTAATTGAAAGAGACTATAGTGTCAACGTGTTGATAATTATCGGCGGACATAGATCCAGTCTGTGATTGCAGTCTCAATCATCAACCGGAATAGGCATATGGTAGTCTATTAATCATATCTAACTTAGAGTATGATTAGGAATAGAGTACAGTACTGTGCGGTGATATAATGTATTATAGGTGTGGTGATACAATGTATTATAGGTGCGGTGATAGAATGTTCTATACGTGCGGTGTTAGAAAGTATTATAGGAGCGTCGGCACCAGTGTCCTATTGTATGGCTTTAACTAGCTTGTGTGATATATCATTTTACTCGGGGAGTTGAGGACAATGTAGTGGGGTGATAATTGGAGAGATTGAGGATGGTTGGGAGGGAGGAAGGGAATGTGAAAAGGTAGGATCTTCCAGTAGGGCATCTGCTGGGTTTCTACCCGTTCCTTTATTCTTTCCTGGTGTTGCCATGCCTAAGACCAATGTGATGAGCTATTTGGCCGTATGACAGAGATCGGATCTCTGTTATAGATCTGAGTGCTGCTATTGGCCTACACTCACCTAATTACGGTCAGGATTGAGTTGCTCTCACCATGATGTTCTCTACTCAACAGGTTCCACTTGAGTGTGCAATGATTTATTACTTAGAAGCAGTTTCAAAGTTTTATACAATGATGGCTCACGGAATGAAGACAGAGGTTACTGAGAGGCTTTTACACGGGGCTCAGAACCTAGTTGGTCTGCAGAAACCTGGCTTCTGCTGAGCCGGGCTTGATGAACATAAGTGTTGTATTACTGAGTGATAAGCTTCATCACCGAAGATTCATAACTCATATACCAAGGACATATATATATATATGTTTGCAAATCAGTTTGCATTTTCTGATGGAGGTCAAGAAAAGATTATGCTCATCATCATCATCATCATCATCATCATCATCATCATCATCATCATCATCATCATCATCATCATCATCATCATCATCATCATCATCATCATCATCATCATCATCATCATCATCATCATCATCATCATCATCACCATCATCATCATAATCATCATCATCATCAAGTGCCATGCCAGCTGGCGTAGGCGTTCATGACTCTCCACAGTTCTCGGTCTTTGGTTTTCTGGACGAACTCTGCTGATTATATCCCTCAATGCCACCGTCTCAATCCATCCAGCATAATTTCTCATGGTCTGCTTCTGCCTCTCTTCCCTCGATCTTTCCAGTTGTCACGATGTTCTCCAATGCCTCTCTTCTCATCAGATGACCAGAGAAAGCTGTTTGTTTGTTTCTTATTGTTGTATATAATGTTTTATTGTCATTAGCCTATTTCAGGCAATCGTTGTTAGTTACTTTGGCAATCCAAGGGATTCGCTTGCTCGCTTGTGTTCGCTGGCTGTGAACTCCAGCGTGAAATCCTGTATGTCGGATGAATACATCCTGTTGTCCAACATCAATGTGATGTCATACCAGACTGAGGTTTGCGTGAGTATCCGTTGTTCCATGTCTGGCTTATTGGTGTGCACACTGGTGGTTCCTCGCCATGCAGGCAGATACTCTCCGACTTCGGAGGAATCATCGATCCTACTGATGTTAGCCAGGTCCCCGAAGGGACTTGTTGCCCAGGACGCACGGCGTGGACATGTCAGCAGGTCTTGGCCAGTATAGATCCCGGCCCTGGTGCCTTGGAAACACCTCTGCGTCCCAATTTGATAGATGCTGTTACTTATAGGGCGGCGGAAGTTAATGATTGGTACTTCAATTTTAATTCACCGCAACAAAGACGAATCCCTTCGAGCCTCATTTGCATAATTCCGGCAATCATTTTCCGGTTTAGTGTTCGGTGGGCTGCTAGACCGATCGATGGATGTTTTTTTAAGTTTTGGGCCCGTAGGGCCCTCACTGTCATCGACAGGGATTCTTCTTTGTTTGCGGTGAATTAAAATTGAAGTACCTATCGATTAATATCGATTAATCGTTAATGTTTTTTAACGATTATTTTTTTTAACGATTAATCGAAAACTTTTCTCCCATCACTTATATAAATGAACCGGATGTCGAAAAATTGTCGGACATTTTAAACATAGTGCTGCAAACACAACCGAGTTGCGAAGTTGTACTGAGTCACCATTGTGTAAGCTGCAGCAAGATGTACCAACAAGATGAAACAGTATGTTTATTACTCTACAGAGTCTTCTACAGGTCAGAGAAGCATTAACTGTCTACATGTCAGATGAAAAGAAGCAATACAAAGGTCCAAAACTGTCAGGTTCAGATTGGGAGAAGATTTTGAAATATGTCAAAGGTTTGGACTTATTCTGTCAGACCACGATCCTGCTTGGCGGTCAAGATTTTGTTTTATGTAGCTGTGTATAGCCACTGCTATCATCGTTGACAAAGCATATGACTGTACACGATGATGATCCGGGCTACATAGCTAAATTTAAGGCAGCATGTATTAATGAGTTCAGTGAACGTGTAGCTAATATGACAAGTATTTAACACAGACTGCAACAGCACTTGATCCACGCTACAAATACCTGAAGTGTTTGTCAAAAGATGCAAAAGAACGAACTTGGTCAAGTATTGAACAACAAATAGCAGTTAATGTTAATGATGAGCAGATGGAGACTGCTGCAACGAATGATACTGACATTAACAATGAAACTATATGTGAACCAAATGAAGAGAGTATTAAGCTAATTGAGTCTGAATTGGAGAAGAAAGTTGCTGAATCGGTTGACCCTTTACAAGGGTGGAAACTTAATGAACATCGATATCCAAAATTGGCACTCCTTGCCAAGACCATTCTGTGCACACCGGCTACCTCAGTTCCATGTGAACGATTGTTCAGCTCTGCTGGTTATATTGTTAATAAGACGCGCTCGTCACTTGAAGCAAATACTGTCAACATACTCGTCTATTTGCATAGTTGGTTTTTAGATGACATATGAACAAGACAATCCAGTGTTATTTCGATTTTTGACAAATACGTCTATAATGTGAGTTATATGACAATAATTGTTTTACTTTAATCGAAATTAACGATTAATTAATCGTTAATTTTTCAAAAGTTAACTATTACATTTAAATTAATCGGTCGCCGGGAAGGTTAACCCGGTCAACAAATGCCCGCAGAAGTCGGATGTGTCGGCCTAACGGCGCAAGAACGCAGCTCTGCTGTAAACAGGCACAACGCTGTCACACCCGAAGAAAAAAAACATCCGGATGAACGCAGAAGAAGAAAAAGAAATTAATCGGTCGCAGCCTTAGTTATTTACTTTCGGTATTCTGGTTTTTGTTTCTCTATCTAGTCTTCCATCCTGTGTGAACACACTGTTCAGATACTTGCACTTCCTAACTCGTTTTGATGATTTCCATTTATATTTGCCTTTTATTGCAGTGGCATTCATCGAATTGTCATAAATTCTATTTTTCTGATGTTAATTTTCATATCGCAATTCTAACAGCAGCTGTCAAGGCAATTTATATGGTGACGAAGGTCCGAATTGTTCTCATACAGTTTGCAAACACCAGCTCATTTAAACTCTCTGGTTGTGAGACACGTAACGGCTGCGCAGCAGAATATGACAATCTCTCATCTCATCTCATCATGTTCCTCTTATACCTTACGGTGTCGATGTGAAGTATAAGCAGCCGGAGAGTGCCCGCTTATGGGCTTCATGTAACGATATTCCCAAAGACTCTCTTATTCCCTGCGTTCATCATTTACGTGGTCGGCCTCTTCCTCTGCTTCCCTCTGGTCTATACATCATTGCTTGTTATGGTATACTGTTAGTTGGTAACCTACTTGCATGGCCAAACCATTTGACTTACCGCCTTCTAATAAATCTAGCTCAGCTATAACCCCCACTTTAGTCCCGATTTCTTCATTTCTGATCTTATCTCCTCGAGATACATTGGGTATTCTTCTCAGGAATCTCATTTCTGTTGTGATTTTTCTTTTCTCTTTTTCTGTCACTCTCCAGGTTTGGCACTGGTAACATAGAGTTGGTAGGACGATTGTGTTGTAAAGTGCTTTCTTAGTAGTTACTGATACATGTTTGTTCTTTAGTATTGGTATGACAATACAAAATACAAACAGCTTGGTATGTGTAACTCCTGCGAAAAATTGAAAGATAATAAACACAGACACTGTGCACATACCTTACAACGAACTCCAATCCGGCAAACGTAAATCACAGGGTAAAAATATCAATGGTGATAATTAAAATATAAGATAAAATAAGTGATACTACAACACAACGAATCTACGTTTCGATCTTTATAATCTTCATAAGGAACCCCAAAAAAAAAAAAAAAAACGTAAACAGAAAAAGTGTAGGTATAGAACGTTGCTAGGCCTTTGCACAGCCTTCGATTTTAGAGAAATCCACAACGAAGACAGTATTAACTGATTTCATTGATCCTGTACATGTAACGAGCAAGTCTCGCTAGTCTGTGCTTGTTGATTTAGTACGTCAATCGCATAACCGTTATCGCCATCTGTTGTATTATATTAATTTTCCACGAGAGCAAATAACCCAATATGAAGCCAAAGCATGTGCGCATGAGAGAAACACAAACTGACGAATGCATATTTTCAAGAGGGAGAAAAATGAACGTTTATTTCAAAGATTTAGCCAGTGCTGTGCCGGCTGGCGTGGACGATAATGCCTCTCCACAAATTACGATCTCGGACATCCTGGATCAATTTGCGTGTTGACTCTCTTCCGTGCCATGACACAAGGCTGTCAATAATCTTTTCATGCTGTCTTCCTCTATGTCTCTTTGCGCGAATCTTTTCAATTGTCACAACATGTTCCAGCTTTTGGTCTTCTCATAAAGTGGCCGCCTCCCCCCCCCCCCCTAAAAAAAAAAAAAAAAACAACAACAACCTAAAACTGCCTCTTTCTGATGTTTGTGATAAGTTGTATTTACGACTCAGCTTCCCTTAAACATCCTGATTGTTCTTTTTGGCTGTCCAACTAATTTTCAGCATTCTTCTATAAAACCACATCTCCAAGGCTTCCAGTGATTTTTTTCGCTTGTGTACTAATTGTCTAGGACTCGCAGCCGTATGTTAAAACTGTTTCTATGTAACATGCAAGAAACTCTTTTCCTGACTTTTATAGACAGTGACTTATTGCACAAAACGTTATTCATTTGATATAATACAGTTTTTGCTTGTCCTATTCTGCTCTTTATGTCAGTAATGCATCTTCCATCTGATGCTATCCATGTGCCTAGATATCTTAATTTCTGCACATGCCCAAAAATAACGTCCTTTACTGTAATTGCACATTTAGGCACAATATGTTTCTTTGATATCACCATAACTTCTGTCTTTCTATTATTTAAACTAAGGCCCTTTCTTTTACTTTCTACAACCACTGTATCTGTCATTTCCTGTAGATCGTTCTGACGTGTTGTGTTCAAGACAGTGTCGTCAGCATAACGCAAGTTATTTATATTATATCCACCAACCAGGATCCCTGGCATATTTTCTGTAGATCTCAGTATGTTCACTGGACAATGAGAACAAATCAGGAGACAAAACACAACTTTGGCTGACGCCCTTCTTTATACACTGAAATGTTCCTACAAGGTTGTTGATTCTTATGGCTGCTGTTTGCAGCCAATATATGTTTTTTATTATTCGCAGATCTTTGCCGTCGATGTTCAGTTGCTCCAGTAATTTGTATGATTTCTTCATGCTTCACCGTGTCAAATGCCTTTGTGTAGTCTGTCAGAAGTCGGGGTGCCCCACCGGCTAGATGAAAGTATTAGTTACTGGCGAGCAACCCCAAATAGTCAGAAACTGACTAGGGACAAAATCTATATGGCTGAACTACAGATTAAGCCCATGAATATCCAACGTACAGCTCCAAGTGGCTCGTTACAAAATTGAAATGAACTGTGCTGAATATTCGCCAAAGAATGGGAAAGAGAAGGTTAGCTAGGATAGATTTTTAAGTCTGAATTAAAGTGTAAATACAACTATCCCAGTACAGGTTTTTCTCCCTGACTGCTCCCTTCCTTGGTGTGTAAGTGAACCCCCACCAATGTACACACACAACACGTATGCACAATTGGAAAAAAATATAATGACAGAACTATGAGTTAAATACTACAACATTTATTTACTAATCATAACAATAGACATCTGATGGTTTTCAATATGAGGATGATGAAATCATATACATATTGATATTGATGACAAACATTACGTAACTTTTACTTGAACTATCTGGATCTGTGGTCCAGATCCCCACTCTCCAGTAGCAACAAAAAAGAAACAGCTTGCTGGTATTCTGACGAATCCTGTCAGTCCTGACACGTCCTAGTCTTCACTCGTCCTTGAGATCTACAACATAGGTGCTCCTTGTGAGAGCTTGAAAGAAAGTCAAGAATGTGTTATATCTAGTTCTGCATCAGCACAATCCTAATTAAAACATATCATAACACAAACATATACAATGACCAGTCTGGCCAAGTTTATCTTCCAGCTCTACTGCGTTCACCATCCTCCTTCTCCCTACTGCCTTTAGTCTGGGACGGGCTTTTCAATTGTCTCACACGCCTGTAATGATTACATTTCTGCCGCCCATGTCCATGTCGCTAATACAGAATTTCTGTGTCGTACAGCCGCTCTGTCCAAAGTTGGTTTAGCAGCTCACAGGGTCGGTAATGGTATTATAATAATGACTGATCATCCGGGCTTACAAGCCGTGCCCAGTATCTGTGCCAGACTTCCGTGAATTACCCTCCACCAAATGATGAAAAAGGTTTAGCACCATATACCCCAAAACATTTGTGGGTAATGTCTGTACCATTACACCTTTGCTACAAATGCAACCAATAGGCAAGGTGCCAATGCACACCCAATAACATAACACTTCATACTGGTAGGTTTGCATATGACAAATCAATATATCAAACATCCAATACACATAAACATATTAATTAAACTAGACATATTATGATACTTTAACATAATAGCACAATGCACTAGTTAGTTTGTATGTATACGAAATGAGACGTATATACACAAAAAGAATATGTACGAAGCATAGTCCTAGCATCGTATATTCATATGACATATACTTAAACATTAGGCATCTGAAAGTATTCCTAATATACAGTAGGAAATTCAAACAAGTTGTAGTAACCTGATTATCTACAATGACTGAGAAACTAATAGTGTCCATAGAGTAACAGACATCTAACATGATAAATGAAAGTCCAAAGTCTGCCTGCCAAAGGTATAGTAAGAACAACTCTGATAGCAATAGGATATACACTCAAGAAACCTGAAGCAATGATAATTCTTGAAGTAAGCTAGGTCAGATATAGACTGAAAGTCAGTGCATACATCTAAAAGACTAAGAACTAACTTTCCTAGTGGAGTCTACCAACATCAGAATCATACATATGATGACAAACACTGAGCTGGCTGTCTCACCTGTTCAGAAGTAAAACATTTTCTGACATGAAACAGGCTAGGGACCCTTATTTAAGCTGAGTCCAGCAGACAGTATTATCTCCTTGGCACCTTTCTGTCTGGTATGACAGAAACATGCTGACCTCCTATAGGTAATTAATTCTATTCAAGTGTTGGGCCAGTTCACGCCTCTTTTCCCATGCAGGCTTACTTATCTCCCCCTGGCAGTCATAAATGCTTTCTGAATCACTAACCATCACCATGGTGTCACACCTGGATAGTTTTGAGTTGCCAGCCCCAGATCAGTTTTACAGTCTGCCCTGCAGTGGGTGTAATTGTCAGTTTGACCTGTAACACCTTTAAGCTGGACTGACTGGTTTTACAACCCTAGTCTGATGGTCTGTGTGATTTCATTCTGGGTTTATTGCAATTCCCACCATCCTGTTTTAGTAGCCAGCAGCCATCTGTGGTGGTTTGTTTACTTGCAGGCTTTGCAAGCTTTCGTCAAGACCTTGAATATAGAGAAAACAGTTTTGTTAGTCTGTTGATTCTCTACACGGCCCATCAAAAGTGAACCGAAAATTGTTCTGGGAAGTAAAGGCTGCAAATTCGTGACATAGTCTATGAAACATAAGTACAAATCATTTAACTGAATAACCGCATTACTAGCAATTTTTTTTCATGATATAAAAATTTGGTTTTCTTACTTATGAAACCATCACATTTGGATACAACTTGACAAGACGAATTCAACGTTATCTCAGTGAAGACTGCGTGTCAATTCTAAGCAGAGATATTATTATTAATATTTTAGTGTCGTTACCTACAGCAATGAAGTGCATAGGAGTCTGAGCAAATAAGCAGTTCTGCTCACGACATAGTAACACTGGGAACTAATAATATTAAAGTTTGCCTTCTATTACTGTATCTTGTTTATGTTTAAATACAATGTTAAACGAACCACATAGTTACCATATACCGTTGCGTCCGGGGTGGTGAGGTCTAACTTGACAGTTATCTATGTTTCTAGAGGACGTGCCGTGACCTAATTCATTCATTCATTCAGTAGTATGTCCTTTGCAGAATCTCGGTCCAAAACAACCTTCCGCAAAACCTCTCGACGAAACAGCCAAATAAATCATAAGCAAGATGTCCCGCGTCCGATTACACCCATCTGGAGATCATCCGCTACATCCTGAACCCATCTTATCTTTGGTCTTCCTCTTCCATTTTTCCCAGGCATACACCCATCCAGTATTGTTCTCTCCAAACTTTCGTGACGTGTCCATCCATCCATCATGTGCCATGCCGGTAAGCGTGGGCGGTCATGTTTTGCCATCTCACTCGATCATCAGAGTCGTGGATCAGCTCCGTGTTCCTGTCTCGACCATGCCATGTGGCCAAGCCATCCAGGCATTTACTTCTCGGTCTTCCCCTAGGTCTATTCCCTTCGATCTTGCCAGTTGTCACCAAGTTCTTCAATTCATTTCTTCTCATAACATGCCCAAAAATTTTTGACTTAGTTAGTTAGTTAGTTAGTTAGTCGCAGTTCCAACTTCACAGCAACGGGTCGTCCCCATTATGCTCCGTTCCTGTGCCAGTGAATATCACACAAAAGGCTCCCCACTGCCCAATGTGAAAAGTGGAAAACCAGGAGTCTCGACAAACAACAGCCCGCACAGATACACTGTGCATAATGCCGCCGCCAGAATGTCAACACACCAGTCCCCCACGAAACACCCAATTCATCTCTGATGAAATCGGCAGTCATTTTCCTATCTGGATGTTTCCTCGATGTTTACCCACACAGTCCACAAAAATACAGTTCATCACCGACGGCAGTGGCAGTCAACCAGAAGCCCAGCAACCACGCATTTCTGCATAAGGCAAAAACCGGTCAACTCTGGGACATAGCCACCTGCCATCGCTCCGAACATGCAGTCACGTTCCAAAAAAACAAACAAAACAAACTTGGGCAGATTCAAAAGCACTTCACACGAAACTCACAGCTCACATTGTCGCGCCACGCACTCACTCAGTAGCAGGGCGACGGAACCATCAAGCCTCCTTAGTCGCCTCTTACGACATGCGTGGTAGGCTACAGTGTTGCTATTCTTTGCTTCCCTTATGGGCCCCGGCAACACACGTCTACGTCTAATGTCTCTAATCAGTTTACGATCTTCATTTGTTTCTTGAAGGACTTGTTCATTGGTTTTTCTGTCTGTCCATGGTATTCTTTGCATTTTCCTCAGAAACCACATTTCCACAGCCATCAGCTGTATTTCAGCTTGACTGCTTATTGTCCACACTTCACATCCATACAAAAGTATAGGTTCTATGTAGCACCTCAACACTCTTTTTCTCGTTTCAATTGATATCTTTTTATTGGTCAGTAGGGGAGACTGGGGAGAAATGGACCAGCAATTTTGTAGTTTTCAATTTTTGCTCATCATCGGAACAGATTTTATCGAAACATAACAAAACCATGACTAAAATGTTGTACATTCATTTATTTTAAAAGGGGAAAACATTTAGCAATCTATTTCTATATGTTTCTTTACAAAATGCATTTCAAAAATGTATATGAACATGGGGAGAAATTGACCACCATTGGGGTGAAATGGACCAGTACGTGGGGAGCAATGGACCATAGTGGGGAGAAATGGACCTTTTTTAAAAAGAAGCAGCAACAACTCATCCATATTGCTATAAGAAATAAATAATCATTAAAAGGATATTTGCAGTTTTTTTTATTATTTTAAGCGACAGTAAAAAAAAGTTTAATATGATATATTAATCTAATATAAAGTTTTATCGAACATTTATGCCTGCAAGACTTTCTTTGAAGACATAGCCATCTTTGGTCCTAGAAGTGGTTCCAGTGATTGTAGATCTAGTAAGCTGTGCTTTAATACATAGAAGTGAGACACTGGCGACATCTTCTACCTTAGGCTTAACAAATTTACCAGCAACCTTCTCACTCTTGCGCAAGAACTCTACCTCAACATCACCATCATCATCAATGTCTCCCCTTACAATTCCTACATAGTAAACACAAGTCTTCTTTGTTCCATATTCACATAGCACACACTGGCCTTCAAAAACCTCACGCACACCAGTCAAGCTAACCGTACACTCCTCATTTTCACCAAATGAAACATCAGAATCTGTGTCATCACAAAACGAAATGTCAGTTTCTGGATCTGAATCATCATCAAGTTCTTTCAGCAGCTGTCTCTTTGCCTTTTTGGGTGGAACTTTTGCTGCCTTTTCTTTCATCACCGCTCTTTCCCTAATTCGATCCATTTCTGGCGTAGAAGTAGCCAGCATAGTTTTTCCTCTTTTCCTCATATTATTTGAATCTTTTCGCGGACCAGCTTTTGGTAGTCCTCTGAAAACATGAGGCGAAGTAAAGGAAGAAGTAGCTTTATGTTGAAGACTCCCTGATATTTCCTGCAAGTCATCTACAAGGTTCTCAACATTACACTCTTTCTGATTTTCATGAAATTCTTGTGCAGTTTGATCTGTGCTGGTACCACAATGTGGAGATGCTGATCCTGTCTGTTCATTGCTTTCTAAAGTGGCATTTTCACTGTCCTTGCTGATGGGCCTGTTCGTTATTTCCGAAGGCATAAAATCATCTTATGTAAAAACATCTTCGTTAAAGGGCCAAATACCTGACACTGCAAAGCCTGATTGAATGTTAATGGGAGTTGCCGCTTTAAGAAAAGCGTGGCCTCCTAGATTTGCAACTTGATAGATTGTCAGTGGTGTCCCAACATTTTTCATCATCCATGAATCACACGCATTGTTGTAGACCGACTTCATGGGTCCAAAAACTGAACGGTCCAAGGGCTGAGTTTTAGATGAGGTGTGTGGTGGCAACGTGATCACATGAATGTTGTTTTTCTTGCACAGTTCAAGTGATTCAAATGAAATGTGGGAATCGTGATTGTCCAAGATCAAAATCAAAGGGAAGTCTTTGGAAGGTCTTGAATGCTTAATGAAGTGATTTATAACTTTGACGAAATTATCACGGGTCATCCAACCTTATTCATTCACAAGGCCAAGGGAACCTTCAGGTGCTCCAGCAAGCATACAATTCTTAAAATTTTTTTCTGGGAAACACAAAAACTGGAGGGATAATGTGACCCGCAGCTGACACAATGCAACAGATTGTGACCAGTTCTCCTCTTTCTCTGGATGTCACCTGGCCTATTTGCTTCACTCCTAGTGGGGCAATTACTTTTGGCACTTTCTGTACAGTGGTCAGACCTGACTCAGCCAAATTGTAGATTTGAGCTCCACTCACATTTAGTTTTGTAATGGTTTCCTTCACAATGTTGAAGAAGGTGCAAATATTATGTTTGTTGAAAGCTGTAGCTCTAGCCAGATATGTTGCCTCAGGTTGCCTTATGGTCAGCTCGGGATTCCGTCGCAAAAATCCACAAAGCCAGTCATTCTCTGCCATCATTTCCTCATCCCAGGTTAAAGGATGTGCAATGTTATTGACTTTTGCCATCTCGTACGCCAAAATACGAACGTTTTTAGTTGTGAGTCCATGGAACATTCTTGCACAATCTTTCAAGTAACTAGCAAAATCAGCTTCTTGCTTAGCTGTGAAAACAAGGCTATGCCTATAATTTGGTACGAGTCTAGTAGGCAGACCATTTCCTTCTCTGTCTTTTGTAAGATTGTTATTGAGGGTAGAGCGAGCAATGCCGTACTCCCTTGCAGCTTTCCTCACTTTCATTCCATTTTTCACAGCATTAACAGCTTCTCTCATACGTTCCTCCGTAACGAGACCCTTGTTGGTGTTTCTGATGTACAATCTTGGCATCTGAAACAAAAGAGTGACAGAATTATATAACATTTAGAATGGTAGGCCTATCATTTGCAAAGAAATACTGATCATAGCACGAATGGCGTGCATCTTTAATAAATCACTGAAATCAAATTTGTTAACAGTTTTATTGGTCTAGATTTAGACCCCAGTATTAAAAAGAATCAATAATGCTGATATTCGAATGCAATCTTCAACACTTTTAATAACAACAGACTATCTTGTCAATTTCTTCTATGGGGAGAAATGAACCATGGTAAGAAATGAACCGGTCCATTTCTCCCCCATCAATGTATTAAACTATTCAGTCATAAAGTCTCTTAAATCTAATATTATATGCTATATTTTTTATATGAACTCTTAAATAACAAGTAAATAAAGATATTAACGTAATTACCTTGTCCTGATTCCTGACTATGCGTCTGATTTACGATGGTGTCTGGAACTGGAAAAAGAAACTTTAGTGCAGAAAATTTTTCAAACTTTGCGTGGGAACGACCTGTGTGGGAAGTCGATGGCAAATGAAAAATTCGGACTATGTTATATGTGGAAAACAAACTTATTATGGTTTCACTTTCATTGCATCACAGCCAGGGGCCAGAGAGGGGGTGGTCCATTTCTCCCCTATGTCCATTTCTCCCCAGTCTCCCCTATGTTTTTCATCTTGCCAAAGGCTACCTTCGCAATGGGGATTCTTGTTCTAATCTCTTCAAGGCATCTTCCATCAGATGTTATGGCAGTGTCGAGATAACAGTATCGATTCACTTGTTTAAGAATATGCCCATCTACTCGTATATCACATTGTGGTATTTCCTTCTTCCCAGTGACGACCATAATCTGTGTCTTCTTAATATTCAGTTCTAACCCTAGTTGTTCACTGTGTGCAACAACCGCATCTACTAAATTTTGCAGGTCCTGTTCATTGTCTGCAATCAAGACTGTATCATCTGCATATCTAATGTTATTGACGTATCGTCCCCCAATGTTGATTCCTCACATATCTTCTATATTTCTGAATATATTTTCACTGTACAGGGAAAAAAGATCTGGAGATATTACACATCCTTGTGTCACACCTCATTTAATAGGCTGATGTTGACCTACATCATTATCAATTCTGATGGCAGCTTGTTCTTTCCAATGTATGTTTTTTACAAGTCTAAGGTCTTGTTAGTAGGTCTTGGCCAGTATAAAACCTGGCCCTGGTGCCTTGAAAACACCTCTGCGTCCCATCGTGTTCTAGTAAAGCTCACAATTTATGTCGCGTTTTTCGGCGATTCATTTATTGGAAGATGAAGAAGGAAGATCTTCACGTCATGTGGTTGGACTTGGGCAACGTGTACGGCTTAGTGCCCCACCAGATGTTTTAGCGTGCCCTCAAGATATATCACGTGTCCGAGGAAATAAGAACAATTCTCATACAGTACTTCTCGGGCTTTTCTGCCACTTGATTGTCCTGTAACATGCCATTCCATATTCCCCCCCCCCTCTGTATTCTCATCTTTCATATTATCATTTTGTATGCCACTTGATTTTATCATGTACTAGCTGATCCGGCCCAGCTTCGCCCAGTCCCTGGCGGGGATCTGTCTGTCTGTCTGTCTGTCTGTCTGTCTGTCTGTCTGTCTGTCTGTCTGACCCGGCCCGGCTTCACCCAGTCCCTGGCGGGGAGCATCTCATTTAATTCATATAAGTAGTCATATAAGCTCCCGTTCCCGACTATCTGTCTGTCTATCTATCTGACCCGGCGCGGCTTCGCCCAGCTCCTGGCGGGGAGCGTCTCATTAAATTCATATAACCAAAAAAAATAATTAACTTAAGAATGTCCTTCCACACACCATCCATTATTTTTTAATGAAAACTGTTTTTAATCAACTACATGACTGTAGATAACTTCTTTAAACATAAAAAGATAAGTTAGAAAATTTTCACTATTTAAATAGATGCATTATTTTTATGAAAACTTTGAAAATGCCTTAAAGATTATATCATTATTTATTATAACTCATATGCCTGTAAATAACTGTAGACAAAGAGTTTATACATCTTTGAAAACAATGCAACAATCTATATATAAAATATATAGCAATGCTATTAAAAGTTATGCCCCTTGAAATAACTTTTCTTAAGTTAAGTCCCCTCGCTATATATAAATGATAATGTAAATTTAAATATTAAATTTTAGTAAGTAAATAGCTGATTGTACACTAACAAACTATGACAGTTGGCTGCACTGGAATGAAAAGAATACATGTAGAAAATTTCATCTCAATCGGATCGACCGTTATCGAACGCATCAAATACATCCCTACCTAAACACATACATACATCGTCTTTTATATATATATATATATATATATATATATATATATATATATATATATATATATATATATATATAATATAACATTACTGTGATGTGAGTGAGAGAGTTAGTGAGTAGGAGAGAGAGAGAAAGAGAGAGAGAGAGAGAGGGAGAGAGAGAGTTAAATTGCATCACTAATTTTTACGCTACACAATGTACATGTACAATGTTTTCTCCACTTCTTACAATTTTTGCGAGAATCCTCACGACAATCATCAGTGTCTCAACTGTGTGTAAAGTGTGGGAGTTTGTTCTTATTAGTTTCAGTGATCATGTATGTGTGTAGATGTGAGGATGTTTGTATGGGTGTGTATGTGCGGGATATGTGTGGGGGATGTGGGGAATGTATGTGTGGAGGGGTTGTATGTGGGGAATGTGTATGGGTTGATGGGTGGTGTGTGGATGGGTGAAGGGATGTGTAATCGGTGGGGGATGTATGTGTGTGTGTGAGGGATGTGCGCGTGTGTGTTGGGGGGGGGGATATTTGGGAGGATTATTGGAAGAATGTGTGTGTTGGTGGGTTGGGGGGTGTGGGTAGGGAATGTGTATTTGGGTGGGTGAATGGGTGTGTAGAAGATTGTGTGGGTTGGGGGATGGGTGTGTAATGGGTGTGGGGGATGAGTGTAGGGGTGTCTGTGAATGGGATATGTCTGTGTGGGTGGGAGTGTGTGAGTGTGGATGGGGTAACTGTCAGTAGGTGGAGGATGTATGTGTGGGTGGTGAAGATGGTTGCATGTGGGGGATGTGTGGGTGGGTGGGTAGATGTGTGAGTGGGTGAGAGATGTGTGGGCGGGGATGTGTATGAGGAATATATGTGGGGGATGTGTGTGGGGGGAATGTGTTTATGGGTGGAGTTTTGTGTGGGAGGGGAGATGTGTGAGTGGTGGGGGAGGTGTGGGATGTGTAGGTGGATGATGGATGTATGTGAGGATTTGGGATGTGTGTTTTGCTGGGTGGTTGGGGTGTGTGTGGGTGGGAGGGTAGATGAGAGATGCATGTGTTGATGGGCGGGTGGGTGATGTGTGGGTGTGAGTGGTTGATGGATGAGTACGTGAGTGGGTGGATGTGTGTGAGAGATGAGTCTATGGTTGGGGGATGTGTGTGTTTGTGGGAAGATGTGTGTGAGCGGCGGATGTGTGTGGGTGGGAGGTGTGTTTTTTTTGGTGTTTATGGGTGGGGGATATGTGTGGGCAGGTGGGGAGATGTGGTTGTGGGTGGGGATGTGTGTATAGGTGGGGAATGTGTAATTGAGAGGTGGCGGATATTGGGTGGGTGAGTGGGTGTAGGTTGACTGATGTGTGTATGGGTGGGTGGGGAAAGTTGTGAGTGTGAGGGTGCGGGATGTATGTGTGGATGGGTGCGGGATGTGTGGGTTGACGGGGGTATGTGTGTGTGGTTTTGTGATGTGTGTTTTGCTGGGTGGTTGCGGGTGTGTTGTGGAGAATATGTGGGTGGGTGTGTGCGTGTCGGTTATGGGATGGGTGGGGGTTGTATTTGTGGGTGGGGAAATGTGCGTGGGTGGGTGGCGGCATGTATGTTTGCCTGAGTCTATGTGAGTGCGTGGAGGTATGTGTGGGTGGGTGGAGGTGTGGTGGGTGGGGATGTAAGGGTGCCTGAGGGATGTGTGGGTGGCTGCGGGATGTGAGGGTGGGTGGGGGATGTGTCTCACAACATTGCAATATGCACTGTTTATGTTTACAACTTTCATTTGACAATGTTTTGTTTTTTTCCCATGTGAATGTACCATGCGTAATATGCTTTGTTTATGCTTACAAAATCCATTTGACAATGTGTTTTTTTTTTCTCCTATGTAAATGTAACATGCACATTTGTTGAATGAAAGATGAGTGATCGAAAGAATCGAATGTAAGACGAGCCTGCGTGCCCAATTTGTTACCCTTTTAAAATAAAGTTCGTTCGATCGTTCGTTCGTTCGTTTGTTCGTTCTCTCTCCGCTCTCTACCACGTCCTGCACGACTAGATGGATCGAACTGCAGATGGGTATTGCAATGGAATGTACAATTTCACCGACATTATTCGTCATGGCCATGCAGGTGATCCTGCATGCGGCATCCGGCTACGCACACGGACTGAGACTCAGCCACTGAAGGCCTTCATGGACGACACGACGATCCTGAACCGAAAGAGAGCGATGCCAGCAGCATCCTACTCGGGCTAGATGAACCGATTCGCTTGTGGAGGATGAGCTTAACCCGAGGAAATCAAGAAGCCTGCTGATCGTGAAGGGCAGAGTGGCGGCAAGGCGGTTCAGGGTTGCCGGCCAGGCGATTCCCACTGTGATAGAGAAACCCGTAAAGAGTGTTGGTCGTGTGTACGATGTCACCAGTAGTAATGTCTGCACGTTACGACCTCCATAATCAGGATTCAATCCATAATAATCCTGCTTCTTTGCTTCATGTGACGTACGTGCGTGACGTCAGAAAGGCAATCCTGAATTTTCATATCTCGCACTCAAAGAGGAGATAACCACTTCCGGTGTTTCAGTAACAAATAGAACTAAATAGTTTTTTTTTTTTTAAACCAAGGGGATATAATTATTACCACTTGTAGGTACTAAGGGGGAAATAATTATTGCCTAGTGTCGTTACTAAAAGAAGATACATTGTGGTGTTGTTAGTTTATTAAGGGGACAATACTGATCGACACTAAGCATACCAGGTTTTGCAAAACAATGTTGCGTTGACTTCCCTCTCTAAGGGGGGATAATTATTCTGGTTTTCATTACTAAGGGGAGCTTGCTTGCTTGTGTTCGTTGGCTTGAGCTCCAACGCGAAGTACTGTATGTCGGATGAAGGCATCCTGTTGTCCAACATCAGCGTGATATTATACAGGACCTTAGGTTTGCGTGAGTATCCGTTGTCCCATGTCTGGCTTATTGGTATGCAGACTGGTGGATCTTCGCCGTACAGGCAGACACTCTCCGATTTCGGAGGAATCTGCGATCCTTGTGACTTTAGCCAGGACCCCGAAGGGACCTGTTGCCCAGGACGCTCGACGAGGACGCGTCAATAGGTCTTGGCCAGTATATAACCCGGCCCTAGTGCCTTGGAAATACATCTGCGTCCCACTAAGGGGAGCTAAAATTGTAACGTATTTTGCATGTCTATGAGGGCGTCTGCTTATGCATTACGTTGTCTATGTGGGTGTCTGCACTAGTGTGGCGTTGGCTATGTGAGCGTCTGCAATTTGGGCGAGTGTCGAATAACCATCATTAGGTTACAAATCTTCAAATGAAAACCGTAAAAACTATTTTGTTTTGAATATTTTGTAAAAAAACAAAAACAAAAAACAAACAAACAAACCCAAAAGAAGTTGGTTGTCAGGGTCTATAGTGGGTAAGGTTTAATGTCTTAAACACTATCATTATACGGGTTACATATCTTCAAACGAAAACCGTAAGAAGTTAAAACATTATTATTGTTATTATTGGTTCTAGTGGATGGGGCTTGAACACTATCATCAAACGTGTGACGCTGTGAGCTTTGAATTTTGTGTGAAATACTTTTAAATCTCCCCGAGTTTGTGGAGCGTGAACTGCTTGTTTAGAGCAATGGCAGCTGCCTATGTCCCAGACCTGACCGATTTTTGTGCCTTATGCAGAAATGTGTGGCTGCTGGTCTTCTGGTTGACTACTGCTTCCTTTGACAATGAATTATGTTTCGTGGAGGACTGTTTTTTTTTTTTTTTTCCCCCCATTCATTCTGGAGATGGCATTATTTTGTTCTGTTGCGTGAACTACATTTCGGAAAAAAGACGTGGCTGGCTAGAAAACATCTAGAAACGGAACAACAACTAGAAATATCGAGACTTTGTAGGCTAACGTTTGGTTAGGATAGTGACTGATGCTGCCATCAAGGATGAACTGCATGTTTTGTAGTGGACTAGTGTGTTGGCATTCTGGTGACGGCATTATGTACAGTGAAAGTTTTTACATATGTCCAAGGTTGTTTTGTTGCGTGAACTCCATTTCGGAGATAAAATGGCGTGGCTGGCTAGAAAACATCTAAAAACGGAACATCAACATCTAGAAACGGAACACCAACATCTAGAAACATAGAGACTTTGTAGATGAACATCTGGTTGGGAAAGTGACTGCCACTTCCATCAAGGATGAACGGTATGTTTCGTGGAGGACTTTTGTAGTGACATTCTGGTGGCGGCATTATGCACAGTATGCCTGAGCAGGCTGTTGTTTGTCGAGACTCCTGTCTTTTCCACTTTTCACAAGGGGCAGTAAGGAACATTTTATGTGATATTCACTGGCACAGGAACGGAGCAAAACGAGGACGACCTGTTGCTGTAATGTTGGAACCGCGACTGAACTGAACTGAACAACATACGTGTTACAGATCTTCAAATGAAAACCGTAATAAAGTAAACAATTAAAGATGGAGGTTAATATTGGTTGCAGATTTTAGGGGCTTAAACACTGTCATCATATGGGTTACAGGTCTTTAAAGAAAACCCGTAATAAGTAACCAAAAAAAAAAAATAAATAAAGATGGTGGTTATTATTGGTTGTAGTGTATCATGTGTGGTGGAGTGGCTATGGAGTGGGTGTAGGAAGTTTTTCTTTGCTAATGAGGTGGTCGGGCTGAGTGGCTAAGGAGTGGGTGTAGGATGGTCTTTTTCCTTGTTAAGGGAGTTTTCGAACTGAGTGGCTATAGAGTCAATGTAGGGCGGGTGTTCCTTGTTAAGAGGGTTGTCGGGCCGAGTTGCTATTGCCTGGGTTTAGGAAGGTTTTTCTTTGTTAAGGGGGTAGCCGGGTGGATTGGCTATGGAGAGGGTGTTGGACAGTTTATTCTCTTTTCTATGTCCGCTTGGTGCACCGTTTGGTTGCCGTGTAACAACAGCCAGTCTCTATCTCTATCTTCCTCTGGTTTGTTATAAGTCGATGTACAGTTGTTTATGCAGCGAGGCGCCGTGGTTTGGGGTGACAGGTTTGAATTTGTGTCGCTATATAGTACTTTCAGTCTTCGTCAGTAAGGGACGGGGCTATGTAGCGGAAATATTGATTATATTTTTGTTAATTAGTTGTGATGGTGTCACTGGTGGGGTGTTATTAAACTTGCCGTTATGGGGAGAAGTGGAATGTAGACAAGACTTTAATCTTATTTCTATCCACGTGGTCTATTAAATTAACATTGAATCGGCCGCCCAGTGACAGCTCGGGCTGAGTGTCGTAGTAGTTGTATTAACTGTATTATTAATCTTAGAAAGTTGAACTTCCACATTGTTGATGTTTACTTGTGATGGTTTTATATTTCCCGGTTGTATTCAAGCTTCTCCAATCGTAATGGTCTCCCGGTGTGTATAGTACATATATCCGTCTGAGTCTTGAATGTTATCTCTGAGTAACAAGACAGTGTCAAGAAAAATAAACTTGATAGTTCGATCGATGAAAAAAAAAGAGACATTCGTCTGCACAGACACCGGCAACCCTTTGATGTTGTATAGACTGAGGAGCAAAATACGTCGCGAAAACTGTCTGCACACGGTCGGCATTTCTGTATGATGTGGGTTGTTCGAGAAACGTACAATGGCGACATTCGTCTACAAGGCGGGAGTCAGCCTTTGAAGTGATAGACGGAATGTCTGGCCAGACGTCGGATGGAGTCTTGTGATGTGGAGAAGCTTCTCTAGATCACAGACAGGAGACAATTTCCCAGATGAAAGGGGACACCAGCCAGATGTTCACATTGAGTTGGGAAAAATAAAGAGAAAAAATCAACTTCTCGACGCCTCTGCGTCTAGACAATTTGGTGACGTCACTCAAGCCCCGATATAAAACCAGTTGAGGTAAACAAGTTGGAGTGAGTCGGCCAAAAATTCTGAAGTGTTAAAGATCGGCGCAGTATTCCGAGTTGTGTTAATTGAAAGAGACTATACTGTCATCGTGTTGATAATTATCGGCGGACATAGATCCAGTCTGTGATTGCAGTCTCAATCATCAACCGGAATAGGCATATGGTAGTCTATTAATCATATCTAACTTAGAGTATGATTAGGAATAGAGTACAGTACTGTGCGGTGATATAATGTATTATAGGTGTGGTGATACAATGTATTATAGGTGCGGTGATAGAATGTTCTATACGTGCGGTGTTAGAAAGTATTATAGGAGCGTCGGCACCAGTGTCCTATTGTATGGCTTTAACTAGCTTGTGTGATATATCATTTTACTCGGGGAGTTGAGGACAATGTAGTGGGGTGATAATTGGAGAGATTGAGGATGGTTGGGAGGGAGGAAGGGAATGTGAAAAGGTAGGATCTTCCAGTAGGGCATCTGCTGGGTTTCTACCCGTTCCTTTATTCTTTCCTGGTGTTGCCATGCCTAAGACCAATGTGATGAGCTATTTGGCCGTATGACAGAGATCGGATCTCTGTTATAGATCTGAGTGCTGCTATTGGCCTACACTCACCTAATTACGGTCAGGATTGAGTTGCTCTCACCATGATGTTCTCTACTCAACAGGTTCCACTTGAGTGTGCAATGATTTATTACGTAGAAGCAGTTTCAAAGTTTTATACAATGATGGCTCACGGAATGAAGACAGAGGTTACTGAGAGGCTTTTACACGGGGCTCAGAACCTAGTTGGTCTGCAGAAACCTGGCTTCTGCTGAGCCGGGCTTGATGAACATAAGTGTTGTATTACTGAGTGATAAGCTTCATCACCGAAGATTCATAACTCATATACCAAGGACATATATATATATATGTTTGCAAATCAGTTTGCATTTTCTGATGGAGGTCAAGAAAAGATTATGCTCATCATCATCATCATCATCATCATCATCATCATCATCATCATCATCATCATCATCATCATCATCATCATCATCATCATCATCATCATCATCATCATCATCATCATCATCATCATCATCATCATCATCACCATCATCATCATAATCATCATCATCATCAAGTGCCATGCCAGCTGGCGTAGGCGTTCATGACTCTCCACAGTTCTCGGTCTTTGGTTTTCTGGACGAACTCTGCTGATTATATCCCTCAATGCCACCGTCTCAATCCATCCAGCATAATTTCTCATGGTCTGCTTCTGCCTCTCTTCCCTCGATCTTTCCAGTTGTCACGATGTTCTCCAATGCCTCTCTTCTCATCAGATGACCAGAGAAAGCTGTTTGTTTGTTTCTTATTGTTGTATATAATGTTTTATTGTCATTAGCCTATTTCAGGCAATCGTTGTTAGTTACTTTGGCAATCCAAGGGATTCGCTTGCTCGCTTGTGTTCGCTGGCTGTGAACTCCAGCGTGAAATCCTGTATGTCGGATGAATACATCCTGTTGTCCAACATCAATGTGATGTCATACCAGACTGAGGTTTGCGTGAGTATCCGTTGTTCCATGTCTGGCTTATTGGTGTGCACACTGGTGGTTCCTCGCCATGCAGGCAGATACTCTCCGACTTCGGAGGAATCATCGATCCTACTGATGTTAGCCAGGTCCCCGAAGGGACTTGTTGCCCAGGACGCACGGCGTGGACATGTCAGCAGGTCTTGGCCAGTATAGATCCCGGCCCTGGTGCCTTGGAAACACCTCTGCGTCCCAATTTGATAGATGCTGTTACTTATAGGGCGGCGGAAGTTAATGATTGGTACTTCAATTTTAATTCACCGCAACAAAGACGAATCCCTTCGAGCCTCATTTGCATAATTCCGGCAATCATTTTCCGGTTTAGTGTTCGGTGGGCTGCTAGACCGATCGATGGATGTTTTTTTAAGTTTTGGGCCCGTAGGGCCCTCACTGTCATCGACAGGGATTCTTCTTTGTTTGCGGTGAATTAAAATTGAAGTACCTATCGATTAATATCGATTAATCGTTAATGTTTTTTAACGATTATTTTTTTTAACGATTAATCGAAAACTTTTCTCCCATCACTTATATAAATGAACCGGATGTCGAAAAATTGTCGGACATTTTAAACATAGTGCTGCAAACACAACCGAGTTGCGAAGTTGTACTGAGTCACCATTGTGTAAGCTGCAGCAAGATGTACCAACAAGATGAAACAGTATGTTTATTACTCTACAGAGTCTTCTACAGGTCAGAGAAGCATTAACTGTCTACATGTCAGATGAAAAGAAGCAATACAAAGGTCCAAAACTGTCAGGTTCAGATTGGGAGAAGATTTTGAAATATGTCAAAGGTTTGGACTTATTCTGTCAGACCACGATCCTGCTTGGCGGTCAAGATTTCGTTTTATGTAGCTGTGTATAGCCACTGCTATCATCGTTGACAAAGCATATGACTGTACACGATGATGATCCGGGCTACATAGCTAAATTTAAGGCAGCATGTATTAATGAGTTCAGTGAACGTGTAGCTAATATGACAAGTATTTAACACAGACTGCAACAGCACTTGATCCACGCTACAAATACCCGAAGTGTTTGTCAAAAGATGCAAAAGAACGAACTTGGTCAAGTATTGAACAACAAATAGCAGTTAATGTTAATGATGAGCAGATGGAGACTGCTGCAACGAATGATACTGACATTAACAATGAAACTATATGTGAACCAAATGAAGAGAGTATTAAGCTAATTGAGTCTGAATTGGAGAAGAAAGTTGCTGAATCGGTTGACCCTTTACAAGGGTGGAAACTTAATGAACATCGATATCCAAAATTGGCACTCCTTGCCAAGACCATTCTGTGCACACCGGCTACCTCAGTTCCATGTGAACGATTGTTCAGCTCTGCTGGTTATATTGTTAATAAGACGCGCTCGTCACTTGAAGCAAATACTGTCAACATACTCGTCTATTTGCATAGTTGGTTTTTAGATGACATATGAACAAGACAATCCAGTGTTATTTCGATTTTTGACAAATACGTCTATAATGTGAGTTATATGACAATAATTGTTTTACTTTAATCGAAATTAACGATTAATTAATCGTTAATTTTTCAAAAGTTAACTATTACATTTAAATTAATCGGTCGCCGGGAAGGTTAACCCGGTCAACAAATGCCCGCAGAAGTCGGATGTGTCGGCCTAACGGCGCAAGAACGCAGCTCTGCTGTAAACAGGCACAACGCTGTCACACCCGAAGAAAAAAAACATCCGGATGAACGCAGAAGAAGAAAAAGAAATTAATCGGTCGCAGCCTTAGTTATTTACTTTCGGTATTCTGGTTTTTGTTTCTCTATCTAGTCTTCCATCCTGTGTGAACACACTGTTCAGATACTTGCACTTCCTAACTCGTTTTGATGATTTCCATTTATATTTGCCTTTTATTGCAGTGGCATTCATCGAATTGTCATAAATTCTATTTTTCTGATGTTAATTTTCATATCGCAATTCTAACAGCAGCTGTCAAGGCAATTTATATGGTGACGAAGGTCCGAATTGTTCTCATACAGTTTGCAAACACCAGCTCATTTAAACTCTCTGGTTGTGAGACACGTAACGGCTGCGCAGCAGAATATGACAATCTCTCATCTCATCTCATCATGTTCCTCTTATACCTTACGGTGTCGATGTGAAGTATAAGCAGCCGGAGAGTGCCCGCTTATGGGCTTCATGTAACGATATTCCCAAAGACTCTCTTATTCCCTGCGTTCATCATTTACGTGGTCGGCCTCTTCCTCTGCTTCCCTCTGGTCTATACATCATTGCTTGTTATGGTATACTGTTAGTTGGTAACCTACTTGCATGGCCAAACCATTTGACTTACCGCCTTCTAATAAATCTAGCTCAGCTATAACCCCCACTTTAGTCCCGATTTCTTCATTTCTGATCTTATCTCCTCGAGATACATTGGGTATTCTTCTCAGGAATCTCATTTCTGTTGTGATTTTTCTTTTCTCTTTTTCTGTCACTCTCCAGGTTTGGCACTGGTAACATAGAGTTGGTAGGACGATTGTGTTGTAAAGTGCTTTCTTAGTAGTTACTGATACATGTTTGTTCTTTAGTATTGGTATGACAATACAAAATACAAACAGCTTGGTATGTGTAACTCCTGCGAAAAATTGAAAGATAATAAACACAGACACTGTGCACATACCTTACAACGAACTCCAATCCGGCAAACGTAAATCACAGGGTAAAAATATCAATGGTGATAATTAAAATATAAGATAAAATAAGTGATACTACAACACAACGAATCTACGTTTCGATCTTTATAATCTTCATAAGGAACCCCAAAAAAAAAAAAAAAACGTAAACAGAAAAAGTGTAGGTATAGAACGTTGCTAGGCCTTTGCACAGCCTTCGATTTTAGAGAAATCCACAACGAAGACAGTATTAACTGATTTCATTGATCCTGTACATGTAACGAGCAAGTCTCGCTAGTCTGTGCTTGTTGATTTAGTACGTCAATCGCATAACCGTTATCGCCATCTGTTGTATTATATTAATTTTCCACGAGAGCAAATAACCCAATATGAAGCCAAAGCATGTGCGCATGAGAGAAACACAAACTGACGAATGCATATTTTCAAGAGGGAGAAAAATGAACGTTTATTTCAAAGATTTAGCCAGTGCTGTGCCGGCTGGCGTGGACGATAATGCCTCTCCACAAATTACGATCTCGGACATCCTGGATCAATTTGCGTGTTGACTCTCTTCCGTGCCATGACACAAGGCTGTCAATAATCTTTTCATGCTGTCTTCCTCTATGTCTCTTTGCGCGAATCTTTTCAATTGTCACAACATGTTCCAGCTTTTGGTCTTCTCATAAAGTGGCCGCCTCCCCCCCCCCCCCCCCTAAAAAAAAAAAAAAAAACAACAACAACCTAAAACTGCCTCTTTCTGATGTTTGTGATAAGTTGTATTTACGACTCAGCTTCCCTTAAACATCCTGATTGTTCTTTTTGGCTGTCCAACTAATTTTCAGCATTCTTCTATAAAACCACATCTCCAAGGCTTCCAGTGATTTTTTTCGCTTGTGTACTAATTGTCTAGGACTCGCAGCCGTATGTTAAAACTGTTTCTATGTAACATGCAAGAAACTCTTTTCCTGACTTTTATAGACAGTGACTTATTGCACAAAACGTTATTCATTTGATATAATACAGTTTTTGCTTGTCCTATTCTGCTCTTTATGTCAGTAATGCATCTTCCATCTGATGCTATCCATGTGCCTAGATATCTTAATTTCTGCACATGCCCAAAAATAACGTCCTTTACTGTAATTGCACATTTAGGCACAATATGTTTCTTTGATATCACCATAACTTCTGTCTTTCTATTATTTAAACTAAGGTCCTTTCTTTTACTTTCTACAACCACTGTATCTGTCATTTCCTGTAGATCGTTCTGACGTGTTGTGTTCAAGACAGTGTCGTCAGCATAACGCAAGTTATTTATATTATATCCACCAACCAGGATCCCTGGCATATTTTCTGTAGATCTCAGTATGTTCACTGGACAATGAGAACAAATCAGGAGACAAAACACAACTTTGGCTGACGCCCTTCTTTATACACTGAAATGTTCCTACAAGGTTGTTGATTCTTATGGCTGCTGTTTGCAGCCAATATATGTTTTTTATTATTCGCAGATCTTTGCCGTCGATGTTCAGTTGCTCCAGTAATTTGTATGATTTCTTCATGCTTCACAGTGTCAAATGCCTTTGTGTAGTCTGTCAGAAGTCGGGGTGCCCCACCGGCTAGATGAAAGTATTAGTTACTGGCGAGCAACCCCAAATAGTCAGAAACTGACTAGGGACAAAATCTATATGGCTGAACTACAGATTAAGCCCATGAATATCCAACGTACAGCTCCAAGTGGCTCGTTACAAAATTGAAATGAACTGTGCTGAATATTCGCCAAAGAATGGGAAAGAGAAGGTTAGCTAGGATAGATTTTTAAGTCTGAATTAAAGTGTAAATACAACTATCCCAGTACAGGTTTTTCTCCCTGACTGCTCCCTTCCTTGGTGTGTAAGTGAACCCCCACCAATGTACACACACAACACGTATGCACAATTGGAAAAAAATATAATGACAGAACTATGAGTTAAATACTACAACATTTATTTACTAATCATAACAATAGACATCTGATGGTTTTCAATATGAGGATGATGAAATCATATACATATTGATATTGATGACAAACATTACGTAACTTTTACTTGAACTATCTGGATCTGTGGTCCAGATCCCCACTCTCCAGTAGCAACAAAAAAGAAACAGCTTGCTGGTATTCTGACGAATCCTGTCAGTCCTGACACGTCCTAGTCTTCACTCGTCCTTGAGATCTACAACATAGGTGCTCCTTGTGAGAGCTTGAAAGAAAGTCAAGAATGTGTTATATCTAGTTCTGCATCAGCACAATCCTAATTAAAACATATCATAACACAAACATATACAATGACCAGTCTGGCCAAGTTTATCTTCCAGCTCTACTGCGTTCACCATCCTCCTTCTCCCTACTGCCTTTAGTCTGGGACGGGCTTTTCAATTGTCTCACACGCCTGTAATGATTACATTTCTGCCGCCCATGTCCATGTCGCTAATACAGAATTTCTGTGTCGTACAGCCGCTCTGTCCAAAGTTGGTTTAGCAGCTCACAGGGTCGGTAATGGTATTATAATAATGACTGATCATCCGGGCTTACAAGCCGTGCCCAGTATCTGTGCCAGACTTCCGTGAATTACCCTCCACCAAATGATGAAAAAGGTTTAGCACCATATACCCCAAAACATTTGTGGGTAATGTCTGTACCATTACACCTTTGCTACAAATGCAACCAATAGGCAAGGTGCCAATGCACACCCAATAACATAACACTTCATACTGGTAGGTTTGCATATGACAAATCAATATATCAAACATCCAATACACATAAACATATTAATTAAACTAGACATATTATGATACTTTAACATAATAGCACAATGCACTAGTTAGTTTGTATGTATACGAAATGAGACGTATATACACAAAAAGAATATGTACGAAGCATAGTCCTAGCATCGTATATTCATATGACATATACTTAAACATTAGGCATCTGAAAGTATTCCTAATATACAGTAGGAAATTCAAACAAGTTGTAGTAACCTGATTATCTACAATGACTGAGAAACTAATAGTGTCCATAGAGTAACAGACATCTAACATGATAAATGAAAGTCCAAAGTCTGCCTGCCAAAGGTATAGTAAGAACAACTCTGATAGCAATAGGATATACACTCAAGAAACCTGAAGCAATGATAATTCTTGAAGTAAGCTAGGTCAGATATAGACTGAAAGTCAGTGCATACATCTAAAAGACTAAGAACTAACTTTCCTAGTGGAGTCTACCAACATCAGAATCATACATATGACTACAAACATTGAGCTGGCTGTCTCACCTGTTCAGAAGTAAAACATTTTCTGACATGAAACAGGCTAGGGACCCTTATTTAAGCTGAGTCCAGCAGACAGTATTATCTCCTTGGCACCTTTCTGTCTGGTATGACAGAAACATGCTGACCTCCTATAGGTAATTAATTCTATTCAAGTGTTGGGCCAGTTCACGCCTCTTTTCCCATGCAGGCTTACTTATCTCCCCCTGGCAGTCATAAATGCTTTCTGAATCACTAACCATCACCATGGTGTCACACCTGGATAGTTTTGAGTTGCCAGCCCCAGATCAGTTTTACAGTCTGCCCTGCAGTGGGTGTAATTGTCAGTTTGACCTGTAACACCTTTAAGCTGGACTGACTGGTTTTACAACCCTAGTCTGATGGTCTGTGTGATTTCATTCTGGGTTTATTGCAATTCCCACCATCCTGTTTTAGTAGCCAGCAGCCATCTGTGGTGGTTTGTTTACTTGCAGGCTTTGCAAGCTTTCGTCAAGACCTTGAATATAGAGAAAACAGTTTTGTTAGTCTGTTGATTCTCTACACGGCCCATCAAAAGTGAACCGAAAATTGTTCTGGGAAGTAAAGGCTGCAAATTCGTGACATAGTCTATGAAACATAAGTACAAATCATTTAACTGAATAACCGCATTACTAGCAATTTTTTTTCATGATATAAAAATTTGGTTTTCTTACTTATGAAACCATCACATTTGGATACAACTTGACAAGACGAATTCAACGTTATCTCAGTGAAGACTGCGTGTCAATTCTAAGCAGAGATATTATTATTAATATTTTAGTGTCGTTACCTACAGCAATGAAGTGCATAGGAGTCTGAGCAAATAAGCAGTTCTGCTCACGACATAGTAACACTGGGAACTAATAATATTAAAGTTTGCCTTCTATTACTGTATCTTGTTTATGTTTAAATACAATGTTAAACGAACCACATAGTTACCATATACCGTTGCGTCCGGGGTGGTGAGGTCTAACTTGACAGTTATCTATGTTTCTAGAGGACGTGCCGTGACCTAATTCATTCATTCATTCAGTAGTATGTCCTTTGCAGAATCTCGGTCCAAAACAACCTTCCGCAAAACCTCTCGACGAAACAGCCAAATAAATCATAAGCAAGATGTCCCGCGTCCGATTACACCCATCTGGAGATCATCCGCTACATCCTGAACCCATCTTATCTTTGGTCTTCCTCTTCCATTTTTCCCAGGCATACACCCATCCAGTATTGTTCTCTCCAAACTTTCGTGACGTGTCCATCCATCCATCATGTGCCATGCCGGTAAGCGTGGGCGGTCATGTTTTGCCATCTCACTCGATCATCAGAGTCGTGGATCAGCTCCGTGTTCCTGTCTCGACCATGCCATGTGGCCAAGCCATCCAGGCATTTACTTCTCGGTCTTCCCCTAGGTCTATTCCCTTCGATCTTGCCAGTTGTCACCAAGTTCTTCAATTCATTTCTTCTCATAACATGCCCAAAAATTTTTGACTTAGTTAGTTAGTTAGTTAGTTAGTCGCAGTTCCAACTTCACAGCAACGGGTCGTCCCCATTATGCTCCGTTCCTGTGCCAGTGAATATCACACAAAAGGCTCCCCACTGCCCAATGTGAAAAGTGGAAAACCAGGAGTCTCGACAAACAACAGCCCGCACAGATACACTGTGCATAATGCCGCCGCCAGAATGTCAACACACCAGTCCCCCACGAAACACCCAATTCATCTCTGATGAAATCGGCAGTCATTTTCCTATCTGGATGTTTCCTCGATGTTTACCCACACAGTCCACAAAAATACAGTTCATCACCGACGGCAGTGGCAGTCAACCAGAAGCCCAGCAACCACGCATTTCTGCATAAGGCAAAAACCGGTCAACTCTGGGACATAGCCACCTGCCATCGCTCCGAACATGCAGTCACGTTCCAAAAAAACAAACAAAACAAACTTGGGCAGATTCAAAAGCACTTCACACGAAACTCACAGCTCACATTGTCGCGCCACGCACTCACTCAGTAGCAGGGCGACGGAACCATCAAGCCTCCTTAGTCGCCTCTTACGACATGCGTGGTAGGCTACAGTGTTGCTATTCTTTGCTTCCCTTATGGGCCCCGGCAACACACGTCTACGTCTAATGTCTCTAATCAGTTTACGATCTTCATTTGTTTCTTGAAGGACTTGTTCATTGGTTTTTCTGTCTGTCCATGGTATTCTTTGCATTTTCCTCAGAAACCACATTTCCACAGCCATCAGCTGTATTTCAGCTTGACTGCTTATTGTCCACACTTCACATCCATACAAAAGTATAGGTTCTATGTAGCACCTCAACACTCTTTTTCTCGTTTCAATTGATATCTTTTTATTGGTCAGTAGGGGAGACTGGGGAGAAATGGACCAGCAATTTTGTAGTTTTCAATTTTTGCTCATCACCGGAACAGATTTTATCGAAACATAACAAAACCATGACTAAAATGTTGTACATTCATTTATTTTAAAAGGGGAAAACATTTAGCAATCTATTTCTATATGTTTCTTTACAAAATGCATTTCAAAAATGTATATGAACATGGGGAGAAATTGACCACCATTGGGGTGAAATGGACCAGTACGTGGGGAGCAATGGACCATAGTGGGGAGAAATGGACCTTTTTTAAAAAGAAGCAGCAACAACTCATCCATATTGCTATAAGAAATAAATAATCATTAAAAGGATATTTGCAGTTTTTTTTATTATTTTAAGCGACAGTAAAAAAAAGTTTAATATGATATATTAATCTAATATAAAGTTTTATCGAACATTTATGCCTGCAAGACTTTCTTTGAAGACATAGCCATCTTTGGTCCTAGAAGTGGTTCCAGTGATTGTAGATCTAGTAAGCTGTGCTTTAATACATAGAAGTGAGACACTGGCGACATCTTCTACCTTAGGCTTAACAAATTTACCAGCAACCTTCTCACTCTTGCGCAAGAACTCTACCTCAACATCACCATCATCATCAATGTCTCCCCTTACAATTCCTACATAGTAAACACAAGTCTTCTTTGTTCCATATTCACATAGCACACACTGGCCTTCAAAAACCTCACGCACACCAGTCAAGCTAACCGTACACTCCTCATTTTCACCAAATGAAACATCAGAATCTGTGTCATCACAAAACGAAATGTCAGTTTCTGGATCTGAATCATCATCAAGTTCTTTCAGCAGCTGTCTCTTTGCCTTTTTGGGTGGAACTTTTGCTGCCTTTTCTTTCATCACCGCTCTTTCCCTAATTCGATCCATATCTGGCGTAGAAGTAGCCAGCATAGTTTTTCCTCTTTTCCTCATATTATTTGAATCTTTTCGCGGACCAGCTTTTGGTAGTCCTCTGAAAACATGAGGCGAAGTAAAGGAAGAAGTAGCTTTATGTTGAAGACTCCCTGATATTTCCTGCAAGTCATCTACAAGGTTCTCAACATTACACTCTTTCTGATTTTCATGAAATTCTTGTGCAGTTTGATCTGTGCTGGTACCACAATGTGGAGATGCTGATCCTGTCTGTTCATTGCTTTCTAAAGTGGCATTTTCACTGTCCTTGCTGATGGGCCTGTTCGTTATTTCTGAAGGCATAAAATCATCTTATGTAAAAACATCTTCGTTAAAGGGCCAAATACCTGACACTGCAAAGCCTGATTGAATGTTAATGGGAGTTGCCGCTTTAAGAAAAGCGTGGCCTCCTAGATTTGCAACTTGATAGATTGTCAGTGGTGTCCCAACATTTTTCATCATCCATGAATCACACGCATTGTTGTAGACCGACTTCATGGGTCCAAAAACTGAACGGTCCAAGGGCTGAGTTTTAGATGAGGTGTGTGGTGGCAACGTGATCACATGAATGTTGTTTTTCTTGCACAGTTCAAGTGATTCAAATGAAATGTGGGAATCGTGATTGTCCAAGATCAAAATCAAAGGGAAGTCTTTGGAAGGTCTTGAATGCTTAATGAAGTGATTTATAACTTTGACGAAATTATCACGGGTCATCCAACCTTATTCATTCACAAGGCCAAGGGAACCTTCAGGTGCTCCAGCAAGCATACAATTCTTAAAATTTTTTTCTGGGAAACACAAAAACTGGAGGGATAATGTGACCCGCAGCTGACACAATGCAACAGATTGTGACCAGTTCTCCTCTTTCTCTGGATGTCACCTGGCCTATTTGCTTCACTCCTAGTGGGGCAATTACTTTTGGCACTTTCTGTACAGTGGTCAGACCTGACTCAGCCAAATTGTAGATTTGAGCTCCACTCACATTTAGTTTTGTAATGGTTTCCTTCACAATGTTGAAGAAGGTGCAAATATTATGTTTGTTGAAAGCTGTAGCTCTAGCCAGATATGTTGCCTCAGGTTGCCTTATGGTCAGCTCGGGATTCCGTCGCAAAAATCCACAAAGCCAGTCATTCTCTGCCATCATTTCCTCATCCCAGGTTAAAGGATGTGCAATGTTATTGACTTTTGCCATCTCGTACGCCAAAATACGAACGTTTTTAGTTGTGAGTCCATGGAACATTCTTGCACAATCTTTCAAGTAACTAGCAAAATCAGCTTCTTGCTTAGCTGTGAAAACAAGGCTATGCCTATAATTTGGTACGAGTCTAGTAGGCAGACCATTTCCTTCTCTGTCTTTTGTAAGATTGTTATTGAGGGTAGAGCGAGCAATGCCGTACTCCCTTGCAGCTTTCCTCACTTTCATTCCATTTTTCACAGCATTAACAGCTTCTCTCATACGTTCCTCCGTAACGAGACCCTTGTTGGTGTTTCTGATGTACAATCTTGGCATCTGAAACAAAAGAGTGACAGAATTATATAACATTTAGAATGGTAGGCCTATCATTTGCAAAGAAATACTGATCATAGCACGAATGGCGTGCATCTTTAATAAATCACTGAAATCAAATTTGTTAACAGTTTTATTGGTCTAGATTTAGACCCCAGTATTAAAAAGAATCAATAATGCTGATATTCGAATGCAATCTTCAACACTTTTAATAACAACAGACTATCTTGTCAATTTCTTCTATGGGGAGAAATGAACCATGGTAAGAAATGAACCGGTCCATTTCTCCCCCATCAATGTATTAAACTATTCAGTCATAAAGTCTCTTAAATCTAATATTATATGCTATATTTTTTATATGAACTCTTAAATAACAAGTAAATAAAGATATTAACGTAATTACCTTGTCCTGATTCCTGACTATGCGTCTGATTTACGATGGTGTCTGGAACTGGAAAAAGAAACTTTAGTGCAGAAAATTTTTCAAACTTTGCGTGGGAACGACCTGTGTGGGAAGTCGATGGCAAATGAAAAATTCGGACTATGTTATATGTGGAAAACAAACTTATTATGGTTTCACTTTCATTGCATCACAGCCAGGGGCCAGAGAGGGGGTGGTCCATTTCTCCCCTATGTCCATTTCTCCCCAGTCTCCCCTATGTTTTTCATCTTGCCAAAGGCTACCTTCGCAATGGGGATTCTTGTTCTAATCTCTTCAAGGCATCTTCCATCAGATGTTATGGCAGTGTCGAGATAACAGTATCGATTCACTTGTTTAAGAATATGCCCATCTACTCGTATATCACATTGTGGTATTTCCTTCTTCCCAGTGACGACCATAATCTGTGTCTTCTTAATATTCAGTTCTAACCCTAGTTGTTCACTGTGTGCAACAACCGCATCTACTAAATTTTGCAGGTCCTGTTCATTGTCTGCAATCAAGACTGTATCATCTGCATATCTAATGTTATTGACGTATCGTCCCCCAATGTTGATTCCTCACATATCTTCTATATTTCTGAATATATTTTCACTGTACAGGGAAAAAAGATCTGGAGATATTACACATCCTTGTGTCACACCTCATTTAATAGGCTGATGTTGACCTACATCATTATCAATTCTGATGGCAGCTTGTTCTTTCCAATGTATGTTTTTTACAAGTCTAAGGTCTTGTTAGTAGGTCTTGGCCAGTATAAAACCTGGCCCTGGTGCCTTGGAAACACCTCTGCGTCCCATCGTGTTCTAGTAAAGCTCACAATTTATGTCGCGTTTTTCGGCGATTCATTTATTGGAAGATGAAGAAGGAAGATCTTCACGTCATGTGGTTGGACTTGGGCAACGTGTACGGCTTAGTGCCCCACCAGATGTTTTAGCGTGCCCTCAAGATATATCACGTGTCCGAGGAAATAAGAACAATTCTCATACAGTACTTCTCGGGCTTTTCTGCCACTTGATTGTCCTGTAACATGCCATTCCATATTCCCCCCCCCCCCTCTGTATTCTCATCTTTCATATTATCATTTTGTATGCCACTTGATTTTATCATGTACTAGCTGATCCGGCCCAGCTTCGCCCAGTCCCTGGCGGGGATCTGTCTGTCTGTCTGTCTGTCTGTCTGTCTGTCTGTCTGTCTGTCTGACCCGGCCCGGCTTCACCCAGTCCCTGGCGGGGAGCATCTCATTTAATTCATATAAGTAGTCATATAAGCTCCCGTTCCCGACTATCTGTCTGTCTATCTATCTGACCCGGCGCGGCTTCGCCCAGCTCCTGGCGGGGAGCGTCTCATTAAATTCATATAACCAAAAAAAATAATTAACTTAAGAATGTCCTTCCACACACCATCCATTATTTTTTAATGAAAACTGTTTTTAATCAACTACATGACTGTAGATAACTTCTTTAAACATAAAAAGATCAGTTAGAAAATTTTCACTATTTAAATAGATGCATTATTTTTATGAAAACTTTGAAAATGCCTTAAAGATTATATCATTATTTATTATAACTCATATGCCTGTAAATAACTGTAGACAAAGAGTTTATACATCTTTGAAAACAATGCAACAATCTATATATAAAATATATAGCAATGCTATTAAAAGTTATGCCCCTTGAAATAACTTTTCTTAAGTTAAGTCCCCTCGCTATATATAAATGATAATGTAAATTTAAATATTAAATTTTAGTAAGTAAATAGCTGATTGTACACTAACAAACTATGACAGTTGGCTGCACTGGAATGAAAAGAATACATGTAGAAAATTTCATCTCAATCGGATCGACCGTTATCGAACGCATCAAATACATCCCTACCTAAACACATACATACATCGTCTTTTATATATATATATATATATATATATATATATATATATATATATATATATATATATATATATATATATAATATAACATTACTGTGATGTGAGTGAGAGAGTTAGTGAGTAGGAGAGAGAGAGAAAGAGAGAGAGAGAGAGAGGGAGAGAGAGAGTTAAATTGCATCACTAATTTTTACGCTACACAATGTACATGTACAATGTTTTCTCCACTTCTTACAATTTTTGCGAGAATCCTCACGACAATCATCAGTGTCTCAACTGTGTGTAAAGTGTGGGAGTTTGTTCTTATTAGTTTCAGTGATCATGTATGTGTGTAGATGTGAGGATGTTTGTATGGGTGTGTATGTGCGGGATATGTGTGGGGGATGTGGGGAATGTATGTGTGGAGGGGTTGTATGTGGGGAATGTGTATGGGTTGATGGGTGGTGTGTGGATGGGTGAAGGGATGTGTAATCGGTGGGGGATGTATGTGTGTGTGTGAGGGATGTGCGCGTGTGTGTTGGGGGGGGGGGATATTTGGGAGGATTATTGGAAGAATGTGTGTGTTGGTGGGTTGGGGGGTGTGGGTAGGGAATGTGTATTTGGGTGGGTGAATGGGTGTGTAGAAGATTGTGTGGGTTGGGGGATGGGTGTGTAATGGGTGTGGGGGATGAGTGTAGGGGTGTCTGTGAATGGGATATGTCTGTGTGGGTGGGAGTGTGTGAGTGTGGATGGGGTAACTGTCAGTAGGTGGAGGATGTATGTGTGGGTGGTGAAGATGGTTGCATGTGGGGGATGTGTGGGTGGGTGGGTAGATGTGTGAGTGGGTGAGAGATGTGTGGGCGGGGATGTGTATGAGGAATATATGTGGGGGATGTGTGTGGGGGGAATGTGTTTATGGGTGGAGTTTTGTGTGGGAGGGGAGATGTGTGAGAGGTGGGGGAGGTGTGGGATGTGTAGGTGGATGATGGATGTATGTGAGGATTTGGGATGTGTGTTTTGCTGGGTGGTTGGGGTGTGTGTGGGTGGGAGGGTAGATGAGAGATGCATGTGTTGATGGGCGGGTGGGTGATGTGTGGGTGTGAGTGGTTGATGGATGAGTACGTGAGTGGGTGGATGTGTGTGAGAGATGAGTCTATGGTTGGGGGATGTGTGTGTTTGTGGGAAGATGTGTGTGAGCGGCGGATGTGTGTGGGTGGGAGGTGTGTTTTTTTTGGTGTTTATGGGTGGGGGATATGTGTGGGCAGGTGGGGAGATGTGGTTGTGGGTGGGGATGTGTGTATAGGTGGGGAATGTGTAATTGAGAGGTGGCGGATATTGGGTGGGTGAGTGGGTGTAGGTTGACTGATGTGTGTATGGGTGGGTGGGGAAAGTTGTGAGTGTGAGGGTGCGGGATGTATGTGTGGATGGGTGCGGGATGTGTGGGTTGACGGGGGTATGTGTGTGTGGTTTTGTGATGTGTGTTTTGCTGGGTGGTTGCGGGTGTGTTGTGGAGAATATGTGGGTGGGTGTGTGCGTGTCGGTTATGGGATGGGTGGGGGTTGTATTTGTGGGTGGGGAAATGTGCGTGGGTGGGTGGCGGCATGTATGTTTGCCTGAGTCTATGTGAGTGCGTGGAGGTATGTGTGGGTGGGTGGAGGTGTGGTGGGTGGGGATGTAAGGGTGCCTGAGGGATGTGTGGGTGGCTGCGGGATGTGAGGGTGGGTGGGGGATGTGTCTCACAACATTGCAATATGCACTGTTTATGTTTACAACTTTCATTTGACAATGTTTTGTTTTTTTCCCATGTGAATGTACCATGCGTAATATGCTTTGTTTATGCTTACAAAATCCATTTGACAATGTGTTTTTTTTTTTCTCCTATGTAAATGTAACATGCACATTTGTTGAATGAAAGATGAGTGATCGAAAGAATCGAATGTAAGACGAGCCTGCGTGCCCAATTTGTTACCCTTTTAAAATAAAGTTCGTTCGATCGTTCGTTCGTTCGTTTGTTCGTTCTCTCTCCGCTCTCTACCACGTCCTGCACGACTAGATGGATCGAACTGCAGATGGGTATTGCAATGGAATGTACAATTTCACCGACATTATTCGTCATGGCCATGCAGGTGGTCCTGCATGCGGCATCCGGCTACGCACACGGACTGAGACTCAGCCACTGAAGGCCTTCATGGACGACACGACGATCCTGAACCGAAAGAGAGCGATGCCAGCAGCATCCTACTCGGGCTAGATGAACCGATTCGCTTGTGGAGGATGAGCTTAACCCGAGGAAATCAAGAAGCCTGCTGATCGTGAAGGGCAGAGTGGCGGCAAGGCGGTTCAGGGTTGCCGGCCAGGCGATTCCCACTGTGATAGAGAAACCCGTAAAGAGTGTTGGTCGTGTGTACGATGTCACCAGTAGTAATGTCTGCACGTTACGACCTCCATAATCAGGATTCAATCCATAATAATCCTGCTTCTTTGCTTCATGTGACGTACGTGCGTGACGTCAGAAAGGCAATCCTGAATTTTCATATCTCGCACTCAAAGAGGAGATAACCACTTCCGGTGTTTCAGTAACAAATAGAACTAAATAGTTTTTTTTTTTTTAAACCAAGGGGATATAATTATTACCACTTGTAGGTACTAAGGGGGAAATAATTATTGCCTAGTGTCGTTACTAAAAGAAGATACATTGTGGTGTTGTTAGTTTATTAAGGGGACAATACTGATCGACACTAAGCATACCAGGTTTTGCAAAACAATGTTGCGTTGACTTCCCTCTCTAAGGGGGGATAATTATTCTGGTTTTCATTACTAAGGGGAGCTTGCTTGCTTGTGTTCGTTGGCTTGAGCTCCAACGCGAAGTACTGTATGTCGGATGAAGGCATCCTGTTGTCCAACATCAGCGTGATATTATACAGGACCTTAGGTTTGCGTGAGTATCCGTTGTCCCATGTCTGGCTTATTGGTATGCAGACTGGTGGATCTTCGCCGTACAGGCAGACACTCTCCGATTTCGGAGGAATCTGCGATCCTTGTGACTTTAGCCAGGACCCCGAAGGGACCTGTTGCCCAGGACGCTCGACGAGGACGCGTCAATAGGTCTTGGCCAGTATATAACCCGGCCCTAGTGCCTTGGAAATACATCTGCGTCCCACTAAGGGGAGCTAAAATTGTAACGTATTTTGCATGTCTATGAGGGCGTCTGCTTATGCATTACGTTGTCTATGTGGGTGTCTGCACTAGTGTGGCGTTGGCTATGTGAGCGTCTGCAATTTGGGCGAGTGTCGAATAACCATCATTAGGTTACAAATCTTCAAATGAAAACCGTAAAAACTATTTTGTTTTGAATATTTTGTAAAAAAACAAAAACAAAAAACAAACAAACAAACCCAAAAGAAGTTGGTTGTCAGGGTCTATAGTGGGTAAGGTTTAATGTCTTAAACACTATCATTATACGGGTTACATATCTTCAAACGAAAACCGTAAGAAGTTAAAACATTATTATTGTTATTATTGGTTCTAGTGGATGGGGCTTGAACACTATCATCAAACGTGTGACGCTGTGAGCTTTGAATTTTGTGTGAAATACTTTTAAATCTCCCCGAGTTTGTGGAGCGTGAACTGCTTGTTTAGAGCAATGGCAGCTGCCTATGTCCCAGACCTGACCGATTTTTGTGCCTTATGCAGAAATGTGTGGCTGCTGGTCTTCTGGTTGACTACTGCTTCCTTTGACAATGAATTATGTTTCGTGGAGGACTGTTTTTTTTTTTTTTTTTTTTCCCCCATTCATTCTGGAGATGTCATTATTTTGTTCTGTTGCGTGAACTACATTTCGGAAAAAAGACGTGGCTGGCTAGAAAACATCTAGAAACGGAACAACAACTAGAAATATCGAGACTTTGTAGGCTAACGTTTGGTTAGGATAGTGACTGATGCTGCCATCAAGGATGAACTGCATGTTTTGTAGTGGACTAGTGTGTTGGCATTCTGGTGACGGCATTATGTACAGTGAAAGTTTTTACATATGTCCAAGGTTGTTTTGTTGCGTGAACTCCATTTCGGAGATAAAATGGCGTGGCTGGCTAGAAAACATCTAAAAACGGAACATCAACATCTAGAAACGGAACACCAACATCTAGAAACATAGAGACTTTGTAGATGAACATCTGGTTGGGAAAGTGACTGCCACTTCCATCAAGGATGAACGGTATGTTTCGTGGAGGACTTTTGTAGTGACATTCTGGTGGCGGCATTATGCACAGTATGCCTGAGCAGGCTGTTGTTTGTCGAGACTCCTGTCTTTTCCACTTTTCACAAGGGGCAGTAAGGAACATTTTATGTGATATTCACTGGCACAGGAACGGAGCAAAACGAGGACGACCTGTTGCTGTAATGTTGGAACCGCGACTGAACTGAACTGAACAACATACGTGTTACAGATCTTCAAATGAAAACCGTAATAAAGTAAACAATTAAAGATGGAGGTTAATATTGGTTGCAGATTTTAGGGGCTTAAACACTGTCATCATATGGGTTACAGGTCTTTAAAGAAAACCCGTAATAAGTAACCAAAAAAAAAAAAATAAACAAAGATGGTGGTTATTATTGGTTGTAGTGTATCATGTGTGGCGGAGTGGCTATGGAGTGGGTGTAGGAAGTTTTTCTTTGCTAATGAGGTGGTCGGGCTGAGTGGCTAAGGAGTGGGTGTAGGATGGTCTTTTTCCTTGTTAAGGGAGTTTTCGAACTGAGTGGCTATAGAGTCAATGTAGGGCGGGTGTTCCTTGTTAAGAGGGTTGTCGGGCCGAGTTGCTATTGCCTGGGTTTAGGAAGGTTTTTCTTTGTTAAGGGGGTAGCCGGGTGGATTGGCTATGGAGAGGGTGTTGGACAGTTTATTCTCTTTTCTATGTCCGCTTGGTGCACCGTTTGGTTGCCGTGTAACAACAGCCAGTCTCTATCTCTATCTTCCTCTGGTTTGTTATAAGTCGATGTACAGTTGTTTATGCAGCGAGGCGCCGTGGTTTGGGGTGACAGGTTTGAATTTGTGTCGCTATATAGTACTTTCAGTCTTCGTCAGTAAGGGACGGGGCTATGTAGCGGAAATATTGATTATATTTTTGTTAATTAGTTGTGATGGTGTCACTGGTGGGGTGTTATTAAACTTGCCGTTATGGGGAGAAGTGGAATGTAGACAAGACTTTAATCTTATTTCTATCCACGTGGTCTATTAAATTAACATTGAATCGGCCGCCCAGTGACAGCTCGGGCTGAGTGTCGTAGTAGTTGTATTAACTGTATTATTAATCTTAGAAAGTTGAACTTCCACATTGTTGATGTTTACTTGTGATGGTTTTATATTTCCCGGTTGTATTCAAGCTTCTCCAATCGTAATGGTCTCCCGGTGTGTATAGTACATATATCCGTCTGAGTCTTGAATGTTATCTCTGAGTAACAAGACAGTGTCAAGAAAAATAAACTTGATAGTTCGATCGATGAAAAAAAAAGAGACATTCGTCTGCACAGACACCGGCAACCCTTTGATGTTGTATAGACTGAGGAGCAAAATACGTCGCGAAAACTGTCTGCACACGGTCGGCATTTCTGTATGATGTGGGTTGTTCGAGAAACGTACAATGGCGACATTCGTCTACAAGGCGGGAGTCAGCCTTTGAAGTGATAGACGGAATGTCTGGCCAGACGTCGGATGGAGTCTTGTGATGTGGAGAAGCTTCTCTAGATCACAGACAGGAGACAATTTCCCAGATGAAAGGGGACACCAGCCAGATGTTCACATTGAGTTGGGAAAAATAAAGAGAAAAAATCAACTTCTCGACGCCTCTGCGTCTAGACAATTTGGTGACGTCACTCAAGCCCCGATATAAAACCAGTTGAGGTAAACAAGTTGGAGTGAGTCGGCCAAAAATTCTGAAGTGTTAAAGATCGGCGCAGTATTCCGAGTTGTGTTAATTGAAAGAGACTATACTGTCATCGTGTTGATAATTATCGGCGGACATAGATCCAGTCTGTGATTGCAGTCTCAATCATCAACCGGAATAGGCATATGGTAGTCTATTAATCATATCTAACTTAGAGTATGATTAGGAATAGAGTACAGTACTGTGCGGTGATATAATGTATTATAGGTGTGGTGATACAATGTATTATAGGTGCGGTGATAGAATGTTCTATACGTGCGGTGTTAGAAAGTATTATAGGAGCGTCGGCACCAGTGTCCTATTGTATGGCTTTAACTAGCTTGTGTGATATATCATTTTACTCGGGGAGTTGAGGACAATGTAGTGGGGTGATAATTGGAGAGATTGAGGATGGTTGGGAGGGAGGAAGGGAATGTGAAAAGGTAGGATCTTCCAGTAGGGCATCTGCTGGGTTTCTACCCGTTCCTTTATTCTTTCCTGGTGTTGCCATGCCTAAGACCAATGTGATGAGCTATTTGGCCGTATGACAGAGATCGGATCTCTGTTATAGATCTGAGTGCTGCTATTGGCCTACACTCACCTAATTACGGTCAGGATTGAGTTGCTCTCACCATGATGTTCTCTACTCAACAGGTTCCACTTGAGTGTGCAATGATTTATTACTTAGAAGCAGTTTCAAAGTTTTATACAATGATGGCTCACGGAATGAAGACAGAGGTTACTGAGAGGCTTTTACACGGGGCTCAGAACCTAGTTGGTCTGCAGAAACCTGGCTTCTGCTGAGCCGGGCTTGATGAACATAAGTGTTGTATTACTGAGTGATAAGCTTCATCACCGAAGATTCATAACTCATATACCAAGGACATATATATATATATGTTTGCAAATCAGTTTGCATTTTCTGATGGAGGTCAAGAAAAGATTATGCTCATCATCATCATCATCATCATCATCATCATCATCATCATCATCATCATCATCATCATCATCATCATCATCATCATCATCATCATCATCATCATCATCATCATCATCATCATCATCATCATCATCATCATCATCATCACCATCATCATCATAATCATCATCATCATCAAGTGCCATGCCAGCTGGCGTAGGCGTTCATGACTCTCCACAGTTCTCGGTCTTTGGTTTTCTGGACGAACTCTGCTGATTATATCCCTCAATGCCACCGTCTCAATCCATCCAGCATAATTTCTCATGGTCTGCTTCTGCCTCTCTTCCCTCGATCTTTCCAGTTGTCACGATGTTCTCCAATGCCTCTCTTCTCATCAGATGACCAGAGAAAGCTGTTTGTTTGTTTCTTATTGTTGTATATAATGTTTTATTGTCATTAGCCTATTTCAGGCAATCGTTGTTAGTTACTTTGGCAATCCAAGGGATTCGCTTGCTCGCTTGTGTTCGCTGGCTGTGAACTCCAGCGTGAAATCCTGTATGTCGGATGAATACATCCTGTTGTCCAACATCAATGTGATGTCATACCAGACTGAGGTTTGCGTGAGTATCCGTTGTTCCATGTCTGGCTTATTGGTGTGCACACTGGTGGTTCCTCGCCATGCAGGCAGATACTCTCCGACTTCGGAGGAATCATCGATCCTACTGATGTTAGCCAGGTCCCCGAAGGGACTTGTTGCCCAGGACGCACGGCGTGGACATGTCAGCAGGTCTTGGCCAGTATAGATCCCGGCCCTGGTGCCTTGGAAACACCTCTGCGTCCCAATTTGATAGATGCTGTTACTTATAGGGCGGCGGAAGTTAATGATTGGTACTTCAATTTTAATTCACCGCAACAAAGACGAATCCCTTCGAGCCTCATTTGCATAATTCCGGCAATCATTTTCCGGTTTAGTGTTCGGTGGGCTGCTAGACCGATCGATGGATGTTTTTTTAAGTTTTGGGCCCGTAGGGCCCTCACTGTCATCGACAGGGATTCTTCTTTGTTTGCGGTGAATTAAAATTGAAGTACCTATCGATTAATATCGATTAATCGTTAATGTTTTTTAACGATTATTTTTTTTAACGATTAATCGAAAACTTTTCTCCCATCACTTATATAAATGAACCGGATGTCGAAAAATTGTCGGACATTTTAAACATAGTGCTGCAAACACAACCGAGTTGCGAAGTTGTACTGAGTCACCATTGTGTAAGCTGCAGCAAGATGTACCAACAAGATGAAACAGTATGTTTATTACTCTACAGAGTCTTCTACAGGTCAGAGAAGCATTAACTGTCTACATGTCAGATGAAAAGAAGCAATACAAAGGTCCAAAACTGTCAGGTTCAGATTGGGAGAAGATTTTGAAATATGTCAAAGGTTTGGACTTATTCTGTCAGACCACGATCCTGCTTGGCGGTCAAGATTTTGTTTTATGTAGCTGTGTATAGCCACTGCTATCATCGTTGACAAAGCATATGACTGTACACGATGATGATCCGGGCTACATAGCTAAATTTAAGGCAGCATGTATTAATGAGTTCAGTGAACGTGTAGCTAATATGACAAGTATTTAACACAGACTGCAACAGCACTTGATCCACGCTACAAATACCTGAAGTGTTTGTCAAAAGATGCAAAAGAACGAACTTGGTCAAGTATTGAACAACAAATAGCAGTTAATGTTAATGATGAGCAGATGGAGACTGCTGCAACGAATGATACTGACATTAACAATGAAACTATATGTGAACCAAATGAAGAGAGTATTAAGCTAATTGAGTCTGAATTGGAGAAGAAAGTTGCTGAATCGGTTGACCCTTTACAAGGGTGGAAACTTAATGAACATCGATATCCAAAATTGGCACTCCTTGCCAAGACCATTCTGTGCACACCGGCTACCTCAGTTCCATGTGAACGATTGTTCAGCTCTGCTGGTTATATTGTTAATAAGACGCGCTCGTCACTTGAAGCAAATACTGTCAACATACTCGTCTATTTGCATAGTTGGTTTTTAGATGACATATGAACAAGACAATCCAGTGTTATTTCGATTTTTGACAAATACGTCTATAATGTGAGTTATATGACAATAATTGTTTTACTTTAATCGAAATTAACGATTAATTAATCGTTAATTTTTCAAAAGTTAACTATTACATTTAAATTAATCGGTCGCCGGGAAGGTTAACCCGGTCAACAAATGCCCGCAGAAGTCGGATGTGTCGGCCTAACGGCGCAAGAACGCAGCTCTGCTGTAAACAGGCACAACGCTGTCACACCCGAAGAAAAAAAACATCCGGATGAACGCAGAAGAAGAAAAAGAAATTAATCGGTCGCAGCCTTAGTTATTTACTTTCGGTATTCTGGTTTTTGTTTCTCTATCTAGTCTTCCATCCTGTGTGAACACACTGTTCAGATACTTGCACTTCCTAACTCGTTTTGATGATTTCCATTTATATTTGCCTTTTATTGCAGTGGCATTCATCGAATTGTCATAAATTCTATTTTTCTGATGTTAATTTTCATATCGCAATTCTAACAGCAGCTGTCAAGGCAATTTATATGGTGACGAAGGTCCGAATTGTTCTCATACAGTTTGCAAACACCAGCTCATTTAAACTCTCTGGTTGTGAGACACGTAACGGCTGCGCAGCAGAATATGACAATCTCTCATCTCATCTCATCATGTTCCTCTTATACCTTACGGTGTCGATGTGAAGTATAAGCAGCCGGAGAGTGCCCGCTTATGGGCTTCATGTAACGATATTCCCAAAGACTCTCTTATTCCCTGCGTTCATCATTTACGTGGTCGGCCTCTTCCTCTGCTTCCCTCTGGTCTATACATCATTGCTTGTTATGGTATACTGTTAGTTGGTAACCTACTTGCATGGCCAAACCATTTGACTTACCGCCTTCTAATAAATCTAGCTCAGCTATAACCCCCACTTTAGTCCCGATTTCTTCATTTCTGATCTTATCTCCTCGAGATACATTGGGTATTCTTCTCAGGAATCTCATTTCTGTTGTGATTTTTCTTTTCTCTTTTTCTGTCACTCTCCAGGTTTGGCACTGGTAACATAGAGTTGGTAGGACGATTGTGTTGTAAAGTGCTTTCTTAGTAGTTACTGATACATGTTTGTTCTTTAGTATTGGTATGACAATACAAAATACAAACAGCTTGGTATGTGTAACTCCTGCGAAAAATTGAAAGATAATAAACACAGACACTGTGCACATACCTTACAACGAACTCCAATCCGGCAAACGTAAATCACAGGGTAAAAATATCAATGGTGATAATTAAAATATAAGATAAAATAAGTGATACTACAACACAACGAATCTACGTTTCGATCTTTATAATCTTCATAAGGAACCCCAAAAAAAAAAAAAAAACGTAAACAGAAAAAGTGTAGGTATAGAACGTTGCTAGGCCTTTGCACAGCCTTCGATTTTAGAGAAATCCACAACGAAGACAGTATTAACTGATTTCATTGATCCTGTACATGTAACGAGCAAGTCTCGCTAGTCTGTGCTTGTTGATTTAGTACGTCAATCGCATAACCGTTATCGCCATCTGTTGTATTATATTAATTTTCCACGAGAGCAAATAACCCAATATGAAGCCAAAGCATGTGCGCATGAGAGAAACACAAACTGACGAATGCATATTTTCAAGAGGGAGAAAAATGAACGTTTATTTCAAAGATTTAGCCAGTGCTGTGCCGGCTGGCGTGGACGATAATGCCTCTCCACAAATTACGATCTCGGACATCCTGGATCAATTTGCGTGTTGACTCTCTTCCGTGCCATGACACAAGGCTGTCAATAATCTTTTCATGCTGTCTTCCTCTATGTCTCTTTGCGCGAATCTTTTCAATTGTCACAACATGTTCCAGCTTTTGGTCTTCTCATAAAGTGGCCGCCTCCCCCCCCCCCCCCTAAAAAAAAAAAAAAAAACAACAACAACCTAAAACTGCCTCTTTCTGATGTTTGTGATAAGTTGTATTTACGACTCAGCTTCCCTTAAACATCCTGATTGTTCTTTTTGGCTGTCCAACTAATTTTCAGCATTCTTCTATAAAACCACATCTCCAAGGCTTCCAGTGATTTTTTTCGCTTGTGTACTAATTGTCTAGGACTCGCAGCCGTATGTTAAAACTGTTTCTATGTAACATGCAAGAAACTCTTTTCCTGACTTTTATAGACAGTGACTTATTGCACAAAACGTTATTCATTTGATATAATACAGTTTTTGCTTGTCCTATTCTGCTCTTTATGTCAGTAATGCATCTTCCATCTGATGCTATCCATGTGCCTAGATATCTTAATTTCTGCACATGCCCAAAAATAACGTCCTTTACTGTAATTGCACATTTAGGCACAATATGTTTCTTTGATATCACCATAACTTCTGTCTTTCTATTATTTAAACTAAGGCCCTTTCTTTTACTTTCTACAACCACTGTATCTGTCATTTCCTGTAGATCGTTCTGACGTGTTGTGTTCAAGACAGTGTCGTCAGCATAACGCAAGTTATTTATATTATATCCACCAACCAGGATCCCTGGCATATTTTCTGTAGATCTCAGTATGTTCACTGGACAATGAGAACAAATCAGGAGACAAAACACAACTTTGGCTGACGCCCTTCTTTATACACTGAAATGTTCCTACAAGGTTGTTGATTCTTATGGCTGCTGTTTGCAGCCAATATATGTTTTTTATTATTCGCAGATCTTTGCCGTCGATGTTCAGTTGCTCCAGTAATTTGTATGATTTCTTCATGCTTCACAGTGTCAAATGCCTTTGTGTAGTCTGTCAGAAGTCGGGGTGCCCCACCGACTAGATGAAAGTATTAGTTACTGGCGAGCAACCCCAAATAGTCAGAAACTGACTAGGGACAAAATCTATATGGCTGAACTACAGATTAAGCCCATGAATATCCAACGTACAGCTCCAAGTGGCTCGTTACAAAATTGAAATGAACTGTGCTGAATATTCGCCAAAGAATGGGAAAGAGAAGGTTAGCTAGGATAGATTTTTAAGTCTGAATTAAAGTGTAAATACAACTATCCCAGTACAGGTTTTTCTCCCTGACTGCTCCCTTCCTTGGTGTGTAAGTGAACCCCCACCAATGTACACACACAACACGTATGCACAATTGGAAAAAAATATAATGACAGAACTATGAGTTAAATACTACAACATTTATTTACTAATCATAACAATAGACATCTGATGGTTTTCAATATGAGGATGATGAAATCATATACATATTGATATTGATGACAAACATTACGTAACTTTTACTTGAACTATCTGGATCTGTGGTCCAGATCCCCACTCTCCAGTAGCAACAAAAAAGAAACAGCTTGCTGGTATTCTGACGAATCCTGTCAGTCCTGACACGTCCTAGTCTTCACTCGTCCTTGAGATCTACAACATAGGTGCTCCTTGTGAGAGCTTGAAAGAAAGTCAAGAATGTGTTATATCTAGTTCTGCATCAGCACAATCCTAATTAAAACATATCATAACACAAACATATACAATGACCAGTCTGGCCAAGTTTATCTTCCAGCTCTACTGCGTTCACCATCCTCCTTCTCCCTACTGCCTTTAGTCTGGGACGGGCTTTTCAATTGTCTCACACGCCTGTAATGATTACATTTCTGCCGCCCATGTCCATGTCGCTAATACAGAATTTCTGTGTCGTACAGCCGCTCTGTCCAAAGTTGGTTTAGCAGCTCACAGGGTCGGTAATGGTATTATAATAATGACTGATCATCCGGGCTTACAAGCCGTGCCCAGTATCTGTGCCAGACTTCCGTGAATTACCCTCCACCAAATGATGAAAAAGGTTTAGCACCATATACCCCAAAACATTTGTGGGTAATGTCTGTACCATTACACCTTTGCTACAAATGCAACCAATAGGCAAGGTGCCAATGCACACCCAATAACATAACACTTCATACTGGTAGGTTTGCATATGACAAATCAATATATCAAACATCCAATACACATAAACATATTAATTAAACTAGACATATTATGATACTTTAACATAATAGCACAATGCACTAGTTAGTTTGTATGTATACGAAATGAGACGTATATACACAAAAAGAATATGTACGAAGCATAGTCCTAGCATCGTATATTCATATGACATATACTTAAACATTAGGCATCTGAAAGTATTCCTAATATACAGTAGGAAATTCAAACAAGTTGTAGTAACCTGATTATCTACAATGACTGAGAAACTAATAGTGTCCATAGAGTAACAGACATCTAACATGATAAATGAAAGTCCAAAGTCTGCCTGCCAAAGGTATAGTAAGAACAACTCTGATAGCAATAGGATATACACTCAAGAAACCTGAAGCAATGATAATTCTTGAAGTAAGCTAGGTCAGATATAGACTGAAAGTCAGTGCATACATCTAAAAGACTAAGAACTAACTTTCCTAGTGGAGTCTACCAACATCAGAATCATACATATGACTACAAACATTGAGTTGGCTGTCTCACCTGTTCAGAAGTAAAACATTTTCTGACATGAAACAGGCTAGGGACCCTTATTTAAGCTGAGTCCAGCAGACAGTATTATCTCCTTGGCACCTTTCTGTCTGGTATGACAGAAACATGCTGACCTCCTATAGGTAATTAATTCTATTCAAGTGTTGGGCCAGTTCACGCCTCTTTTCCCATGCAGGCTTACTTATCTCCCCCTGGCAGTCATAAATGCTTTCTGAATCACTAACCATCACCATGGTGTCACACCTGGATAGTTTTGAGTTGCCAGCCCCAGATCAGTTTTACAGTCTGCCCTGCAGTGGGTGTAATTGTCAGTTTGACCTGTAACACCTTTAAGCTGGACTGACTGGTTTTACAACCCTAGTCTGATGGTCTGTGTGATTTCATTCTGGGTTTATTGCAATTCCCACCATCCTGTTTTAGTAGCCAGCAGCCATCTGTGGTGGTTTGTTTACTTGCAGGCTTTGCAAGCTTTCGTCAAGACCTTGAATATAGAGAAAACAGTTTTGTTAGTCTGTTGATTCTCTACACGGCCCATCAAAAGTGAACCGAAAATTGTTCTGGGAAGTAAAGGCTGCAAATTCGTGACATAGTCTATGAAACATAAGTACAAATCATTTAACTGAATAACCGCATTACTAGCAATTTTTTTTCATGATATAAAAATTTGGTTTTCTTACTTATGAAACCATCACATTTGGATACAACTTGACAAGACGAATTCAACGTTATCTCAGTGAAGACTGCGTGTCAATTCTAAGCAGAGATATTATTATTAATATTTTAGTGTCGTTACCTACAGCAATGAAGTGCATAGGAGTCTGAGCAAATAAGCAGTTCTGCTCACGACATAGTAACACTGGGAACTAATAATATTAAAGTTTGCCTTCTATTACTGTATCTTGTTTATGTTTAAATACAATGTTAAACGAACCACATAGTTACCATATACCGTTGCGTCCGGGGTGGTGAGGTCTAACTTGACAGTTATCTATGTTTCTAGAGGACGTGCCGTGACCTAATTCATTCATTCATTCAGTAGTATGTCCTTTGCAGAATCTCGGTCCAAAACAACCTTCCGCAAAACCTCTCGACGAAACAGCCAAATAAATCATAAGCAAGATGTCCCGCGTCCGATTACACCCATCTGGAGATCATCCGCTACATCCTGAACCCATCTTATCTTTGGTCTTCCTCTTCCATTTTTCCCAGGCATACACCCATCCAGTATTGTTCTCTCCAAACTTTCGTGACGTGTCCATCCATCCATCATGTGCCATGCCGGTAAGCGTGGGCGGTCATGTTTTGCCATCTCACTCGATCATCAGAGTCGTGGATCAGCTCCGTGTTCCTGTCTCGACCATGCCATGTGGCCAAGCCATCCAGGCATTTACTTCTCGGTCTTCCCCTAGGTCTATTCCCTTCGATCTTGCCAGTTGTCACCAAGTTCTTCAATTCATTTCTTCTCATAACATGCCCAAAAATTTTTGACTTAGTTAGTTAGTTAGTTAGTTAGTCGCAGTTCCAACTTCACAGCAACGGGTCGTCCCCATTATGCTCCGTTCCTGTGCCAGTGAATATCACACAAAAGGCTCCCCACTGCCCAATGTGAAAAGTGGAAAACCAGGAGTCTCGACAAACAACAGCCCGCACAGATACACTGTGCATAATGCCGCCGCCAGAATGTCAACACACCAGTCCCCCACGAAACACCCAATTCATCTCTGATGAAATCGGCAGTCATTTTCCTATCTGGATGTTTCCTCGATGTTTACCCACACAGTCCACAAAAATACAGTTCATCACCGACGGCAGTGGCAGTCAACCAGAAGCCCAGCAACCACGCATTTCTGCATAAGGCAAAAACCGGTCAACTCTGGGACATAGCCACCTGCCATCGCTCCGAACATGCAGTCACGTTCCAAAAAAACAAACAAAACAAACTTGGGCAGATTCAAAAGCACTTCACACGAAACTCACAGCTCACATTGTCGCGCCACGCACTCACTCAGTAGCAGGGCGACGGAACCATCAAGCCTCCTTAGTCGCCTCTTACGACATGCGTGGTAGGCTACAGTGTTGCTATTCTTTGCTTCCCTTATGGGCCCCGGCAACACACGTCTACGTCTAATGTCTCTAATCAGTTTACGATCTTCATTTGTTTCTTGAAGGACTTGTTCATTGGTTTTTCTGTCTGTCCATGGTATTCTTTGCATTTTCCTCAGAAACCACATTTCCACAGCCATCAGCTGTATTTCAGCTTGACTGCTTATTGTCCACACTTCACATCCATACAAAAGTATAGGTTCTATGTAGCACCTCAACACTCTTTTTCTCGTTTCAATTGATATCTTTTTATTGGTCAGTAGGGGAGACTGGGGAGAAATGGACCAGCAATTTTGTAGTTTTCAATTTTTGCTCATCACCGGAACAGATTTTATCGAAACATAACAAAACCATGACTAAAATGTTGTACATTCATTTATTTTAAAAGGGGAAAACATTTAGCAATCTATTTCTATATGTTTCTTTACAAAATGCATTTCAAAAATGTATATGAACATGGGGAGAAATTGACCACCATTGGGGTGAAATGGACCAGTACGTGGGGAGCAATGGACCATAGTGGGGAGAAATGGACCTTTTTTAAAAAGAAGCAGCAACAACTCATCCATATTGCTATAAGAAATAAATAATCATTAAAAGGATATTTGCAGTTTTTTTTATTATTTTAAGCGACAGTAAAAAAAAGTTTAATATGATATATTAATCTAATATAAAGTTTTATCGAACATTTATGCCTGCAAGACTTTCTTTGAAGACATAGCCATCTTTGGTCCTAGAAGTGGTTCCAGTGATTGTAGATCTAGTAAGCTGTGCTTTAATACATAGAAGTGAGACACTGGCGACATCTTCTACCTTAGGCTTAACAAATTTACCAGCAACCTTCTCACTCTTGCGCAAGAACTCTACCTCAACATCACCATCATCATCAATGTCTCCCCTTACAATTCCTACATAGTAAACACAAGTCTTCTTTGTTCCATATTCACATAGCACACACTGGCCTTCAAAAACCTCACGCACACCAGTCAAGCTAACCGTACACTCCTCATTTTCACCAAATGAAACATCAGAATCTGTGTCATCACAAAACGAAATGTCAGTTTCTGGATCTGAATCATCATCAAGTTCTTTCAGCAGCTGTCTCTTTGCCTTTTTGGGTGGAACTTTTGCTGCCTTTTCTTTCATCACCGCTCTTTCCCTAATTCGATCCATATCTGGCGTAGAAGTAGCCAGCATAGTTTTTCCTCTTTTCCTCATATTATTTGAATCTTTTCGCGGACCAGCTTTTGGTAGTCCTCTGAAAACATGAGGCGAAGTAAAGGAAGAAGTAGCTTTATGTTGAAGACTCCCTGATATTTCCTGCAAGTCATCTACAAGGTTCTCAACATTACACTCTTTCTGATTTTCATGAAATTCTTGTGCAGTTTGATCTGTGCTGGTACCACAATGTGGAGATGCTGATCCTGTCTGTTCATTGCTTTCTAAAGTGGCATTTTCACTGTCCTTGCTGATGGGCCTGTTCGTTATTTCTGAAGGCATAAAATCATCTTATGTAAAAACATCTTCGTTAAAGGGCCAAATACCTGACACTGCAAAGCCTGATTGAATGTTAATGGGAGTTGCCGCTTTAAGAAAAGCGTGGCCTCCTAGATTTGCAACTTGATAGATTGTCAGTGGTGTCCCAACATTTTTCATCATCCATGAATCACACGCATTGTTGTAGACCGACTTCATGGGTCCAAAAACTGAACGGTCCAAGGGCTGAGTTTTAGATGAGGTGTGTGGTGGCAACGTGATCACATGAATGTTGTTTTTCTTGCACAGTTCAAGTGATTCAAATGAAATGTGGGAATCGTGATTGTCCAAGATCAAAATCAAAGGGAAGTCTTTGGAAGGTCTTGAATGCTTAATGAAGTGATTTATAACTTTGACGAAATTATCACGGGTCATCCAACCTTATTCATTCACAAGGCCAAGGGAACCTTCAGGTGCTCCAGCAAGCATACAATTCTTAAAATTTTTTTCTGGGAAACACAAAAACTGGAGGGATAATGTGACCCGCAGCTGACACAATGCAACAGATTGTGACCAGTTCTCCTCTTTCTCTGGATGTCACCTGGCCTATTTGCTTCACTCCTAGTGGGGCAATTACTTTTGGCACTTTCTGTACAGTGGTCAGACCTGACTCAGCCAAATTGTAGATTTGAGCTCCACTCACATTTAGTTTTGTAATGGTTTCCTTCACAATGTTGAAGAAGGTGCAAATATTATGTTTGTTGAAAGCTGTAGCTCTAGCCAGATATGTTGCCTCAGGTTGCCTTATGGTCAGCTCGGGATTCCGTCGCAAAAATCCACAAAGCCAGTCATTCTCTGCCATCATTTCCTCATCCCAGGTTAAAGGATGTGCAATGTTATTGACTTTTGCCATCTCGTACGCCAAAATACGAACGTTTTTAGTTGTGAGTCCATGGAACATTCTTGCACAATCTTTCAAGTAACTAGCAAAATCAGCTTCTTGCTTAGCTGTGAAAACAAGGCTATGCCTATAATTTGGTACGAGTCTAGTAGGCAGACCATTTCCTTCTCTGTCTTTTGTAAGATTGTTATTGAGGGTAGAGCGAGCAATGCCGTACTCCCTTGCAGCTTTCCTCACTTTCATTCCATTTTTCACAGCATTAACAGCTTCTCTCATACGTTCCTCCGTAACGAGACCCTTGTTGGTGTTTCTGATGTACAATCTTGGCATCTGAAACAAAAGAGTGACAGAATTATATAACATTTAGAATGGTAGGCCTATCATTTGCAAAGAAATACTGATCATAGCACGAATGGCGTGCATCTTTAATAAATCACTGAAATCAAATTTGTTAACAGTTTTATTGGTCTAGATTTAGACCCCAGTATTAAAAAGAATCAATAATGCTGATATTCGAATGCAATCTTCAACACTTTTAATAACAACAGACTATCTTGTCAATTTCTTCTATGGGGAGAAATGAACCATGGTAAGAAATGAACCGGTCCATTTCTCCCCCATCAATGTATTAAACTATTCAGTCATAAAGTCTCTTAAATCTAATATTATATGCTATATTTTTTATATGAACTCTTAAATAACAAGTAAATAAAGATATTAACGTAATTACCTTGTCCTGATTCCTGACTATGCGTCTGATTTACGATGGTGTCTGGAACTGGAAAAAGAAACTTTAGTGCAGAAAATTTTTCAAACTTTGCGTGGGAACGACCTGTGTGGGAAGTCGATGGCAAATGAAAAATTCGGACTATGTTATATGTGGAAAACAAACTTATTATGGTTTCACTTTCATTGCATCACAGCCAGGGGCCAGAGAGGGGGTGGTCCATTTCTCCCCTATGTCCATTTCTCCCCAGTCTCCCCTATGTTTTTCATCTTGCCAAAGGCTACCTTCGCAATGGGGATTCTTGTTCTAATCTCTTCAAGGCATCTTCCATCAGATGTTATGGCAGTGTCGAGATAACAGTATCGATTCACTTGTTTAAGAATATGCCCATCTACTCGTATATCACATTGTGGTATTTCCTTCTTCCCAGTGACGACCATAATCTGTGTCTTCTTAATATTCAGTTCTAACCCTAGTTGTTCACTGTGTGCAACAACCGCATCTACTAAATTTTGCAGGTCCTGTTCATTGTCTGCAATCAAGACTGTATCATCTGCATATCTAATGTTATTGACGTATCGTCCCCCAATGTTGATTCCTCACATATCTTCTATATTTCTGAATATATTTTCACTGTACAGGGAAAAAAGATCTGGAGATATTACACATCCTTGTGTCACACCTCATTTAATAGGCTGATGTTGACCTACATCATTATCAATTCTGATGGCAGCTTGTTCTTTCCAATGTATGTTTTTTACAAGTCTAAGGTCTTGTTAGTAGGTCTTGGCCAGTATAAAACCTGGCCCTGGTGCCTTGGAAACACCTCTGCGTCCCATCGTGTTCTAGTAAAGCTCACAATTTATGTCGCGTTTTTCGGCGATTCATTTATTGGAAGATGAAGAAGGAAGATCTTCACGTCATGTGGTTGGACTTGGGCAACGTGTACGGCTTAGTGCCCCACCAGATGTTTTAGCGTGCCCTCAAGATATATCACGTGTCCGAGGAAATAAGAACAATTCTCATACAGTACTTCTCGGGCTTTTCTGCCACTTGATTGTCCTGTAACATGCCATTCCATATTCCCCCCCCCCCCCTCTGTATTCTCATCTTTCATATTATCATTTTGTATGCCACTTGATTTTATCATGTACTAGCTGATCCGGCCCAGCTTCGCCCAGTCCCTGGCGGGGATCTGTCTGTCTGTCTGTCTGTCTGTCTGTCTGTCTGTCTGACCCGGCCCGGCTTCACCCAGTCCCTGGCGGGGAGCATCTCATTTAATTCATATAAGTAGTCATATAAGCTCCCGTTCCCGACTATCTGTCTGTCTATCTATCTGACCCGGCGCGGCTTCGCCCAGCTCCTGGCGGGGAGCGTCTCATTAAATTCATATAACCAAAAAAAATAATTAACTTAAGAATGTCCTTCCACACACCATCCATTATTTTTTAATGAAAACTGTTTTTAATCAACTACATGACTGTAGATAACTTCTTTAAACATAAAAAGATAAGTTAGAAAATTTTCACTATTTAAATAGATGCATTATTTTTATGAAAACTTTGAAAATGCCTTAAAGATTATATCATTATTTATTATAACTCATATGCCTGTAAATAACTGTAGACAAAGAGTTTATACATCTTTGAAAACAATGCAACAATCTATATATAAAATATATAGCAATGCTATTAAAAGTTATGCCCCTTGAAATAACTTTTCTTAAGTTAAGTCCCCTCGCTATATATAAATGATAATGTAAATTTAAATATTAAATTTTAGTAAGTAAATAGCTGATTGTACACTAACAAACTATGACAGTTGGCTGCACTGGAATGAAAAGAATACATGTAGAAAATTTCATCTCAATCGGATCGACCGTTATCGAACGCATCAAATACATCCCTACCTAAACACATACATACATCGTCTTTATATATATATATATATATATATATATATATATATATATATATATATATATATATATATATATATATATATATATATATATATATATAATATAACATTACTGTGATGTGAGTGAGAGAGTTAGTGAGTAGGAGAGAGAGAGAAAGAGAGAGAGAGAGAGAGGGAGAGAGAGAGTTAAATTGCATCACTAATTTTTACGCTACACAATGTACATGTACAATGTTTTCTCCACTTCTTACAATTTTTGCGAGAATCCTCACGACAATCATCAGTGTCTCAACTGTGTGTAAAGTGTGGGAGTTTGTTCTTATTAGTTTCAGTGATCATGTATGTGTGTAGATGTGAGGATGTTTGTATGGGTGTGTATGTGCGGGATATGTGTGGGGGATGTGGGGAATGTATGTGTGGAGGGGTTGTATGTGGGGAATGTGTATGGGCTGATGGGTGGTGTGTGGATGGGTGAAGGGATGTGTAATCGGTGGGGGATGTATGTGTGTGTGTGAGGGATGTGCGCGTGTGTGTTGGGGGGGGGGGATATTTGGGAGGATTATTGGAAGAATGTGTGTGTTGGTGGGTTGGGGGGTGTGGGTAGGGAATGTGTATTTGGGTGGGTGAATGGGTGTGTAGAAGATTGTGTGGGTTGGGGGATGGGTGTGTAATGGGTGTGGGGGATGAGTGTAGGGGTGTCTGTGAATGGGATATGTCTGTGTGGGTGGGAGTGTGTGAGTGTGGATGGGGTAACTGTCAGTAGGTGGAGGATGTATGTGTGGGTGGTGAAGATGGTTGCATGTGGGGGATGTGTGGGTGGGTGGTAGATGTGTGAGTGGGTGAGAGATGTGTGGGCGGGGATGTGTATGAGGAATATATGTGGGGGATGTGTGTGGGGGGAATGTGTTTATGGGTGGAGTTTTGTGTGGGAGGGGAGATGTGTGAGAGGTGGGGGAGGTGTGGGATGTGTAGGTGGATGATGGATGTATGTGAGGATTTGGGATGTGTGTTTTGCTGGGTGGTTGGGGTGTGTGTGGGTGGGAGGGTAGATGAGAGATGCATGTGTTGATGGGCGGGTGGGTGATGTGTGGGTGTGAGTGGTTGATGGATGAGTACGTGAGTGGGTGGATGTGTGTGAGAGATGAGTCTATGGTTGGGGGATGTGTGTGTTTGTGGGAAGATGTGTGTGAGCGGCCGATGTGTGTGGGTGGGAGGTGTGTTTTTTTTGGTGTTTATGGGTGGGGGATATGTGTGGGCAGGTGGGGAGATGTGGTTGTGGGTGGGGATGTGTGTATAGGTGGGGAATGTGTAATTGAGAGGTGGCGGATATTGGGTGGGTGAGTGGGTGTAGGTTGACTGATGTGTGTATGGGTGGGTGGGGAAAGTTGTGAGTGTGAGGGTGCGGGATGTATGTGTGGATGGGTGCGGGATGTGTGGGTTGACGGGGGTATGTGTGTGTGGTTTTGTGATGTGTGTTTTGCTGGGTGGTTGCGGGTGTGTTGTGGAGAATATGTGGGTGGGTGTGTGCGTGTCGGTTATGGGATGGGTGGGGGATGTATTTGTGGGTGGGGAAATGTGCGTGGGTAGGTGGCGGCATGTATGTTTGCCTGAGTCTATGTGAGTGCGTGGAGGTATGTGTGGGTGGGTGGAGGTGTGGTGGGTGGGGATGTAAGGGTGCCTGAGGGATGTGTGGGTGGCTGCGGGATGTGAGGGTGGGTGGGGGATGTGTCTCACAACATTGCAATATGCACTGTTTATGTTTACAACTTTCATTTGACAATGTTTTGTTTTTTTTCCCATGTGAATGTACCATGCGTAATATGCTTTGTTTATGCTTACAAAATCCATTTGACAATGTTTTTGTTTCCTCCTATGTAAATGTAACATGCACATTTGATGAATGAAAGATGAGTGATCGAAAGAATCGAATGTAAGACGAGCCTGCGTGCCCAATTTGTTACCCTTTTAAAATAAAGTTCGTTCGATCGTTCGTTCGTTCGTTCGTTCGTTCGTTCTCTCTCCGCTCTCTACCACGTCCTGCACGACTAGATGGATCGAACTGCAGATGGGTATTGCAATGGAATGTACAATTTCACCGACATTATTCGTCATGGCCATGCAGGTGGTCCTGCATGCGGCATCCGGCTACGCACACGGACTGAGACTCAGCCACTGAAGGCCTTCATGGACGACACGACGATCCTGAACCGAAAGAGAGCGATGCCAGCAGCATCCTACTCGGGCTAGATGAACCGATTCGCTTGTGGAGGATGAGCTTAACCCGAGGAAATCAAGAAGCCTGCTGATCGTGAAGGGCAGAGTGGCGGCAAGGCGGTTCAGGGTTGCCGGCCAGGCGATTCCCACTGTGATAGAGAAACCCGTAAAGAGTGTTGGTCGTGTGTACGATGTCACCAGTAGTAATGTCTGCACGTTACGACCTCCATAATCAGGATTCAATCCATAATAATCCTGCTTCTTTGCTTCATGTGACGTACGTGCGTGACGTCAGAAAGGCAATCCTGAATTTTCATATCTCGCACTCAAAGAGAAGATAACCACTTCCGGTGTTTCAGTAACAAATAGAACTAAATAGTTTTTTTTTTTTTAAAACCAAGGGGATATAATTATTACCGATTGTAGGTACTAAGGGGGAAATAATTATTGCCTAGTGTCGTTACTAAAAGAAGATACATTGTGGTGTTGTTAGTTTATTAAGGGGACAATACTGATCGACACTAAGCATACCAGGTTTTGCAAAACAATGTTGCGTTGACTTCCCTCTCTAAGGGGGGATAATTATTCTGGTTTTCATTACTAAGGGGAGCTTGCTTGCTTGTGTTCGTTGGCTTGAGCTCCAACGCGAAGTACTGTATGTCGGATGTTGTCCAACATCAGCGTGATATTATACAGGACCTTAGGTTTGCGTGAGTATCCGTTGTCCCATGTCTGGCTTATTGGTATGCAGACTGGTGGATCTTCGCCGTACAGGCAGACACTCTCCGATTTCGGAGGAATCTGCGATCCTTGTGACTTTAGCCAGGACCCCGAAGGGACCTGTTGCCCAGGACGCTCGACGAGGACGCGTCAATAGGTCTTGGCCAGTATATAACCCGGCCCTAGTGCCTTGGAAATACATCTGCGTCCCACTAAGGGGAGCTAAAATTGTAACGTATTTTGCATGTCTATGAGGGCGTCTGCTTATGCATTACGTTGTCTATGTGGGTGTCTGCACTAGTGTGGCGTTGGCTATGTGAGCGTCTGCAATTTGGGCGAGTGTCGAATAACCATCATTAGGTTACAAATCTTCAAATGAAAACCGTAAAAACTATTTTGTTTTGATTATTTTGTAAAAAACAAAAACAAAAAACAAACAAACAAACACAAAAGAAGTTGGTTGTCAGGGTCTTTAGTGGGTAAGGTTTAATGTCTTAAACACTATCAGTATCATTATACGGGTTACATATCTTCAAACGAAAACCGTAAGAAGTTAAAACATTATTATTGTTATTATTGGTTCTAGTGGATGGGGCTTGAACACTATCATCAAACGTGTGACGCTGTGAGCTTTGAATTTTGTGTGAAATACTTTTAAATCTCCCCGAGTTTGTGGAGCGTGAACTGCTTGTTTAGAGCAATGGCAGCTGCCTATGTCCCAGACCTGACCGATTTTTGTGCCTTATGCAGAAATGTGTGGCTGCTGGTCTTCTGGTTGACTACTGCTTCCTTTGACAATGAATTATGTTTCGTGGAGGACTGTTTTTTTTTTTTTTTTTTTTTTTTCATTCTGGAGATGGCATTATTTTGTTCTGTTGCGTGAACTACATTTCGGAAAAAAGGCGTGGCTGGCTAGAAAACATCTAGAAACGGAACAACAACTAGAAATATCGAGACTTTGTAGGCTAACGTTTGGTTAGGATAGTGACTGATGCTGCCATCAAGGATGAACTGCATGTTTTGTAGTGGACTAGTGTGTTGGCATTCTGGTGACGGCATTATGTACAGTGAAAGTTTTTACATATGTCCAAGGTTGTTTTGTTGCGTGAACTCCATTTCGGAGATAAAATGGCGTGGCTGGCTAGAAAACATCTAAAAACGGAACATCAACATCTAGAAACGGAACACCAACATCTAGAAACATAGAGACTTTGTAGATGAACATCTGGTTGGGAAAGTGACTGCCACTTCCATCAAGGATGAACGGTATGTTTCGTGGAGGACTTTAGTAGTGACATTCTGGTGGCGGCATTATGCACAGTATGCCTGAGCAGGCTGTTGTTTGTCGAGACTCCTGTCTTTTCCACTTTTCACAAGGGGCAGTAAGGAACATTTTATGTGATATTCACTGGCACAGGAACGGAGCAAAACGAGGACGACCTGTTGCTGTAATGTTGGAATCGCGACTGAACTGAACTGAACAACATACGTGTTACAGATCTTCAAATGAAAACCGTAATAAAGTAAACAATTAAAGATGGAAGTTAATATTGGTTGCAGATTTTAGGGGCTTAAACACTATCATCATGTGGGTTACAGGTCTTTAAAGAAAACCCGTAATAAGTAACAAAAAAAAAAAATAAAGATGGTGGTTATTATTGGTTGTAGTGTATCATGTGTGGCGGAGTGGCTATGGAGTGGGTGTAGGAAGTTTTTCTTTGCTAATGAGGTGGTCGGGCTGAGTGGCTAAGGAGTGGGTGTAGGATGGTCTTTTTCCTTGTTAAGGGAGTTTTCGAACTGAGTGGCTATAGAGTCAATGTAGGGCGGGTGTTCCTTGTTAAGAGGGTTGTCGGGCCGAGTTGCTATTGCCTGGGTTTAGGAAGGTTTTTCTTTGTTAAGGGGGTAGCCGGGTGGATTGGCTATGGAGAGGGTGTTGGACAGTTTATTCTCTTTTCTATGTCCGCTTGGTGCACCGTTTGGTTGCCGTGTAACAACAGCCAGTCTCTATCTCTATCTTCCTCTGGTTTGTTATAAGTCGATGTACAGTTGTTTATGCAGCGAGGCGCCGTGGTTTGGGGTGACAGGTTTGAATTTATGTCGCTATATAGTACTTTCAGTCTTCGTCAGTAAGGGACGGGGCTATGTAGCGGAAATATTGATTATATTTTTGTTAATTAGTTGGGATGGTGTCACTGGTGGGGTGTTATTAAACTTGCCGTTATGGGGAGAAGTGGAATGTAGACAAGACTTTAATCTTATTTCTATCCACGTGGTCTATTAAATTAACAATGAATCGGCCGCCCAGTGACAGCTCGGGCTGAGTGTCGTAGTAGTTGTATTAACTGTATTATTAATCTTAGAAAGTTGAACTTCCACATTGTTGATGTTTACTTGTGATGGTTTTATATTTCCCGGTTGTATTCAAGCTTCTCCAAACGTTTTTTTTACCTGTTATAGTATTATATCTACCCTATTTAGTGGGGGAGTGCTGGTGTAATGGTCTCCCGGTGTGTATAGTACATATATCCGTCTGAGTCTTGAATGTTATCTCTGAGTAACAAGACAGTGTCAAGAAAAATAAACTTGATAGTTCGATCGATGAAAAAAAAAGAGACATTTGTCTGCATAGACACCGGCAACCCTTTGATGTTGTATAGACTGAGGAACAAAATACGTCGCGAAAACTGTCTGCACACGGTCGGCATTTCTGTATGATGTGGGTTGTTCGAGAAACGTACAATGGCGACATTCGTCTACAAGGCGGGAGTCAGCCTTTGAAGTGATAGACAGAATGTCTGGCCAGACGTCGGATGGAGTCTTGTGATGTGGAGAAGCTTCTCTAGATCACAGACAGGAGACAATTTCCCAGATGAAAGGGGACACCAGCCAGATGTTCACATTGAGTTGGGAAAAATAAAGAGAAAAAAACAACTTCTCGACGCCTCTGCGTCTAGACAATTTGGTGACGTCACTCAAGCCCCGATATAAAACCAGTTGAGGTAAACAAGTTGGAGTGAGTCGGCCAAAAATTCTGAAGTGTTAAAGATCGGCGCAGTATTCCGAGTGTTAATTGAAAGAGACTATAGTGTCAACGTGTTGATAATTATCGGCGGACATAGATCCAGTCTGTGATTGCAGTCTCAATCATCAACCGGAATAGGCATATGGTAGTCTATTAATCATATCTAACTTAGAGTATGATTAGGAATAGAGTACAGTACTGTGCGGTGATATAATGTATTATAGGTGTGGTGATACAATGTATTATAGGTGCGGTGATAGAATGTTCTATACGTGCGGTGTTAGAAAGTATTATAGGAGCGTCGACACCAGTGTCCTATTGTATGGCTTTAACTAGCTTGTGTGATATATCATTTTACTCGGGGAGTTGAGGACAATGTAGTGGGATGATAATTGGAGAGATTGAGGATGGTTGGGAGGAAGGGAATGTGAAAAGGTAGGATCTTCCAGTAGGGCATCTGCTGGGTTTCTACCCGTTCCTTTATTCTTTCCTGGTGTTGCCATGCCTAAGACCAATGTGATGAGCTATTTGGCCGTATGACAGAGATCGGATCTCTGTTATAGATCTGAGTGCTGCTATTGGCCTACACTCACCTAATTACGGTCAGGATTGAGTTGCTCTCACCATGATGTTCTCTACTCAACAGGTTCCACTTGAGTGTGCAATGATTTATTACGTAGAAGCAGTTTCAAAGTTTTATACAATGATGGCTCACGGAATGAAGACAGAGGTTACTGAGAGGCTTTTACACGGGGCTCAGAACCTAGTTGGTCTGCAGAAACCTGGCTTCTGCTGAGCCGGGCTTGATGAACATAAGTGTTGTATTACTGAGTGATAAGCTTCATCACCGAAGATTCATAACTCATATACCAAGGACATATATATATATATATATATATATATATATATATATATATATATATATATATATATATATATATATATATATATATATATATATATATATACACATATACCTAGAAACATTAATAGGTTGTTTGTTAAAGAGGGGGAAAATCTTATAATCAGAGACTTGTGAACAGTAGATTTTCCCAAGTGACATTTCAGTTAATTGAAAGATTCTCTGTTCAACAAACATTATTAAACAGAGTAACTTCACCGTGTTTGTTAGAGTGAAGACCAAGATCGAACAGTATCTAACTGATGACCAGCATCTTGTTTGTTCTAACGTTCTCGGAGAATGTCGTCACGTGGACGGAGAAACATCTTCTGGGTGAGGTTCACTGTCCGGAATACCTGGTGCTGTTGTGTGCTCAGCATAGTGATGTAACAGACTTTGCTCCTGATTCACTGGTCTGATTCTACATACACATTAAAATATTCGACACACATTCTACACATTACACACACACACCTCTCACACGCATACTCTTTGCTTTAATAAATTATTTTTGTATTTATTTGTTAAAGCTAGAGTTGTTGAGTATGTTGTGTTGGGGGAAGAGTGAGAGGGGGTATGATCCAGGGGTGAGTGAGAGTAAGAAAGAGGTGTCTACAGACTGAGGGAGTTTTGTGGACGGAGTCTGGTGGTTTCTTTAGGACAATAATATTGGGTTAAAAAATTGTGGTTGTTGATTCCCCTCACTCCAGGGACGACACTAAAGTAATAAAGGATTACTACGACAGACAGTGAGAATATTTTACATGTTAGCCGAGCTTTAGTCAGGCACGTTGTTTTCATCAGTCTGTCTATTCTTAAAAACTTTGTTTCTTATGTCTTTCTAAATTGATAAATATTAAGAAACCTTCACTCACAATAACGTTGTGCCTGACAGGTATGAAGCGGGCAAATTTCACTGTAGAACAGCTTTTTGTTTGTTTGGTTTTCTGTTTAGGTTATAAGTCATCATCATCCTAATCCTGTGACTTGTCACTTGTATAACTTGCCTCCATAAGTCTTTTGAAAGACCTCTCTGTCATACTTCAGATGCCCTGTCTCTGGTGCTGTAAAGTGTAAACTATCCAATACATCTTGAAGCCATCTACATTTTGAACTTCCTCTCTTTTACTTCCAAAATACACTGCCCTTCATAATTATCTTTTCTAGACATTCATGTCTTGCACGACCAGTGTAGATCATTTTCCAATATTATGTTTGTTGTAACTTAATCACTAAGTTTCGTAAATACTGAGCTCTTGTTGAATAGATCTATGTGTCCTCTTATTTTATCAAATGAATTTGGAATACTCAATACTTAAAGACAACATTACATATGTGCATTTCAGGTGAATTATTGAAGACCATATTTCATGCTGTTATGGTGTATGTATTGACCTATTGTCATGCATTGTTTGATGTGAGTTTCGTCTGTATGTCTGTTGTATTCTTTAGTTTTGTCAGAAACTGAACCTATATTTTTGTAGATCACATGAACCTTTCGCCTCACATTTATTGTCACCAACTGGTATTATATCTCACTGAGTGGGGCAGTTGACGATAAGTTAACAATATCACATCTTTTCGCATTGACAATACCACACAAGGAGAGAATACATCTTATTTCTCTAAGCAGTTTACGGTTTTAATTTGTTTCTTGCAGGACTTGGACATTGGTTGTTGTTGTTTTTTGTGTGTTGTTGTCAGTGCATGGTATTCTTTGTATTTCCCTCACAAAACACATATCCACAACCATTAGATGTTGTTTTTTTTTCCAACTTGTCTGGTAATTGTCTACGCTTCATATCCTCACAAAAGTACCTCAACACTCGTTTTCTAGTTGTACTTGACTTCTTTTTATTAGGCAAAATGTATTCCAGTTTGCAAAAGATTACCATCACCATGACGATCCTTGTTCTAATCTCTTCAAGGCATTTATCATCAGCTGTTATGACTGTGCCGATTTAAATGTACTGCTTATGTTGTTTAAGAATACTCCAATTTACTTGTATATTACATTATATTTCTGTCTACCTAGTGACGACCATAATTTGTGTCTTCTTCTGTCAGTTTAATTCTAACCCTAGTGGTTCCCCGTGTATAACAAAAGCAGCTACTATAGAATACAGGTACTGCTAATTGTCTGCAATCAATACTGTTTAATCCGCATATCTAATGTTAATGATATCACGCCTCCCAACGGTGATTACTCACATATATTCAAAATGTCTGAAAATAGTTTAAGAAATATGCTGGCAAAAGTAAGAAAACTGGTAGGCAAATTAAGAAACATGATGGCCAAATAAAGAAATATGTCGACCAATGTTAGAAAATATGTTGGTCAAATTAAGACAAATATTGGCCAAAGAAAAAAATAATGATGGCCAAAGCAAGAAATACGTCAACCAAAGTAAGAAATTATGTTAGCCAAATTAGAAAATACTGTTGGCCAAATGAAGAAAACGGTTAATCAAATTAGGAAAAAGGTTAACCAAATAAAAAAAAAAAAAAAAACAGCAGCAACAACAACAAAGGCCACATCGAGAACCATATCAACCAAATTATGAAATATGTATGCTGAAGTACAAAAAAAGTGAGCCAGAATAAGAAACATAATAGCCAAATTAAGAAAAATATTAGCCAAATAGAGAAACATATATGCCAAATTAGGAAAAAATATTAGCCAAATGAAGAAAAAGATATATCAAATTGAGAGAAAAGATTAACGAAAGTAAAAATAAAAGATAGGCCAAATGGAGAAGAGGAAAATATAGGTTAAATGAAGAAAAAAGATTGACCAAATTAAGAAAAAAATAATGATCAAATAAAGAAAGATGTCGACCAAATTAAGAAATATGCATGCCGAAGTAAGAAAAAGTTATGCCAAATGAGTAAAAATATAGGTCAAATGAAAAAAAGGTGTATGCGAAATTAAGTAGTATTTCATGATACAGAGTCTCTGTAACACTTGTATAGCCTGATTGTTAACTGATACTGAGTCGCTATAACAGTATAACTCTCAGATCTTCACCATCATTGTTGAACGTTTTCAACATCACAGTAATTTCTTCTAGTAATTATATTACCATGAATTAATATGTACATTCATTAGATCTGTTACACGTTACTTGGTTTTGATACACAAGGTGAAATTATTTTCAAGGAAGTAAATTAACATATTATATACGACATAATAATTACAATATTAAAGTATCAATTAAATATATTACTATCATCATCTTTAATTCTCCACATCACACTATCGTCATCAAATGTGCCTTTCCTGGGAACATTAAGCGTATTCATATTCAATAGACGTCCATCTACATAATATTATTCTCCAATGTTAATCCTTCTTTTTAGCATTTTCCCATATCACACCTCAACAACCTATAACTCTCTGTTCAACACACTCTATTTACTACATAGCCCTCACTGTTTTCCTGTAGTCCATATTCCATAATGTTTAATCATCAATTTACCATTGGTAGGTCAGCATGACAGAGTGGATAAGAACACATGTTCTTAAACATCCGGTGTGCTGATGCTGAGGTCAGGGGTTCAACCCCTACAGCAGAAGTTGGACTACAATGTTGATCTATCGTCCTTGACTTAGGGACCTAAATTACAAGTACCTTTGAAGTCGGAATGGGTTCACCTGACGGCGAGTGACACTGTAAATAGAGAAAGTTAATCCATACGCAAAATTCAGTCCAGCACTAATAGAAGCAGTGTGTGTGGACTACGCTTGAGGTAAAAAAGAGCGAGTGCAAAGAAAAAATCGCCATTGCTCATCATCGAAGTCCTCAGCTCTCCCAGGATTATTGTCTAGGTGTATTTCTCCACTTCTCTGAGCTGTGGTTTCACTTTTCATATCAATATTTTCGTGCTTCACATGGTCAACAAATTCAACCATACTTGTTTCAAGTCTACCACTTAAAGATTCGCTACTGAAGCAACATAAACAACACATAAAGATGACCTGACACACATGATCGACTTACCCACTTGATCTCAAAATGTACCCACTTGCTCTCACACAATACCCACTTCCTCATACAATGTACCCTCTAACGCTCACAACTTGTCCAATTACTCACTTGCTCTTACAACTTGCCCACTTACTCGCACAACTGTGTCCACTTGGGCTTTCATGTCTCCCTTACAGCATACAGACGTGGCCCTACATTTATGTCTCCCTCATAGCATACTGAAATAACCCTCAATTAATATAGAAGTGTCCCCCACGTCATACAAAATATATCCCTCATTATAGTACCATGTAACTCATACAGAAGTGACACTCATGTCTTACAAATGTGTCCCTTATTGGTAAGTACATGTCTTCGTCATCGGTTTTGGTAAGGGAATGTTTTCATCAGTTTTGGTAAGTTAGTACCGGACGGGTTGACGGATCGAGATTCTCTCCAAGGTCCATCCTCTTTGTGATCATTATTTCACTTTGTATTACACATGTATCGGACGCGAGACATCTTGCTTGTTATCGAGAAGATTTCCGGAAGGTTGTTATGGGAGTGAGCTTCTGTAAAGGACATGCTACTGAATGAATGAATTAGCCATACTTCCTATACCTATGTATTAAGGACCTTTATATTAAGGTATATATGTTTTCTATATATTAATGTAGCTATACTCCCCCCCCCCCCTCTCTCTCTCTCTCTCTCTCTCTCTCTCTCTATATATATATATATATATATATATATATATATATATATATATATATATATATATATATCTGTCTGTCGGGGCGGGAGGGGCGTGTGTGCGTGTGTGTGTGTGTGTAATTATTTATATTAAGGGGAGTCATGGAAAATAATGGTGATGTCTTATTTTGTTTTAAATTTTAAGTAAAATGTAAAATATTACTTTTAATGATACAATTTTATATATTGCCATCGCTAAAGCTGCCTTGGTTTTATATAACTCTTAAGAAAAAGTTTGTTGTGTTTGATCTATATGATGCTCTATATTCCTTAGTTTCTTTCAGGATTCTAAAACAATCTAAAGACCGAATATCATTGTGTGGAAGCTGTTAGAGCAAGCAGCTTTAATTTGCCCAGCCCTTTGAAAACCCTCCTGGCATACACCAGTAATGCTACAAAGCATGTTTAAAAATGTTCTCCTTTCTCTTCTCAATTTTGCTTCTTTTCTATTCTTGGGTGTAAATGTACAAGCAGTCTTGTACATCTGGTAGAATACATGTGCAATTTTAATATTTCTGAAGTAGTATAAAGCTTCCGTACAAGTGGATGTTGCTTGAATTGATATACAATATATAAGAATCTAGTAAAGAAAACAACACAATGAAGAAGCCGCTGAATATGCCAAGAAAAAAAAAAATCGAACAAAACAGCAGCAACAAAACATTACTGCAAATTTCACATAAAATAATATAAATAAAATCAGTTTGAATAAATGCAATAATAAATGAATGCTTTATTTTTATTTTACAAAGGAAATCTTTAATAACAAGATATTACATCTCTCATCTCATCTCATCATGTTCCTCTTGTACCTTGCGGTGTCGAGGTGAAGTATAAACATCGTGTGAATGCCAGATTATGGGCTTAATGTATCGATATTCCCATGGACTCTGCTATTTCCTCCATCCAATGTTTACGTGGTCGGCCTCTTCCTGTTTCCATCTGGTCTGTACATCATTGCTTGTTATGGTATGCTGTTGGATGGTAACCTACTTGGATGGCCAAACCATTTGACTTGCTGCTTTCTAATAAAATCTAGTGCTGCTATAACCCCCACTTTAGTCCTGATTTCTTCATTTCTGATCTTATCTCTTCTTGATATGTTGAGTATTCTTCTCAGGAATCTCATTTCTGTTGTTTTGATTTTGATTTTCTCTTTTTCTGTCATTATCCAGGTTTGGCATTGCTAGCATAGAGTTGGTAGCAAGATTGTGTTGTAAAGTGAATTCTTAGTAGTTATTGATACATGTTTGTTCTTTAGTATTGGTGCCATTTGTCCAATGAGTTGGTTTGCCTTATTGCATCTATTTTCGATCTTTCAAGATATTACAATACCTGTGTAATATAGTATCTGTAATAATATCCTAATCAAACATGACTGAGCTACCATATGACAGTAGAGTAGACATTACTACCTGCTTTCTGTTGGTGCCGAATGATGGGTGGTGCTCACCAAACCTGACACACCACATTGTGCCAACACGCACCTGGAAGGGTATCTAGTATGAAGAAACTTTATCCTGGTATGAGCAAATGCAATGTAACAACTAAATGGCAGGGCAGACGAGGCCCTAAGCCGTGGTCGGCAACTGGTCTAGGATGGAAGCTCTGACAAGTGGGCCGTTAAAACATTACTTTGCTGACCTGGTAGCTTCTGCTGTTTGTCTTGTTCTAGATGTATTGGTCTTACTTTTCCACTGGAGTAAACTAGGCAGGTCGAGAGACGGATCATGCTGTCTCTAAATTCAGCCTAGGTGTTGCGCTATGGGGAGGTATAACTCCATTTTACGAACACTCGTCTGTCAAGACGGCCAAATGCCAGTCAACAATATCCAGTGTGCACACTGAATTATATAAATAAACATGGAAAAGCAGCGGATTACACACATTTAATGTTTTTAACATGTTAAAACCTACAAGTAATAATAAAGAATGAAATAATTAAATTATATAACAAATGTCACTACAACACAAGACAGAATTGTCACAAAAAGACTAAAGCACATAATACTGCAAGTGTATATGATGAACTTATATAACATTTGAAATACATTTCAACATTAATTATTTCAGGTGATTAATCATTCAAATATTTATCAGTCATTTGTTTTTTTCACTGTGATATGGTCAATTTAGTTTCAAACTGAATCTATATTCTATTTCATTAATGAAGAAAACAAACATACGTACAAATAAACTTAGACATCATGAGGATAAAAAGCGATACTAGAATGAAAATTAGTAAACAATCAAATGAATAATACAAATATATAAAGCTAGAATATTGAAACATTTATAACAATGATCTGAGAATATATACTGTCAACAAACAGCAACAATAAGAACTGACAACCATTTAGGTCTATTTCAGCACATAAAGAAGGGTGCCAGACAAGGGAGTGTATTCTTGTCCTATTTCTTTTCCTTAGACAGTAAGCTGGTGATAAAGTCAAAAAAAATATGCTGAGTGTTGCAGCTGGTGAACCAAATATAAACAACTTATGTTATGCAAATGACACTGTCTTAAATGCAAAAAAACCAGAGACAGTGTAAGGTTTTCATACAATGGTGATAGAAGTAAAAAAATATGGTCTTAGCTAGAATAGCAAGAAGACAGAGGTAATGGCAATATGTAAGAAGCAAATTCCACTCAAATGTACAGTGAGATAAAATAATATTAACTTAGGACAAGTAAAATTAAAATATTTATGTGAATGGATAATATCAGATAGAAAATATATCACAGAAATGAAGAACTGAAAAGTCAAGCCTTCTTCTTATTCCTCTTGCGATTGTTATCTTTGATGATTACACAGTCATGCTAGTTCTTATGAGGAACTGAGCTGTTTTTTTTTTAAAGTTACACTTTGGCGCCATCTTGATGAGTTTAAATGTTGATTCAGTGGGCCACTATATCTTTCTTAGTTCACTGTAAAGAACTGTTTAGAACCTATTCAGAAGATGGTTTACCTAGTCTGCATGAGCATAGCAGTGAAGCAAAGAGAGAAACTTACACTGAGTTTATTGAAAAGGTAAGTATTATAATAACTGTATTTTATGAAATTAAAATCATATTATTGTCATTAGAAATTAGAAACAGAATTCTTGCGCTGTAAATAACTTATTTTAACATGGCTATAATTCCTAGACAAGCAAGCAAATTAACTTGAGCCACAAAAATATAGTTCTGCAGAATATTAAATATGCCGTAAACATAAGCTTAGTTGTTTAAATGTTTTTGTATAGGTCAAAATACAAAAAGGCAACTTAGAACAAGCATTACAAGGAATTGGTCAAAATTGATTTTGCCACATCATAAGTAGGTAAACACTGCAACATAGTGTAATAACTGGTAAGATTAATGGCTAAAAAGAAAATAAAGATAAAGATGATTATGGACAGTTTTGCATTATGGATTGAACAAATGTCAGCATATAAAGGGGTACTACACAGATCTAGATAATGTGAAATGTGAAGAGAACGGGTCATCAACTTCATTTGGCAAGGCACTTAATGATTATGAAATGTATAAGTATATGTGACAGACATATGAATAGAGAATAATAATCAGCGGTATTTATATTCAATAAATGTGTATGCAACAATATGAAAGAATTTATTGTATATTGTAATGAGACAGGAAAACAAAAGGGATGGAAATCATATTTCTAACTAAATTTGTGCAATCAAGCCACATGACTTTAGTTGTCTAAAGTTCTAATAGAACTTTTTTATATGCACATATTTTAAAGTGGCTTTAAATTTTAATAGCACCCCCCCCCCCCCCCCCCCCCCCCCCAAAAAAAAAATATTGACTTAATTCTTAACAAAAATGGATATCACTGCATTAGGGAATTAGGGACATTCCCACACATGCTCCCTCTCTTTGCTCAAAAGCCACATAAATGTTCTCAAAATTGACTGAAAACCATATAAATATTTCAACTAACACATTTTAGTTAGAGATTTCTTAGTTATTTAAAAAAAAAAACTTTAACCAATTTAATTTCTTTTAAAAGATGGAAGGCCAGTGTTTACAGGCATTCATGAAAGAAAGTCAGTATTTATGGTAACTTTGACAAAACTTCTTTGTTTCAAGATGATTTTGACCTAGTTACAATTGTTAAGTACACCATGTTAAATTTTTAAGTAAACCTAGTTATAATTTATAAGTACATGTTTTGGATTTGTCCACTCCTAAGGATATGATCAGACAGGTGTGCATCTTGGAGAACATTAGGCGAGGAGAGGAGTGGGTCAGAGTGCCAGCGGAGCAGTCAGACTTGTGCAGAGTTATAATCACATTGAGCCAGGAGTGCAGGGAGTGGCCAGCAGGGGCCATGGAAGTGGAAATCCAGCAACTAATTCAGGATAATGCTCGCCCTGGTGATGTGATTATATACACAGATGGTTCGGTGTTGAGAGGCAGGAGAAGTGCCTGGGGGTTCTTTGCAAAAGCTAATAGTCGACGTTTGGTGCAGGAGAGCCTGGCATATGATACCACAACATCTAGCTTAAGAATGGAGGTGGAGGCGGTCGGTGCAGTTTTCCGCTGAATGGAGAATACGATACACACACACACATCATGATTGTAACTGACTCAGAAAGCATGCTGAGTAGGGTGAGGACAGGCAAGCTTTGTGCAGGGTGGCTTGCTTTGCGTTGGAAGTCACGGTGAAAGCATTGTCTGGATCTTTTCTCTGGGGCATGCTGGTGTGCTGGAGAATGAACAGGTGGACAGATTGGCTGGCTCTGCAAAACTTGGTGGAGTATTGATGCATGATAAGGCGGACGTGGTTGCGGCCTTGTGGGAGCATGTGTACATCTCGAAGGAGCAAATGGACTACCATGGTCTGGCAAGAATGCAACAGCGAGGGGTGATGAGGGGATCTGGCCGATGATCGACGCTCAAAGGAAAGGTGAGACGGACATATAATCAGATTGCTACTGGTACTATTAGTGTTGGAACTCTTCGCTGGCTGCTGAGGATGGGGACGAAGCGCTTATGGGAATGCCCTGAATGCTGTGATGTCGGTTCCTAAATCAATCAATCAATCACTTAAACTTAAACTGAAACATCTTTAAATAGGTTTTTGCATCTGTTATTGTATCTTCAGTTAGCAGTCATTCATAGGTTGTATTAAAAATATTAATTGATAGTGTCTCATCCACCAGAATTCTTGAAACCAACAGACCAGCTTGCTTGTTGCCTCGCTCATTGACTCACACTCATGCATGACCTGGGCATACATCCATATTGTAATAAAGGCATATTTAAGCATTGACATCCACTCATGCCGCATTTGTCTTTCATGAAAGTATTATGCTTTATAAAGATGTTACCCTAAATTAAGAGCTATCTAGCCCTTGAAAAAAAAAATGTTTAGAATATGATAGCCAGAGAAGAACAGAAATGTTGAGATTACACAGTCACAGACGTTATTTGATCACTCACCAAAATCATATGGAAAATACAAATGAAATTTATGAGGTTTGAAAACAGAATATATGGAATAAGGAAATTAGCCTTATGTGGGAAAAAATTATGTAAGAGAAGCAAAGAAAACCAGAGAAAGATGTACGTGGAACGCTAAAACATCTGGGCAGCAAAACACTATATAACAACATCAACTTTATTAAAATATCAGATGACAGAGAATTTGATCTTCATGATCACCAGTGTCTATTCCAGATCAGGCACTTGAACAAGAAGCATTGGGTTGAGTTGAGTTGGGCTAAAAACCGACATCACTGCACTCAGGAATTCCCATATGTGTTCCATCCCCCTAATTCAACAGCCAGCGAAGAGTCACACTACTAATCATTCCCACTGCTATCTTATTGAAAGTTCTCCTGGTTTTCAGTCTCTGTTTTGAGATTCTTCCAGAACCCATGCCGATCCCCTGCAATCTCAGTATTTCCACATACGGGTTCTCAATCTGCTCCCCCAACTGGTCCCACAGGTGCAAGACCACCTCTTCCTTGTCCATAGGTAATCTACCACCAAAAGGTGCATTCCCTGCCAGCCTATCAGCCTGTCCATTCCCCCACACTCCCGCATTGCCAGGGTGAAAAATCCATACATTTCTCACAATCTGTGTCCTCTGAATCGAGGTGAGCCATTCCACATGAAATGTTCCTTTCTCCACATTACTAAGCATTCTCCTGGAGTCCATAATGAATACAATGTGTGTTTCAGGGGTGTAGAACAAGAAGAATAACTGTCCCGGACAGCTTTAGTTCAAGTCACAATAACAAGTGATTGGGTTAACAACAACTGAGTGGGACAGAATACAGTCTCTCAATACACTGTCAACTCTTCAATGCATAAAGGTTTACTTTCATGAAAAAAAAATGTTATATGTCTGATGATAATATGATAACATTAGCTTGTAAACAGAAATACAAAATCACAGCTGTTTTACAGCTGTTTATATGGCTCTTACATGTTAAGGCAGTGGTATTGTATAGCTGCAAAGTACTGATATGCTATTGTCTTTAAGTGCAAAATTGTGACATGTTAATTCAGAAAAACATAATCCATTAATGACTCATGACTTCATTATCAGCAACAATCAACAGGCAATTTGAATCACCAATTTTCCAAACATAAAAATTGTAAAAAAAATAGGAAAGTGGACATGGTCGTCTTTACAAGAACACAATCAAAAGTGACAGAATGGATATTACGACTAGAAAACATTATCAGCACACAAAAGTAAATCCTGGCTGCTCAGTAAACCATATGTGGAGTTCAAAATCATCATTTGCAAATATCTCCAAGGCTAATAATCATGCTGAATACCTATCTTTCTTCAAACTAGGGCTGGGTAATTTATTTTGCAGTTTTGAAAACGTTTTGCTACACAATTCTTGATTAACAGTCGAGTTGAGTCAAGATGGACATCATAGTGCTTGAGACATTCACACAAATGCAGGCTCTCCTTCCTCATCTTCAACAACCAGTGAAGAGTCTAATACTAATGGTACCAGTTGATTAACATACAAGAGTTAATCTGTTCATGGCAATGTGTCACTACAATGTTTGCAGTGTTACAATGTTTAACTGTTTCTGATTCCCCTGTATGTTGTAAGGATAATTTCCATGTCCTGGCAGGTCTATTGTCAATTCTCAGTAATTTAGGCTTTAGAGAATGTAAGGTAGGTTAACCATATAGCTGCTATTATACTAAATGAAGTCATTGGGTGCAGTTCTGTCTATGGTTGTATTTACTACTAAACTGAGCATGTAAGCAAATTATTTTTCTACACAAATACATAATTCTTAATAGTTGACATCAGTATTCAACATCACTGAGCTCAGGATATTTATATACATGCTCCATCCCCCTTTTTAAAAGCCACCAAAAAGTTCCAATGCTGATTATTCCAGAGAGAATGCAGCAGCAAGGGGTGATCAGAGGATCTAGATGACAGTTGTCACTCAGAGGTAAAGCAAGACAGACATATAATCAGATTGCAATAGGCACCATTAGTATTGGAACTCTATGCTGGCTGTTGAAGATGAGGACTGAGCATTTATGGGAATGCCCTGAGTGCAGTGATGTTGGTTCTTGACGCAACTCAAATCAACTCGAACTCAACTGAGTCAGTTTGTTCTTCTATATGGTTGTCATTTCAACTATACTCTCCTCCTGATCACAGAAAGTCCTCATCACATCACCCTTATCATAAAGTAACCTTCACTTAGAGAGACAGCAGCAGCAGATCTATCAGCCTGTTAATTGTCCCACACACCATGCAGTCTGGACAGAAAATGCACGATATACTCCCAATCTGTGATCTATCGTGCATTCCACTCTTCCTGAAATATACTAGTTTCCACTTTCTGAGGCATATTCTACGAGTCCATTGATTTCCACATGAATATTAAGGGTTAAAGGCACATGTCATAAGTACTGTTTTATTCAGGCAACAATACTGTATTCAAAACATGAAGAAAATCTTAAATTCACAGCTGTAGTAAAGATGTACATGAGATCCTTGTTCGCAGTGCTTTTGTTTCCTCCACCATGGAGTTCTTGAATGTGCTGATGCTACGCATGTGTTCTCTTTGCTTCAGTTTCAACTGTGATAGGAAATAATTAACAAGAAGTGTATTAAAATCAGGCAGGTTCAGTATGTGTAGAGAGGGGAGATACATAACATGTAAGAGAGAAGAGAAATAACTGGAATTAAAATACAAACGTATATGGGTTATATATGAGAGAGACACTGAATAACAATATCTACTTTCAAAAATTAATAAACAGTTAATAACTTTCTCAATCTATACTGAGTAGCCAAAAACATTGAAGTGTTATTAGAAAACAAATAATATTTCTTTATGGTGACTGTCAAAACTTATATTTGAAAAACAAAATGGCTAGTGTAATTTTAGTCTAAGCCTGTCTGCAATTGTGCTACTGAATCTATGATTAAAGAAATGGAGTTTTCATTTAAGGCTTATTGGAGAGATGAATCACAAATAAGATGGCATGGAAGCACAGGCTTCACATAGTAAAATTAATGTTTCTAACTTAAAGTCATGTAGACCAGGTTGTTGCATATCCTTTGCAGGACGTTGCAGTTAACACCAGCAGTTTTTGCTGTTGTGATCTCTTGGCAAGTTTACGTTCAGCAGTTTGCCATTGCTTTCTGAACGACCAGGTTGTAAGATAGAAATATTACTGCTTTATAACAAGCCTGTTTCTCCGTCCCTACCACCAAATACATACCATAATTCATCTGGACATGTGACCTTTTATTGTGTTTCCTTTTGTAAATAAATGTACAGACACCAGTAATAGATGTATAAGAATTATAAAAAGATCCAATAGAACACTGTGGATACATAATCACAGAATTATAAATAACAAATTGATGTAACTACTCATTTTTTATTTTATTTTATATTTGATGAAAAAAATAAGATAAAGTAAAAACCCATAAAGTCTGAAAAATACACCCTTATACACTTTTAATAACTACAATACCACCAGTCAGTTGTAGATTATTAAGACAGAGCACTATAGCTTCTGATCATCAACAGATGTAATAAAATCTTGCATCTCACATTTATTGTGAAAAAATAAAATAACCTAACAGCTATATGATAAAAATATTTAGTTTATGGTATAATATTTAGTATATGGTTTATCAATCTTCTTTGGCTTCCTGAGTAGTGTTCTTGTTTGGCCACCCCTCTTTTAATTTGCTGCTCTAGCAGTCTGGCCATTGTTGTAGATTCACAGTCATCACTTGGTTCTCGCAAAAGTCTTACTTCTCGTAGAGCATTCAGAATGTCAGCCTGGTCCATGGCGTGTCCGCCCTCCACAGTAGCCTCACCTGCGAGCTTGTCAGCCCGCTCATTTCCTTGTACTCCCGCATGCCCTGGCACAAAGATGAAACTAATCTTTGCCAGCCGAGACCGCTCCAGAGGCAGCAACCATTCTCTTTGGATCGACCCCTCCTCTATCCTCTTGATCATGTTCATTGAGTCGCTAAGGAAACAAGCCCTAGTGAATGTCTGTGTCTCGAGCAATGTTATTGCTTTACTTACTGCCATGACTTCCATGGTCAGGCTACTTGTGGTTTCAGTGAAAGCACCAGAGTCCTCCTTCACAATTCTCCCTCCGGCCCGAGCCGTGAAGGCCCATGAGCTTCTCACATGTCGGACGACAGACCCATCTGTGTAGATGACAGCATCACCGTCTAGCGAATTCTCGAAAATCAACGCTTGTACTTCAGCCTCCACAGCAGCTGGATTTTCTTGTCTGCATTTCCTATCTAGTTGGATGCAAACTGAAAAGGATGTGCAGAAGTCTGTTGGCACTTGCACCCACTCCTCGCCAGGTTGTTGAGTTTATTGTACTTCTGATATTCTGTGCAGGTAGGTTCTTTTATAGCAGAAATATGCTATCCCAAGTTGCAGTCTCATATACATTTGTATTACAAGGAGTAAAGAACCAACTACTCAATACACTTCAATGCATGTAAAAGGGTTTGTTACTACATTAATATATGCTTTCTGAGTAGTTGCTTTCAGTATTTAGTATTTAGTATAGAAAGTTTTTTGTTATTTGACCTTTTCTTATTGTAACATTCAACAATTTAACTAATATTGAGCAGGTTTTTCTTTTTAAGCTTAATAAGTGTCCAAAATTGTACTACCTTAAATGATACAAAGTAGCAGATCGTAATGCACTCCCATCAGAATCACTGAAAGACGATTTATCTGGCACCGGGATGTTACATCAGCTTTTCTGTTTTTATTACATCTGGTGAAAAAGAAGAATGTACAATTTAAAGAATACATTGATTATAACATGCCCACTGCTCCTTGGCAAGCGTATGGGATTTGACCTATTTGTATATACATTTAGATACAACAAAAAATGATGTGCGCATGAGATTTTAACCATCAAAAATTAAGATAGCTATCTCTTCCAATACTAAATGAGTACACTTTCTGAAAGCAGCTACTCAGAAACGATTCATCAATGTAGTAAAGTAAAGTAGAGGATCATTCTACATGCACTGAGGCATGCTGAGTAATTGGTATTCGCCCCATATGTTTATAAACCAACTATCACTCAGTGGGTGATGTGGCAATATCACGTTGGTTGCCTTAAGTCCCCAGGACATTTCCTAATACTCATTATAGGCTAGGTTACCCTGGAAGTCCAGGTTACTGTGATAAAAACCACCTTGATGGGTATTTGAACACATAACCACTGATCCAGCAGGCAAGTGTGCTAGCCACTGTGCCATTATCAACGTAGAGTTCGAATTATATAAGAAGCACTGTAGAAACCAATTAGGTTACATAAACCCTGTAACACATATCAACATCAAACACGACTGCAACATTGTAGGTCTTTGTATCACAATGGGGGCAGTCATGGTAGAGAAGATAGTGCACTGGCCTACCTGAACAGTGGTCTTTATTCATTCTCTACCGTATGACAGTAGACGGTACTACCTGCTTCTGTTAGCGCTGAATGTTGGGCATCGCTTACCAAACCCGACACCCCACATTGTGCCAATGGCTTCGGGTGGAGGAGTGCAATTGGGAGAGTACAAGCCTTACCCTGGTGCGAGGAAATGCAACCTAAAGACAAAGTGTCATGGCAGGGCAGACCAGGCCCTAAGCCTTGGTTGGCGGCTGGTCTAGGATCGAAGCTCCGACAGGCGGACAATTAGAGCATTGCTTTGCTGATCTGGCAGCTTCTGCAGCTTGTCTTGTTCCAGATGTAGAGGTGTTACCTTTCCTCTGGAGTGAACTAGGCAGTAGCCCAGGCTTTGTGCTACGGAGAGGCAATAACTCCATCCCTTACAAACTATCGTCTATCAAGACGGCAAGGTGGCAATGATGACTTGAATTTTGATTATTGATGCTAATTCATTCAGTTGAAAGTCCTCATTTCAGCTGGACTCTGAGAGCATTAATGATGTAGATTTGACCCATTGGTTGACCCTGTGATATAGTAGCAGTGCTAGCCAGTCTATCCCTCTTTCATTGCCCACAACACCCACATGTCCTGATATGAAAATAGATATATGTCTATTATTTATTATTTATCCGCATATGGACAATGATTTTTGGTCTACATTTTCTGGTAAGCAAGGAGGGGAGTCAAGTATTTGATCCTGAGCCACATGTCATCTGGACTTTGTTGATTTTGTGTTTTATACCCTTGACAGAACACTCGTTTCAATTTTGGTCTTCCTCTAGGTCTATAACCAGAGCTTCTTCAGCTGTAGCCACAATGTGGTAGTTGATTTGACTGAATTTTCACAAGATATCCAAACTAGTTTATTTAATGTCTTTCTAGAATCCAATGCGGTCAATGGTATCTGATATTTCTAATGTAATCATTTATAATTATGTCTCTTCTAATGAAACTGATGACCGTCCTCAATCATTTCATTTTATATGTCATAAGTTTCTTCTGTTCTGTTTTAGACAGTGTTCATGTTAGCAGAATGTGAGTAAAAATATACTATGAGTAAAAATATACTATGTGTCACTTGTGGCTTGACTTCTGTTCTGATATATGATGCTTGAGTAATGGTGGTAATACATATGTCTCTGCATTCACATTCTGACATCTTGTTTATATCTTTATTATTGTCATGGCTTCCCTCTTCTGTGAAAATATTACTTCGACAATTGAACAACTCTGGAGCCTGTATTACTGTGATGTTGTGTTTGATTGATTGATTGATTGATTGATTGATTTAGGAACCGACATCACAGCATTCGGGACATTCCCATAAGCGCTTTATGTTGTGTTTATGTTTGTTAAGGCTTGTTGGTCTACATATTGTCATGATTTCAGTCTTGGTCATGCTGATCTTCTTGTTATATTTTTCACACACTATGCGTAATGCATTTACATGGCTTCAGAATTTCTCTTCAGTATTTTAGACTTTGGTAATGAAATCATTCGGTTAGTTATATTGATCTTTGTAAGTGTTTATTTTGACTTTATTGTGACCTTCATCAACTGTTTCTGTTAATTTATCCAAGCATTAACCAAATAGTACAGATGAATGTTTATGGCTCTGATGTACTCCTTTTATTTCAAATTCATCAGTGAGTCCATTAGTTGTTCTTACCACATTCTGGCATTAGGCATAAGGCTTGCATACTAGCCGGATCTATGGTGAAGGGATAACAGATGCAATTCGTAATCCCATATACCCTGTTCGAAAGATAGCTGTAGGCAATATGGCAGCAGACTGTCTCATGTTGGTTTTCATAAAATGGAATGATCACCGGTTGTTCAGAAAGCAATGGCAAACAACTGAGCATAATCTTGCCAAGAAATCACAAACAGCCAAAACATTTTGGGGTTGACTGCAACGTCACGTAAAGGATATGCAACAAACTTTAACCCCTATATAATAATGAATATTAGAATATTTTAGTTTATGCCTTCTTAGAAACCACTCAATTGAATGCTTTCTTGATAATATTTCAATCAGCATAAATCTGCAATAAATAATTTTTCAGTAAAGAAAGTGAAACATTTTGCAAACAAAAACATAATTAAATAAAACAAAAAGATCAGAGAAACAAACATAATGCTTACATATCAACCTGTGGAAAGAATCACTTCCTTCCATGTTTAAATGTACACAAAATGATCAGTCCTGTAAAGGAATGTGCAGTGTTAGTAAACAGTAAGAAGCTTTCTTTGTTCCACTTGCTAGGATTGCACTTGATCATCAACTTTATACTCCAGATCACCTCAACAAATGCCAGGAACAGCCAACAGCCACCCTGTGTTAATTAACACCTTACTTGCTTCTGCAAATCCCTTCGTATTCTCCTCATGTAGCATGCAAGTATTGCATTTGCTTCACAGTTATTTGGTTCACATCATATTTCATTATTGTCCTGCCATCTGAATTAACACAATACTTTGACCAGCTATTTTTTTCAATTGACTGAAGCTTTTCACTGGCAAAATAAGTATATAAGCACAGAAATAAAGATTTCCAAGAACTCTGCAAGTTTGATTCTTTGGTATGGTATTATGTTTTCTTACCTCTTTGTCCTGCAAGATAGTAAAATAACAATGTTAGTTATTATTTCAAAAATATAAGCCATGTTACACATTCTTTCACCATTAAATTTAATTATAAATACATAGCTGCTTTCCCAAGTTGTGTTAAATATGAACCCATTAAGAAAAAATAAAATGTTTCCTATAATCTATCCTATTAAATGTTTTCTTCTTCATAGTCTACTCCTGCATATATTTGTACTAGCATAAAGGGGTATACACCCAATCAATAAGAATAATGGTGATATTTAGCAACAATGTGCATGTACTGTGGAAGGCAGCAATGTTCATGTATAGTGGCAGATTAAAAACTCTAAGATCATTTAGCATAAAACCTTGTACAACTTGTCTGAACAGGCTTAAGTAGTTGTGTTCCTCACACTGAACCAAGTCTGGTTAGTGCATTATGAAAGGCAGATGCATACCTGCCCAGTTTGTAATATTTAAACTTACTTTGTAAGACTTTTGCAGTTATCTCCAATGTAAGTCCTTACGTTAGGTTTGTATGATTTTTACTTTTTAATTGCATATGTTTGTAACACATTTTGCTGTACATTTTTTTTTACTTTATTCTCCCAAACAATGAGAACTGATCAAGTTCTACTAATGACTAATTTGAAAATCTTAAGTATCATTGGCCATGTTTAATCACATTCATATCTACCTGGATGGAAGTTTGCTATTTACTGGCTGATAAACAGATTCACATGGACCACAGAAAAGCAAAACATTCTAATATGTTGACAGAATTTCTGCATTACAAAATAAATAAGGTAGCTGTGGCAGTGACAGTGGCTAGCTTGCTTGCCTGGCAATCATGGGTTTGAATTCACACTGAGGCAAATATTTTTATAATAATCTTGGCTTCCAGGTTAACCCAGCCTAAAATAGCTTCAGGAAGTGTCACTAGAATTAAAGGCAGCTGGAGGCATATTGACAAAATCACCCCTTGAGTGCTAATTGGTGTATACAAATATGGGATGAGCACCAAATTCCCACTATGCCTCAAGGTGTAAATGAGTTCTTTACTATTTTTAATTTCAAATAAATACTGATGCTGCATAAAATTTAAGATGTTGCATAAACTTTAAACTGTCTACTAACATGGTAAAAGTGGCTAGAGATGTATATACTATAAATACTAGTAACATAGCACATGTAAAACTAAAGGGCGAGGTGTAAGACTTCTGTTTTCTTTGTAAGATTTTAAAAGGCTAACATGTACTGGTTTTTGTCTCTGTATGTTGACAGAGAATCAGATGTATTGCTTATCAGCCATTATTTAAAAGAAAAGACTCATCTCCACGCCATGATTCATACTAAGTATTTGGTGCTAACCCCATATTTGTAATTATCAATCGGTACTTTATGGATGACGTGGCATTTTCTTCTTAGGACATTTTCTGGTATGTATTTTAACCTAGGTCAACCTGAATGGAGGGGGGAGGGGGGGGGGGTGTAATTTTATCAATAATTGAGCCATCCTATATATTTTTTTTTTTTCCCCGCGTTTCCATCCTGTTTCAGGATATTGCAGTCAACACCAGCATCTTTCAGCTGTATGTTGATTCCTATATTACAGATTTTATATTGTATCTGCACTTATTTATTTGCAAGCTGTACACACATCTAGGCCATGCTTATCGATGAACAACTTAACTTGGGGAAAGACAAACAATACAAAGATATTGCAGCAGGAGTGTAGAGTGTTAAGCTTGCACACACACTAGGCAAATATCATCATTTTGTAACCTGTCAAATGACATAGGTGTTCATGTCACTCCATAGAACCATGGGTTTTGGATCAGTACTGTTGGTGATATTACTCCATGCCACCATCTTACACCATATTGTAACATTTCTCTTGAACTTCCTCTGCCTTTTCTGCTGTTGATCTTTCTAGTCATTAAAATTTTTTCCAGAGCCTCTCTTCTTTCTAATTATATAAGCAAAGAATGTTGCTTGTCTCTTTCTTATATTTGTTTGTAATGTCCGTCTTTCATTAGCCTCTTAGTTACTTTGGCAGTTCAAGAGAAGGACACTGGTGACCTCACATAATAAATATATGACTAATAAATATATGGGTGGTGTGGAAGGGGGTATCCCATATTACAGAAGAAGGAACCTCCTTCCTCCTGCTAGCCTCCAGGACACTCTTGGGTAAAATGGAGTACCTGATTAGTCCCTCCATCAGGTTAACATGAAACCATGGCAGTGTGTGATGGATTAAAGCTTGAGAGCAGCCAACTGATAGTTGTTGGTAATAGTCTAAAATTTGTGATACTAGGCAGATGATCTTTTTATAGAGACAATGGCTATGGACACCGAACAATATGGCCACTATCATTATATCAAGAAAGAAAGCAATGACAGTCAACTTACTTTACAGATTTCTAGTAAACTATAGCAATCAAAGAAATTATGAAGAGTAACTATCATGAGGAAAACATTGTGCACCTGAAAAACCATTAGATGATGAATGAATATGTGTAAAGCTTCTAGCATTTTACACCAATACCACAACTGGTGCTATGGCAAAGAGGTTAGGAATGCAATTCTGAATCCCGCATACCGTGTTTGAAACACAGCTGCGGGCGATATGGCAGCGAACTGCCTTGCGTTGGTTCCCATACAATGGTATGAGTTCTGGACGGTCAGAAAGCAATGGCAAACTACTTGCGTAAACTTGCCAAGGAATCACAAATGGCAAAAAAATGCTGGGGTTGACTGCTTTGTCTTGTAAAGGATATGCAACTAATTAACTAACCTCAGTATCTGATATGAGGCTACTGGCATCTTTAACATCAAATGAGCAAGCTGTAATTTATACTGCAGAACTGTGCACTGTCAGAAGCTAAGTAAGAAATAAATAAACAAAATAAAATGAAATAAATTCAAAATTTCCCCACTAAGACAGAATGAAACAATATAAAACAGTGAAGAATCTTTTTAAATGTCTTGGGGTGTACTGGCATATGGTGCTAACCCCATATTTGACAGACCAATTGACATACAAGAAATGATATGGTCAATATCAGGTTGTACTTCCCTAGACTTGTGGGCATGTGTTTGAATCCCCATCGAGGTGGGATTAAAAAAATTGGCCTGGGTTCCCAGGCTGACCCAACCTATAATGGGTACCAGAAAATGTTGTGGGAAGTAAATGCGACCCATGTGAAATTATAATTCATGGGTAAGTCATTCTGTACAAAGCAATACTCCTTGTGGTTGTCAGGTAGTCAAAATATTATCAAATACATTGTCTTTTTCATTACTCTTTCAACACTATATAATTTATGCTTTCTTCTTCTTCTTCTTCATTCATCCGGAATGTTTGTTCTGGATGTAATTGCGTTGTTCCTGTTTACAGTAGAATTGCATCATTTGCACTTTTCGGCCGACACATCCGGTCTCTTAATTTCTTCACCTGGTTAACCTTCCTGGGAATTGATGATTTTCTACACTTTGTTCAAGTTATTACATTAATACTTTCTATCTTTAATGTTACTTTAATGTCTTCATGTCCCATGTACCAATCAGCACTCTTGTGGTAATGTGGTCATTATAACACAGATTGCCTTTACTTTCACAAATATTTCCTGATACACATTTTAGGCTGGGTCATCTTGAGAGTCCAGATCAATTAAAAATATTCTCACCTGGATGAGAATTTGGACAAATGACCACAGGGCTTACAGGCAAGCATGTTAACCACCACGCTACCGGCTCTTTCTCTATCCTCTGTACTATTAACAAATGTTTTATTAATAGGACACAAATGTAATAATAGCTGGTATATGACTTTTAAATATCCAGGCTCCACAGTGACATCTGGTGGAGGATGTGACATAAGAGGTAAAACAAAATGCCTTAGACTCTTTTACCAGAATGTTAAAAAAAAGTTAGTTGCATATTATTTACAGGACTTTGCAGTCAACACCAGCATTTTTTGCTGTTGTGATGTCTTGGTAAGTTTACGTTCAGTAGTTTGTCATTGCTTTTTGAACGACCAGCACCATACCATTTCATTAAAAAAACCAACGCAAGGTGGTGTGCTGCCAAATCATCCACAGCTCTGTTTCTAACGTGGGTATGTGGTATTATGAACTGTGTCCATAACCCCTTCGTCATTCTTTATCAGAATGAGTAATGTTTAAAAAAAAAACAGAAATATCACAACAGGCACACAAATCTGCCCACTAAAAAGTGCTGTGTGTCCAATTTGTCTGGTTATGAATGTTCGGCAGTGATTTATGAAATAGTGAAGAAACTGGAGGCAGCAGAGATGTGATTTTTTAGAAGAATGTTGAGAATATTGGGGACAGGGAAGAAAAACATTCAGGTAATGATGCTGCAGGTGTTACTAGGCCATTCATCAAAACAACTTAAAGGACACAATCTATATGCTTTGGAGGACATTTGGCTTATGATATTAGCCTCACATTTTTAAAGACCAACTGTTACTTGAAGATAAAAGATAAACGAAGATCATGAAGAAAATGGAATATATCAACAGAAGAGGTAGATTAGTAAGATTAGCCTTAGGTGGGAAAATATTAGGCAGGATAGATAGAAGAGGTAGATTAGTAACATTAGCCTTAGGTGGGAAAATATTATGCAGGATAGAATGAGCAGAACAAGGTCTATGTGGAAAGTTTAAACAGTTGTCCAACAAATAATTCTATAAGCAACATCAACTGCATCACATCATCAGAATAAAGCAAGGACTATAGCGTCATGATTGATAATGTTTGTTCCAGACCAGGCACTTGATGAAGAAGGGGAAGATGACTATGGGAATAAAATGGGAAAAAAAACCATTTTATCTTTTCATTTACAGTATGTTTTCTTTCCAATCTAGAACAATGAATTAAACGTGACATAGAAGATAACATATGCATGCAAGAAATATTTTGATTTATTCCTTCACAAGGAAATAAACTAAATGTTCATATTCTTTCTATTTCACTGTGAAGGTACATATGTCAAAATAATCACTGAGCTTTTGTTATCAAATAAGGATAACATTAGACAGCAACTAACCTGTTATCCTGATCATGTGGCAGCGTCTAGTTGTCTTGATTAATGAAGACAATGATGATAAGTTGTTTTCCTGACTCTTTTACAAATGGTAATGTCACTTCACTGATGACGTTATATTTGATTCCACTTGAAATATTGTTGAAATATGGATAAAACTGTGTTTATCAAGCTGCTCCATGTTTTCAGAAAGTAGTACATAAATGTCTTCGTATAAAAATTCATTCAGCACTAATTGGTCAGCTGACATATTTTGTCAGTGATAAAGCACAAGTTGTACAAATATTGAAATCACTATGGCATCAAACAACAATAGAACAGAAAATGTGTAGTGCTCCAACAGTTCAACAACTAAAAACAATGTTCAGCATCACAATTCAAGATGACATGGGAATTTACTGCATGGATGTCAGCATATGTACATATTTCACACTGAACATTCTGAATAGCAGATAACTTTAAACACAATTAATTGCAGCAATGCATGTTTGCTCTTTGAAGTGCAACCCCAAATTATATCTCTATAATTCTGCTTTGAATTTGTTTGTAGACTAAATTTATATAATTACAAATAAATATATTCACACTTTCCCCACAACAGCTGGGAATGTCCAACACAATTCCCCATCTGTTGTACATCTCAATTAGCATATTATAGTATTTACTTTGGTTACAATATCTGTCATACGTTGTGTTGTCTGCAGCTTGGATATTACAATCACAATAAACTAGCCTTTGAGGAATGTACACCAACCATTTTCTGTCCAAGCGATGTTTTCAAAGCTTCAGAGTCAAATAGTTACCAGTTTGAGTGTACAGCAGTGAAGGCATAATAATGAGACCATGTTATTTGATTTATACAGACAAAAGATTCATAAATTGATAAATATTCACAAGTTTTACATATTCACAAAAATATTTGTCTTTTAACATCTTAACCAGTCATAATATCTATTTTATTAAACTAAAAAGATTTCCATGAATTCGTAATTTTCCACGGCGTAATTAATAACTGAATACAACTGTTTACAGTCTAATTAATTACTGCAAATTCCATTTCAATTGCAAGCAGTGAAAAAATGCCAGAATAATTTCTTTCATTGTGTTATAAGTGCAACATTTATTTACAGTTTATGGTACCATTTCTGAAATGATGATGATGGCAGTGGAACTTAATATTTTAAATATATAAAGCAAAACGTTTCACAAATGAAGCATACAGCTCAGAGCATGGTAAAGCCATTAACAGTGATGCACATAAACTATTTAGACATCACAACAAAAAGTTCACAAGTAATATAATAAATCACATATTAAATCACAGATTTCCCAATATGATCTTGGTAATACCAAAAAATGTCATTGTTTTAAATCAATTTTACACCTTTTAGACTGCCACAGAATTTTGATTGATGCAATGTCAAAACAATAATAGTGTCAGATTCTTTTATGTTTCTTGTTACTATATAGAAACAATTAACAATTTCCACGTATTTGCTCTGTTTCTATTCTTTAACACTTCGGTCTCCTCTCCACTGTGATGACATGTGTGTACAAATAGTTATATTAGGCATAGAGATTACTGGTCGCCTGAAGTGGACAGGAATACTTATTGGGTGGAAAACCATTGGTCCATCGTGCTCTGAAGTATGTTCAAATAGCCCAGCAATATTCGTGTTGTGAACTGATATAGGCATGTAGTGTGTGCCCTGGGGGTGAAGAATGAATCCAGGAAGGGCAACTGATGATGAAACACTATCACTGCTGTGATTTGTGTTCTGCCCCCCTGCCTTGCATGAGCTCCGCCTTCTTGAGGATTCATGTGACACAGATTCTGAGTTAAATTCATCAGAATTGGCAGAGTTGTTCCCTCCGCTCTGTCCCTCAATCTCATCTTGGTACAAGTTGCTTGTGACTCCTTGACGAGTTTTATGTTTGTTGCTCTTCCATTTAAGCTGGCTGTGGTCATCCTCCAGGTCTCGGCTGCTGGTGCTTGAGCTGGTGTCGCTGGGCTGTCCATGCTTGTGGTGATGGTGGTGGTGCTGTATGTGATGGTGCATGTGATGGTGATGCCCTTCCTGAGAGAATCGCTTGGTGATGTTGTGTTTGAATTTATACACATTGTCCCTGAGAAAAAGATGAGAAATGAAATGGATTGAACAGCAGGAAATTGTAAAAATACCATGAGTACATCAGCAAAACTAGAAAAACATCCAACATTATCATAATGATTATTTTACTTAAAGATTTAATAGAAGCTCATTGAGTCTCAAAAAATTTCACACAAAAATATCTTCATAATTTAAAAAAAATTAAAAACAACATGAAACAAAGTAAATCTCATAACACATGTGTTTGTAGGGTAGCCAGATTTTTAAAATAACATATAAGGAAGTGCACGATACAATGCTTGATACATATCAGTCGTTACGTGGGATTGAAAAAGGGGTAAGAAGCCAACATCATTGCAGTTAGTTCCCTTTCAGGCAGTCTGGCCAAACACATTAAGTGTTCATATGGTTTATGTGGTAATGTGTTTTCTTTGATGGAGTCTGACATGGTGCTACAGATTTTTATGGGAATCTCAACCTTAATTTGACCACACATCAGCAACAGAATGACATAATGAAATAAAAATAAATGATTACATAGACTTAAAAGGAAGTGCTAAACATGAAATGTAAAAATAAAGTCTGGATGTATGGTGCTAACCACATATTTCTATAGACAATTTGTGCTCAGGGTATCATTTGGTTAATATAACCAACTTCCCTTACTTCCCTGAAATTTTCCGTTATCAATTGTAGGCTGGATTTGATCTAGGAGACCACATAATTTTGAATAAATCCTCACCTAAATGGGCATACTAAATGTACTTGTTTTTAAAAAAATTCAAAAATTTTAAAAAATCTATTTAACTTCCTAAAACATCATCATCCTCATGTGCCATGCCGATAAGCGTGGGCTGTCATGTTTCATCATCTAACTTGATCACCAGAATCATTGATCAGCACAGTTTTCTTGTCTCGACCATGCCACATGGCCAAGCCATCAAGGTATTTACTTCTCAGCCTTCCCCTTGTTCTCTTCCCCTCGATCTTGCCAATTGTCACAAAGTTCTCCAAGTTATTTCTTCTCATAACATACCCACAAAATTGTGACTGTCTTCGTCTAATTTCTCTAATCATTTTACGATTTTCATTTATTTCTTGTAGGACTTGGTCATTGGTTTTTCTGTCTACCCATGTCCTAAAACATAGACTTATGACTAAATCAAAATAAATAATCTTTAAAAAAACCTGGCTTTTTGGTGTCACCTCCATATGTAGAATAATGTATTAATAATATATTAAATCCTTATAACAATAAAGGATTTGACCATTTTCCATTGATGATTTACCTTGAAGAAGTTGAGCCACTTGGAGATGTCTTCTCCAAATTTGAAAGATCAGAAACATAGCCACTGCTGCCCATGCCATTTTGATCCGTTGTAGATCCCATCCCATGCATGTGGCTGGTGTAGGAGAAGAGGGGAACCATACCTAAGAAGAGGATAGAACATTCTTAAATTTATGGAAGATCCTATAGAATTATTGCAGGACACAAAATTCTGGAATATCAACTATAGTGTACGTTCAAGATTAGAATGTCAGATTTATGTGTAGGTGACAATAGCCCAGTGATGGCCAAGAACCTGCTAGAGCAGTGGTTTTTGGCCCGCGCCCCCCTTCACCATATTTTCAGAATGTCATTCCCCTTCCCCCCTTCATATTTCCTACCTAAAATCCCCCCCCCCCTTTTTTTTACACAGTATACAAAATAATGGAAGCTAAATTTAATAGCACATACTAAAACAATTCTAGATGTCCACATTAAACGTGATTTGTGGGTCTACTTACTTTATAAAATGAATTTTAGAAGGGTGAGACGTACAGAACCATAAAGTATGAAGGGAAAAACAATATCAAGTAATCGGTTCTTGTATTAACGCGATCTTGAAATAATCTTAATTCTCCCCCTGGAAACCCTAAAATTCCCCCCTGGGAGAGGGGGGGGGGGAAATTCCCCACCGGTTTAGAACCACTGTGCTAGAGTCTTGCCTACCAACCAACTTCTATCTACCAAAAATTGTATGGAAGTGTCAGACTTGAAATCTACTACTGCCTTTACTGAAGCCAATATTGCGCACTCAACTTCGTCTAGTATATATTGGTTCTGGCTTTTTCTCAGTTGACATTTAATTGTTTACACTTTTGTCTTTACAATTTTTATTTGTATATAATAATTAGAACACAAAAGACAAAGAGAAGCTTTCATCACACAAGGAAATTTGTGGGAGTCAAAAAGAAGTAAACCTATTATTAAATTTAGAATATTTAACTCTAAAGTTACTGATTCAGTGCTGAAGGATAATATATAATCAAATATGATCTTCCATTTGGACAGAAGGTTGACATATCACCTTAATAGGGTAATAATTTTATTTGTTTCATTTTGCGGTATCTTCCGCAATTTTAATAGAAATTTATATTATAATACTTTTTCATTTGATTGTGCACCATTTTGGTTCAAAACTCATTTTTTGTTTGGCATTGAATCAGTGCTGCTAGATGGAGCAGAAATGTGAACAACTAATACAATTACTAAAGACTACAAATAATTTTTAACTGGTGCCTGCACAGAACAGAAGGACTGAAATGTTATGACAGAATCACTAATGCAGAGCTTATAGAAATAATTATACAGATTCTAGTGACTCAAGAGGCGAGGCAAAGACATTGGTGCAGGATAGGATACACACTGACAAAACCTGACAACAGTATAGCTAGAAAGCAATTGTTCAGGAACTTGCAGGGCAAAAGAAATGTAAAAAATAAACAAAAATAAAACACATGTAAAAAAGAATTCAGAGGCAGAGATGAATAATATGGGGAGAACAAGAAAGGACGTCTGTGTCTTACTGGGACTTTTAAGGGAAAGTTGACTACTGCTTTCTTTAACTATATTCAGACTGACGTCTGCAATTGTGTGAAGAAGGAGGACTAAGACCATGATGGCTCTTCTCATGCCCTCCAGCACATATATATATATATATATATATATATATATATATATATATATATAAACAAAGAGTTCAACTAATATTTGCCTGAACACAAACTGTCAAAGTAACAACTGACATATAATAAGCTACACTAGCAACTTTCTGCAACAGTAATTGAGTTAAATAATAACTTAGACATTGCAGACTAACGTAGCTTTTGATTTGGACACAAAGAGTTAATGTTATAACTCACAGTGTGATCCTGAGCTGGTCTCAGACATGCTGCCGCTACCGTTGTTTGAGGATGCCATGGAGTGCTGCTGGTCTGCCAGTAATGATCGTAGATGTTTGTCTCTGTGTTTGTTGTCCATGGTTAAAGAGGTATCTCCTTGTATGCCTGAGCAACCTGTGGATGCTGGGTAAAAGGCTGACCGCTGTAAAAAACTGGTCTGACTATTGTCTGCCTCCATCCCAGTTACATCTGACTTTTCCACATCATCAAGTGGAGCACATCGTGGCACAGCTGTATCATTGCAGTGGACAAGTTCTTGCATATTAGTATTTAAGACATTAGAAACTGGATTTCATAAAATGAGCAGAAGCCAAATGTATAATCCCATCCATATACATTTTATCATCAACTGCATCATTATTTTTATGCAGTGCATTTGCTTTGGAACAAAGGACAGCAATTGCTGCTTAGTGTTAGTGTGTGAATCAGTGTGTGTATCAGTTTGCGAATCAGTGTACTGAGAACAGTATAACTGGAAAGTTGTTTGTCTGGAGCCAATAGGACACATTAAATAGGAAGATCTATAAATACATAGGGAATTAGAGACAGAAAGGAATATTTTTTGGTGCTCGCTCGCTTTGAACTCAAGCGTAGTCCATACACACTACTTCTAGTAGTGCTGGACTGAATTTTGCGTGTGGATTAACTTTCCCTATTAACAGTGTTCCTCGCCATCATACGAACCCACTCCAACTTAAGGGGTACTTGTAATTTACGTCCTCAAGTCAAAGATGATACGTCAAAATTTTAGTCCAACTGTCCGGTGTAGGGATTGAACTCCTTACCTCGGCATCAGCACACCAGATGTTTAGGAATCCACGTTTTTATCCATTCGGCCATGCTGACCTACACAGAAATGAATAATATGGGGAAGATATGGATGGAGCTGTATGAGACAGCAAAAGATAGGATAGTTTAGAGTGAGGAGGTGGAAGGCCTATGCCCCAATGGAGGATGAATACAAAAGAAGCAGAGAGCTTTTCTCTCTGAGTTTTATATTATTATTAAAGATTAAGAGTTAAATTATATTCATGGTCTTCAAATTTATATACATATATATTTCTGGAGCAGGTATCTTTTATGGGTCTGTGATGGGATCTACATTTTGTAGATCTGAATGCACAGAAAAATAGGTTGTCAGTCTTTTCCTCTGCTGGCAGACAAGGAATCCCTTGTTGGACCACACTCATAACATTATCAGCTTAGCCTCCTTTCAACTACACTAATACTCCCTCCACCCACCCACCCCACCCCCACGTGTGCACACGCACGCATGCACCCCCCCCCCCCCCAACCACCCACACACACACGTGCTAAGAGAATGGCGGTTTACTACTAACAGTGGTGGGAACAGCATGTTTGTAAAGAACAGAATGTTTGTAAAGTCTCACTATACTTTGTATGTAAAACAAATTTGCAAAATGAAGTACATGACATTAAAAAATGTGCTTCACAGTCAATCGTGAAGCAATATGCAGCCAATGGTTGTCATCTACTGGAGTAATTCTTTGCACTCCAAACAGAATGGTATTATCAATGGAAGAAAGAATATTTGTGGTTGAACAAGTGTTTCAAAATGGCGGTCGATACACATGGAAATAACAACAGACACATTGCAGAAGGTATTTGACAATATGAAGAGACATGTACAGTCATGTCTTGAAGCCCGTTATGGAAATTACCAACACCTGTTATAAAGAATACTCTTCATTGATAGATCTGTACATACCTATTTCTTAAATGTTGTCCTTGTCTACCTCTTCTTCTCTTTTCCTCAGTATTTTGTTCATATTACAATGATTTATGTTTCTTCATGCCTTAGCATGTGACCAAGTCATGAGTCTTGATTAATTTTTTATTGTTTTAAGAAGTCTTCTTTGTTCTGTTATATTTTCCACAACTTGTAAACTTGTTAATTGTTCAATTCAGCTGACTCTTGTCATTTTTTTTAAAAAAGCATCAAATCTCAAATTATCTATATAATTTTCATTAAATTTATTTATTGTCGATATTTCTGACCCATATAATAAGACTGCCGGTCTCCCTGGCCTAGGGGTTAGCGACTCTTTACGTAATCTTGTATACTCTCGTGAGTAACGTGACGATGGGGAGAATTGGTAGTGGTTCTAACCGCGTCTGTAACTTACGGGGTATGTGAGCCAGTTGCTCAGAAAGCAATGGCAAACTACTGAGCGCAATCTTGCCAAGAAATCAACAATCAGCTGAAAGATGCTGATGTTGACAGCAATATCCTGTAAAGGATATGTAAACATTTTATTTATTTATGCAATAATAAGACTAGCCAGATGTACATTTGAATGATTTTTTCTTTACATAAAATTGTATAGTCTCTGAAGTTATGATTTATTTTATTTTTCTCTAAATGCCTTCCTTGCCATGACAATTCTAATTCTCACATTGAAGATACAGATTTTGTTAGGGTGTCTTATTGTATGTTTTTTTTTCTATATTAACCACATTAATCTCTCTTATAATGTTCGTTGCCTGTCTCTGATGTTTCACCATACAATTTTTCCCTCGTTTGGGTTAGGGAAAGCCATGTCATCACTTGCAGATGCATTTAGTTCGTTTCCCAATTTGCCTTTTCTTTAGAAAATTACTGCAAAATCAGAAACCATCTTTGTTACTCAGTGTGTCCAGAAGAATAAAATAATTTTTTCTAAATAATTATTACCTTTCAGACTGAGATAATTTTTTACAATGAAGAAATAAAAATGTTTACGTTCTGTGATGAACTTCTTGCTTGCATTCTCCAGATGATTCATGATCTTCTTACAAAATGGGTCCATAACATTGACACTTTCCACTTCCACTAGGAACCTCATCACTTCATCCTGGAAAATATGAAAGACATTTCTGAAACTGAAAAAAAATTATAGTCCATAATCATTTACAACTGAACACAGAAAGTAAAGTATATAAATGAAGATCAAGTGTTCCTTTTCTATGTAATTTTAGCTGTTAAAAAAATCTCTTTCCAGCCTAATAGGCATAAATAACAGGGACAAAAGGAAATAAGACAAACATGGATTAGAAGAATGACGTGAATATTTAACTAAAAACAGGTATAGTTACTATATAAGTAATGGAAATCAGGAGGCAAGAAGATGTTAATTTATGTTGAATACCAAATAAATGTTTGGAACTATGATGTTAATTGATTCAGAAAGTAATTTATTTTAAAAGATCATTAGCCTTTTCTATTTGCATTTCTGGCGGTGTTGATCAGGAAGCCCAGTCACATTTGAAAAAAATCCACCTTGGTGAGGATTCGAACATATAACCAACAAGTTGATAGTCAGGTGTGCTAGTCAATGAGCCACAGGGGTTTCCTTGACTCTACTTCTTTAACCCATCTGCATGTAGCCATTTTACTAGATTTTGATGGAATTTAAAAAAAACCTTGAATTTAATCATTCACACTCATTATAAGATGATTCTAATTGATATAGGTGTGTCTTTGTACACACTGACTTCAGAAGCAGTCATACAATACATAATTGTTTAAGCATTTGAAAGTTTAAAAACAATCCAATCTACGTCATAAAGTAATTGTTTTAAATGAGTTAATAAATGCTAAAATTATTCTAGTGCACATGATTTTAGTGAGCTGATACAGTGTTCCTGTAGAAAAATTATTTCTTACATTTTGTTTTTGGGAAGATGTTATACATTTTTAGCTCATCGTACATGCTTATCTGGTCCACCTTTGACAATATTCCTTACAAATGTCTAAATTGCATCTGTCCATTTTCTTTCTTTCTTTCTTTCTTCTGTTCTTTTTGCATTTATTTCCCAGAAAATTTCCTGGTGCCCATTTTCGGCTGATCTGACCTGAGAGATTAGGTCAGTTTAAAAAATTTCTGCCTTGATCAGGGTTCAAATACATAACATCTGGGCCAGCAGGCAAATGTGCTGGTTACTGCACTATTTCAGCTCTCAATAACCTAAATTTCAGAAACCCTTCTTTTTATATTACAAGACAGTTTACAAAACAATAGACTGTTAGCTAAAATCTACACAAATAATTATCACTTCAATAATAATACAAAGGGGAAAGCTGGAGTATGTTGTGATAACAGGAAATTTGGAGGGGAAGAGAGTCAGAAGATAACCAAGAAAGAAGATCCTTGTACTTGATATGAGGAGATGAAGAAACATCTATATCAGAAATGACTAGCAGTATATGAGTCAGAATGCTATGGAGAGACATAATGACCAATGCCATATAAGAGGAACTATAAAAAGAAGAAGAAGAACTATTTATAACTCAGGATAAAATCAAATTATGGTACACCTACATCTTCTATCTGATACCTGTTGATAAGTAACTCTTTTTATCCCAAGCATGGTACTATGCATGATCAGTTGTTTTGACTGTGTGTTCCAATCAACACATAATATGCTGTTATTTTTTTATGTTTAGTCTAAACATAGTAATGAAATCTGGCCACATTTTTATGTGCAACATTGTATATGTTTTATGCCAGGTGTATATATGTTGTCTCTTTGGAAGTAATACACTCTTGCTATTTCCATTGCAGGTATTATTCCTCTTTGGAAAAAAAAAATTATGGATTATTTTACACTGCCTTGAGGCATCTAGAGTTTATGGTGCTAGCCCCATATTCTTATAGATCAATTGGCACTTGATGGGTGATGTAGTATCTGCTGCAACATCTTCTGGGACTGAAAGAGTTAATACCTAAACAAATTATTGTAATTAATGAACGTTATTGCACATTAAGTCATGAACTTAAGTTATTCAGCATTATAGATACAATATACATGACGATTTGTAAACAATTCAAACCTGTGCTTCCTTGAAACCCATGTAAAACTTAGTAGAGCAACAGTGATGCTCATTAGAAGTTGGTTGGGTTGGGGGCTTGTCCTCTTTACAAACTTCTAGAAATTATAAGACTGGAATGTCAGGTTCAAAATGTGCAATGTGACTTGTGTTACATTTTGTAAAATTAAATATTAACTCATAAATCATGTAAGGGTTTGGTGCAAGATTTCCTCACCGAGTTTGAACTTTCTGTTGAAGATTAAGAGTAAACTATTTCCATGGTTTTCACATCTATCATCATCCCGTGGCTTGTGCTGAGCAGAAATCCCCCGGCCCTAACGATCTTTTGAAATTCCTCTCCGTTATAAACCAGATATTCTGCCTCTATTTCTGTTGTGTAAATTAGCTGTCACACCTTGAATCCATTCATAATATTCTTTCCTCTTCTTTCTTTCCCTTGTTTCTCTTTCCCATTAATGGTCTTAAGTGACTTCCCATATCTGCCAAGGGCTTACATATCGCCGAAATGTTGTCATTGCATCATAATACAACATGTCTTCTACCCTTTAAGTCATAACTGTGACACACCCACACTTCCCATTTTCAGCCATCCATTTTTTTGGGGGTCCAAACCTACTTTTTGTTTGGAACTGAATCTGCTAATGAATGATCGAGGAAATGCTGCAGCTCTCAATACCTCAGCGAGTGTTTTCTTCTCTGTCCACAATATTCTCAACATTTTTCTAACAAAACCTCCACTGCCACCAGTTTCTTCATAACTTTAGTTTATTTCTCACTGCTCAAAATATGTGCATCCTTTCAGAAAGACAGGCCACAATAGAGGATTCTTGTATTTGTGATATTTCTGTTTTTCATGATGTTTTCCATTCTTGTCATAATCTTTGAATGTGATGATTCTTTTCTTTATAATTTGTCACATCTTCCGTTAGATATCATTGTGTAGCCTAGATATTGAAAGCAATAAACCTGTTAGATTTATGCCAGGAGTGACTGGAGGGCATCAACTACCATGCATGCCTTCCTACCTGCCAGCCTGGCAGTCATGTGTTCAGGCCGAGCAGTGTGATAGTAATCACAGCACATATCACCTGCTGATTGGTCACTAATCCTTATGGCATGAAAAAGGATTCTTTAATTTTCAAATTTACTTATTATATACAAATCATATCTAAATATGTGTTTTCTTGGATGGAAACAATCATGAATTCAATTTTGCTGATATTTTAAAATAACTCACTTCTTCTCAATTTTCTCCACCACCTTGTCTAGTATGGTTTGCAGACTGTTTTTAGAATCTGCTATTAAAAATGTGTCGGCATATCTCTGAGAACACATTATTATTTTCTGGAATAATATTTTAATTAAACACTGCTGTGAGTAAACAACATTTTGGCTCAAAGTCTCATATTTTAAGTCCTTTACACAAGGTGTCTTGTACAATGTCTCTTGCAAAAGGTCTCTTGCACATAGTAGAATCCAATAAAAGAAGTATCAACTCTGCATACTTTGAGAAAGTATACGAAATTTTGACAGGGCAAGAAGTTGCATATATCAATTTATAATAAAGTTATAAAACTTGCAAGCACGATTATAATAACAAAACAAATCAGCTGATTGCATAATTATTCACAAAGACCTATTCATTTAACCCACATTAATCATCAATGAAACTTGACCAATAATAATGAAGTTAAAGAGTACATAGCACTAATCTATTTTAGCTCAGTATAAAGTAATTGAAATTAATTAAGCGCAAAATTTACTTAACTTAACATAATGACTTAAGAATATTTTATAGCCTCACAGCATTCCTAATTGGAGAGATATTTTAAATATCGTCTACATAATATGATTACTACTCTCCCCCCATTTTTCATCTTTCTAAACTACAGTAACCTCGGGACCATTTAGTGGAACATCAAGAATTGGGTAGTAATTTACATTCAGCGCCAGTGACTCACTTCTATCTATGTCATGTAAACGTTGCTGCAACATATTGATGTGTTTAATGGCCATCTCAATTATTTCTGTCTTCTCAATACGGCCTTGACCCTGGAAAATAATATCATTATTAACGTTTTTGATAAACATTAGAATCTTCAAACTATCACTAACTTATTACATTAAATTACATAATTATTGCTTATTTATTCTCAGAAACAAAGTCGGAAAAAATGTACATTATTAATTCAAAAAATATTATTCATCTTCATCATTATTATGTAGCAGGTCCGTTGCAGAGCATCACACTCATCATTCTCATCACTCTCATAATTTTCATCACACTCATCACTATCGTCACACTCATCACTTTCATCACACTCATCATTCTCATCACTATCATCACACTCATCACTCTTATCACTTCCGTCACTCTCATTACACTCATCATTCTCATCACACTCATCATTCTCATCACACTCATCATTCTCATCACACTCATCACTCTCATCACTGTCATCACACTCATCATTCTCATCACACTCACCATTCTCATCACACTCATCATTCTCATCACACTCATTATTCTCATCACACTCATCATTCTCATCACTATCATCACACTCGTCACTTTCATCACACTCATCATACTAATCACACTCATCATTCTCATCACTGTCATCACACTCATCATTCTCATCACACCCATCACTTTCATTACACTCATCATTCTCATCACCTCTCATCACACTCATCATTCTCATAACTCTCATCACACTCATCATTCTCATTACTCTCATCACACTCATCACACTCATCATTCTCATCACACTCATCATTCTCATCACACTCATCATTCTCATCACACTCACCATTCTCATCACACTCACCATTCTCATCACACTCATTATTCTCATCACACTCATCATTCTCATCACTATCATCACACTCGTCACTTTCATCACACTCATCATTCTCATCACTGTCATCACACTCATCATTCTCATCACACCCATCACTTTCATTACACTCATCATTCTCATCACCTCTCATCACACTCATCATTCTCATTACTCTCATCACACTCATCATTCTCATCACACTCATCAACTCATTATTCTCATCACACTCATCATTCTCATCACACTCATCACACTAATCATTCTCATCACACTCATTATTCTCATTACTCTCATCACACTCATCACATTCATCATTTTCATCACACTCATCATTCTCATCATTCTCATCACACTCATCATTCTCATCACGGTCCACTGGAGGTCAGCATGGCCAAATGGATAAGAGCGCTAGGTCTTAAACTTAGTCAGTTGGACTAAATTGTTGACTTGTCGTCCTTGATGTGGGTACGTAATTACAAGTACCTCAGAAGTCCAAGTGGGTGAAGGACGCTGGTAACAGGAAAAGCTAATCCACACGCAAAAATCAGTCCAGTGGACCAGACACAGTAGCACATATATGGACTATTTTGAGTTCAAAGCGAGTGAACGCAAAAAAAAAATAAAAAAATTCACGGCCCACAAGAAGATTCTTTCCCAGTTCACACGCCTCATGTATTTTCATGCACTAGGTGTCTCCATGGACTGTGTGCACATTCATGCTCATTCAACTCCTGCCTTTCTGTCATTTTACAGCCTCACAATTGTGAAATAAGAACATTGATAGAAGGCATTTCCATCAATGTTCTTTCCAAACCTATGTTACGTTTAAAATGGAAACAATAAATATTCACTTAACATAAATAATTTTTTTCTTTTCTGAAGCATACAAACTAAAATTACAGAATAAGATATTATATCATATAATGCAATCTGAGAATCTCTGAGGCAATGTGGGTAAGCAGCCCACCTCCCACTGAGAAGATTGTGGGTTTGGGAGTTGGGAGTACTAGAGTCTAGAGGTCATTGCTAGAACTACGGAGTTCACGATTTGTACAACACTTTCAGCAGGCCACTCTACAGGAAAAAGACTAGGTCATGTGGGATAGAACTCGGTGCAATGAAGTCAATTCTCTTGCCTTTAAACAATTGTAAATATTTTTATCAAATAAATGTAAGTAATGAAATCTATCAATTGTGCATGGTCTCTTTTAAATCACATGAATAAATGTCTAACGAAAACAAAATGTACACAGTAATGTAACTAAATAATAATAATTGTGCACGTAAAGATCTTTCTTGCTGTAATTTCTGGCGTCTTGAATGACAGAAAGAAATCATTAGTGCTAATTAAAGTAACTTAGTTAGTTAGTCGCGGTTCCATCTTCACGGCAACGGGTCGTCCCCATATTGCTCCGTTCCTGTGCCAGTGAATATCGCACAAAATGCTCCCCACTGCCCTATGTGAACAATGGAATAGACAGGAGTGTCGGCAAGTCAACAGCCCGCACAGGTACACTGTGCATAATGCTGCCGCCAGAATGCCAACACAAAAGTCCTCCACGAAAAATAGTAACTTAGTATTTCATAATATACATATTTTTCATCAACAAATATTTCAATAAAGTTTATATTACTTATATCATTACTTATTGTGTTCAGCTTTTTACCATTCACATATATATCTTACTCGGTTTTCCTTTAGATCTATTGCTTAGTATTTCTTCACATATCAATCAGGTGCCGTCTCCACAATGAAGATTGGCTGCAATATGGATCTCCAATAATGTCTGTCTCTCGCCCTGACTCAGGACTGTACATTCTGAAAAGCTGATGTTCGTCCATCTCTTGGTGTTATCTTCCCTTTTGTATCGCTGTCTATCTCTTGCTCGCTTACCCTCAACCTTGCTCTCTGGTATGGCTTTATAAGAGTATCATGTCTTTTAACGTGGCCGAAATATTTCACTTGCCTCCTCGTTATTTCTTTCATCAACTCTCTCTTCATTCCCAGTTTTTCTAGAACCTCTGCATTTGATTGTTTTTGTTTCCATGAAATACGACATATTCTTCTGTATATCCTATATTCATAGGTGTTTGACATATAATGTTTGTTAATGGAGTTGTGGTAGCACAGTGGCTAATGAACTCACCTGATGGCCCATTGGTCCTGAGTTCAAATCTATCTTGAAGCGGGCAATTTTTAATGGACCACGTGGTTCTGGTGTCGACCCAGCCTTATAGAAGGGGAAGCAGAAAATTGTCTGGGCAGTTAGGTTATGATACTGACCACATCTCTCATTAAATGCCGACTATTCTAAAAAAATATACATCCAGACCTTATCTCCAGTTTGCCTTATGGATCTTTAACTTTATTTAACTATTTATTTACTCAAAGCTTAACAAGCATTTATTGCCCACCATTCACAGTCAGAATTTAAAAAATGGTAAATTTGCACGCATCAAGGTATACTGGGCATATTGTTATTGCTCCATATTTACAGACCAATCGACACTTGATATGTAGTCAGTATCACGTCAGCCACTTTCCTTTCAGAACATTTCTTGGTACCTATTTTAGGTCGATTTACCTGGAAGATCGGGTTAATTTTTTTATATTCTCAACTTGGCAATTCAAACACATGACCACTAGATCAGGAGGCAAGCGTGCTAGCCACTTCATCACCGAGACTCCCTTTGTCTGTGTGTTCACTATCAAATAAGTGAAACTAAAAATCTAGTTGTAAACAATGACATGTACCTGTTTGTGGTAGCTGCTTGGTATAAGTCTGCTCAGATCAGCTAGACAGTTGTTCATTCTATCACGGCGCCGCTTTTCAATGATTCGGTGAGACATAGGGTCCTGTGATAATAAATTAAATTAGATTAAAGATTAATTGAAACACTCGCATGTAACGTAGGTATCTTGTAACATAATTTTCAAATAAATGTTTTCAATGATTTTATTAGGTAGGGTGGCTTAGTAATGCATACAGATAAAACTAATATAGAGAAAGAAATATATGTTAATGAGGAAATATTTGAGGTGGTGAAACATTTCGAATATCTTGGATCATTAATTACCAACAATGATGACACAATGAAGGAAATTAAAAGACGAATATCTGTTGCACTTCAGAAACTAAAACAAATGAATAAATTGTGGAATGGGACTGATAGAACTACAAAAATGAGATTTTTAAGAGTAATGCATCTTTCCCATTGCAACATACGCCTGTGAGACCAGGACACTTAATAAACAAGCTGAACAGTGCATAAATGCCTTTGAATATAAATGTTATAGACGAGTTCTAAGAATATCTTGGACACAAAAGAATAAATGCATCCGTACGACAAGAGCTTAATATTGAAAAAGGTTGGCTACTAAAGTTAATAAAACAAAGAAAATTGAATTATTTTGGTCACTTGAAACATCACGAAAGTTTGGAGAGAACAATCATGGTGGGGTATATGCCCAGGAAGAGAAGAAGAAGTAGTTCAAAGAGAAGATGGGTGCAGGATGTGGCAGATGATCTCCAGACGGGTGTATCAGACGCGGGACATCTTGCTTATGATCGAGAAGTTTTCCGGAAGGTTGTTATGAGAGCGAGGTTCTACAATGGACATGCTACTGAATGAATGAATGAATGAATGAATGAAGGCTTATTAATTAATGAATGCAGGATTACAATTCCACAACAAACTAGGCCCAGGGTTCAAAATCATCCACAGGAAGCAGATTTCTTTGCATTGATTTCAATGGTTGAGAGTCAGCCATTCAGAAAGCTTTGGCAAATTACTGAACGCAACAATTGCCTGGTAAAACACAAACAGCCAATAAATGCTGGAGTTGATTGAAGTGTCCTGTAAAAGTACATGTAACTAACTTTAAAACATATTTGAATTATTTTCATATAAATCTTATTTGTTTACAATTCTAATTTAGTAGTTGGGATTATGAAATAAAGCAAAACGTAGGATAAAGCTAAACTATCGAAACCCGTTCCAATGGCTTTATTACAAAAGCATGAAAGAAACATTAACAGGTGTGATAGAATTAAACAAAGCATTCACTTTGAATGAATTATGCACCATGGGTTGGTCAGAAGAAGTCGCCGTAGGCATTCAGGTAAGCACCCCATTGCTTAGGTAGACGGCGAATGCTGTCAGCAAAAAAGAATTGTAGCTGCTCAGTGAACTAATTATTTACGGCGTTCATTACGTCTGCATCTGTGTGAAATCGTTGCCCCTTGAGAGCTTTTTTTAGAGGTCTGAACAAATGAAAAGCACATGGTGACAAATCAGGACTATAGGCTGGATGTTGCAGAATTTCCCCACTTCTTCCTTGCTAATGCTTCCTGCACAATCTTTGCGACATGCGGACGAGCATATTATCGTGCAACAAAATCACACCGCGAGAAAGCATGCCGGGTCGTTTATTCTTGATGGCTTTTTGCAGCCTGTCTAGTGTTTGCAAATAGCGGGTAGAGTTGATGTTGACACCAGGTTCTTTAAAGTCGGCCAATAATAGCCCTTCATGGTAAAAAAATGAGCTCAGCATAACCTCACCAGAAGAAACTTGTAACTTGAATTTTTTGGCTTTTGGTGATCAAGCATGCTTCCATTGCATGCTCTCTCTTTTGCTGTTCGGCTCAAAGTGGTGACACCATGATTCATCACCTGCCACTACGCGGAAAAGAAATGCATCCCCCTCCACTCTGTAACGCAGCAAGTGGTTCAAACACCATCCCATGCGTTCTTCATTTTGGTGGTCGGTCAACATCCGTAGTACCCATTGTGAGCACACCTTCCGATATTACAGTTTCTTACAAACGAAATTTTGAATTGTCCCTATTGACACATCAAATTCTTTCGCTAGCGAACGTATGCTTCGACAACGGTTCATCTGTACTGCTGCATCAATTTTTGCGATGGTTTTTTCTGTTGCACCAATTTGCGCTTGACCCGACCGTCGAAGATCTGTCGTGAACTGACGTTCTTTCCGAAACATTTTTGCCCATTCTGTCACTGTTGTCCTCGACACACAGTTGTTACCGTACGCTGCCTGCATTCTTCGATGAATGTCCACTGGTCGACATCCTTCAAATGAAAGAAACTGAATCACCGCTCTTTGAGCTTCTTTGGATGGATTTTAGATCAACCCGGCAATTTTCTCAACGGTCAGAAACAGAACCTATGCTTCATGGGACGATAAGCACGTGCTCTTTTACTCATTGGTCAGTACTTATCACATGACTATGACATGATCGTGTTCAACATACGCAATTACGCGAGGTAGGCACGAACGGACCCTGATAATACTCTTCAACAAAGTTGTTATGTTGTAAAGTTGATACTAGCTGGATTTATCATCCACTCAAACCAGCAGCTACATAATTTCTATAGAACTAAGACGTATTTGAGATCTATAGTTACCTACACATACAAAACTCTTAAAAGGATGTGAAATGAAAGGGAAAATTCCTACATAATATCTTTACGTGCAGTGACACAGCTAGAGCTTTGTTGGAGTAACACGTTCACAACAGGAAACTTCATATGATTCTCCAGACTGACTTGTACTCTGGCATGATAAAGTTGTATAGGGTGCATTTTTTTAGTAACTGTGCATGAACTTTACAGAGGGTGAATACAAAACTTGGACAGGCAATATCTTCAAACACTGCACAGTCATTAAATATACAACCTATGTAAACCTTTATTCTTACTGAATTACTTACCCTTGGCAGTTTGTGTCGCTTCAAGCTCAGCTCAAACTCGTCTGCTGCTGTAGCAAAATTCAGCAACCTGGTGGAAAAAAAAACACAGTTCCAAGTTATCAGTCTCACGTAGACAATGCAGTTGAATCATTTGCCAAACGAAAGAATGACTGATTATCGACAACATAGACAATAATTGAATCAGTTTGTTAATATCATACGTTACAAGCAGTCGTTACAATAATCCACTAATATCTTTGTTGTTACTCTAACTTCATTCTCCCTAAGAAAGTTGTTAGCTTAAGTCATTCAGTCCTTGACAGTTGTTACTTGAACTCACACTGCTCTAGACATTTGTTATTTTAACGCATTCTGTACTAGATAATTGGTACTTTAATACATTCTGTATTAGAAAGTTGTTACTTTAATACATTCTGTATTAGACAACTGATACTTTAACACATTCTGTATTAGAAAGTTGTTATTTTAACTCATTCTGAACTAGACTGTTGTTACTTGAACACATTCTGTCCTAGAGCGGGGGTGGGCAAACTGTTTGCGCGTAGGGCCACAATAACAAATGTAAAGCTATTGGGGGGTGGGCGCATATAGTATATCCACTTTGTTTACAGCAACCTATCACAATAAGTAATTATGAATTATTTATAGATTGTTAAACAGTACAAATAACTAATTATTGCAATTTTATTTTACTTATACACCTATACATTATATTTTACAATATGGACAAAAACCTTTTACTAATTTGTTAACAAGATTTTACAATTTTTAAAATTAAAATATGTTTTTAAAATTATCTATCAATGGCTTTAATTCAGACACAAACCGAGTACATTGTCACTAAAATTGTTGATTTCTAATGAGATGTATGTAACTGCTTGCAATGTTTTGACAATATTCTTGAAATCTGGAGCAAGTTTACTTATTTAAATTCGCATGACAGCATACAAGGTGCAGTCCGACAATAAAGACCTATTCTTAGATTTGTTGATCTTCAAGCAAGAAAATGCTTGTTCACAAATGCATGTTGATCCAAACAATGATAAAAGTTTACAAAATAGAAAATTATAAAGAAATTGTATCCAAAATGTTAAAACAATCATAACAGTACATGACATTCAGTAAAATTCAACAAAATAACTTAAAAACGAAGTAAAAATTTTCATTTCTAAGTGCCCTCGAAGGCCACATAATATCAGCTACCTGGCCGTACGCGGCCCGCGGGCCATAGTTTCCCCAACCCCTGTCCTAGGTGGCTGATACTTCAACACATTCTGTCTCTGGTAGCTATTATTTTAACTACCGTCACTTTAAACTCTTTCATTTGTTGCTCAGCTGTTACTTTAACCCTTTCTAGTCGCATACTTATATTTCTGAAGCCATAACTACCTGGCAGAGGCCTAGTTAAAAGTACAGAGTGTATTTTTAATGACTGTGGGGTTTTCGAAAATATTTCCGTTCCAAGTTTTGTATTCACCTTTTATGTTGCACGAGTTCACAGAGAGTGAATACAAACCTTGGAACGGCAATATTTTCAAAAACCCCACAGTCATTTAACATACACCATATGTGCTATATGGAGTGCCCATGCTTGTTATATATCAGATGATGTGGGCTGCCTCAAATGTATGTTATCGGGACCTATAAGGAATGCAAACTATAGTAACATGAATCTAGTCCAATGGCAATGGTAGTACCATGTATGTTGTAAGAGGCGACCCAGGAGCGTGGAACTGGTTACTTCAGTCCATGGAAAACTTTAGCTGCAAATTCAAGCTAAATATGAACAGGTTTACACAGGTTTTGGCATGAGTTGATTGAGTGCCTAGGCTCCACTGGGAGATGAAAGGCAGAAGAAGAAGAAGAAGAAGAGGAAGAAGAAGAAGAAGAAAAAGAAGAAGGAGGGGGAAAAGAAGAAGTCGAAAGAGGAGATGGAAGGGAGAGGGAGGAGGAGGATAAAAAGAAGAACTAGAAGGAGGCGGAGGAAGGGCAGGTGGAGGAGAGAAAAATGAGGAGGTGGTGAATGAGGAGGTGGAAGAGGAGGAGGAGAAAAAGAAGGCGTAAGAGGAAGAAAAGAAGCAGAAGGAGCGAGATAGCTCGTCAATTGACAGAGCCGGCAGTTAGTCGCTGAAGAAGGTTTATATATATACTAGCTGACCCTGCCCGGCTTCGCCCAGTCCCTGGTGGGAAGCATCTCATTTAATTCATATAAGTAGTCATATAAGTTCCCGTTCCCGTTACCGACTATCTGTCTGTCTGTCTGTCTGTCTGTCTGTCTGACCCGGCCCGACATCGCCCAGCTCCTGGTGTGAAGCATCTCATTTAATTTATATAAGTAGTCATATAAGTTCCTGTTCCCGACTGTCTATCTGTCTGTCTGTCTGTCTATCTGTCTGCCTGACCCTGTCCGGCTTCATTAAATTCATACAACAAAAAAAATGTAACTTAAAAGAACGTTCTACCACACACCATCCATTATTTTTAATGAAAACTCTTTCTAATCACCTGCATGACTACAGTAACTTCTTAAGCAAAAAAAGATGAGTTACAATGTTATGCATTGTGCATCATTTTTATGAAAACTTTGAAAATGCCTTACAGATTGTATCATTATTTATTATAACTCATATGCCGGTATATAACTATGGACAAAGAGTTTATAAATCTTTGAAAACGATGCCACAATATGACTATAAGTTATACAGAAAAGTTATGACCCTTGAAATAACTTTTACAGAGTTAGGTCCCCTGAGATTATGAGAGTATGAAATTATGATGAAAAATGAAAAATAAAATAATACTGAGTAAGCAGGCGATTTCACACTAACAAAATATCACAGTTGACAGCTCTGGAATGAAAGGAAGGCGTGTAGAATATTTCATCTCAATCGGATGGGCCGTTCGCGAACGAATAAAGGACATACATAGATACAGAGATACATAAATACGGACGCACATCCTAATTTATATATAAGACTAGCTGACCCTGCCCGGCTTCGCCCAGTCCCTGGTGGGAAGCATCTCATTTAATTCATATAAGTAGTCATATAAGTTCCCGTTCCCGTTACCGACTATCTGTCTGTCTGTCTGTCTGTCTGTCTGTCTGTCTGACCCGGCCCGACATCGCCCAGCTCCTGGTGTGAAGCATCTCATTTAATTTATATAAGTAGTCATATAAGTTCCTGTTCCCGACTGTCTATCTGTCTGTCTGTCTGTCTATCTGTCTGCCTGACCCTGTCCGGCTTCATTAAATTCATACAACAAAAAAAAATGTAACTTAAAAGAACGTTCTATCACACACCATCCATTATTTTTAATGAAAACTCTTTCTAATCACCTGCATGACTACAGTAACTTCTTAAGCAAAAAAAGATGAGTTACAATGTTATGCATTGTGCATCATTTTTATGAAAACTTTGAAAATGCCTTACAGATTGTATCATTATTTATTATAACTCATATGCCGGTACATAACTATGGACAAAGAGTTTATAAATCTTTGAAAACGATGCCACAATATGACTATAAGTTATACAGAAAAGTTATGCCCCTTGAAATAACTTTTACAGAGTTAGGTCCCCTGAGATATATGAAATTATGATGAAAAATGAAAAATGAAATAATACTGAGTAAGCAGGCGATTTCACACTAACAAAATATCACAGTTGACAGCTCTGGAATGAAAGGAAGGCGTGTAGAAAATTTCATCTCAATCGGATGGGCCGTTCGCGAACAAATAAAGGACATACGGACAGAGATACGCACAAGTCTTTTTTATATATAAGATACTAGCTGACCCTGCCCGGCTTCGCCCAGACCCTGGTGGGGAGCATCTCATTTAATTCATATAAGTAGTCATATAAGTTCTCGTTCCCGTTACCGACTATCTGTCTGTCTGTCTGTCTGTCTGTCTGTCTGACCCGGCCCGACATCGCCCAGCTCCTGGTGTGAAGCATCTCATTTAATTTATATAAGTAGTCATATAAGTTCTCGTTCCCGATGTTATCGCGGACCTCAGAGAGAAGTGTCTATGTAGAAGACCATTTCCTGGACGTACGTATTTTGGGAGGGGGAGGAGGGAGGAGGGAGGAGGAGGAAGAAGAAAAAAAACTACGACAGTTGGCATCTCTGGAATGAAAGGAAGGCGTGTAGAAAATTTCATCTCAATCGGATGGGCCGTTCGCGAGCGTATAAAGGACATACGGAGATACATAAATACATACAGAGATACGCACATCCTTTTTTATATATAAGATATGCCTCTCCCTTTCTTTCTCTCTCTCTCTCTCTCTCTCCCTCTCTCTCTCTCTCTCTCTCTCTCTCTCTCTCTCTCTTTCTCTCTCTCTCTCTCTCCCTCTCTGTTTACTGCTTACTTACCTAACGACCCACTCATGCATGCATGCATGCATCCATCCATCCATCCATCCTTCTGTCTTTGTCTGTTTGTCTGTCTTTGCCTCTCCCTTTCTCTGCCTCCCTATCTGTCTGTCAGTCAGCTTTCGAAAATAGACTATACTTTCGCAGTATAAAATAAATGCCACCAAAACATAATCAATAAGAAGACACTGAAGAACATGTTATGTTTTTTTTTTCTTTTCAACCAAGAAACATTTGACATTACGAACGCTATATACATGTCACGCTGATAATATGCTACCAGATTTTCAACATTTCTTCCCTCATTAAAAAAAAACACAACAGTTTGGTATGCCTCAAGGACGGCTTGGCAAAAGAAATTATGTTTATCAATTGTTATACTAGGTGACATAGGCGGATATTAAATAGCATGCCATACATACGCAGTACTAGAGTGGCATTTGAGAGTAATGACGTCAGTGGCTAAATAACCCTAACGTCACTCATCATCACAATCTTCCGCTTGTGCCATCAAACGCTTTTGCCATCAAGCGGCGTGGGGAGTAATAGCTTACGTCATTCTATGTGATTGTACAATGTCTTTGATTTCGTCAATCTATGTTCTTCTCGGGCACGCTCTTGCTCTGGTATCAGATATTTTTTGATGTTGCGCCAGTGATTGTAACTGATGAAGTTGCATTCTAATCAGATGGCCGAACATTTGCGCTTCTGCCTTTCAATGTATGTGACACAAGGTGTCGATCTAACTGTCTGTCTGATAGCATCATTTCTTATTCGGTCTCGGATAGTTTAGTTGGCAGCTCTTCTCTGGCATCTCATTCCGCAGCTATTTATTTTGCGTAGGTCTGATTTGGATAATCCATCCATCATGTGCCATGCCGGTAAGCGTTGGCGGTCATGATTCCCCATTTCACTCGATCAACAGAGTCGTGGATCAGCTCAGCGTTCCTCACTCAATCAAGCCACGTGGTTAAGCCATCCAGGTATTTACTTCTCTGTCTTCCCCTTGATCTCTTTCCCTCGATCTTGCCAGTTGTCACCAAATTCTCTAATTTATTTCTTCTCATAACATGTCCAAAGAACCTTGACTGTCTACGTATAATTTCTTTAATTAGTGAACGAAGTTCATTTGTTTCTTGCAGGACTTGGTCATTGGTTTTTCTGCAAGTCCATGGTATTCTTTGCATTCTCCTCAGAAACCACATTTCCACAGCTATCAGATGTTTTTCAGCTTGACTGCTCATTGTTCACGCTTCACATCCACACAAAAGTACGGGTTCTATGTAGCACCTTAACGCTCTTTTTCTCGTTTCAATTGACATCTTTTTATTGGTCAGTATGATTTTCATCTGGCTAAAGGCTACTTTCGCCATGGCGATTCTTGTTCTAATATCTTCAAGGCATATCCCATCAGATGTTATTACTGTTCCGAGATAACTGTACCGATTCACTTGTTTAAGAATATTCACATTTACTTGTATATTACAATGTGGTCTTTCGTTCTTCCCAGTAACGACCATAATCTGTGTCTTTTTACAATTTAATTCTAACCCTAGTCGTTCACTGTGTGCACCAACCGCATCTACTAATTGTTGCAGATCCTGCTCATTGTCTGCAACCAATACTGTATCATCTGCATATCTAATGTTATTGATATTTCGTCCTCCGATGATGATTCCATTTATATCTTCTACACTTCTGAAAATATTTTCACTGTATAGGGAAAAAAGATCTGGAGACATTACACATCCCTGTCTCATACCTCTCTTAATAGGCTGATATTGTCCCACTGCATTATCAATCCTTATGGCAGCTTGTTGTTTCTAATGTATGGTTTTTAAAAGTCTAATGTCGTTCCCATCAATTTGTAGATCTGCAAGCATCTATATCATGTTGACATGTCTTACTCTATCGAAACCCTTTGTGTAGTCAATAAAGCAAAGGTGTATACATTTGTTTACTTCTAGAGAACGTTCAATTATTGTTCGCAGCATATACACATCATTTACTGTACCCTTGAGTTCCACAAACCCACATTATTCTTCTCCTATTTCAGGTTGTATGATTTGGATAATACTAATGATATTCCCAGTGACTTATGTAGATCATTGTTTATTGCAATTCTGAAGAAGTCAGAATGTGAACAACATCGAACAATCAGCATAATGAGTCATATCACACAATTTTTTTTTCAAGGATCATCATGCAAAGAGTTAGGAAGACAAATACAACCCGAAATAGGAGAAAACAATGTGCCTTGAAGAGATTAGAACAAGAATCGCCATGGCAAAAGTAGACTTTTGCAAGTTGGAAAATATACTGACCAATAAAAAGATGTCAATTGTAACGAGAAAAAGAGTGTCGAGGTGCTACATAGAAGCTATACTTGTGTATGGATGTGAAGCGTGGACAATGAGCAGACAAGCTGAAAAAATCTAATGAATGTGGAAATGTGGTTTCTGAGGAAAACCCAAACAATACAATAGATAGACAGAAAAACAAATGACCACGTTCTACAAGAAACAAATTAAAATCGTAAACTGTTTAGAGAAATTAGACGTAGACACAATACTTTGGATACGTTACTTCCTAGATACTAAAATTCTTTAACTTGCTTCAAAGGTGTACTATTTATCTGTACATTTAGTGGGTCAATGTGAATCATTGACATTTAACAGACAAGGTGAGAAACATATAATGGCAGTGGAAATATGGTATCTGATGAGGAAAATACAAAAAATACAATGGAAGGTCATACACATGAATGAGACAAGGTCTTATAGAAACACATGACAACCTAATTGATTAGAAAAATTAGACGCAGATAGTCAATATTTTTGGACACGTTATGAAAATAAATAAACTCGAAAACTTACGGTCAGTTGACAAACTTTATGGGAACATCGCAAGCGGAAGACAACGAGATAATTACCTGGATGACTTGGCCATGCGACATTATCGGGACAAGAATACAGGCCTAATCCAAGACTAATCGTTTGAGATATCGAATCATGACCGCACACAACATGACACATGATGATGATGACAATGTAGTTTCAATCAATCAATCAGGTGCCGTCTCCGCAATGAAGGTTGGCTGCAATGGATCTCCAACACTGTCTGTCTCTTGCCTTGACTGTACATTCTGTCAGGCTGATGTTCGTCCATCTCTTGATGTTATCCTCCCACTTGTATCGTTGTCTACCTCTTGCTCGCTTGCCCTCAACCTTGCTCTCCAGTATGGTTTTTATAAGAGTACCATGTCTTTTAACGTGGCCAAAATATTTCACTTGTCTCCTCTTTATTTCTTTCATCAACTCTCTCTTCATTCCCAGTTTTTCTAGGACATCTGCATTTGATTGTTTTTGTGTCCATGAAATACGACCTATTCGTCTGAATATCCACATCTCCAGGGCTTCTATGCGACTTTCTAGTTGCTTGTTCAATGAACAGGCTTCCGCGCCATACAGTAGCGTTGAATATACGTAACATTTGACAATTCTCATTTTTAATGCGTTGTTAATCTCTCTAGATGTTAATACTGATTTCATGATGTTGAAAGCATTTTTGGCCATTCCTATTCTCTTTTTGATTTCCATTTCACTTCTGCCATCATCTGTTATTATTTGTCCAAGATAAGAGAAACTTGTTACTTGTTCTAGTATCTGCCCGTTTACTGTGATGTTCATTGATGACCTTTCCTTTCCACTGCTAATTATCATAGTTTTTGTTTTTTGGATGTTAATATCTAAGCCACATCCTGCACTGTGCCTGTTTACTTCTTCCACTAGGTCTTGCAACTCTTGCTCACTTGCTGCTAGTAACACGGTATCGTCAGCATATCTAAGATTATTTATGATTCTTCCAATGATGCTGAATCCAGGCATTTCAACTTATTTAAAAATTCTTTCTGTGTATAGGTTGAAGAGGCTTGGGGAGAAGTACACATCCCTGCCGTACTCCTCTTTTTATCTCTATAGGTGACGAATAGTTATTACCGCATCTAATAGACGCCACTTGTTCCCAGTACAAGTTACTAATAAGTCTATGTCCTTTCCGTCTACACCTATATCTTGAAGGCACGTAATTAGTCGCTCATGTTGTACTCTATCAAAAGCTCTATCAATGTAGTTTACTGCAGTCTAAAACATCCGAACACTACGTGAAGTCATTTTGATGGTGATGACAATGTAGTTTACTGCAATCTAAAATAGCCGAACACTACGTGAAGTCATTTTGGTGTCACCCCCCTGTTGTTTTCACAAATTTAGTCTTTTTTCTACTTCTTATGCCTTTTCTCCGGATGGAACAGAGACTCACAACCACTTCACGCCAAGTCGCTCTATAGCCACATGCATGTTTTTTCAGTTCTTCTTCTAGGTCTTCTTTTAGGTCTTATTTTATGTCTTCTATGAGAATAGTAATTATCTTCAGTTACTTTTCTGAAAACTTGTTCGCGATTCAGGCGTAGGCTAACTATAGCAATGCAGAAGATAAGCAGTATTTAAAACATATGACACAACGTCGGCAAACAAATAAAAGTAAACATTTATGAGAAAATGCATCTTTCCTGTGGCAGCATATGAATGTGAGTCGTGAACCATTTCGCAATCACTAAAAAGAAATCAGGCCGTTTAAGCTGACATATTACAGAACAGTTCTCAGAATATCATGGACCAAGAAGAAAGAAAATACTGACATTCTACCAAATCTGAACGTCGAAGAAACTTGGCTCAGACACAGCAGTGTCTCGGAAACTGAAATACTAAGACATAGTAAACTTCACAGTGGTTTTGAAAGAACATGGAAGGCATGGTTCCTTTAAGAAGTGACAGGAGTCGGCCAGCTTGGAGATGGACACAGAACATTGCAGACTCCTGGAGCTTGAGTGTTCTTAGGGCGAGAGAACTAGCACAAGATCGAGAAACTTCCCGGTAGGCGGCGATGGAAGCAACGACGTTCAGCAAATGACCTCCGACCTGATGACGATGATGATGATTGGCAGGAGCCAAGTTGTGCTCATGTCAGTCGGAGCGCACGAATTAATCGTGGTGCATGGGTTATGACTGGTTAGATTGTGCGACTACAGTCTAACGGTTGGTTTTCAGCAGAATAAGGTAACCGGCCCCATGCCAACTCTCACTAATCGATTCTTACGTTAGGCTTTGTAAGTCACAGTGCTACTATTCTTCGCTTTCCCCAGATGATTGGTTTGTAGTGTGTTGACAATGTTGGAGTCTGTGGACAATGTTGGAGTCTGTGGACAATGTTGGAGTCTGTGGATAGTGTTGGAATATGTGGACAATGTTGGGGTCTGTGGACAATGAAACACTAAAATGCCCTGGAGGACACATGACCGTCGTTGACCTAATCACGCCCAGTCTGTATGCCCAGTGCCGAATCATAACTTGCCTACATCCTATTGAGCCTCTCCTCGGATGAGAAAATCCTGTACCATTCTGGCAAACGTTGCTCTCTTCTGAACTTGAAGAAAGGAAAGGAGAACTCTGCAATATAGCCAATAATCAGATCGCAACGGGTACCATTAATATTGGAACTCTACGCTGGCTGTATGGGAATGCTCCGAGTGCAGTGATGTAAGTTCTTGACTCAACTCAGCTATAGCTTTCAATCTGTTTACGTTTGCTGCTTGATCTGTGTGTGTGTGTGTTCTCATATTTCACCTTTATCTTCAACGAGTGCTAGTCAATACCTGCGAATCATATTTACCTCCTTACATCGATGACCTTAGGGTTTTCCCCAGTGCTCGCCTATGTAATGCTACGTGCCAGCAACAATACAAATCAATAGGTTCGCTGCTTGCCATATTACCAGGCACGTCTGACGTTGGGAAGGCAGGCCCATTAGCAAACGGTTATGTCGGTGGAAAATACACCGCCATGCTTGCACGTGCCGCGACTCGTGACCAACCGAAAATATATCTCCAAATTGTTATGTCTGCGCTGGTGTTCTTAATCAAGTTAGCACCATCGGTCTTGTTGCGACAGACTTGATCCACGCCAAGACAGCCCAGACATGATCTGTTACAGAATGTGACAGCCAACGAGCGTCGTAATTGTAATAACACGAGAAAATTAACGAAACAAATTAGCTGCGACACTTAGAGTTTAGCAACAAACTGGTACTGCGTGTCGCTGATTTATCCAGTCTTCTGATCTATAGATTATTTTCGTTGTGTATTGATTTATTATGTTTTACATTTGCTTTACGAAATTTCTTATTGACACAGATTGTCACCATCATCATCACCATCCCCCCCCCCCCCCCCCCCGCGTTTCCATCCTGTTTCAGGATATTGCGGTCAACATCAGCATCTTTCAGCAGTATGATGATTCCTAGGCTAGATTACGCTCATCTGCACGCCACTACTTTCTGAGCGACCGGCTCCATACTCTCATAAGTCACTGGCGCGACTCGAACCGCATCCAATTCTCGTGCTCTCACGTCAACCACGAGAGTATTCGGGGTTACGGAGAGAGCTGCTAACCTCTCGGCCAGGGAGACCGGCTATCATCATCACCATAATAATAATAATAATAATAATAATAATAATAATAATAATAATAATAATTAATAATAATAATAATCAAGTGTCTTGTCGACTGGAGCGGGTGATCATGCTTCACCACATCTAGCGATCTCTAACAGAATGTGTACATGCATGTGCTCAAAACTTTTCGTTTAAAGACAAAAGCCTGTCAAGAATCTTATTTCGGTATCATCCTCTTTCTCTTATTTATTTATTTTATTTACACAAATCTCTTCAGTTGTCACAACATGTTCCAGTTTTAATCTTCTCATAAAGTGGTCAAAAATGACGCCTGTCTCTTTCAGATGTTTGTGATAAGTTGCCTCCGTATCTTAGCCTCTTTCAAAACATTAAAATTATTTATCTTGGCTGTCGACGCTATTTTTGTATTCTCTTGTAAAACATCTCTCAGACATCAATTTATTTATTGTTTTTTTATTTTTTATTTTTGCCTGTTTACTAATTGTTAAAAAGTCACATTCATATGTTAAAATTTTATGAAACGTGCCAAGTTCTTTTTCGAAACTCCAGCAACAAGAATATGTGGTCTTCAATACTATAAAATGTAGTGTTTGTCCTATTAAGTTCTGTATCTTTGCAATCCGAACTGTAAACTCTAATCACCAAACCACTGTCCTCTAACACTGGCAGACAGACCTTGGTGGACCACAATGGGCCGAACGGAACATAGTGGGACTAAGAGATCTTAAAAGATAAAAATACATCCTCCATATGATATTATCAATGTGCCTAAATACTTGAATATAAATATCCCGGGAAGGTTAACCCGGTCAACAAATGCCCGCAGAAGTCGGATGTGGCGGCCTATCGGCGCAAGAACGCAGCTCTGCTGTAAACAGACACAACGCAATCAAGTCCGAAAAAGAAAAAAAACTCCGGATGAACGCAGAAGAAGAGGAAGAAGAAGAATATAAATATGTGGCACAAATTAATATTAATGCTATGAATTGTACATTTAGACCTGATCTATTTCTTGGGTATTAATAGATGTTAATTTGATATATCAACAGAGGCACTGGAGAACATCGTGACAAATGGAAAGATCGAGGTGAAGAGAGGCAGAGGTAAACAAAGTGAAATGATGCTGGATGGATTGCAAATGTGGGATGGAGGAATATATACCGTGGAGTTGATCCAAAAAAACCAAAGACCGAGATCTGTGAAGAGTCATGAATGCCTACGCCAGCCGGCATGACACTTGGTGATGATGATGATGACCAGCAGAGAAGGATACACATGCTGATGTATTGACAGAGAAGGAAACAAACGCTGATGTATCAGCAGAGAAGAAAACAAACGCTGGTAATACTGGTATATCAACAGAGAAGGAAACAAACATTGATGTATCAACAGAGAAGGAAACACACGTTGATGTATCAACAGAAAAGGAAACACACGCTGACGTATTGGCAGCTGCAAGTGCTACCAGATCAATTACCAAAACCGTCAGGAAAAGACAAGTGAATATTTTGGGACATATCAACAAAAGATGTGGTATAGAGACATTAGCTTCACGGAGGAGAGACAGAGAAAGACAGAGCAAGATTTAAATATTATAAGTGTCTTACGGTGCTGGTTCCAGGATGGAATTATTACTACTAAAATAAAGTCAGTTGCATATCCGTTACATGACGTAGAAGTCAACCGCAGCATATTTTGGCTGTTCGTGTTTCCCGGGCTTCATATTTACGTTCAGTAGTTTGTCATTGTTTTCCGAACGACCGGCGCCCACACCATTTCATAACAAATCAACGTAAGGCAGTCTGCTGCCAAATCGCCCACAGCTGTGTTTCGAACGCAGTATGCGGGATTACGAACTGCGGCCGTAACGTCTCCGCCACTTCGATGGTGCATTTTCAGGTGTGGTACTTTATAGGTAGTTCATTTCCCAAGTTGATATCCCCCTCCGTGAGCAGCAGTCTTCTGTTTGTTCCTTCTTCTTGTACCTTACTGGTTCACTCTGGGTGTTGCCACAGTTCTATGTTGCCATTGTGTTGTGTTTGTTTTTTCTTCTTGTATAATGCTGGTTCATTCTGCACCTTATTATCTCTCTATGAGTATTTTCTTCTGGGTGCCCCGTCTTTTGTAGCTGCTTGGTTCCTTTACATGTTAAAACGTCTGGTCCTTGACTTGGGGATGTAAATTACAAGTACCTCTGAAGTCGGAGTGGTTTCGCCTGATGGCGAGGGACACTGGTAATAGGGAAAGCTAATCCACACGCACAAATCAATTCAGTGCACTAGAAATAGAATTCAGTAGAGCTGAAAGCGAGCGAAAACTCAAAATAAGAACACAAAAATTCCTGCTCCTTTGAGTATTATCTTGTTTGTCCCTCCTGTTTGCACCGGGGTTGAACCGTTAGATCAGTGGTTCTCAACCTTTTTTGGCCCATACCCCCCTTCACCATATTTTCAGAACGTCATCCCCCCCCCCTTTTCGTATTTCCTACCTAAAAATTTGGCCCGTGCCCCCTTCACCATATTTTCAGAACGTCATTACCCCCTTTCGTATTTCCTACCTAAAAATCCCGCCCCGCCCCTACACAGTAAACGTAATAATGGAAGCTAAATTTAATAGCACATACTAAAACAAGTCTAGACGTCCACATAAACATGATTTGTGGGTCTACTTACTTTATAAATTGAATTTTAGAAAGATGAGACGTACAGAACCGTACAGTATGAAGGGAAAAACAATATCAAGTAATCGGTTCTTGTATTAACGCGATCTTGAAATAATCTTAATTCCCCCCCCCCCCCGAAACCCTAAAAGGGGGAGGAGGGGGCATTCCCAACCGGTTGAGAACCACTGCGTTAGATTATGTTTTTGATATACCTAATGTAGTCTAATTTCACAACTTTATTGTGCTTATTTTGCTTAAATAGTTTTTGCTTTTTAAAAAAAAATTTTTTGCTAATAGAATGGATATATTTATTCAGAATTATATTAGCAGTCTAATTATTACCTATTTATTGATTTTGGCCTTCTTTTTACTCATTATTAATTTTAAAAAACAATGTTAGTTTTTTTTTTTTTCTCTCCCTGTAATTCTCTGTGTTTCACCCCTCTGCAGGTTTCACCTTTTCATACTAGTTCTCTGTCACATGACTGGTTCTTATCGGACGCATTTGAACCGCCCTGGTAATAATTGAGGTTATCATCCAAAGACTGTCTTATTAACAAGACCTACTCTGACGGGAGCTTACTGTTGTTATTTGCCCCTGGATTTTGATTTCTTCCAAGTCATTAACCTTATCTTGCTGTCTTTTTTCTTATCCATGGTTGTCGACTTTCTCCTATAGTTTTGTTTTCTGTTCTACTGAGTTTCTTTTTTGTTGGCTCGCTTTGAAATCATGGGTAGTTCATACAGGTACTATTAATTTTAGGGCACTGAACTGATTTTTGCGTGTGGGTTAGCTTTCCTTTATTACCAGTGTCCCTGGCCATCAGACGAATCCACTCCGACTTCTGAGGTACTTGTAATTTACCTATCCAAGTCAAGGACGAGAAGTCAACATTTTAGCCCAAATGACCGATACAGGGGTTGAAACCACTACCTGGACATCATCACCCTGGAGGTTTAAGAGGGAGGGAAGACAGTCATGCTGACCTATGTTCTACTGATCTACCGTTTGGTGAGTCTTCTTTCCTTTCCTATCTTGATTTATAAAAGTTGCTTTTAGGAAAGGGATTTGTGTTTACATCTTAACTATATATCTTGCCGGAGAAGTGCCATTACATGGTGGAGAAAAAAATGTTTCGTGTGGAATGGCTCTCGTCGCTTCAGAGGTCACAGATTGTGAGAATTGTATGGATATTTTGCCCTGACCATGCGGGGGTGTGGGGAATGAACAGGCTGATAGGCTAGCAGGGAATGCACCTCTTGGTGGCAGATTGCCTATGGACAAGGGGGAGGTGGTCGTGCGCTTGTGGGACCAGGTGGAGAAGGCGGAGGAACAGATTGAGAACCCATATGTGGAAAGAATGAGATTGCGGGGGATCGGCGGGGGTTCTGGAAGAATCTCAAAACTGAGAGGGAGACCAGGAAAACTTTTAATCATATAGCGGTGGGAACGATTAGTAGTATGACTCTTCGCTGGCTGTTGAACGAGAGGACGGAGCACGTATGGGAATTTCCTGAGTGCAGTAATGTCGGTTTTTAACTCAACTCAACTCAACACAGTGCCACTACATCTCTTCTTTCACCATCAGAGAGGTTTTATTTTATCTCTTGTTTCTACATGTTGAAAGGTTTCCTCGCATCTTTTGTGTATCCAATAGATAGGTGTCCTTGTATCTCTTGCCCCGACAGACAGCCACACACACATACACGCGCGTCTTTCGGGACGCCCATATGCCCTGTTAAAAATAAACATAGGGTACATAATGATGATGATGAGTGACTATTAAACTGTGTAACATCTTTTTTTTTTTTAAAAGTCGCTGTAAAGTCGACAGGGTCGACTTCATTGCACCGGGATTTTATCCCATATGGCTCGGTCTCTTTCCGCAGCGCGGAAAGCGTCGCACAGAGCACGAACTCCGTAGCTCTAGCGACGACCCACAGGAGTCTCTGAAAAATGTCACTCGTGAACCGAAGGACGCGGCCCGGAATCGAACCCACAACCTTCGGAGCCCAAGTCAAACGGCTTGACCACTTCGCCATGGAGGCTCCGTATAACATCTTTGATTCTAAGAAAGGACTGGCTTTGAATATCAAGAAAACAGTAACAAAGGTGAGATGAAATAAAACGGTGACACCAAAATGTGAAATAGAAATAGAAGGGGACATTTGTAATCTAGTGGATAATGTTTAATACCTAGGGTTAATTATAATATCAGACGGGAAATGCACAACAGAGATTAAGAACAGAATAGGGTAAGCAAAAGCTTCATTTCAATAAAATGAAAAGTACCTTATGCAATAAGTCACTTTCATTGAATGTAAGAAAAAGAGTGTTGAAATGTTATATAGAACATGTTTTGCTGTGTGGCAGTGAATCTTGGAATGTAAACGAACAAATTAGCAAGAACTTGGAAGCAACTGAGGTGTGGTTACAGAGACGAACGTTGCGGATTACTTGGACTGCCAGAATAACTAACAACGATTGCCGGAGAGAGGCTAGTGAAACTAGAACATTATATACAACAGTAAGAAAGAGACAACAGCTTTCTTTGAACATGTGATGAGAAGAGAGACATTGTCGAACATCGTGACAACTGGAAAGATCAATGGGAAAAGAGGCAGAGGCAGACCAAGAGAAACGATGCTGAATGGATAGAGACGGTGACACGGAGGAAAATCAGCAGCAGAGTTGATCCAGAACACCAAAATTCGAGACATGTGGAGAGACATGAACGCCTACGCCAGCTGGCAGGGCACTTGATGATGATGATCTTTCATTCTAAGAGAAACTTCCTGGTTTTCATTTACAAGATCTGTCAACTCTATCCAGACCATTATCTGTTTACATAATAAGAGTGCAATATAAAGGTGGTAATTATCATTATCAGTAAAATCCACCGTAAATTACACAAGCATAAATTCCTGTCGGATCCTAACAAGTTAAATAACACAAACAGACGGATAAAGCACCTGACCGTCTTTAATTCATTTGTGTAACACGCGGACGGCCATTCACGCTTACAGCTAACGGCGTATCCTTGGCCGGGCCTCATTCTTATTGATCGGCACGTGGGAAAATTTTACACCAACAACAGGTAAAAATACTCGAAGTATAAGCAACCAGCTCGCGGTCTTTGGCTTAAAAATGTTTCACGCGTTGACATCACGACGCCACGTCGCCTGCAACCCGAGTTATCGCATTGATATTTTCTGCAAATGCATCATAATTTACAGACACGACAACAACTTCTTACATGCGTTTTGTGAAAATACTCCAATTAAACGTAATCTTAAAGTTGAGCCGTTGTGACAACCTAGGTCGGAGCATCCGCACCCTTGTTATCTTGTTTGGCCGAAGGCAAACAAGCCAAAGTATTAGGCAGACAACAGTACCGTTTGTTAAAAAATAGAAAGAAACAATCGATAAAGAAGACGTAAGAATTCGCGATAAAAGGCGGATATGAGAATACAGGATGCTACAACAAATAGGTTTGTTATAGAATAAGGAGACAGACATTCAAAAAACTAGCATACAAAAATCCGATAGCACACAAAGCTACAATTTATTAACACGGAACTTAGCTGTTAAGTGAGCATATATACATACATTAACAATCATTGACTGACTGGCACCTTGCCGTCTTGACAGACACTAGTTTGTAAAATGGAGTTACACTTCTCCATAACAGAAAGCCTAGGCTGAATTTAGAGACCATGTGTTGCCCATGCATCATGATCCCTCTTTCGGCCAGAGGAAAGGTAACACCAATACATCTGGAACAAAACAAGCTGCAGAAGCTGCCGGATCAGCAAAGCAATGCTCTAACTGTCCACCTGTCGGAGCTTCGATCCTAGACCAGTTGCCAACCAAGGCTTAGGGCCTGGTCTGCCCTGCCATGACATTTAGTCTTTAGGTTGCATTCCCTCGCACTAGGATAAGGCGTGTACCCTCCCAATTGCGCTCCTCCGCCAGAAGCAGTTGGCACAATGTGGGGTGTTGGGTGTGGTAAGCGTTTCCCAACATTCGGCGCTAACAGAAGCAGGTAGTACCGTCTACTGTCATACGGTAGCTCAGTCATATCTAACTAAGACCTGACAAATAAACAATCATTACAGAAACAATAACAGTGCGAACATTACGCCTTTGTATATTTTGAAGAACAGCATTGCTAGTGCCAAGACAGGTTGACAAAAGAGCGTCAATTTAACCACTATTTGTATATCGAATAAATAATCACCTTAGCGGCTGCGCAGTGGCAAGAATATTGTGACAATTGATAAACCACACAATTATTAACAAAAACAAAACGGTCAAATTGCTATATATATATATATATATATATAATTCAGCAGCTACAACACACACATACACACACACCACACACACACTCACTCACATACATTACATACAAACACACTCACTAACACCACACACACATACACTCATTCACACACACCTCGCATGCGCACACACACACTCACACACCACACACACATTCACTCACACACCATACACGCACGCACACACTCACTCACACACACCCCTCCTCACACACTCCCTCTCCTCACACACTCCCTCTTGACACACACCCACACAAGAGGTGCGGAAACCCACTTCCACGCCACATGTGGTATGTTGGAGATATTGTAACTTAAATCCAAGACCACCTTACGCGTCCCACACTCCCTTTGGACAGATGGTGCTGAACCCATGTTGTACACACCAACCGACACTCTATGGACGATGAGGTTATGGCTGTCGACTGCACTTTCTAAGACATATCCTGGGACCCGTTTTAGGCTGGGTCGACTTGCGAGGCTGGGTCAATGCTCAAAGGTTGATACTGTAGGTCGACCTGCGAGGCTGGGTCAATGTTCAAAGGTTGATACTGTACGTCGACCTGCGAGGCTGGGTCAATGTTCAAAGGTTGATACTGTACGTCGACCTGCGAGGCTGGGTCAATGTTCAAAGGTTGATACTGTACGTCGACCTGCGAGGCTGGGCCAATGTTCAAAGGTTGATACTGTACGTCGACCTGCGAGGCTGGGCCAATGTTCAAAGGTTGATACTGTACGTCGACCTGCGAGGCTGGGCCAATGTTCAAAGGTTGATACTGTACGTCGACCTGCGAGGCTGGGCTAATGTTCAAAGGTTGATACTGTACGTCGACTTGCGAGGCTGGGCCAATGTTCAAAGGTTGATACTGTACGTCGACCTGCGAGGCTGGGCCAATGTTCAAAGGTTGATACTGTACGTCGACCTGCGAGGCTGGGTCAATGTTCAAAGGTTGATACTGTACGTCGACCTGCGAGGCTGGGTCAATGTTCAAAGGTTGATACTGTACGTCGACCTGCGAGGCTGGGTCAATGTTCAAAGGTTGATACTGTACGTCGACCTGCGAGGCTGGGCCAATGTTCAAAGGTTGATACTGTACGTCGACCTGCGAGGCTGGGCCAATGTTCAAAGGTTGATACTGTACGTCGACCTGCGAGGCTGGGCCAATGTTCAAAGGTTGATACTGTACGTCGACCTGCGAGGCTGGGCCAATGTTCAAAGGTTGATACTGTACGTCAACTTGCGAGGCTGGGCCAATGTTCAAAGGTTGATACTGTACGTCGACCTGCGAGGCTGGGCCAATGTTCAAAGGTTGATACTGTACGTCGACCTGCGAGGCTGGGTCAATGTTCAAAGGTTGATACTGTACGTCGACCTGCGAGGCTGGGTCAATGTTCAAAGGTTGATACTGTACGTCGACCTGCGAGGCTGGGCCAATGTTCAAAGGTTGATACTGTACGTGACCTGCGAGGCTGGGCCAATGTTCAAAGGTTGATACTGTACGTCGACCTGCGAGGCTGGGCCAATGTTCAAAGGTTGATACTGTACGTCGACCTGCGAGGCTGGGCCAATGTTCAAAGGTTGATACTGTACGTCGACTTGCGAGGCTGGGCCAATGTTCAAAGGTTGATACTGTACGTCGACCTGCGAGGCTGGGTCAATGTTCAAAGGTTGATACTGTACGTCGACCTGCGAGGCTGGGTCAATGTTCAAAGGTTGATACTGTACGTCGACTTGCGAGGCTGGGCCAATGTTCAAAGGTTGATACTGTACGTCGACCTGCGAGGCTGGGTCAATGTTCAAAGGTTGATACTGTACGTCGACCTGCGAGGCTGGGTCAATGTTCAAAGGTTGATACTGTACGTCGACTTGCGAGGCTGGGCCAATGTTCAAAGGTTGATACTGTACGTCGACCTGAGAGGCTGGGTCAATGTTCAAAGGTTGATACTGTACGTCGACCTGCGAGGCTGGGTCAATGTTCAAAGGTTGATACTGTACGTCGACCTGCGAGGCTGGGTCAATGTTCAAAGGTTGATACTGTACGTCGACCTGCGAGGCTGGGCCAATGTTCAAAGGTTGATACTGTACGTGACCTGCGAGGCTGGGCCAATGTTCAAAGGTTGATACTGTACGTCGACCTGCGAGGCTGGGCCAATGTTCAAAGGTTGATACTGTACGTCGACCTGCGAGGCTGGGCCAATGTTCAAAGGTTGATACTGTACGTCGACTTGCGAGGCTGGGCCAATGTTCAAAGGTTGATACTGTACGTCGACCTGCGAGGCTGGGTCAATGTTCAAAGGTTGATACTGTACGTCGACCTGCGAGGCTGGGTCAATGTTCAAAGGTTGATACTGTACGTCGACTTGCGAGGCTGGGCCAATGTTCAAAGGTTGATACTGTACGTCGACCTGCGAGGCTGGGTCAATGTTCAAAGGTTGATACTGTACGTCGACCTGCGAGGCTGGGTCAATGTTCAAAGGTTGATACTGTACGTCGACCTGCGAGGCTGGGCCAATGTTCAAAGGTTGATACTGTACGTCGACCTGCGAGGCTGGGCCAATGTTCAAAGGTTGATACTGTACTTCTTTTTCATATAGCCCATGTTGTTTGGCGACGGCGATCTTGTCTATCCACAAGCATATGTCTCGGGTGTTGCTAATCATTTCTGATGTGGATGTTTCTCCATGCCATGATGTCAGACTGTCCAGCATCTTCCATCTTGTTCTCCCCTGCCTGACTCCCCTTCCAAATTTCCTGTTGTGATGATATACTCCGGCTTTCCCTTTCTCATGATACACCCAAAGAATGTTGACTGTCTTCTTCTGGTGCTTGAAGCCAGTACTCCTTGTGGGGTACCTTCTTTCATATTATCTCCATTGCTCTTTCCATCCGTCCACATTGTTCTCATTCTTCTATACAACCACATATCCACAGCCTCCACATAATTCCGCACTTGTCCGTTAATTGTCCATGATTCGCACCATACACCAGGATTTGATATTGTTATGTTATGTTACATCGAACGACGTCAATGCTCAGTGGGCATCCCCATGTGTGCTCAGTCCTCCGGTGCAGCAGCCACCGCAAAGTATTTCTGCTCCCTGTTCCCATGAGGAATTGATTATGGTACCCACTCTCTTCACTACAAAAGCGGCATTGACGTGCTTGCCCAGACCTTACTCCCAGCTCGTGCAGTCGGGCTAGAATCGGTGTTTCGGGTATGCGGCAAATGAGTCCGTACTTAATTAGTTAGTTAGTCGACAGATCATCCTCATTGCACATCGAAGCATTCAGTCCATAAGTGCTAGGATCCCCTCCTCAGCACACCCTGCAGCGTGTAGCGGCTAACGACACCAGTTCTGTGTTGGTTTATCAATCTTCTTTGGCTTCCTGCGTAGTGTTCTTGTTTGGCCCCACCTCTTTTGATTTGCTGTTCTCGCAGTCTGACCATGGTTGTAGATTCACAGTCACCACCTGGTTCTCGCAAAATTCTTACTTCTCGTAAAACATTCAGAATGTCAGCCTGGTCCATGGCGCGTCCGCCCTCCACAGTAGCCTTACCTGCGAGCTTGTCAGCCCGCTCATTTCCTTGTACTCCCGCATGCTCTGGCACGAAGATGAAACTAATAGTGCGTACTGCAATGATTATATCGGCCCTCTCCATGCTTCTTCCCATTTGCCTTGATGCATAATTTGCCAGCTGGTCTTGGGACTACACGACCCTCGAATGGTCATGTAGACATACCAGTATCACGCCGAGACCCTTACCTGCTCCAACATGGTCAGACTTATAAGACTAGACGAAGCCCCAGAGTCACGTGGTAAAAACCCAACCCCGTCTCAACGGAGACTTCAAGGCAGGACCAGAAGACGAACTAGCCGGGTCATCGACCTGGTTGTCATCTGTTCAAATTCCCTTCGATGTGTGGACCCCCCCCCCCACCCCACCTCATTGACTTGAGTTTCCAGGTGACCCAACCTAAAGAGGTACAAGGGAAGTAAAGGCGGCCGGAGTGCATCACCCACCTAGTGCCCAATAGTCTAACCAAATGCAGCTAACATAATATACCAAATGTGCATGAAGTAATGGAAAGGAGCTCTAGACTGTTTTTAACTTAAAGGAATAGAGTGCTCCTTCTAAACATCCGGTATGCTGATGCCGCGTTAGCGGGTTCAACGCCTACACCGGTCATTTGGGACTGAAATGTTGACTTCTCGTCCTTGACGTGGGGAAGTAAATTACAAGTACCCAAGAAGTCGGAGCGGGTTCGCCTGGTGGCGAGGGACATTGGTAATAGGAAAAGCTAATCCACGCGCAAAACTCAGTTCAGTGAACTAGAATTAGTAGCCCGTGTATGGACTACGCATGGGTTCAAAGTGAGCGAGCGGGAAAACAATTATAGCGACATTTAATATGATCAAAGTATTTCAGTTTCTGAGACATGATGCAGATTATCAGCCAGTTTCCTTCAATATTTAGATCTTGTAAAATGTCAGTATTTTGTTTTTCTTTTATTAGTCTACGATATTCTAAGAATGTTTCTGTAACATTTAAATTCAAAAGTCTCGAATTTATACTTTAGAGATTTTTCGATGGCCCATGATTTACATCCACCTCCATTATCAGACTAGATGTTGTGGTATCATATGCCAGGCTCTCCTGCACCAAACACCGTTCGCCCACCGTCGCCACAAACCCCTAGCCGGAGCTACGGAGTCCGTGCTCTGTGCTTGAAATCATCTACCTATGAACGACTGCTAGTTAAAGATACAATAAAAGATACCTCAACATGTTTAAGGATGACTGAGCCTGAATTTAAATGTGGCTGTGCCAAGTATGGACGTACTTAGCTGAGTCAAGAACCGACATCACAGCACTCTCTTCGACCTCATCTTATACAGCCAGGGTAAAACCCCAATACTAATAGCACCAGTTGCACTCGATTGTGTGTCCGTCTGGCCTTTCCTCAGAATACTGCGTGTCGACCAGATTTGTAACAAATGGAAAGATCAATGGGAAGAGAGGCAGACCAAGAGAAATTATGCTGGATGTGTTGAGACGGTGGCCTGGAGGAATATTATCAGCGGAGTTGATCCAGAACACCAAAGACGGAGATCGGTGGAGAGATGTGAACGCCTACACCAGCTGACAGGGCACTTGATGATAATGATGATTTTATTTATAGTGTATTTGCATTAAATCCGTTTGCACCCAATGTAAAGAAATGTATTCACGCCAGACGAATCTGGCATAAACACGTGATAATGTTGATATGTTTAAAGCGACACGAGACTCCACAAGTGCAGCGTAGGGCCGGGTGGGCCGCAGCGATAACAGTTTTTATTTTTTATTAAAAGATAACCTACCAAATGGATTTTTAAGAAAGACCGCGCCACGTGAGCACTGTCAGGAATAGGTAATACAAATCGATCACGCCTTTGTTGCCGGCAGCTTGTTGTCACGCGCGTCTAGGATGAGGGGCTGGGGAGTGTGGGTGATGAGAGTGCGCGCAAAGTGACAGAGTGCTCACAATGTTGTTCACGTACCGTCTGTGCACACTGCACGAGCGAGTGTGTCAGCTATTGAGCGAGTGGCCCAGGCCACGGATATCACCAGGTTATATAATCACATTCTTACAGCACCAGTCAGCAATTATTATTTACTCTAAGCTGACGGCGGGTGATCAATACTAAATTCTCCGTGATATTTTCTGCGTCTAATGAGTGAGCACGTTGGTGCTGGGTAGGTATTACACTGCGGTAACAGGAGAAAAGTATAATTAAGAAAGGCCTTTGTCTGGAGTAGATCGCCTTGCGTTGGTTTTAAAAAAATACTATGAGTGCCGGTAATTCAGACAGAAATGGCAAACCACAGAAAGTAAAGTTGTCAAGAAATCACAAACAGCCAAAACATGCTAGGATTGACTACGGCGTCCTTTAAATGATGTGCAACTATGTTTTAGTTGTTGTCTGAAATTCACAGGGCAAAAGAAACAGAAGAAGACATAAAAACAAACGGAGGATAAAAGTAGAAACAGCTATGAAGAATGCGGGAAGGACATAGTCACAACTGCCTGGGATAGCTAACGACGGGTGGGCCTGGAGTGTGCTGGCATAGGGCCTCTTCCCCAGTGGCTGATAATGGGTAAACGAAGAAGAATGAGGGAGGCACACACGCACACATACAAACACACACACACGCACGCACGCACAGACGCACACTATTTTAAAATATATCCATTTACTTGAACAGAGAGCAATGACTTGTGTGTAACTCAATGACAGGTTCGTTGTTTGGCTGGAGAATCCTCAGTCTAATGAGAGAGACATCAATCGACGTGGCTGAAAGGATAACAACGCACGCTCTTAAACTTCCGGTTCTCTGATAGCGGCGTAGGAAGCACATTTCCTAGAACTTTCCTAGATTATTGGGAGCACATTGTCTAGAAAATCAACCTGGTGTTCATGGCCACGTCCTGCAAAGGACATGCACTATTTTAGATCTAATGAGAGAGACCGGTAGACTTTTCTATATCCTTTCACTAGAGCAGGGAGTAATGACCTCAGTATAACTAACTGACAGATCGGGTGAATGTGTTGTAACCCTTAAGTCCAAAGTCGGTTGGTGAATTGACTTTCTTACCGAAGTATATTCCCCATGAGGACTGTATTGTCGACTCTCTTTCCCTTCACCAAGCTGCGAAACCATCGGGGTGTGCAATACCAGTACTGGAACTTCACATCTGCCGAAATATAGCACTTGACTTGCGGACTGGCTGGGATTAGGCTTGGAGGGGTCATATTCTCACCACACGTTTGGGGTATTTCATGGCCAACAGACGCCAAACCAAGGTCAAACAAAGATAAACTTAACAAGATGGCTAATACTGCCGTGGAGATGTGGAGATGAAATCTTCAAATATACAATGTCATGGTATGTTTTCGACTTTGCGATTCTTGTTTTAATTTCTACAGACAAATTCCATCATCTGTTGAGGCTGTTCCTATATAGTTGAACCGATTCTCCCTTGAACTTGAGTATTGCATTTTAGTATGCCTATCTTATTTATAGCAATAATAATTTATGTGTGCTTACAATTGAATTGCCGGCCTCCCTGGTCTAGGTGTTAGCGACTTTCTCCGTAATCCCGTATACTCTCGTGAGTAACGTGATGACGGCGAGAATCGGTAGCGGTTCTAACCGCATCGGTAACTTACGGGTATGTGAGCCGGCCGCTCAGAAATCAATGGCAAACTACTGAGCGTAATCTTGCCAAGAAATCAACAATCAGCTGAAAGATGCTGATGTTGACAGCGATGTCCTGTAAAGGATATGCAAACATTCTTTTTTTACAATTGAATTAAAGACCTTATTACTCTTTGTACCCAAAGCGACTACCGACTCCAAAAAGCCAAATCAGAGTGGGGTTAATCAGTAAATGTAAGAATGGTAGAGGAATCACCTAATAGAACGCAGCATATTGAGAAACAACCGCCAGTATGAGACTCTGGGTAGGACACACACCGAGAAAGCTCTACAATTGTATGACTAGAAAGTCACTTCACTGGAGCCCACACGGCAAACTAAATAGAGCGAGACCTACAACTAAAAACTCGGGCAGAAGAGCATTAGAGATGAATAATATGGGGATGGCATTGCGCGAGCTGTAGGAGATAGCAACAGATAGAGGGATTGGGCGTGAGTTATATTATGAGTTATGTTAAGAGTTATGAGCTAAGAACCGACATGACCTCACTCAGGACATTCCCACAGGCACCCCGTCTCCTTGTTCAATAGCCAGCGAAGAGTCACACTGCTAATCATCAACCGCCATCTGTTTGAAAGTTCTGTTAGGGCGTGGGATAGTTGAAGGTCTAAGCTCCAGTATGGGATAGAGGGGCGGTGGTGGCGGCAGCAGCAGCAAAAGAAGAAGAAGAAGAAGAAGAAGAAGAAGAAGGATATGGGGGAGGAGGAGGAGGAAGAAGAGGAGGGGGAGGATAAGGAGGAGGAAGAGGAGGAGGAGAAGAAGAAGAAGAAGAAGAAGAAGAAGAAGAAGAAGAAGAAGAAGAAGAAGAAGAAGAGAAAGAAGAAGAAAAAGAAGAAGAAAAAGAAGAAGAGAAAGAAGTAGAGAAAGAAGAAGAGAAATAAGAAGTATGAGAATGGAGACGCTAGGTGTTACTATACCAACACTGTCACACGGTGAAACCGCGAATGGCTCATTAAATCAGTCGAGGTTCCTTGGACACTTGTTATTGACAGATGTACTCGTCCTATGGTCGAGGCGCGTACGAGGCCCTCACCTGTGGGACTTGGCTGAACGTCTCTAAGCCGGGTCCCTTGGGTTCCAGGGTCTGGACATCACTCACCACCTGCTCGTGGTGGCGAGGTCTCGGTGGTTTGACGCTGTGCCGCCAGCGTCTGCAGCCTACCTTGTGCCAGACGTATTGGTTACCCATTCCCCTGGAAAACACAAGACTAGGCCGAGAGAGAGGTCATGTCGTTTGGGTACCACATGTTTCTCTGAAGCTCTGCCCAGGCATTGTGATGGAATTTTGGCCACATTCCAACTCACATACTTTGGTCTATCAAGACTGCAAGATGCCACTCACTCACTCACTCACTCACTCACTCACTCACAAGAAAGTTCGAAATTGATGACTGGGTTATGAGCGGCTGCCATTTGTGGAGTCCTCACACCTGCGTTGGTGTGTATGTGAGTATACTGCTTAGGTTATGCAGGGGTAAATGGAAACGAGAGAGCTGATTTACTGACTATCAATAGAAAACTGGAGATGAACGCGGAACGAACGGACGAATGAACTTTATTTTTAAAGGGTTAAGAATTGGGCACGCAGACCCATCTGATATTCTGCCCCTTTTTTTTATCTCTCTACTGTCATACAATATTTCATTCATACACCACTTATGACGGTAATCTTAGATAACAACAGAAACAACATGCATTAAACGCATGGGAAATGTGCAATAATCAATAATACCCCCCCCCCACCCTTTGCCGCTCGCGCCACTCCCCCCTCCCCCAATCTAGTCTGCGTTGTTAGAGTGAAATATACTCAGAGATCTGTTCAAGTGACAATACTCGGGGATCTGTTCGAGTTACACATACTCAGGGATCTGTTCGAGTGACAAATAATCAGGGATCTGTTCGAGAGACAAATAACTAGGGATCTGTTCGAGTGACAAATACTCAGGGATCTGTTTATCGTGCACACGAGTCCTCTCTGTTTCTTTTTTTTTGGCCCTTGTTTGAGAAGACTAGACGTCTGATCCACTGTGCCATGATAAACGGGAGGGGGATATATCAGCCTTATCATGGAAGCTGCATGAACGAATGGTTAAGAGGGCTCGCTTGTAAACTTCCGGATCTGAAATGGTGGGGTAGGTGGTTCTCTCCTTACACCGTCCAGTTGGACTTAAATGTTGACTTCTCGTCCATGACTTAGGGATATAAATTACAAGTACGTCAGAAGACGGAGTAGGTTCAACTGTTGGCGGGGTGACACTGGTAACAGGGAAAGCTAACCAACACGCAAACAACAGACCAGTATGAACTACACTCGAGTTCAGAGCGAGCGAACCAAACAAAAATTTCTTTCATATTTTCGAGAGAAAAAAAAATTATAATAAAATAATGAAATACCCACACAGTCTACATGGTGAATCGAACTACTTCAACACTAGCCAGGGGCGGACGTCATAATCGGTAGGCCACTTACTTCCCTCCTGGAACATTATCAGGGTAAATTACAGTTCAAAATTGGAAGCTGTTAGATAAATCTTAGTGGTCCAACACAGTGAACAACTAGGGTTAGAATTGAATTGTGAGAAGACACAGATTATGGTCGTTACTAGGAAGAAAGAAATACCACATTGTAATATACAAGTAAATGGGCATATTCTTAAACAGGTGAATCGATACAGTTATCTAGGAACAATCATAACATCTGATGGGAGATGCCTTGAAGAGATTAGAACAAGAATTGCCATTGCCAAGGTAGCCACTTGCAAGATGAAAAACATACTGACCAATAAAATTATATCAATTGAAACGAGAAAAAGAGTGTTGAAGTGCTACATAGAATCTGTACTGTTGTATGGATGTGAAGCGTGGACAATGAGCAGACAAGCTGAAAAACATCTGATGTCTGTGGAAATGTGGTTTCTGAGGAAAATGCAAAGAATACCATAGACAGACAGAAAAACCAATGAACAAGTCCTTCAAGAAACAAATGAAGATTGTAAACTGATTAGAGACATTAGACGTAGGCAGTCACCATTTTATGGGCATGTTATGAGAAGAAATGACTTGGAGAACTTGGTGACAACTGGCAAGATCGACGGGAGGAGACCAAGGGGAAGACCGAGAAGTAAATACCTGGATGGCTTGGCCATGTGCGATGGTTGAGACAGGAACACGGAGCTGATCCACGACTCTGGTGATCGAGTGAGATGGCAAAACATGACCGCCCACGCTTATCGACATGGCAAATGATGGATGGATGGAGATGAATCTTATTGGCAATACACGCATACGTATATGCTGCAGTGTACAAAATAAAATCAATGACAGTAAGAACAATCTGTCTGACACTGGATGGCTATGTTAGTGTTACATATCACAGCATTAAATACCGGATGTTAATACACAGTATATCACAATACAATATAAACGACTGTTGATAAATGTTCTGGATCAAATGACAGAGACATACATTGAAGACAATCTGTGTTATCACATGGCTGAAATACTACAGATATTATAATCGAAGTATTGAACACATGCTCTCTCGTTATTTCACTTCTGATATACTGCAGTATATCTACGTACAGAACAATTGTTGCGCAGCTGCCAAAGACACCGTGCCATTCATCTTCTATTTTTAATTTCCTAACGCAGAAAGATTCGCTAGATATCGCTCGCCAGGGCATCGAATTATTTGCTGTTTTTAAAGCGCCTTGCATGTCTATCATATTTAACTCTCTCTCTCTCTCTCTCTCTCTCTCTCTCTCTCTCTCTCTCTCTCTCTCTCTCTCTCTCTCTCTCTCTCCATCTCTCTCTCTCCTCTTCTTCTCTCTCTCTCCCCTCACTCCATCTCTCTCCACCTCTATCGTCTCCTCTTTTCTCTGCTCTCTATCCCTCTCTCCTTTTTCTATCCCTTCTAGTTCCCTTTCTTTCTCCCCCTCTCCCACCCCCAATCTCTCACTCTCTCTCATCTTTCTTTCTCTCTCTCCCTCTCTGTCCTCTTGCTCCTTCCTTCTCTCTCTCTCTCTCTCTCTCTCTCTCTCTCTCTCTCTCTCTCTCATCCCCACCCCTAGCATTGGACTGGAGTGTGTTGACAACGAAACACCTAAACCCCGCGGAGAGAAACACGGTCCACCAAGCATCTTATTATGCCTCTCCGCAGATGGGAAATTCCAGTACCGGTCTTGCACACCCCGCTGAGTTCTGGGCTTAGAGAGTGAAAGGGGAACTCTGTAACCCAGTCCATGTGCAGATGTTATTCCATGAGCTGGTCAGGAGAAAGGTCTTCACATCGATCTCACCCTATAGACACATGTCTTTTCCAGGACTGAGACACCCCGAACGACATTTCGTCATCTAGTGCCTTGCCGGCTGGCGTGAGCGATCATGCCTCTCCGACGCCATGGATTATTTCGTGTGTTGACTCCCTTCCGTGCCATGACACAAGACTGTCAAGAATCTTCTCACACTGTTTTCCTCTATCTCAGTTTCCGCAAATATTTCCGGTTGTCACATGTTCCAGGTTGTGTCTTCTTATAGTGTAGCAAAAAAAAAAAAAAAAACGATGAATGCTTCTTTCTGATGTTTGTGATAAGTTGTCTTTGTGACTCACCTTCCCTTAAAACGTCCTGATTGCTCATTTTGGCTGTCCCATTAATTTTCAGCATTCTTCTATAAAACCACTTCTCCAAGGCTTCCGTGGATTTTTTTCCCCGCCGGTTTACTAATTGTCCAGGATTCGCAAGATATCTTTTTCTAACTTTCAAAGACAGTGACTTGTTGCACAAAACGGTCGTCATATACAGTTTTAGCTTGTCCTATTCTGTTCTTTATCTCAGTGATGCAGCTTGCATCTGATGTTATATGTGGCGCCTTTTTTCCGCATCGGACTACAGAGTTAAAACTCACAAGCTTCCACGGGATTGACTGCCTACCATCAATCCAATAATCATACCAACTCACCTATCTACCCACCTACCTACACACACATACACACACACAATATGTACATACATGGTAATTCTAGTACATATGTAAGTAAGATACACAAATATGTTGGTAATATATCACGTGTATAAGATGCACTCGTATGTTGGTAATATACCACTTATTTTTTTGTTTAATGTTGCAAATCCCTTGCAGGACGTTGCAGTCAACACCAGCATTTTTCAGCTGCTGTTGCTGCACAAATCGGTCGCGGCTCCGTTTCGAACGCCTCGTAAGCGATTCATGGACCGCGTTCGCAAGACTTTAGCCACGGAGACCGGTTATACCACAAAAATAAGATAAAAAATATGTTGGTAATTTACCACATATATAAGATGCACAAGTATATTGGTAATGTAAACCATACAAAGTACACACGTGTGCGGATAATGTGAATACGTGTATAAGGTACACAAGTAGGTTAGAAATGTAACTACAGATATAAGATACAAGGTACACTGGTAATGTGACTACAGATAGAAGATACACAAGTATGTTGGTAATATGACACAGAAATAAGATACACAAATAAATTACACATGTATGCTGGTAAAATAACTTCAGATATAAGATACACAAGCAGATTTGTAATGTGACAACAGACATAAGACACACAAGAACATCGGTAATGTGACTTCAGATATAAGATACGCACGTATGCTGGTAATGAGACCACAGATATAAGATACACAAATACTCTGTTAATGTGGCTACATGTATAAGATACACAAATACGCTGTTAATGTGACTACATATATAAGATACACAAGTATGCTTGTAATGTGACTACATATATAAGATACACAAATACTCTGTTAATGTAACTACAGATATAAGATACACAAGTATGCTTTTAATGTGACTACATATATAAGATACACAAATACGCTGTTAATGTGGCTACAAATATAAGATACACAAGTATGCTGGTAATGTGACTACGCAGACAAAATACGCAAGTATGCTAATATTAATAATGTGACTACAGATATAAGATACAGAAATACGCTGGTAATGTGACTACCGATATAAGATACAATTCGGTAGTCTACCTACATCAACAAACAACACAGACACAAATACTCACCGATCAGTCTCTGACACTTCCAGCTTGGCCCTCTTTGATCCCGGTGGGTCATCCATGATCGACTGATTACTTTCTTCGCCTTCCATCTTTGGATGGACTGACATAATGTTTGCTTGGTTCCTTCCTTGGAGAACAAACACTGCTGTTGTTTCTTTCAAACCACTACTAATGTTATGTGTATTAATCTGAAGCTGATGAATGTTCACGTTCCGTGTTTATGACGGCAGACATACACATTTAACACAGTGCAGGAAACAACGTAAAGTGTATAAAGATTTGGAAATTCTGGCAGCAGCCATTTTGTTGAGGGTTCCAACCAACGGTGATTATTCTCAGCTGTAAGTTTCTGCGGGTACTTAAAAATACAAATATACTGGTCTTCAAGAGTTTTGTCACAAAGGACCTTAACCTTCTAGCTAAAAGCTCGGAAATGCAGATTGCCTGTTTAGAGTCGTTCTAAAAAAAAAGAATGAAAAAAGAAACATTATAAAAGATACATGAAACACATATGTAAATTATTATAATTTTACAGGTACTAACCATTATGACTAATGAACAGCACATAAGAATCTTTCCTGGTCTAAGATACCTAGCAATATGGGATAAAACCCGGTGCAATGAAGTCGTTAATCTTACCTTTTAAATCTCGTTATTTCCTTTAGAAATAAAGTTGAATTGAATTGAATTGAACTAGATTAAGATCCAGCTTTTTTTTTATCAAGACCCAGACCTCTCATGCCAATTCCGGGTTATATATCTCCTTCACATGTCAGGTCTGGCCATCACTACCATCTAACGTCATCTTATCGTTATATTCATGTGTTGTGTGTAACTCATCCCCGTCCACGACATTTAGAAAGCTTGTTTATGAGCGTCGGTCGTTCAGAAAGCATTGCACTACTTAAGGTAAAATTGCCTAGTAAATCACAAATAACCAATGGATACTGGGGTGAATTGTAACGTCATATAAAAGGGTCTGATCCGATCCGATTTGTGGGGGGGGGGGGGGGGGGGGGGAACTTTCCACCTCTTTCATCCAGCCTCAATGGCGTTGGTTATAGTTGTGGTTCATAGTGCGGTTATAAAAGGACATGAAACTAACTTGTTATATACTGCCCACCACTGTATGGGAGCCGCGGTAGAGCAGTGGCTAGACATGGTCATGAGTTCGAATTTGCATCGAGATAAATTTTAATGAAATTATCCTGGACATCCAGACCAACCCAGCCTAAAATGGGTACCAGGAAATGCCCTGGGAAGTAAAGGCGGCCGCCATGACACTGACCTCATCACCCGTCGAGTGCTGATTGGTCTATAAAATGTGGGCCTGGCACAACATGCCCAATGTGTATTCAAGCGCGTAAAAGAGTCCTTTATTTTTATTTTGAAAATTTTCGATAATTTAGAAATAACTTTATTCAGTAAAGTTATGCAAACTCACAAGTTTTGGCTAATGTTTCATATTCTACATGCGATGTATGTTGTGTTCAAAAATACCAAAATAATGTCTGTGTACGGTATAATTTAAATATATTAATGCACAACTGGATCTGAAAGTCAAGGGAACTCCACCATATGAAGATCCCAATGTGAAATTTAAGGGTAGGCAAAAAGCTAGGTTTGTGGCTGAATTACACATTCAAACGCCTGCGTTTTACCGGGACCCGTAGGAGAAGCCAAGAATAGTAACACTGTAACTTGTCATACATGTCGTAAGAGGCGACAAAGGAGGGTTGGTGGGACACTGGCTACCACATCTCCTAGAAAACTGTAGCTGCAAAATCCACCCAAGCATGAACCAGTCCACAGAGGGCTTAGTGTGGGTTGATTGGGGGGCTTGTGCTCCACCGGGAGACGAAAGGCAGGTCAAAATGAAGAAGCCACATTTTAAAAAGCGTGATAAGTGTACCAGATTTCAGATAAAATAACCACATATTGGCAATGCACACTTACATTATACTTTGAACATCCATCAATGCACCATTCCAGTAAAAACTGAAGGTTGATGTTTTGTTATAGACATCATAATTTACACGATGCCAACATAGTTGTTTCCGAACATATAAATATTATTTCAGGTAGTGTGTCCGAAAAGGAAAATTATTCCCAACATTATACAAGAATGTTCATGTACATGCCATCACACTGACTTGTGTTCCTGTGCAGTTATAAAGAGGGGTACAATATCACAGGAATGAATTTGTTATTAATTTGAAATAGAACAAGGTAAATGCTTGGGTTAGCATTTAATTTCTATAATTTTAGTCCGTATAGACAAGGATAAAGAAGAACACAAACGCTGAGATATCGAAAGATGCAGAAGTTTCAAAATCATTCATTAACAATTATATGGACAAGACAAAAAATATACGTGGAGCATATCAATAGAAGAGGCGAATAAGAGAAAGTAACCTACGAGGCAAGAAGGGCATAGAAAGACAGAGAAATATGTTTGTGGACAGATGAAACAGTTGGGCAGCAAGTAAGAATATAAGCAATACTAATTTCACCATAGTATCAAATGGTTGAGAAGATTGGAGAGTCATGATCTTCCATGTTTGTGAAAGATTAGGCAACCGAAGAAAACACAGACAGAGGTGGAATGGGTTAGATGGCATGAAGGAGAAATGATAAGGAAAGGAAAATATGATAGAAAAAAGGAGAGAAGAAAGAAGGGTAGAAGAAAGAAGGGTGGAACAGTTATGAATGAAGGAGTGTGGAAATTAATGTAAAAAAAAAAGAAGAAGAAGTAGGGGTGAGGGAATGAGTGTAGATAAGAAGTAAGTGGTGAGGGGGAAAAGGTAGAAACGAAGCTGGACGTGAAAGGAAGGGACAGCAATGAACAGAAGGAGAATGAGAAGAGGAAAGGGAGGTAGGAAGGAAGGACAGAAAAATATAAGTTATACAGTGAAAATAGAGAGAGAGAGAGAGAGAGAGAGAGAGAGAGAGAGAGAGGGAGAGAGAGTATAGTAGTAGTAGTAGTATCAGCAGCAGCTGTAGTAGTAGTAGTAGTAGTAGTAGTAGTAGTAGTAGTAGTAGTAGTAGTAGTAGTAGTAGTAGTAGTAGTAGTAGTAGTAGTAGTAGTAGTAGTAGTAGTAGTAGCTTAAAGTCGCTTAAAAGTCGACAGAGTCGACTTCATTGCACCGGGTTTTATCCCATATGGCCCGGTCTCTTTCCACAGCGCGGAAAGCGTCGCACAAAGCACGAACTCCGTAGCTCTAGCTACGACCCACAGGAGTCTCCGAAAAATTTAACTCGTGAACCGACGGACGAAGTAGCCCATTCAAGTTAAATAAATCGCAACCACTCGGTTTATGGAACACACGACCCACGGGCCTGCAGACAGGTGTTGACAAGGTCTTGTACTTTACTTCTGCTTATTCTTGTGGGTTCGATGTCCTCATTACATGTCCATTTTTTTACCATTTTGTTTCTGCTGACTTAATTATTGTGATAGTAAAAAGAGAGACAAAGAAATAATCAATACCCTGAGGAATATAAGACGTCCTCTCTCTCTCTCTCTCTCTCTCTCTCTCTCTCTCTCTCTCTCTCTCTCTCTCTCTCTCTCTCTCTCTCTCTCTCTCTCTCTCTCTTTCTTTCTCTTTTTTGTTTTGTTTTAAAGCAACATTGTGTTCATCCTTTCTGTTTTATAACAGAGGATGCGGTGCTATTATTATTATTTAAGATAAAATATTTTCTTCACTTTTCTAATTGCGTTTTTCTGGCAGTTATAATATTCATATTATGCGGAAGGTGCAGTGATATAGTTTTATAGAAGAATGATAAGAACACCCTGGGCGGATAGATAGCATAATGAAGATATCTTGAAAGAAGTTAACTCACAAAGAGAACTTGCTACACGCATCAGAAACAGACAGTAGGCATTCCTTGAGTATGTCACGAGAAGGAAAAAGCTGAAGCATGTCGTAACAACGGGCAAGCTGGAGGTTAGGAGACCCAAAGAGAGTCCAAGAGAGAAGGTGCGAGACAGTTTGACATCGTGGCACGGAGAAACATCAGTATGAGAAATTACTGGCAGTACACGAGACAGAAGGCTGTGGACAGACATGATCGCCAACGCCACAGGGCATGGGCTAAGAAGAAGAATGATGTTCATTCACATCGTGCTCTCCACACTCTTCTTGGGAAAATATGCTTTAGCTGTTTCATATTGTGTTGGTTATAAATTCTCTCAACTTCTTTCATAATGACAAATTTTCACCAAGTGGCTTAACATCCCCTAAAATAGAAATGTTTGTTTTTGTGACATATTGCTTAGTTTTGCTTTGTTCTTATAGATATTGCTTAATTTTGTCTTGTTCTTCTGGCATATTACTTAATCCTTCTTTGCTCTTATGTATGTTGCTTAATCTGGTCTAGTTCTCCTAGCGTATTGATTAATGTTGCTTTATTCTTATTGATATTGCTTAATCTTGTTTTATTCTTATGAATATTGCTTAATACTGGTTTGCTATTCAGGCAAATTGCTTAATTCTGATTTGTTTTTTCTGGCATATTGCTTAATCCCGTTTTGTTCTTGTGGCATATTGCTTAATCTTGCTTTTTCCTCGTGGCATATGTCTTAATCCTGCTTTTTCCTCCTGGTTTTTGTCTTAATCCTGCTTTGCAGTTCTCTAAGACTTCCAGTTTAAAAAAAAAATGGTTTGGCATCTCATACATTCACCTCCCGTCACATTCTCAAATTGCGGAATGTATCTTTCCCAAGTTTGCACTTTACATAGGAAACCCCTAGAAGAAAGCTAATGACACTTTTCTTCAATAGTTTGGGCCTCTTAAGTATCACGACCAAAGGCATGCTTCAAACTGCACAGAACCATTGCTATCTAATGATATCACGCGATCCTCTGATCTCATGGGTAGTGAGGTTGCATACCTAGTTTTCTCGGATAAGCAGAAAATGAGAGGTCAAGTGTCAAGAACGTTTGCCTGACAGCTCGATGGTCAGGTGTTCGAATTTCCCTTGAGGCGGGGGATTTTTGTTTTCTCCCATTGACCTGGGCTGGCATGTCGACCCATCCTAAAATGATACGAGGAAGTTTCCAGGGAAGTAAAGGTGGACGGAGTGATATTGTCCACATCTCTCATCGTGTGCGCATTGGTTTTAAATTATAGGGATCTATCCATTTAAACACGCTGGCCACAAACATTAGGTCGCACGGTGTATTGCCTGGCATATTTAACTAAAATCTCGTCGGGAGCATACTGTAGGATTACATATCATATGAAGTGAAACATGAAATATACTTTCTCTGAAATACTTAAAACACATCTCAGACACTGTTGAATGGGCTTTCACTAAAGGAATACATTGTTTTATGTGAACATTTACCCAATATCGCTGGAATACTTAAGAAACACTTAAGTCTCAGACACTGTTAAATGGGCTTTAACTAAAGGGATGCATTGTTTTGTGTGACAATTTTCCAATATCCCTCACGGCACGACACGAGTTCCTTGAATGATTAATTGCCATGAATGATGATTAATCGTATTGATTGATTGATTGATTAATTGATTTAGGGACCAACATCACAGCATTCGGGACATTCCCATAAGTGCTCCGTCCCCATCCTCAGAAGCCAGCGAAGAGTTCCAATCCCAATAGTACCAGTAGCAATCTGATTATATGTGCGTCTCGCCTTTCCTCTAAGCGTTGATTAATCGTATTAGGTGACTTATCTTATCTGCCATGGGTTTATATACAGTAGCTTTCCCTTAGCCACCCCCTTTAATTTGATATAGAGTACAACATGTCTGCTACCATATTAACAACTTTTAAGTCATAACCGTGACATGCCCTTGCTTCCCATTTCCCGCCATCCATTTATGTTTGGTTCACACCTACTTTTTCTTTGACACTGAATCTTGTAACGTGTTACTTACTACTTATTTACTCCCGCTGCATTAACATTTACTAATTGTAACTTTGAGGTCTCACGTTTGTAACTTTAACATAACCAGATGCTTCGTGTGCTTCTTGGTTCCCCTTTCGAGATGAGTGCATCACATCTAGTTCTGCACTTGAAAGGTCAGCGTGGCCGACTTCAGCATGCATTAGTGTAAGGTTTGCTGTCTCTAGACAGATTCCATCCAAGGTCAAGGGTTCTATACATACGTGGCTGGCTTTCTGTCATAAAAATGTTGCCAAGATTGGGAGGGATCTTACGGCCTGCTCTTTACGATTTCAAACTACAATGGGATTTTTAACGAGCACAAGATCGAACCTGTACCTAATGAGCCTGAGGCGAACCTTATAGCCACGGCCCACGCAACAAGACAATACAATAGATGTAAAAGACGACAAACACTGGAATGAAAGAGTAAAATAAATACAAACAATAAAAATGAGCAAAATAAAGTAAATGGTTCATACCGACAAATAATGAAAAGGGATACAATAAAGATGATGGCTTACGGGATAGTGAGACGCGGAGTTTCATAACTGCCTGTCATTTTGAGTCGAGATACGAAATCAGTTGCAGGTTATTTGGAAATAGACCGATTTGCGTTGATTTCGATGGCATGTGGCGTCGGCCGTTCAGGAAGCAATGGCAAACTACAGAACTAACATGGTCTAATAAATCAGAAACAGCTATAAATTCTGGAGTTGATTACGTCTTGTAAAGAACATGCAACTAACTTAAAACAACCCAAACCGTGAAAATGCCCAAAGTAATGCAAATATTCCATACCAACAAACAATGAAAAAGGATGCAATAAAGACGGCGTAAAATAACCACAAACAATGAAGATGAGCAAAATTAAGTAAATGTTACATACCGACAAACAATGAAAACGAACACAGTAAAGTCAACGGCAGGTACACTACTGAAATAATATCCACCAAATATTGACAGAAAAATAACGACCGTCACTTGTTAAAGTTAGTATGAACATTGAATACGACGATATCTCCTGGTCCCTAATCAGTTGCGCTACTGTTATTATTTTTCAGGTTATCAAATATTAGTACCCGATAACAGCTGCAGGTATAGTGTTATTGGGAATATGTAAACTGCCACAGCCAGGTGTCAAGTATTTGAAACCATTTGAAAGTCTGAATCACGTTCAGAAGTTTTATATTTATCTCTCAGACAATGTACTATTCCCTGATCATGCTTTCGCTCACGTGCCCAGCCCGCAGTGTTGGATCGCGACGTCACATTCCAGACACGACCACCCGACAAGTCACGCGACTGAAAGCATGGGCCCCGTGTTATTTGTCTAATTTTAGCAACCAGTTGCCGTCATTGATTGGTCCCTTCACAGTGAGGCTCTGTATGGGGCGGCGGTAATATATTAATCAGGTTAAGGTTTTTTTCTCTAATGAAGGGGAAATGGATAAGCGCAAAGCCCATAAATAATGGGTTATGAAATTGTAGGAACGCATAATACAGGGCTTCAGTGTTTAACTGTTACAGCACTGCACGTTTGGTACAGGGATTCAGTATTTAAGTAATGTGATGTCACTGTAAGAAGATAGACCGTTACCAAAATAAAATAATAAATATATTCATAATCATGGCAACTACCATATTTGTTGTTATAAAAAGAGTAAAGCATTGTTATCTTGTTACTAAAAAGAAACATGCAAGTGAACCAAATGCAGTTATCATTAATCTTAGCTTTCCCTTCACTAAATTATACCGTATAATTGAATATGTGCCGGTCTGCCTGGTCTAGAGGTTACACGACTTTCTCCTTAATCTCGTATACTCTCGTAAGTAACGCGACGTTGCGCGAGAATCGGTAGCGGTTCTCTCCGCGTCGGTAACTTACAGGGTATGTGAGCCGGTCGCTCAGAAAGCAATGGCAAACTACTGAGCGTAATCTTGCCAAGAAATCAATTATCAGCTGAAAGATGCTGATGTTGACAGCGATGTCCTGTAAAGGATATGCGAACCCCCCCCCCCCCCCCCCCCCCAAAAAAAAAAAAAAAATTAATAATAATTGGATATGTAGTTTAATGTAAATATATAGATAATGGTAGGCACTTATAGAAGACAAGAAGAAAGATGGAGTAGACATCAAGTATATTTATAGTTAGTGGTAGGTTGCGAGTCCTGATCAATTAATAAACAGCCAAAAAAAAATCTCTGGAAGCCTGGAAGATGTGGTTTTATAGAAGAATGCTGAAAATTAAATGGATAGCCAAAAAGAGCAACCAGGACGTTTTAAGGGAAGCTGAGTCGCAAAGTCAACCTACCACAAAGATCAGAAAGAGGCAGTCATTGTTTTTTGACAACGTTATGAGAAGACGAAAACTGGTACATGTTGTAACAACCGGAAAGATTTGCGGAAAGAGAGATAGAGGAAGACAGCTTGAGAAGTTTTTTGACAGTCGTGAGTCATGGCACGGAAGGGAGTCAACGCACGAATTGATCCATTACTTCTGAGATCGTAATTTGTGGAGAGGCATGATAACCCACACCAGCCGGTAAGGCATTGGCTGATGATTTTGAGGCACTTATAGAAAATAAGAAGAAAGAGGTCGCCGAGAACTGTGCAGGTTAGGGTTTACTGTGGGTTCTAGATGTTGCTTTTATGTAGCCGGAGCCGGGGTTGGGGTGAGAGCCTAACCTTGCATAAATACTCCAATGGCTCGTGCATTCATCACCACTGACGCAAAAGTCCAACTCCTGGCCTTCTCGTGGCGGACCTGTTTTAACTAACAGGAGAAGGGGCGGCGGCGAGTCACTGGCGCCGAGAAATAACCAGAATGCTCTAGATGTGTATGCACATATATGCATGCGCAAACAAGTGTGTGCGTGCCTACACACCTAAACTCGATTAAGACCACAGTCTGTTCTAGCAAAGGAAAGGTAGTGGAATTACAAGAAAGCAGACTGGGCAATGTACAAGCATCGCACCAGCATACTGGTTAGAAACCTGAATACTGAGAAAGACATAAATAAAGTATTTGAAGAGTTTGGGAAATTCATGCTACAAGCAGCACGAGAAACAGTACCAAGAGGAGCCCGTAAACATTATAAACCCTACTGGAGTAGTGAACTGGAACAGTTGCATAATGATGTGGAAGTGTGTAGAAAGCAAGCAGAGGCCAAACCCAGCCAAGAGCACAACAATAAATTCCAGCAAGCAAAAGCCAAATTTCAAAGGGTCAAGCTGCAGGCTAGAAGGAAAAGCTGGCAGGAGAAAACAGTCACTGAACTTTGAAAGAGACACAATGAAGTTGTACATCCATCCATTATGTGCCATACCGATAAGCGTGGGCGGTCATGTTCTGCCATCTCACTTGATCACCAGATTCGTGGATCAGCTCAGTGTTCCTGTCTCATCCATGCCATGTGGCCACGCCATCCAGGTATTTCCCTCTCGGTCTTCCTCTTGGTCTGTTCCCTTCGATCTTGCCAGTTGTCACTAAGTTCTCCAATCAATTCCTTCTCATAACATGTCCAAAAAATAGTGACTGTCTACGTCTAACTTCTCTAATCAATTTACGATTTTCATTTGTCTCCTGTAGTACTTGGTCATTTGTTTTTCTGTCTGTCCATGGTATTCTTTGCATTTTCCTCAGAAACCATATTTCTGCAGCCATCAGATGTTTTTCAGCTTGGCTGCTCATTGTCCAAGTTTCACACACATACAGAAGGACAGGCTCAATATCCCCTCAACACTCTTTTTCTCGTTTCAGTTGACATCTTCTTATTGGTAAGAATGGTTTTCATGCTTCCGGTAAAAATGGCGACGAGGTGACGCGTTTATTCTTCTGGAGACGCTGTTTAGTGTTTTCCTGTGGATTATGTGGTGTTATTTCGTATTCGTTTACTGGAAGTGTTCAAAAGAAGCCACGGAAAGCAGGTGGTGGATGAAATTATGAGGGTATCCGACAGATATTTGTTGGTTATGGTCTCAAGTTTCGCGACGGCAGGCAGAGGATCTCTTTCGCGAGACAATTGCTGCCGTTACACGACCAGTACAATCACTGTTATAGAGGAAAGCAACGGCAAACTACCTCTTTGAAAGTGCCTAGTACATTATCATTCGCCTAAAGACTGATCATCGCAAGACAAGGACAGAGACATTAAAATTAGCAACATGGAACGTTAGGACTGTCAGAAGTCGGGGTGCCTCACCGGCTAGATGAAAGTATTATCCACTTTCGAGCAACCCCAAATAGTCAGAAACTGACTAGGGACAAAACCTATATGGCTGAACTACAGATTAAGCCCTGAATATCCAACGTACAGCTCCAAGTGGCTCGTAATAAAATGAAATGAACTGTGCTGAATATTCGCCAAGGAATAGGAAAGAGAAGGTTAGCTAAGATAGATTTTAAAGTCTAAATTTACGTCATTGACAACTATCTCAGTACAGGTTTTTCTCCCTGACTGCTCCCTTCCTTGGTGTCTAAGTGAACCCCCACCAATGTACACACACAACACGTATGCACAATTGGAATTACAAATATAACGATAGAACTATGAGTTATAATACTACAACATTTATTTACTAATCATATCCGATTTCCAGATGATGATGATGACATCATATAACATGATAGTGATGACAAACATTACGTAACTTGTTACTTGAACTATCTGGATCTGTGGTCCAGATCCCCACTCTCCAGTAGGCAAAAAAAAAAAAAAAAAAAAAACAGCTTGCCGGTATTCTGACTACTCCGGTCAGTCCTGGCTCTACCTAGTCAGTCACTCGTTCTTGAGATCTATAACATAGGTGCTCCTTGTGAGAGCTTGAAAGAAAGTCAAGAATGTGTTATATCTAGTTCTACATCAGCACAATTCTAAGTAATACTAACACATACATATACAATGACCAGTCTGGCCAAGTTTATCTTCCAGCTCTACTGCGTTCACCATCCTCCTTCTCTCTACTGTCTTTAGTCTGGGACGGGCTTTTCAATTGTCTCACACGCCTGTAATTATTAAATTTCTGCCGCCCATGTCCATGTCGCTAATACAGAAATTCTGTCGTATAGCCGCTCCGTCCAAAGTTGGTTTAGCAGTTCACAGGGTCGGTAATGGCATTATAATAATGCCTGATCATCCGGGCTTACAAGCCGTGACCAGAATCTGTGCCAGACCTCCGTGAATTACCGTCCACCATACAATGAAAAAGGTTTAGCACCATATACCCCATAACAATTGTGGGTAATGTCTGTACCATTACACCTCCGTTTCCAACCCAATCGATGGGCAGTGTGCCCATGCGCACACAATAGCACAACACCAATTTATTCTTAGTGAGTTACCATATAACAAATCACACAAAATAAACCTAAGGTATGCGAATACCAAAAATGGCATATAAGACTATTCTTACCTACATTGTATAATGCAAAAAAGTAAGTAATATCCTTATCTACAACCAACTGGGAAACATAGTTTCCGTATACGCTACAGAACATATACACAAATTATGCATATGACAATTCAACTATATCAACCTCCGATATACATACATTATATAACGTCAAGATAGACATATAATGATACTCAACATAATAGCATAAGGCATTATTAATGAGTAATAATATTGTATACCTACAAAACGAGATATACAACAAGTCTAATTGCAGTGACCACACAGACCAGCCATATTGCTGATCTGTCCGGTTTATTCACCACTTAGTTACTGCAGTGGTAAGAATTAAAGAAATAGTCAGTTGACTATATTCTGTACAACAAATGCACACACCAAAAGGCAACTAGAATAGTGTACAAAGAAATGACAAGCCTCTACCAAGACACATAAAAGTATACACAGACAATGATATTTCTTGAAATACCCTAGGTCAGATATAGACTGAAAATCAGTACATACATCTAAAAGACTAGTTACTAAGAAATAACTTTCCTAGTGAAATCTAGCAACATCAGAATCATACATATGACTACAAACGAGCTGGTGGCCTACCTGTTCAGAGATTTTTTCATTTCTAACATGACCAGAGCTAACAGCCTATTTAACTAGTATCCCAAAGCAATTAACATTCCTTCAGTACTGTTCTAATTGCTTTATCAGATCTGTTTCACACATTCCTACAGGGCAGACTCATTATCTCCCAACATGTCCATCATAAATTCTTCCTGAACTGGCCTTCACACCTTGCTCCCCTCTGTCTGGTACAAAGTCCACAGGCCCAGTGTTAATTGCCTCTGCCAGACACTCAACACCTAATTTCCGAATCCAGTCCGAATGGTTTATTATCCTTCTAAGACCCCGCCTTTCTACCTGTCTACAGGAGTTACTAGCCTCTAGTCAAGTTTAGGATCAGTTTTACAAGGTCTGTTCACACTATGTTGAGTCTGTGTGAATGGCTGGACTTGGCATGTTTATAGCTCCAGGTTGCTTGTGTCAGGCCTGGGCAGTTTTAATTTCCACTCACAGTCGCGGTTCATTTAACACTGCATAACTGTGTGGTGTTATTATCAATTCTGGGTCTGTTTCTCCTTTCCCCAGCATTCTGTATGATAGAGAATTTCATTCCTTGTTCTGTAATATCTCTACATGGTTCATCAAAAGTGAACCGAAATTTGTTCTGGGAAGTAAAGGCTGCATTTCATGACAAGGACGTTAAACGACAACAAAACATTAGAGAACATAAAACAAGAAATGGAAAGAGAAAAAATTAATATTTTAGGGATGTGCGAAACGGAGTGTACATAGAATACCCAAATAATACTAGGGACACGGCCAGAGTACAAACAGGAAAGTACTGCCATAACTATGATGCTGAAATTGAGGCAATTAAGATAGCAACAGAGAAATTACTAAATACCAGCCATAGTACACAACCTGTGGTGCTAGTGACAGATGCAAAATCAGTACTCGAGGCGCTCCTGTCTGGGAAATTGCCAGTACTAAGGACACTACTTTCTGAACTTTGCAGTCAGCATAAGGTCACCATACAGTGGATACCATCCCACTGTGGAGTACCCGGAAACGACAGAGCTGATCAATTGGCTAAGGAAAGAGCAAAAGAAGAACAGCCTGATGTGCCCGTATATACCACCAAAAGAAAAGAATGATCAAATCAGTCAGAAAGCCACCAAAACCTGCTCAAGACGAGGACATTGTGGACTGACCAGAACAAGTCATTATTCTGCGCTTCAGAACAGGGCACAATAGATTACTCAACCACATGTATACAAAATTCAAGATTGGTGACTCAGCCATGTGCACATGTGGATTGGCGTAGCAGACAGCTGAGCACATACTCCAAGACTGCCCAAATTACAACATGTCTAGGCAAACCTTCTGCCCTAGAGAGACAACAGTGGAAGATAAACTCTATTGACCGTTGAGTGAACTAAAAAAAGACAGTTAAATGCATACAAGAGTCAACATTGCAGTTACAGACATATTTCAAGCGAACGAAAGAAGAAGAAGAGTAAGGGTTTACTATTCGCCGCGAAAGAAAAGAATCCACACTTTACCGAGGATTCGAACCCGGGTCTCCCGAAGCATAACCGGCATTCTAGCCTCTTGGCCAGCTGCTCCTCAATGTTAGTTACATGAATAGACGTCAAGTATATTTATAGCTAGTGGTAGGCACTTATAGAAGATAAGAAGAAAGAGAGAGTAGACATCAAGTACATTTGTAGCTAGTGGTACGCAGTCCATTCAAACCGCAAGTGATAAGGGAAACATCAGAAGCATGTAAGAAGGGATAAAGAAAGCCTGTGGTCCAATGATCAAAAGAAGTGCACCACTGAAAACCTTGAGTTGAGAAATCATCACCGATAAGACACAGCAAATGTATAGATGGGTTGAGCACTATTTAGAGCTTTACTTAAGTGAGACCAAACTAGCGGATGATGCCCTCAACGCCATAGAGACCTTGCCAACTCTTGACCACCTGGACACACTTCCTACCACAACAGAAGTTAAGTGTGCTATAAATGAACTTGCATCTGGCCAGGCTACGGGTAAGGATGGGATTCCAATAGAGGTTATCAGGAATGGGCAAGACACACTCAGTCTTCTTGTTGGACTGGCAGTACATGGTTCAGTCGCCCCACTTGGAGCGACACCGTGAGCTGTGGATTTCGTGTAGAGAGATTTTACATCTGTCCGTGGTTATTTGTATTGTGAACTGAATGTTCAGAAAATGACGGCAGTCGGTTGCTGAACTAGCTAGTTTTGCATTATACAGTAATGTGTGTGAAGCTGCTGCTTTTGTGTTGACTGTAGCTTCCATCGACGATGAACTGTAATTTTCGTGGCGGACTGTCGTGTTGGCATTCTGGCAGAGGCCTTATGTATGCGCTTACCTGTGCATGCTGTTGGTTTGTCGGTACTGTTGTTGGTTCCACTTTTCACATGGGGAAGTGAGGAGCATTTTGTGTGATATTCACTGGCACAGGAACAGGACATTATGGGGGGGGGGGGGTGTGGTGACCCCTTGCCGTGAAGTTGGAATCGTGACTAACGACTAACAATGTATTGGTATAGTTTCTATTAATTTTCCAACGTGTGTTTGATCTGTGATTTCAGCTCACCAGAACTGAGAGCATTGTCAAGTATGTGCATGTGTTTGTTGTTCTTAACATGTCTTTCCGTTTCATTTTGCATGCCATATCCTGCTGCAGTCAAGATCTTTCTAGTTACATCATTTAAAGTTACACAAAACCACTAAACACAAGATCACACCAAACCATTAAACACAAGAATACACCAAACTACTAAACACAAGAGTACATCAAGCGACTAAACACAAGAAGTTATTGAGCAAGTTTATTGATTCCCAAAGAGGAAGAGCTGACTATTTGTATTGGGAGCGCTTGTTTTTAAAAAACCAAACATAAACATCGACGCTACTCTGCCAGTCTCTTACTGAACATTACAACAGTTTCCTCCCCTTCAATCAGGCTGATAGATAGATCATCATCATCAAGTGCCATGCCGGCTGGCGTAGGCGTTCATGGCTCTCCACAGATATCGGTCTTTGGTGTTCTGGATCAACTCTGCTGATGATATTCCTCTGTGCCACCGTCTCAATCCGTCCAGCATCATTTCTCTTGGTCTGCCTCTCTTTCCCTCTATCTTTCCAATTGTCACTATGTTCTCCAATGCCTCTCTTCTCATCACATGACCAAAGAAAGCTGTTTGTCTCTTTCTTATTGTTGTATATAGTGTTCTAGTTTCATTAGCCTCTTTCAGGCAATCGTTGTTAGTTACTCTGGCAGTCCAAGGAATTCGCAACATTCATCTTAAAAACCACATCTCTGTTGCTTCTAAGTTCTTTCTAATTTGTTCATTTACATTCCAAGATTCGCTGCCATACAGCAAAACTGGTTCTATATAGCATTTTAGCACTCTCTTTCTTACATTCATTGAAAGCGACTTATTGCATAAGATACTCTTCATTTTCTGAAATGCGGCTTTTGCCTGCCCTATTCTGCACTTAATCTCTGTTGTACATCTTCCATCTGATGTTATAAGTGTTCCTAGGTATTTAAAATTATCCACTTGGTTGAGAATTTCCCCTTCTATTTCTATGTCATATTTTGGTGTCCCCATTGTCTTTGATATCACCATTGTTACTGTTGTTGTTTTTTTTTTTTATATTCAAGGATAGTTCTTTCTGTGCACTCTCTGATACTACAATGTCCAATAATTGTTGTAGGTCTGTTGCATTATCCGCCGCCAATACTGTGTCATCTGCATAGCGTATATTGTTTATATTATATCCTCCGATTAGTATTCCTGGCTTCTCTTTGATCTCTCTTATTTTTACTTCGCTATATAGGGAGATATATACACAAATATATACACAAACAAACTTGGAAATCATGTGACAAGAGAACCTATAATCAAATAGATCACATTTTAATTAACAACAGAAATGCATCAAACATACAGCAAGTCAGAAGTTATAGAGGAGCTGAGTGCCACAGTGACCACTTCCTCGTTGGAGCAAAATTTAAAATAAAACTTAAGAGAGCTTTCTATACTAAATTACAAAGATTACACCCAACATATAACAGAGAAAAACTGCAAGACATTACAGTCAAAGAGAAATTTACAGATGAAATAAAATGTAAACTTGAAACTCTGCAAAACCCTTTGGAGGAAAGCATTGACCAAACTTGGTTGAACATCAAGAATACAATTCAGTCTACCGCAGAAGAATGTCTCGGTGTGTTAACCACGCATAGAAAGAACAGATGGTTCAATCAAAAATGTGAAGAAGCAGTCATTAGAAAGAAGAATGCCAGACATGTATGGTTAAATGACATCAATAACATCCAAAAGGAAGAGCATTATAGAAATGAATGTAAAGAGGCTACAAAAATAGTCAGACAGCAGAAGCGAGAATATATGAGTAATATAATCAAAGATATGGAAACTAATCACAAGAAAAATGAATCCAGAAAATTTTCTAAAGAACTGAAGTCAATGAAACGAGGGCACCAACAAAACACATATGGTTTAAAAGACAAAAATGGGAATATGATAAATAACAATGAGGAAATGTGCAACACATGGAAAGAATATTTTATTGAATTACTAAATTGTGAAGCTCCAAGTAACATTTTCTCACAAGAAGAGGTTCTAACATGCGAACCACAAATTGAAGAACCTACATTTGAAGAAATCCTATATGTAACCACACGACTTAAAAACAATAAGGCAACTGGGACTGATGGAATTGCTGCTGAATTTATAAAGGCAGGTGGCCATGCATTACATCTAAAGCTATACGAACTAATAATAAAAATCTGGAGGACAGAAGAATTACCCCATGACTGGAAAGAGTCATTATTGATACCTATCTTTAAGAAAGGAGACAAGTTCCAATGTGGAAATTATAGAGGAATATCACTACTGTCCACAAGCTATAAGATACTATCCGCAGTATTACTAAATAGACTAAAACCATATTCAGAAGACATATTAGGTGACTACCAGGCGGGTTTTAGACAAAACAGATCAACAATAGATCAGATATTTATCTTACGACAAATAGCCGAGAAACATTGGGAATATAAAAGAGATCTCCATAACATTTTTGTGGATTTTAAAAAGGCTTATGATAGTGTCCATAGGAATAGTCTATGGAATGCTATGCAGGAATTTGGAATACCAAGGAAGTTAATCAACATGACCAGACTATGCATGGAAGATACTTATAATATAGTAACATATAAAGGCAGGAAATCAGACCCCTTCCAAATAACATCTGGCTTGAAACAGGGTGATGCACTATCGCCGCTACTCTTCAATCTGGCTCTAGAGAAAGTTGTAAGGAAGGTAAAGGAGGAATGTGATATTGGAGGAACATCCAAGCTGCTTGGTTATGCAGATGATATAGATATTATAGGGCAAAGTGAACAAAAGACATTGGAAATATTGACTCACTTAAAGGAAAAAGCCCAACAGATGGGGCTGGTTATCAACCAAGATAAGACAGAATATATGGTAATTTCAAGAGACGGAATGGCTAGAAACTCTGGCCACATACAAATAGATAATATGACCATTAAAAGAACGGAAACATACAAATACCTGGGTACGATCTTCAACTGCTCCAACATCATAAGGGAAGAAATACAAACTAGAATCAACTCTGGAAATAAGATATACTATGCACTACAACATCTACTAAAATCAAAGGCGCTATCTCGTAACACCAAAATCACAATATACAAAACACTGATCAGACCAGTTGTGCTGTATGGCTCTGAAACCTGGAGTACAACGAAAGGAGACGAAGCCTTGTTACAAACCTTTGAGAACACAATTTTAAGACGCATCTTTGGACCCATTAGGGATACACAAAGTGGAGAGTGGAAAAGAAGAAGTAACAAAGACATTTATGATCTGTTTAAGTCCCCGCTAATCACTGGTATCATGAAGGCTAATAGACTACAATGGCTGGGGCATATAGAAAGAATGGAAGATAATAGGGAAACAAAACTCGCTTACACTCAGGAAATAAATGACCGTAGACCCCGAGGTAGACCAAGAAGGCGGTGGAGAGATAATACATGTACAGACCTACAAGCACTTGGAATCAACGACTGGCAAGAAAAGGTCCACCAGAGAGACGAATGGAGACGGATTGTATTTGCAGTAAAGAACCTCAATGGCTCGGAACGCTGAAGAAGAAGATATAGGGAGAAGAGATCGGGTGACAAGACACACCCCTGTCGTACTCCTAGCTTTATCTGTTCGTAACTACCCTCTTTGCCGGCTTCGTGGCTTAGAGGTTATGACTTTTCTCAGTAATCTCGTATACTCTCGTCGGTAACGTGATGACGGTAAGAATCAGCAGTGGTTCTTCTTCTTCTTTCGTTCGCTTGAAATATGTCTATATCTGCAATGTCGTCTCTTGCATGAATTGAACTGTTTTTTTCAGTTCACACAGTGGTCCATAGAGTTTATCTTCCACTGTCGTCTCTCTAGGCCAGAAGGTTTGCCTAGATATGTTATATTTTGGGCAGTCTTGGAGTATGTGCTCTGCTGTCTGCGACGCCAATCCACATGTGCACATGGCTGTTTCACCAATCTTGAATTTTGTATACATGTGGTTGCGTAATCTATTGTGTCCTGTTCTGAGGCGCAGAATAATGACTTGTTCTGGTCTGTCCATAATGTGGTAGTCATCTTGAGCAGGTTTTGGTGGCTTTCTGACTGATTTGATCATTCTTTTCTTTTGGTGGTATGTAACGGGCACATCAGGCTGTTCCTCTTTGGCTCCTTCCTTAGCCAATTGATCAGCTCTGTCGTTTCCGGGTACTCCACAGTGGGATGGTATCCACTGTATGGTGACTTTATGCTGACTGCTAAGTTCAGAAAGTAGTGTCCTTAGTACTGGCAATTTCCCAGAGAGGAGCGCCTCGAGTACTGATTTTGCATCTGTTAGTAGCACCACAGATTGTGTACCATTGCTGTTATTTATTCTCTGTTGCTATCTTGATTGCCTCAATTTCGGCATCATAGTTATGGCAGTACTTTCCTGTCGGTACTCTGGCTGTGTCCCTAGTATTATTTGGGTATTCTATGTACACTCCCGCTCCTCCATTTCGAACAGCATTTTGTGCTGACCCATCTGTGTAGACTCGGATCCAGAGGTCCTGTGGGTATTCTTCATCAAGGAAGCTGAGAGTGGCTGTTCTGCGCTGCACACTGTTCTGTTCTTCCTTGTCATATATTCCTCTCACTTTTGTCTGGATTTGTAACGATAGTCTATGCTCATCTTTCCATGGGGTTCGCTCTGGAATAGTTGTTAGGGGGATACCAACTGTGGGCAGATCAGTGGTTTCTCTGCAGAGTCGTTAGGCCTGGTGGATAAAACTACTTCTTTTCAACCACCCCATAGCTAGGTTTTCAAATCTGTTCTTCATAGGGTGGCCTGGCAAGCTGAGGAACTTTTCTGCTTGTATTAGCGTTTTCGTATCTCTGCGCTCACTCAGTGCCTGTGTCCTCCCCATCTTCTCCATTTCCACTATAGGGGTTGATCTCATCCCTCCTGTGGTGACTCTAAGTGCTTGATTTTGCACCTTGTCCAGCTCTTGTAGTGTGGTATTTGATGCTGAACACCACGCAGTTGACCCATATTCCAGGTGTGGTCGTATGCTCTGTTGGTAAACTTTGCTAAGTATTTTCGTACTGGCTCCCCATGTGGTTCCACTTAGCTTTCTCAGGATGGCTATTTTCCTTCTGGCTTTTGCTACTGCTTTGTTGATGTGCTTTCTCCATGTCAGCTTGCCATCAAATGTTACTCCAAGGTATGTTGGTTCTTTATCTTCTCTTAGGGGTGTTCCATTTATCTGGATGATCCCTGCCTTTTGTTTTGGAGAGAGGGTAAATAGGGTGGTGCTGCACTTGTCAGTGTTTATGCTGACACACCATCTATTTGCCCATGCAGCAAATGTATCTACAGCTCTTTGTAGCAATCTGGTGGCCACTGATGCATATTCATTTGTGCTCCATAGAACCAGGTCATCGGCGTACATTGCCGCTTTAATTCCATGCGGTAGGTGAGCAACAAGATCATTGATGAAGATTAGAAAAAGTGTGGGGGACAAGACTCCGCCCTGGGGGACACCGTGACGCAGTAGTACTTTCTTGCTCTTGAGTCCGTCTATCTGTACTCGGGCTCTTCTGTTGTGCAAGTATGCTTTCACCCATTTGTACATTCTTCCATTGACTTTGCAGTTTCTCAGTTTCTTCATCAGACCTTCTTTCCAGACTTTGTCAAAGGCTTTCCATGCCGCAAGCACCAGCTTCTTCTCTTGGAATGCATCCTCAATTTCTTGAGAGAGGTAGGTTGTCTGATCTTCCGTAGAGTAGCACTGCCTAAAGCCAGCCTGCTGTGGCACAAGGATGTTTTTACTTTCAATGTACCACTGCAGTCTGTGATTGATGATGCGCTCCAGTGTTTTGCAGAGACAGCTGGTGAGGCTAATTGGTCTGTAGCTAGAGGCAATGGAACTATCTTTCCCTGATTTTAGGAGGGGTTTCATGATTGCTTCTCTCCAGGCTTGTGGAACACTGCCTAAGGTCCAGCTGTTATTGAAGATCTGCAACAGCTTTGTTTTGGCCTCTGTTCCTAGGTTCCTGATCATTTCATTGGAGATACCATCAGCTCCTGGTGACTTTCTCATTTTCAGTTTTGATATGGCTAGCTCCAGTTCGCTGATTGTGATGGGTGCCTCCAGAACCTCATGTACTATTTCCTTCTGTCCTGTATGTTGTCGTTTCTCTCGAATCTCTTGTTGTTTCTCTGGACTAATTTTGATATTGCTATCTTGTGCGAACGAGTCCGCAAAATGGTCAGCTGCTTGCTTTCTTGTTAAGATTTTTCCATCTTTATGTAGTGCAACTTTTGAGTTTCTCCCTGTGCCCTCGTCATTAAGCTGTTTTATTAGCTTCCACAATTTCCTTGTGTCTCTTTCAAAGTTCAGAGACTCCGTTTTCTCCTGCCAGCTTTTCCGTCTAGCCTGCAGCTTGGCCCTTTGAAATTTGGCTTTTGCATGCTGGAATTTATTGTGGTGCTCTTGGCTGGGTGTGGCCTCTGCTTGCTTTCTACACACTTCAACATCATTATGCAACTGTTCCAGTTCACTACTCCAGTAGGGTTTATATTGTTTACGGGCTCCTCTTGGCACTGTTTCTCGCGCTGCCTGTAGTATGCATTTCCCAAACTCTGCAACTGCTTTATTTATGTCTTTCTCAGTGTTCAGGTTTCTAACCAGTATGCTGGTGCGATGCTTGTACATTGCCCAGTCTGCTTTCTTGTAGTTCCACCTCGAGAGGGTGCTGCTTTCACTTACAAGCTCATTTTCCACGGTTAGAAAGACTGGCCGATGGTCACTGCCACCAAGTTGTTTCCCAACAGTTCGTGTAATGTTCCACTCCAGGTCTGGTGAATGAAAAGCCAGGTCAGGTGTAGTTGTAGAGTGCCATGATCTCGAGTTGAAAGTATGTGGGTCGGACGGCTTGTTAATAAACATGAATCTATTCCCATCCTGCCAGTCTTCCAGTCTCTCTCCTCTCTGGTCCATGTGATCATAGCCCCAGCTCTGCGAGTGGCTGTTGAAATCGCCACACACAATCATTTTTTCTTTTAGTGGTAGAGTGTCCAGTGCCTGTGGGCGGTCACTTGGACAGTAGTAATTGATCAGATGTAGATCTGTATTACCTGTCTTAAGTTTAAGTGTCTGATACTCAGCCCCTTCCATGTAGACTTTGATTTGGGAAGCCATGATGTTATTTCTTACAAGGGTCAGTATCCCACCTTTTCGCCTGTTCTTTCGGTCAGATCGGTAACACTGGTAGCCTCTGATTTTGAAGGCTATATTTTCATTGAGGTGAGTTTCTTGCAAGCAACATATGCTTACTTTTTCTTGGTCCAAGATTTTTTCTAATTCTATTTTTTTGTTGCTGACTCCCTCCGCATTCCAGTGCATTATTTTAAGTCTTCGTTTAGTATGGCCAGTCGTCCTATTCTCATGTCCCCTGGCTCCACAGGACATCTGAGAAGGACCTCCAGTAGTTGGGGTTGGACCCTTTCGAGACATAGGGCCCGGCACTGCACCTGCCTGGGGGTCCAAAGCAGGGCGAGCACCATAACGATTAGCAGTAGTCGACATATTCCATTTTGCGTGATTGCGTGGCATCCTGATTTCTGTGGTGCGCCTCTTGGCTGGTTGCCTCCGTCTTCAGCACCTTTCTTTGCTAGAGCAGACTGTGGTCTCACTCGAGTGTAGATGTGTACGCGCGCACACACCTGTCTGCGCATGCATGTACGTGCATACACATCTAGAGCATACTGGCTATTTTCCGGCGCCAGAGACTCGCCGTCGCCCCTTCTCCTGTTAGTTTAAACGGGCCCGCCACGTGAAGGCCAGGAGTTGGACTTTTGCTGCATAGGTTATGTATTCACGAGCCATTGAGGTATTTGAGCAATGTTGGGCGCTCACCCCAACACCGCGCCTCGGCTACATACAGCAACATTTGGAACCCAGCGGTGGTTCGAATTGCATCGGTAACTTACGGGGAATGTGAGCCGGCCGCTCAGAAAGCAATGGCAAACTATTGAGCGTAATCTTGCCGAGAGATCAACATACAGCTGAAAGATGCTGGTGTTGACAGCGATGTCCTGTAAAGGATATGCAAAAAAAAAAAAAAAAAAAAAAAACTACCCTCTTTATTTCCCATTTTAATTGCTGCTACTTGGTTCCAGTATATATTCTTTATTATTCTTAAATATTTCCCATCAATGTTGATATCTTCCAACATTTTAATCAGCTCATCATGTTTTATTTTATCAACGAATTAATTACCAAAATACGATAAGTAGATTGTGAGCTTTACTAAAACACGATTACAAGAAACAAAATGAACGCTGCGGCCAAAGCCTTCGTCAGCACAGAACAAAAGAACACAGACACCAAACTAATAAAACAATCACTACATAGAAAATACAGAGGTTACCCAGCTGAATACTTTATCAAGTGCCTTAGTATAATCTATGAAACATAAATATACGTCTCTCTGTTTTTCTATTGACCTTTCTATTAGTGTTCGTAATATATATATATTGCATTGTTTGTACCCTTTCCTTCCATAAAACCATACTGTTCTTCACTAATTTCCCTTTTTATTTTCTTTCTTTTTCTTCTCATTATAATTCTGAGTAGAAGCTTAGTGACAACAACAACAACAACAAAACTTTATTTTCTAAGGGTTAAGAATTGGGCACGCAGGCCCGTCTTACATTCTGCCCTTCTATCACTCTCTTTCATGCATTATATCATTCACCCATCGTTCAAGGATAACTGAATACGGCAACAATATACAAGATATGCATTATAAAGGCATGGGAAAAATGAAAAATCAATACTACACGTCTCAGTAATAGTAATTAATGGTGTGGCAGCACTTGTTATTAGCTATGATGAATATACTGGCCTACCAAAAGGGGACTGGCTGTTACACTAGGGTTGTATTATTATTATTATTATTATTATTATTATTATTATTATTATTATTATTATTATTATTATTATTATTATTATTATTATTATTATTATTATTATTATTATTATTATTTCTATTATTAAGGGGGGAGGTAATCCGTACTGAGATAGTGTTCTAATAATTTGCGATTATATGTATAGGGATTGATGATGTCTTTGATGTCTTGTGCAAGAAGACAGACTACAGCTGGACAGTCATCAATGGCAGAAACAGCGTGCAAGTCGTATCAGAACTCAACACACACTTAAAACACCGAAAGACTGCACCCACATAATAATTGGCGACTCTTTGATCGGAGGCATATACTGTGACCATATGTCCTTATCAGACACCGACATAGCCGCACAAATTCAGCTTCCAGGTGCAGGGGTAGACAGGCTAATAGACAGTATACGTAGAATGAAAGTAAATACGAACATTAGAAAGACAACACCTCCCATCAGATCGTATATGACTGTTCCGAGATAGTTGTACCGATGCACTTGTTTAAGAATATTACCAATTACCCGTATAATACAATATGTTATTTCTTTCTTCTTAGTGATGACTATTATTTGTCTTCTTACAATTTAATTCAAATCCTAGGTGTTCATTGTGTACAATACCGTATCTACTAGATGTTGCAGAGCCTGTTCATTGTCTGCAATTAATACTGTATCATCCGCATATCTAATATTATTGATGTTATGTCTCAATATGTCCTAGACATAGACATTAGGAAAATCGGCTCCAGCGACGACAACTCCAACGAATCCTCGAGCAGATGATGTGAAGCAGTCTCTGGCAGCTGATAGCTCTCTTGCGGCTTGTTTTCCTAATAAGCGTAATTCCCATACACCTTTACGTAAAGGCGATATGTACATGAAGAATGGAATACTTCATAGGAAGGCAGGAAATTAAGGACAGGAGATCACGCAACCCGTTGTCCCTTCTTCTTATAGAGCACAAATTCTAGATGTGGATCATAGTCTACCATATAGTGGACACATGGGAATCAATTCTACTATGCAAAGGCGTTCTACACATTACTACTGGCCTAGAATGAATGCAGACATCATTCGTCATGCCAAGTCATGTCCTCAATGCTAGAAAGTTACCCCAAAGCACTGGGCTTCACTGGCGACTTTAGGAGCAATGCCCATTACTAGAGCACCATTTGAAAAAATGGCTGTTAATATAGTCCGACCACTCAACAGAACTCAACAGTATCGGTATATACTTACTCTTGTAGACACTTGCTCGATGAGAGCTGAAGCAATGCCTATGCCTTCAAGCTATTCGAATCACGTAGCTGATGCAATGCTTGGAATTTTCCCCAGATAATGATTTCCAATTCGGATTCTGATTGATAATGGATCACAGTTCAGAGGAAAGCTTATGGGGAGATTCTTTAGGCTCTTTCATTGTTGACAGATTCATAGTTCACCGTACCACCGGCTTCGAACGAATCTGTAGAACGATTTAACGGTTCCCTTACAAACATTTTGAGGAAATTATCTCAGGAAAAACCAGAAGAGTGGAATACATATGTACCGGCAGCCTTGTTTCATTATCGGTAAGTACCACATAACTCAAAGGCACCAACAACGTTGTGTTTTATTTGGACGACAATTTGAGGCTTTACTTCGAACATGGACTGATGATCAGGTAAATGATACAGTTGTGACTGCATCAAATTATGTCGCTTAGTTGAAGCAACGTCTGCAACGTGGTTGGAGACTGGCGCCTGACAATCTATGACAAGCTCGATGTAGAATTGCTCGATATTTCAACAAGAAAGAGAGTTGGAGGTCGGAGAGAAAGTGCTGTTACTTCTCCCAATGAGTCAGAATAAAATTCAGATCGGATGGAAAGGACCATATGAAGTGACGAAGAAAATTTCTCGCAGTAATTATAAAATTTATGTCAGAGGCAAATTGAATATTGTCCACATAAACCTCTTGAGGAAATATAATAAGAGGCTCTGTACCACCGATGTCCATCGTTTCCATCGCCCTCTCAATTTGAAATATCACTTTAGTAATCAACCTCACATGGACAACTCTTCGGATCCCATCGATCACTTCTCTCATCTTTCTAAACGCAGGTCCACTTGGGTCCAAAGCCCTGGCTCTTTATGTTTAAAAAAAAACAAAAAACTTTTCGATATACAACAAGTAAAATTCGAGCCACTAAGACACTCCAACTTTTCAGCGGAGGAACAACAGGCGCCCACACAGTTGAAACGTCGTGAGAACATTGATAGCAAGCTTGCCGACAAGGGAGGATCATTAGTGGTTTGGATGAAAGACTTGTATATACAGGAAGGTAAAAAGCAAACTGGGGATGCAACTTTCTACAGAAAACGGCCACAAGACTGGACGGTAAGTAACAACACCAAGGTCAAGATCGTGACGAATGCCATCATCGGGCAAGGCCTTTTGCCCAGCTCTGCCACCTCACTGATCACCCACGATAGTTACTTGGGCAAACCCATCTTTTATATGCTGCCTAGGACACACAAGCCAGGCAATCCAGGCAGACATATCGTCTCGGCCTGCTCTTGTCCCACTGAATGGATGTCATTGTTCATAGACTGCATGTTTCAGCCGTTGGTTGAAAGTCTCCCTTCGCTTATCAAAGACACCAACCACGCTATCTTGATCTTCGATTCCATCAGTTCACAACCCCTTCTCAATACCACATCTTCACTTTAAATGTGACTTCACTCTATACATCTATTCCTCACTCTGGGGCCTTAAAACCTTAGAATGTTTCTTGGAGAAATGGCACAACCCCACCATAGCCACTGGGCCATTGATACGTCTTGCAGAGTTAGTCCTCAACCTCAATTCATTTAAGTTTAATAGGGACTATTTCGACCAGATTAGTAGTGTGTCCATGTTCACCAAGATGGGCCTTAGTTGTGCCTGTCTATTTATGGGCTATCTGGAACACCAGGTATGGGTTTAATACACAGGTAGACTCCCGGAGCTCTACCTGAGGTACATCGGTGACTGCTTCGGTGTATCAAAAATGCCACTGTCTGATCTCAGGATTTCACTGCCTTTTCTCTAACTTTCATCTCAGGATCAGAGTCACTTCCACTATTTCTTCGTCGGCTGTCAATTTCTTAGATCTAACAGCCTCTTTAGGATCCGCGGGTCTATGTTAGACGGTTTATTATAAACCAACTGACTCCCACGCATTCCTTCTCTATACCACCTCACATATCCCCTTGTAAGGGTTCAATTTCTTTCTCCCAACTTTTACGTCTCCGACCATATTGTCAGGAAAATAACGACTTCCGTCAAAAGCCCACGAAATCTTGGACTTCTTCTGCCTTCGCGGATATCCTGATAAAGTTTTGTTTACAGCTCTTTACCACCGTCAGTGTATCAGTCGTGCCTAGGATCTATCCTTCAGACCTAAACCACGAAATAATAGGCAGATCCTTTCACTAACCTATTATCCCCATAATATTGCTGCCAAGAATATCCTCCTCAACGACCTATCTATTCTCCAAGCAGACCCAATAACTCACGATGTCTTTTCAGAGCCTCCTCCCTGGTGGATTACACGAGATCGTAACCCCAGGGATGTGCTGGTCCATAGCAGTCTACCCCAATCCCAACAGTCTCGTCCTGGCACGATGGCATATCTTCGATCACGCTGTAAGACCTACCCACATGTACTTCAAACCCAGAGTCTGACATTCCCTAAGACCACTTTCCACTTTCGTGAGGGTTTCTCATGCATGTATCACAACGTTATCTATGCGATCATCTGCACACATTGCGACTTGAGATATATTGGAAAAACAGGCCTACGTCTTACTGACAGATTTAGACATCATCTGTCTGATATCAACAGTGGTGCCCAGAAATCGGTATCCACACACTTTAACAGTTGTGACCACTATGGCGTGGCGGACATACAGGTCACGGCGCTCAAATCGTGCGCATCTCACGAACGTAATCGTAAGACATTGGAAAACCGCCTCATCTTCCAGTTGGGCTCACGGCCTCATGGCCTCAATGTCCAACATAGTTTCATTTAACTTCCAACCTCCCCTCCCCCTTTTCTATCCCCGAAGTTGTATAGCCCACTAGAAAAAAAAACGTGTCAGCACATCCTTTGCAGGACGTAGCAATAAACTCCAACATTACTTTTGCCGTTTATAATTTCCTGGCAAGTCTACTTTCAGTGACTTGTCATTGCTTTCTGAGCGACCGACACACATGTAAACCAACACAGGGCGGACTGCATTCCAAGCGCCTGCCACTGTGTTCCTCCACGGTATGCGGGAGTGCTTAATACACTGTAGGGTGTATGGATTGATGGCTCAATCCTCTTTCTCAATGTGACCCTCCCCGTTGATTGATTGATTGATTGATTGATTTAGGAACCGACATCACATCATTCGGGACATTCCCATAAGCCCGTTATAATCAATTAAGCTAGCATTGGCTCAAATGCTTGATTTAATATATGGAGTTTCGGAGAACCAAGGAATTCCTCCAGGGAACAATGTAACGTTTCCTGAAGGCCAACAATATCTTGTTGGGGGTTCCTTGCCTCTCTTCTCTCAGCTAATTGGTTAATATCTAGGGTGTGTCTTATTGAACTACTGACACGACAAGAAAACACTCAAAGGAGGAAATGACCTCTTACATAATTTATTAAAACATAAACATGGATTATGGCCATTCAATATATAATATAAATAGGGAGCTATATGATATCGGTGGTCTTGACAAACCAGAGATTCGGTATGCTGATGATACAGTATTGCTATCCACAACACAGACTGGTATAGGAAACCTAACAGCCTCAACACAATTGAATAGTGAAAATCACAACTTGTATCTCAACATTGCAAAAACAAAGATAATGCATACAGATAAAACCACTATGGAGAAAGAAATATATGTTAATGAGGAAAAATTGGAGGTGGTGGAAAATTTTGAATATCTTTGGTCATTGATTATCAACAACGGTGACACAATGAAAGAAATTAAACGACGACTATCAGTTGCTCTTCAAAGACTAAAACAACTGAATAAATTATGTAATGGGACAGACAGAACTACACAAATTAGATTTTTAAGAGCATGCATCTTTCCCATTGCAACATACGCTTGTGAGACCTGGACACTTACTAAAAAAGCTGAACAGCGCATAAATGCCTTTGAATATAAATGTTATAAGACGAATTCTAAGAATATCTTGGATAAAGAAACGAAAAAATGCATCAACACGTCAAGAGCTGAATATTGAAGAAGGTTGGCTATTAAAAAAGATAAAACAAAGAATGTTGAAATATTTTGGTCACTTGAAACGTCACGAAAGTTTGGAGAGAACAATAATGGAGGGGTATATGCCTGGGAAGAAAGGAAGAGGAAGGCCAAAGAAAAGATGGTTGCAGGGTGTGGCGGATGAACTCCAGATGGGTGTATCGGACGCGGGACATCTTGCTTATGATCTAGAGGTTTTCCGGAAGGTTGTTATGGGAGAGATGTTCTGCAAAGGACATGCTACTGAATGAATGAACGAATACATCAACAACATCAATCTGAATTGGTATTATGCATACAAGCACAATATATTTCATATCCCTGGATGCTTGAAATATACATTTTAATGACATACTTTCAATTCATTTGGGATAGACTGTCTGAACCTGCTTATAAACCTAGTTGTACTTTGGGGTGACTGGATCCCTAATGCCACCAATTCCTTGAGCTTGGGTTAAGTTTTCCTAATGAGTGATAATTATCTCCTTGGATATCGGATAGTATTTGTGTTTCCCTACAATCCAGTTAAGTTACCTCTATTACTGGGCTAGGAAACTGCTTGCAGGTGAGTTCTGTTTGGGATACTGTTCTGCATCACTTTGTCCAGATGCTTCACTCACAAAAGAAAAGTTAGGCCTAGATCTAGATTAAGTCAAGCTGCTACCTTCACCAAGTCCTGCTTTCAACCTAGTCAGGTCTGGATCTAGCTGTACTTAGCCACTATCTGAAATTTCAGCATCACTCATAAATCTAATGATATCCTCACTATGAACATCAGAAATTGAATTATGTAAACTCCTAAGAACACAACAAGTGAAATCAATAAAAGGAATTTTGTTCCTAGAGAAAAATAAACACAGGAGAATGATAGTCTTGGGGTTCTCAAATAGTTATCCACAATATAATTGGTTGTTCTCCATTCAATCGTCCATTATCAGGGTTCAAGGTTTAGACTAGCAGATGTGCAGTTTTATCTTCACCTATGCCTGTCATCATGGTTTCCTGGTTGAGTAATACCTTGATTGATTTGGAATTGACAACTATGTTTCCCATCCTTGTCTGTAACTATTTATTTTCTCTATATCTTCTTCTATTAAAGAAAAAGGGCCTCATACATTAAAGGTTGAAAAAAGCATTTCCCATTCATCATCATCATCATCATCATCATCATCATCATCATCATCATCATCATCATCATCATCATCATCATCATCATCATCATCATCATCATCATCATCATCATCATCATCATCATCATCATCATCATCATCATCATCATCATCATCATCATCATCATCATCATCATCATCATCATCATCATCATCATCATCATCATCATCATCATCATCATCATCATCATCATCATCATCATCATCATCATCATCATCATCATCATCATCATCATCATCATCATCATCATCATCATCATCATCATCATCATCATCATCATCATCATCATCATCATCATCATCATCATCATCATCATCATCATCATCATCATCATCATCATCATCATCATCATCATCATCATCATCATCATCATCATCATCATCATCATCATCATCATCATCATCATCATCATCATCATCATCATCATCATCATCATCATCATCATCATCATCATCATCATCATCATCATCATCATCATCATCATCATCATCATCATCATCATCATCATCATCATCATCATCATCATCATCATCATCATCATCATCATCATCATCATCATCATCATCATCATCATCATCATCATCATCATCATCATCATCATCATCATCATCATCATCATCATCATCATCATCATCATCATCATCATCATCCTCATCCTCATCCTCATCCTCATCCTCATCCTCATCCTCATCCTCATCCTCATCATCATCATCATCATCATCATCATCATCATCATCATCATCATCCTCATCCTCATCCTCATCCTCATCATCATCATCATCCTCACCCTCACCCTCACCCTCACCCTCATCCTCATCATCATCATCATCATCATCATCATCATCATCATCATCATCATCATCATCATCATCATCATCATCATCATCATCATCATCATCATCACCATCATCATCATCATCATCAGTGTGATTACATTCATCATCATCATCATCATCATCATCATCATCATCATCATCATCATCATCATCATCATCATCATCATCAGTGTTATTACATTCATCATCATCATTATCCTTACATTCATCATCACACTAGACCATATGTTGTAACAGGAGTGACATGAAATACAACGTGGTGTCTTGCTTCAGATACAAAGCCAGATGCTTGTAGTACGCATAATGTAATATGGGTTGTGTCGTGCTTAGGGCCCAAACTGAGATGATGGTACTATAAGTGATATATAATACAAAGTGTTGTCATGCGTCGGAGAGCACTAAATGATTAATTAGTGTTTGGGTTATGTCAAACATGTTCTCTTGTGATAGACAGAACATTATGCATCAAAGTTGCCGTCTATCATGAGATTGATAGTTAGCTTATAATCTCTCTCAGCATGTAACTTCTCTTCACTCATACTCCTCATATGTGCATGGATGATCATTTCACTCATCCATCAGACATAATATTCATATATGCATGGATAATCACTTCACTCATTCATCAGACATGATATTCGTATGTGCATGGATGATCATTTCACTCATTCATCAGAAATCATTTTCATACTTGCATGTAAGATAAGTAATTATACTTATGTGATTTCCCAATGATAACTGTAAATGTTAACACCATTGACACAATGAAATCTCAATCATTCCTCAGACACAATCATATCTGTATTGATGACAATTAAGCATATGTATGTGCTTTACCCATGATAAATTCACAGATTCAACAACAATGACAGTGCAATGCAATCTTAATCATTCTCATTCTTCATCAGAAATTATAATATTTCCTGGATGATAATTAAGCATACTGATGTGTTTTTACAAATAAGTTCACATCTGTTTAATAATAATGAAATCACATGAATCACCCCAGACATGCTCTCATCAATGACATAGACTTATGTGATCATTAGGCATACTTATGAGGTTCACAAATGATGATTCCTCATGTGTAGCAATATTGAACTTACACATGGATCCCCACATGCTCTCATAGATTTATGTGATATACTCAATCCACATTCAATCATTATGAATCCTAACCATTCTTGTATGGCGGTTGATTAAGCATTATTATGTGGCACAAATATTAATTCCAAATGATTAACAACAATGAAAATACATTTACCTCACCATATGAGTGCTTTAACCTAACAACCAACATGATGATACATATAGACATCTATTTGATTCCCATGTGCTAATGGAATAAAAACAAAACTACTTGACTTATTACACATTACACTAATTTGTCTTACCAGTGATTGAGTTTAACTACTTAAGAAATACAATGTACAACTAGGTATAATGCTTACACATTAAATAAGGTGTATAAATGGGAGAAAAATAAAACTCACTGTGGTTCCTAATGTACAGTTTATCCATAGACTATGATAACTGAATATAATATTTAGTTTCTACTAAATTAATTCCTTAAGAACTAACCACATGGTTTACACACATTGACTCACCGGCTTCTTGAAAAGGCTCACAGACTAACTTAAATTAAAATAAATTATATTCTAGTGTTAACCTCGTTCTTTTGAATGGCTCCAATCACCACATGTCTACAACAAAATGTCAGGTACTCGATTTGGTTGGTTTCCTAATCTACTGGCTGCTGGTTTGGTCCTTCTTTTGTCTCTCGACTGGTTTTATTACATGCGTTAGTAGAGATTTGAGGGTCCCAATTCCTGCATTAACAGTCTGGCCTTCTTGTAGTTATGACGAGTTTGCGGCAATGAGGCCATGCAACCGGTTGTTCGTCTTATTACGTTGGCTTTTTCCTGGTCAAGTTTTTGGTTGAATCTCCAAAAACGCGTTATAGTAAATCTTGGATTGTAGAAGTGTGGAACAAACCATCACTATTGCGGTGTCCATTTGAATTGTTGTACGGGGAATATTTACAGCACCGTTACGCATTAGGGATTCACAAAGTGGAGAGTGGAAAAGAAGAAGTAACAAAGACATTTATGATCTGTTTAAGTCCCCGCTAATCACTGGTATCATGAAGGCTAATAGACTACAATTGCTGGGGCATATAGAAAGAATGGAAGATAATAGGGAAACAAAACTCGCTTACACTCAGGAAATAAATGACCGTAGACCCCGAGGTAGACCAAGAAGACGGTTGAGAGATAATATATATATATATATATATATATATATATATATATATATATATATATATATATATATATATATATATATATACAGACCTACAATCACTTGGAATCAACGACTGGCAAGAGAAGGTCAACCAGAGAGACGAATGGAGACGGATTGTATCTGCAGCAAAGAACCTCAATGGCTCGGAACGCTGAAGAAGAAGAAGAAGTTACGCTTGCGAAAATATATTACATACACCTTCGCCACAGAGCAGGCACTAGTATAGTTCACTAGTAATCCACTTTTCTTCGTTCGTTCACATGGGTGTCCCCCAATCTTTCCCACCTGGTGGCTAAGCCAATCCCTTTTGCCCATGGACCCGATTAAACCATACATCCGGTTCTTTCCATTCACATCAAACGGTAAGCGTATAAGGAGCATTCGACCAAACCCGGATTAAGATAAGTAACCTTCGTATTTAGATTTAGTGTGTTTCGTGTATTTGTGTGTTTGTTTGTGTTTGGTTTTTTTATGTATTGACGAAGGCTTTAGCCGCAACGCCTATTTTATTTCTTGTAATCGTGTTCTAGTAAAGCTCACAATATACTTCTCGTTTTTCGGTGATTCATTCATTACCACCGAGACAGCACATCTGATGGTTTTGGCAGTGGCTACATAGGTAGGCCATGGAACCACAATGAGAGTGAAGTACCCGCTGCAAGCAAAAGCAACTTTTCAAGATGTGGACATTAATTCTACATTAACTCAGGATTAGCAGAAGTATTTTCAGAATCTGTTAGCTACTTATACAGAAGTACTTACGGACAAGCCAGGACTTACTGATCTGGTGGAGTTCGACATGAAGCTGACTCACCGAACTCCTGTTCGAATCAAAACTTACCCAGTTCCGTATGCCAAAGTGAATATTTTAAGAGAAGAGATTCAATAAATGCTCTCATCAGGCATCATACCGCCATCTGAGTCACCTTATAGTGCACGTGTGGTGTTGTTGAGGAAACCCGATGGAGAACATCGATTATGCATCGACTACCGACAGCTCAATGCTATAACTGAATTTCAGGCTGAACCGCCACCGGATCATAATCAGCTCTTCTTTAATATTAGCACAGCCAAATACTTCACCTGGATAGATCTCAGTAAGGGATATTATCCGATTCCGGTTAAACGAGATGTTAAACCATGGTTGGCCTTCAGTACACGCCTGATGGACGCTATGAATTCAACTATTTTCCGTTTGGATTCAGTAATGTTCCGAGTGTTTTTACACGCATGATGAGGAAGTTACTTGACCCATTATATCATACTGCTATTAGCAACATCATGGATGACATTTTGATTGTTACAAAAACGTTTGAGGAGCATGTGGAGACACTACATCTTTTTTTCAAATAATTGAAAGAAACTGGTTTGAAAGCAAGACAAAGAAGTGTCAGATAGGTTTCCAGCAATTGGATTTTCTTGGTCTTAGAGCATCTCAAGGATTCATGTCACCTCATGAAGGGAATATTGAGAAACTGCGAAGAGCACCACGCCCGAGAACAAAGAAAGATATTAGATCATTCCTATCCTTATGCGGATTCTATCAGATATAGATTGAGGACTTTAATTCCCCAACAGCTCCTTTAATTGATATTACAAGGAAGGGGAATCCAGAAAAGGTCATTTGGTAGGCTGACTGTAAGAAAGCTTATACAACTCTCAAACAGACATTGACTGCAAAACCAGTTCTTCATTTACCAGATCTCATTCTTCGAACGGATGCAAGCAACATAGGAATTGTGGCTACTGTCGTGTGTGTAAAGAATGAATGTCGTATTAGTTACTTGTTCTTCTTTACCACTTTAGTGTCGTCCCTGGAGTGAAGAGAATCAACACCCACATTATTTTTTTTAAATTCAATATCTCTATTCTGGAGAAATCCAGCAGACTCCGTCCACACACTCCCTCAATCTGAAGACACCTTCCTGTCACTCTTACTCACCCCTGGATCATGCCCCCTCTCATTCTTCCCCAACATAACATACTTGACAACTCTCGCTTCAACAAATAAAAACAAGAAATTTATTAAAGCAAAGAGTATATGTAGGAGAAGTGTATGTGTGTATAAGATGTAGAATGTGTGACGGGTATTCTAAATCGTCTATAGACTCAGATCAGTGTTCAAGAGGATATTCATTCTCATCCCTGTGCTGAAGACACACCAGCACCATGTATCCCATACAAGTAACCTCACCCAGGTGATGCTCCTTCGGTCACGTGAAGACTTCCTCCGTTGTCTCTGGAACCACCAGGATGCTTGGACACCCCTGACAAACACTGTCTAATTAGAGTCTGATTCACACTATGAACTTCCTCGGTTATTTAACGGATTGTTAATCATTAAATTCTAATCCTATTGTCACTGTTAGTGGAGAAATCTTAATGGATCTAGAGTCACTGGTTCTAAAGATTCCTCATATTAACACCACAATCTAACTGTTCTGGGTATCAGTATAAATTATGCAATGTTCTGACTGTTTATTGATACATCTATCACTTGGCTAAACCTCAATCTCGTCAACATGTCCTGCTCAGCAGAAGCCAGGTTCCCGCAAACCAACTTGGGTATAAGCCCTATGTAGCGGCCTCTCAGCAACCTCTGTCTTCAGATGCTGAGCCCTCCTTGTATAAAACTTTGAACCTGCTTCTTCGTAGTAAATCATCGCACACTCAAGTGGAACACTCAAGGGGAACTGTACATGGAACCTGTAGATCAGATAACATCATGGTGAGGGCAACTCAGTCCTGGCCAGAATTAGGCAAGTGTAGGCCAATAACAGCACTCAGATCTATAACAGAGATCCGATCTCTGTCATACGGCCAAATAACTCAATCATATGATCTGAGACATGGCAAAACCAGGAAAGACTAAAGGAACGGGTAGAAACCCAGCAGATGCCCTACTGGAAGATCCTACCATTACACATTCCCCTCCTCCCTCTCAACCATCCTTAATCTCTCTAATTATTATTCCACTACATTGTCCTCAACTTCCCGAGTAAAATGATATATAACACAAGCTACTTGAAGCCACACAATAGAATACTAGTGCCGACGCTCCTATGATACTTTCTAGCACCGCACTTATAGAACATTCTATCACTAATCATAATACATTATATCACTGCACCTATAATACATTATATCACCGCACAGTACTGTACTATATTCCTAATAATACTCTTAAGTTAGATATAATTAATTGCCTACCATATGTCTATTCCTGTTGTTACTCGAGAAACTAGGCAATCCGATTGGATCTATGTCCGCGGATAACTATCACTACTAAGATAGGCTAGTCCCTCTAATATAACACAACTCGGAATTATCCCCAATCCTAACACTTCCGAATGTTTTTCTCGACTCCTTCCACATGTTTACTGCACTGGGTTTTATATGGGTGCTTGAGTGAGTCACCAGAAAGTCCAGACGCCAATCAGTCCAGAATCTGGCTTTGTCCTCCTGTTTCCAGACTAACCAGAGTCAATTAGCTGTCAAGTTTCCTTTTCATCTGGGGAGTTCTTTGTCTCATCCAACAAATATCCGGGTTGTCTGTGAGCCAGAGACCTTTCTCCCATTACAGAATCCTTCTGACCTCTAGCAGACATCTGTCCATTACTTTCAACGGCCAACTCCCGTTTTGTAGACAAATGTCGCCAGTACACACCTCTCGAACAACATCCTGTCATCAAACTGTCGACTGTGTGTAGACAACTCGACGTGACTCCCTTTGATCTCATACACACTGTCTACCAGGTGCAGAGAATCTGTACCGACGTATTTTCCTCAGTTTCTTCACCATAAAAGAGTCAATTGTGTTAGCAAAATAATGTCGGGCCTGGTTGTCATCGATCGACTGACAAGTTAATTTATCCTGTGACAGCTACACTTCTTCAGAGGAAGGATGATGAACACTCTGTGTTATTTCCAGTTGCTTTTGCAAGTAGAAAACTGAATTCGGTGGAGAGAAACTATTTCTCTATATATATAGAGATAATGTTTGGCATTGGTATGGGCGATGGAGAAATTTCAGGCTTACAGAATTTATATGGAAAACATTTCACGGTGCAATGTGATCATCAACCTTTAATGTTTCTGGCATCTTCACGGAACCTGAATGCAAGACTCCACGGGAAGGTTAACACGGTCAACAAATGCCCGCAGATGTCGGATGTGTCGGCCTAACTGCACAAGAACGCAGCTCTGCTGTTAACAGGCACAACGCAATCACGTCCCCCCCCCCCCCCCCCCAAAAAAAAAAAAAAAAAAAAAAAAAAACAACGCCGGATGTAAGCAGAAGAAGAAGAATGCAAGACTGATGAGATGGTCTCTGCTTTTTCAACCATATTCTTTCCAGATTGAATATGTATCCGGAAAAATTAATGTTGGAGCAGACTTTCTCAGTAGACATCCAATTCCAGATGAAGGACTTGAGTCAGGCATGTGATATTACGTATTCCTCCATCCCCACAGTTTTCTTCTACAAAGTACAATGATGGCCAAAACCGAACACAATAGTCAAGATTGACATTGTTGACACTTCTAAATTTAACATCGAATCTTCGAGAAGATGTTTTGTCACTCGTCGGGTCAGAAGGAGAGAATTTCATTGGTTGTTGGTGACGTAGTTGGCATTTCTTGTGACGTCAATAGAGTCACTAGCCCAAAATCGATATCAACTAAGATTTTAGATTCGTTATTCTTCTTGGACAGGGCTTGGAGAGACATAAGCAGGATGTCTCCTGCTCTCTTTCATTGTACCCTTTCGAAAACCTTTTCGCTTTTTGCTCAAACTAAACTGTGCTCTCTTGGTATACAAGAGAGCTAGATGAGGGTTTGGCTACATGCGTCATCCTTATCCAACTACTTGGCTCTGACTCGAAGGCAAAAGACTGATAGGATGGTAATACTCTAAGCATCCATTGTGGGCCGGAGGAATATTTTCTTTGTTCATCGTGACAGAGGGTTCCGGTGATCACTTTCACATCGCTGAAGCAGAAATCCTTGAAGTTACACACCGCAGCCTCAGCGCTGTCAGAGGAGTTCAGCCAGGCCAGCTAAGTACTTGTAGTATTACATGCAACGTGACACACACACACACACACACACACACACACACACACACACATACACACGCACACACGCATACACCTATTAATTGCGAGCAAATAGAACCAGTAAACACTACCAACAGTGAAAACCTTGAGTGGAGAATTCGTCATCGTGCTCCTGATTATGAACTTCTTTTATTGAGTTGATAATGAACAATTATGGACTGTGATTAGTATAAACCATATTCATGGGGGGGGGGGGGGGGGGGCTTATGACATGTAATTTATGGTGATTTTACATCATGTTTAGAGATAATTGTGTTTTTCATCTGCACCACCAGAATGATTATTTAAAAGATTAATACAACGAGTTATGCGCTGGAGTCCATTAACTCAATGTTGATGATCAGAATTTATTGGTTGTTACAATTTGGTGATAAGTATTGATTTTGAATTCCCAGTGGCGAGGTGAAGTAACGGGTACAACTTTCATAGTAGAGCCGAGATTGCTCCTCTGATTACAAGGTGTGATATTTTTTTTTCGCAAGCCGTCAACATCGCTGTGAATATTCCCCGCAATACCAGTCAATATTAGCACTGTAACAGTGCTTATTTGTTCCCCACTTCTAAAATCCTAATTTTACCCTAACAGACTCATTTTCGAGGTAAATCCAAACACATGGACGGAAAAGGCTAATATAAAAATAGCAACGATCGGTTCACGGCCTCATCGTCACTAGAAGAAGTCTGACTGAGACTGCTGGAAATGGTAGCCTTGAAAATCTCTACGAACGCAAGATAGAAAAATAGTCGAGAGAGAAAAGAAGGACCAACAAACCAGCAGCCAGTGTATTTGGACACCCAACCAAATCTGGGACTTGGCATCTTGGTATTGACATGGGATGTTGGAGCCATCCAAATAGAATGAAGGTAAACACAATAATATATTTTATATTACGCTAGTCAGTGATCCCGTTTCAAAAATAAGTCGGCGAGTCAATGTGTTGTAGACCACGTGATTAGTCCTTAAGAAATTAATTTAGTAGAAACTAAATATTATATTCAGTTATTATAGTCGTGGAGAAACTGTACATTAGGATAAACCACAATGAGTTTTCTTTTCTCCCAGTTAAGCAACTTAATTTAATGTGTAAGCATTAGACCTAGGTTGTACATTTTATTTCTTAAGTAGTTAAACTCAATCAACAGTAATGTAGAAGTTGGTGAGTAACTTAAGATTTACAAGGCTAAGAATACTTAGTGCAGTGGTAAGAAAACTATTTTAAATGTGCAAACAACTGGTAAGACAAATTAGTGTAATGTGTAATAGTCAAGTAGATTTTTTTACATGAGCATATGAGAAATCAAGTAGTTTTTTTTTTCCATGAGCACATTTAAGCCAAATAGATTTATATAGAGATCTTGGTGAACATGTGGAATTAATATGTGTGAGCCACATAATAATACTAAATTAACCGCCATGCAAGAATGGTTAGTTTTCATAATGAATGAATGTGGATTGGGTATTTCACATAAATCTATGTAATTTTATGAGAGCATGCTCGAGGTGATTTATATGTGATTTCATTATTGTTAAACAGAGGTGAATGTATCATTTGTGAACTACATCAGTATGATTAATTATCATCCAGGAAAATATTTCTGATGAATGATTGTGAATGAGTGAAGAGAAGTGACATGCTAAGAAGGAGTATAAGCTAGCAATCAATCTCATTATAGAAGGCAACTTTGATGTGTAATGTCCTGTCTATCAGAAGAGAACATGTTCGGCATAACCCATACACTAATTAATAATTTAGTGCACTCCGACGCTTGACCCCACTTTGTATTACATATCACTCATGTAACCATCATCTGGTTTTGTATCTTAAGCAAGACCCCACTTTGTATTTCATATCACTCATGTTACAACATATGGTCTAGTGTCCTGATGATTGTAATTATAATGAGGATGATGACTGTAATGACAATGATGATGATGATAATGCTATAATGATAATCGTGAGAATGATGATGATGATGATTGTAATAACAATGATGATGATGATGATGATGATGATGATGATGGTGATGATGATGATGATGATGATTATGATGATGATGATGATGATGATGATGATGATGAGTGAGATAAAGTCATCTTACATCCATGAGAAGAGGAGGGAAGATAACTTCTCCCTTGAAGCATTTAATAAAGAAGAATGCACCTGAATACTATACAAGAGTTGAGACCATGATGTACTTATATTGTTTATAAGCAAATACTCATTGCAATAGGGAATGATTTTAAAACCCCTTAATGTATGAGGCTTTTTCCTTTAATGGAAGAATATGTAGAGAAAATAACTAGATGTAGAAGAGGATGTGAACATAGTTGTCAAATTCCAAATCAATCAATGTATTACTCAACCTGGAGACCATGATGACAGGCGTAAGGGAAGATGAAACTGCACATCTGCTAGTCTAAACCTTGAACACCTTATTTCGACTTGTAGATGGAGAGCAACCAATTCTGTTGGTGATAACTAAGACCATCTGTCTCCTGTGTTTATTTTTCTCTAGGAACAAGATTCCTTTTATTGATTTCACTTGTTGCGTTCTTAGGAATTTACAGCATTTCATTTCCAATGTCATATTGAGGATGTGATAAGAAGTATGTTGATTGCTGAAATTTCAGGTAGTGGCTAGACCAATCTAGATGCACCTGACTTTTGTGATAGAAGCAACTTTGCTAAATGAAGCTTTGTGAGAGAGTGGGGCAGAAACCTATCCACCTGCAAAAGTTCAATTTCCCTTAGAGGAGAGGTAAATTTTCTTTAGCATAAATTTGCTTGACAAATGGAAAACCCCAGAGCCAACTAAACTATTCTACCAGCCTGGAAAGAACAACACGCTGAAGCTTAACATATATCACAGTGGCTGCTTGGAGCAGGAATCCATAACTCACAAGTCAATACAAGGGAGTGAGGACCATTTTTTTTCTGTTTCAGAGTTAATACCACAGAGGATCTGCAGGAAAATTACCGAGAAATTGGACAATAGCCTATAGTATTGGTCATATATGGGGAGGGGAGTTTCACTGATGGAGATTCATAATTAAGTGTAGAGATCTTGATGTAAATGAACTTCTGTTTTTTTTGTTTCATGAAGCTGTATTGAATTGAATATTGTGTTAAAATCATTACTGTTCATTACTAACTGTATAGTTAATAAATGATGAAAAAAGGAGGTTATTTCCTCTCGTGTCAATTAGTTTAAATAAAACAACCCTAGATAAAAGTAGGTTAGCTGAGAGAGGAAAGGCATGGAACCACCAAACGGATATTCTGGGTATTACGGGAAAAACTTTCATTTGTTTTCCTTGAGGTATTCCTTGGTTTTCTGAGACTCTATTTATGGACTCAAGCAACTGAGCCATTAAAGATTAACATAATTAAATGGGCAGGATCACATTGGGAACGAGGAATTTGTGTGTCCTCTATCTCTTTGGGGTTAACCCAATCAATACATCCGACAACCGGTAACTATCTAAGATTCTCCAACACCTGGTAATGGGAAAGCTCAGTTTCTATACATATTTATGGAGTGGGAATCTGTTAATTAATTATCTTCACACCACTCCTGGGGGTTCGTGAGCCATAAGCTGGCTTCCTTGTACAGGTGGAATTTATCTTGTTTGTCTTTGATCGTCCCGTCCCGTCCCCTAGATCGTCTTGGATTTTATTCGTCACGCCACACAATGCAAGTAGATTACCAACTAACAGTACGCCACAACAAGCAATGGTGTACAGACCAGAGGGAAGCAGAGGAAGAGGCCGACCACGCAAACGATGGACGCAGGGAATAACAGAGTCCATGTGAATACCGATACAAGAAGCTCATAAGCGGGCACTCTCCCGCTGTTTGTACTTTACCTCGGCACCGCAAGGTACAAGAGGAACCTAATGAGATGAGTTGAGATGAGATCTCCAAATGGGTGTATCGGATGCGGGATATCTTGCTTTTGACCGATACGTTTTCCTGGAGATTGTTATGGGAGCGAGGTTCTGCAATGGACATGCTACTGAATGAAATAAGTTCCAATCAATACCTGTGGTTTTATGTTTTATACATTCTTTAGTTATAAATAGCACGTTTAAGCTCACCATAAATGTGTCATCTTCATAATCATCATTTGATATGCCTAAAAACATTGTCATCTCTCACGATCATGAAAGTGTTTTTGGGCCCGGTCTGTATTTTTGTCCATATCATGTCATGTATTTATCTCTCTACCTTCCTCTTGCACTTTTCCATCAGTTTAGCCAGTTGTCACCATGTTGTCACGTTTATTTCTCTTCATAACGTGTCCAAAATCTCTTGACTATCCACGTCTTATTACTGTAATCAATTTATGATTTTCATGTGTTTTCCATTTCGTGTGTGTGTGTGTTCTACCCCCCCCCCCCCCCCCCCCACCCAATCATGGCACCTGTCAATGAAAACAAAAACAGCAGGCTAGTAGCCCCTTGAGGCCTGTAAATAGTATGAGAAATAAATTCAAATGTGTTGACCGGCACTCATGGAAGTACAGGAAAGATACAGGGATACGAGGACACATTCCATCCATCATGTGCCATGTCGGTAAGCGTGGGCGGTAATGATTCGCTATTTCACTCGATTACCAGAGTCGTGGATCAGCTCAGTGTTCAAGTCTCAACAATGCCACGTGATCAAGCCATCCAGGTATTTACTTCTCTGTCTTCCCCCTGTTCTCTTCCTCTCGATCTTGCCAGTTGTCAGCAAGTTCTCTAATTTATTTCTTTTCATAACATGTTCAAAAAGTTGACTGTCTACGTCTAATTTATCTAATCAGTTTACGATGTTTATTTGTTTCTTGTAGGACTTGGTCGTTGGTTTTTCTGTCTGTCCGTGGTATTTTTTGCGTTCTCCTCAGAAACGACATTTCCAGAGCCATCAGATGTTTTTCAGCTTGACTGCTCATTGTCCACGCTTCACGTCCTAACAAAATTACAGGCTCTATGTAGCACCTCAACACACTAGACATTATAAAAGTCGAAAGCTGTTGTAAATGTCATTATCCACTATGGAGAACAATCACCTTCAAATTAATATCCTGTGAGGGTAAAACCGTGGGCAGACGCTATATGTGGCTGACTCAATTATATGGTTATTAATCTGAGCTAGGGATTGAACTTAGATAACTTCTCTTTGAGATTAAACGGGGTAGGGGTAATGGTGAAAAAAATCGACATCGAAAGTATGGTACACCGGTAATCGAACCTGCCGCCTTCAAATGACGACAATGTCTCGCTGTAGCAAAAAATTGTCACGTATACATTTTGTCAATTATTGGGGAATCTCTGTTCTAAAACAATGTAATCACTTAGTGAATTCAAACTTTACGTCTAAAAATGCCGATAATCACTGCCTGTAAATTTAAATTACCTAGAAAATCAACTTAGTGCTGAAAGCCATGTAGTGAAAAGGACATGCAATTCTTTTTTAGTTTAGTTGAGTTGAGGTGAGTTGAGTTAAGTTAAGAACCGACATCACTGCACTCAGGACATTCCCATACGTGCTCCGTCCCCTCGTTCAACAGCAAGCGAAGAGTCATACTACTAATCGTTCCCACCGCTATCTGATTAAACGTTCTCCTGGTCTTCCCTCTCAGTTTTGAGATTCTTCCAGAACCCCTGCCGATCCCCCGCAATCTCATTCTTTCCACCTATGGGTTCTTAATCTGTTCCTTCGCCTTCTCCACCTGGCCCCACAAGCGCACGACCACTTCCCCTTGTCCATAGGCAAACTACCACCAAAAGGTGCATTCCCTGCTAGCCTATTAGCCTGTTCATTTCCCCGTACCCCCGCACAGCCATGGCAAAATATCCATACAATTCTCATAATCTGTGACCTCTGAAGCGACGAGAGCCATTCCACACGAAACATTCCTTTCTCCACCTTACTAAGCACACTCTTTGAATCCGTAATGAGTACAACGTGTGTTGCAGTAGTCTCCTCTAGCCACCGTAATGCCGCTGTTACTGCCTCCACCTCCATTCTCATGCTGGAAGTCGTAGTCTCATATGCCAGATTCTCCTTTTTCAAGACTCGTCCATTAGCCTTTGCAATAAATCCCCAGCCACTACGTCTGTTTCTCACCACTGACCCATCGGTGTAGATGACAATGTCACCTTGATGTGTGTTAATCTGGATCAGCTGTTGCACTTCAAACGCAGTGCGGCCTTTCTTCTTTTTAATAAAAATATTGTTTGTTGCGTATCCTTAACGGGATGTTGCAGTCAACACCAACATTTTTCAGCTGCTGTTGATGCACTAGGCAAGTGTTTCGTTCAGTAGTTTGCCATTGCTTTCTGAACGACCGGCTCCCATACCAGCACGCATAACACAACGCGACACGGTCTGCTGCACACATTGGTCGCAGCTGAGCTTCGAATGCCTGGTACCCGGCTCATGAACCGCGTTCGCAAGCTTTTAGCTACGGAGCGGGGTGTTTTTTTTTTTTTAAAAATACATAATTTAAAACAAAACAAAACATTTAATGCATTAAAATAGCAGTAAGTCAAACGTTCTTTGCTACTGAACCAATGCTAAGATATAAAACTACTGATTTATTTGGTTGTTCCGGGACTTCAGGTTTGAAGATTTATCACAACCCACTACTGGCAACGCTGGTCTATTCCGGTACGAACTGTGGGTCTTGGCCACGTCGGATTGGATGTACTCACACGCCAGTGATCCGGAGTTCGATCCAGGGTCCAGTCAGGGATGTGCACTACTGACGAGCTCAAACGAGAGCGAAACTCGAGTCGTGCTTCCAATCTGACGTTGACAAGACCTAAGGTTCGTACCAGAATACGATCAGCGTTGTCAGTAGTGGGATGTGCTCAATTTTCAAATATAAAACAACTCCGAAAATTATTCTATATGTACAATAATCATTGCTCCCGTACACCAAATCAAACTGCATTTATCAATTCGAGTGTGAGTGCCAAGCAACTCACATAGTAGAACGGAAAGACAATTAGTAAATCGAGTAGTCGAACACATACCAGTGTGGTTGGAAAAGAGTTAATCAGCCTTCAGGAATCCACGTGCAGTAGAAAGGCTAATTTTATAGCTAAGCTATAAAACTCCATCCTCGTCGATTTCTCAACATCTCGTAATATATGATCTTGGCGTGAACAAATGAAAAACGTTTCGTAGACTGTAAACAATAAACGGTTGCTCACATTTAATGAGGTGTTGCAATTAGGTGGTTCCAGCCGTTTGTGTAAAAACAGAAAGAGTTCGTGTTAAATTTAAAATTACTATATGGATAATACATGTTCCATTTTCGAACAATACCTATAACTACGTGTTTTAATTGTTTCAGCTTAAGCATTATCCATTTATCCACTTCATATGATATATAACTGTGCACTATGCACCTGATGAGATGCAGCGACAAATGCCGGGCAATATAGTGTGCAACATATTGTTTGGGGCTTCTGTGTTTAAAGCATTAAAAAAAATAATGCTTTGCCAAGTTGTGCGTGAAAAAGAATTTAATCAATGTTAACATACTTCTAGAGATTTACACAAATAGTAAGCTAAATGTAAATAGAGATAAACCTGTTTTATTTTTTTATATGCCCAAAATTAAAAACAACGAAACAGATTTATGTTTTCTATACAGCGTAGTATACGTAACGTCAATGCTACTCTGTCTACACGATATTTAATCGTAAGTTTATTATGAGCTGGCATATTTTATGGGAGGTAACTCTGTGATGCTGACTAGCAGACACAAAATTTGCAGTGAGATGTAAGTTATTCTGTCCTCTTTGCTGTGATGTGTATGTAACTAACACATCCAGTAAGAAATATTAGTGTTTTTGTTAATGTCATGCTATATATGCATACTTATTTCTGTATTACGATTTCTTTTATATGGCTTGTTATTTGTTTTCATAGGAAATAAACAATTGATGATATTGTCATTACTGAATTCGAGCAAATCTTGGACCGACCGAGAATTATTTTATCTGTGAGTGAGCAGTCTCAGCTCTAGCCTTCGAATTAATAATAGAATAATGCGGCAGCTCAGGACAAGATATATTTTGTGACAATAAAATTCATTACGACAGCTTAACAACCATGTCTATTGCAGCAAGAACTTAGACTGAAAGATTTAAGAATATAAATATATTTATTAATAAATGAGTAACTTCAACAACAACAGTGAGAATATTTCCTCCACACCAACTTCTTCTTCTATAGTGGAGATCTTGGTAAGTAAACAACTGTGTGGAGTGTTCAGTGCATGTTTTGTTTCAGATTAACTGTGAGTTTCATATCATAAACCTCCTTCTCTCTTTTCCCCCTTTCTCCTCACTATCTCTACTGCCTAGATCTATATATATATATATATTATATATATATATATATATATATATATATATATATATATATATATATATATATATATATATATATAACACATTATTTTAACGTTGACTTTTCAAAAAATAATGGCAAACTACTGAACGTAAAATAAATTGCTCAGAAAATCAATCTGGGGTTTGATCGCAACATCCTGCAAAAGAGATGCAACCAATTCTTTTTAATGTTATTCGGATGGTTATTCGGTTCACTTTCTTGTTCTGTCATTTAATTTTTATTCTAATTGCTGCAATGTTTTGTCACTTAATTTGTTTTTTCTGTTGACTGTTTAAGAAGATGTAAGTAATATTTAAACAGTGGATAGTTAGTTACTTGTATGCGTAATTTACGTACACATCTGTCAACATAACATGCTCATACACCATACAAATATAAACAACACAGTTATTGAAAACCATACATAGTTGTTCACGCTGCAATTCCTGTTCACGTAATTGTCACAGAGCATGTATTACCATTGTCAGACACAAACTGTAATTCAATAATTGCCACATTGTTTATAGACATTCAATCACTGTAAAACAAATTTGCTTTTAGTTAAATGCCTTGATCACAAGTTAATGTCTGAAGACAATTTTGTAGATCCATTTTTAAAAAAAGTAGAAAATGAGTACAGTCTCACATTACATTGTTATGACATTAGTAACACAATTTCTTCATTTAAATACTCCCCCCCAAAAAATAATCCTGCCACTGTAGGTGGTTGAGCCAGGACTAATGTTTTAATAAGCAAGCACATGAATCACTCTGCCAGTACAGGTCCTTTACAAATGTTATACATCATATTTCAAGGTATTCATACATTTTCTCCTTTTTCAGTGAGTTTGAAGGATTTTTGTTTCAGTTTTAAAATGGACTTTCTTTAGGGAATATATTTACAGTTTCTGTGCAGTGTAGGGGGCACAACATTATTAGACAAAATGGGATTGATGTAGATACTTGACACCTACGTACAGAAACAAGTGCCTGGGTACACCATGTGCAGTGATACTTTCACTTTAAATTAAGATAGCAATGAGATATAAGTGTTTGTTTTTTCAAAAATACACCATCTTTCTATCTTTTTGTTGTCATTTATAGTACTTATAATTTACTAGCCGGTCTCCCTGGCTAAGGGTTAACAACATTGTTCGTAATCTCGCAAATCCACATGGGGAAAACAGCAGCTGCGAGAATTGGCAGCGGTTTGCGCCGCGCTGGTAACTTACGGGGGGTATGTGAGCCAGTCGTTCAGAAAGCAGTGGCAAACAACTGAACGTAAAACTTTCCTAGTACATCAACAGCAGCTGAAAAATGCTGGTGTTGACTGCAAAGTCCTGTAAAGATATCCAACATAATAAAAAAAAAGAAAAATAATTTATTAATACTCATTTGAGCTTAGTGAATGTTTGCTTATAAACATGCTTGTTTTAATTATTATTCAAGTTGTCTCCTTCTTCCTTTGGTAAATATTATGTCTATTAGAAATATGTTTATTAGAATGTAAGGTGTCTTATTTTGGTTTGCATTACTTAAACATGTGTTGAACCTAACAATTAAGTATTGTAGCTGTGAAATCCTGAATGATTAAATGTCAACATTGTCTTACTCTGTCATTTAGTTCACCACTGCTATTTTTTCAAACACCTATTTGGGTTTACGCTGCAGCTGTGGAGTTTGTGCTTTGTGCAATGCTATCAGCCCTAGTGTTCTGGTTGGTCTATACAATTATTGGGCCCAGTAGCCTCTAGGCATGTAAAAGGGTCCTGTACTTTTACTTACAACACAATGTTATTATCATTAGCTTTCGGTGACATTTGAGGTTGACGTAAGCCCATATTTTGCTGACTCTGATGTACTTCATTACATTTGGGAATGTATAATTTTATCCCTATTATAACCTAGAAGGGTTGAACAAGTTCAAGATATTGAAAACAAAGATAAATAAGTAAATACATTTGTGAAAGTTCAGTGTTACTGTTTTGTAACCACCAAGTGATAAACAGATTTCATTTATAAACATGAAAAAAGTATTGCTAGCTTCTTCCAGTTATATTGTTCCATAAATGTTGTGTCTACTGAGGACGTGGGTCTGAATATATTTGCAGGAGACCAAACTATCACAGTCACTTGTATTACCTGGGATATGGTACTTTCTACACTCCTGTACTGTAGGCTACATACCTGCAGGACCTGGAGAAACACTATAATTAGCATGATTAAAATCAGAATCTCATGTGTTGCTAATAAAATTATCATAAGAATTATCAGAATAATCACATATCAAAATCTAATCTGTCATCCTCTGAATCATTCAGTCTTGGAGTTAGCCTTTAAAAAAAGGAGAGACTGTTAACAGGCAAAGCTAATCAACACGCAAAATTCAGTCCATCACTACTATAAATAATGTGTATGGACTAGGCTTGAGTTCAAAACGAGCGAGCGCAAAAAAAACCTCTTAGGACATACTTGAAAGGATCCCAGATCCCAGTTATTATTCTTTGCCCTTAATGGCCACGATAACATACAGGCAGCTATTTTTGTTGCTTTAGTGACATATGAATTAAATAATGTATGGAAGGGAAGAGACAAGAAGGATATAATGTTAGATGGGTCTGGATGCCCAACTCTTAACTCTTTGAAAATAGTTTGTTCATTTGTTGGTTCTCTTGCTTTTTAGACAACAACCATATTTGGCACTGGTGACAGAGCAGTTTTCTAGATAAGGCAGAGACTACACTTACCTTTTTTTGGTGGTAACCAGAATTGCTTAGATCTTGCTTATCTAAAAGGTTCACGACTGGTAGATTACTGCTGAGTGCAGAGGTAAAAAGGTCAGCATGAAGATTGCTCCAGGGAAGTCGGCAATGCATACAGATTTTTAGTGACTTAAAAACTGCATAGATGTAAATTGGGTTAAGATGTAACAGGGCTTCAAATCAAAACATTAAGAATGTGATAGAAATTACAAAAACCATGCCATTGTCTTATAACTTGTAAGTATTGTTGTTAAAATTGTCAAGAATGTTAAGCATGTGACACCACATGCAGATGAACACGACAACGATATAAGGACAGTTTAAAGATGGCCACCCCACTTTTCATATGTACCAAAGAGGAGCAGAGTTCAATTTTTTGATCAGTGCAGGGGTGAAACCTATAGAAATTCATTGGCGAATGAAAATCCAGTATGGCAATGCATGCCTGTCAATCCAGCAAGTGTATGAGTGGAGTAGGAAGTTTAAAAAAAGGTGTGACTTCTGTCTAGCACATCGTGTAGTAACCCCAGAGTAGATACACACGCAACCAAGAGCATTTTTTTTCTACAGGAGTCCAAGCACTTTATTGGCGCTGAAGGACTTCCATTGAACACAGCAGTGATGACATCAAAACATGATACATTTGTTCTTCACATTTTCAGAATATATTCACTCAACAAAAAACAAAAAAAGCAACAGTTACAGTTTTCATTTGAAGCTCAATCATATTTTGACTGTTGTCAATAAAGGTGTTTAGAGATTATAGGATGAGAGTAAGTTAATAAGTAAGTCACAAATGGCTGTAGAAAAATAACTAAAGATGATAACAACTTGAAACCAGTTTATTTTTATACATACATTGTCCCTTTATTTCTCAACATAATTTTCACCAACATTGATGCACTTATCCCATCGTTCTATCAGTCCTCCCAAACCCACTGCATAGAACTGCATGCTTTTTCTTCATTGACCTGCCATTCCACAGAACTGTGTGACTTACTTATTGACTCGCCCTTGTAACGTTTTCTACCCAGCTATGCACCGCTTTACGGACAAACATTTGTCAGCATAAACAGGAAACCCACCTTGGCTGGAGACATTTCGCGAATGACGCCGAAGTTGAATGTGAATTGAGAACGTGGTTTAGAAACCAGTTCTATGCAGCCGATTTGGGAGGACTGATAAAATGATGGGATAAGTACATCTATGTTGGTGGAAATTATGTTGAGAAATAAAGGGACAATGTATCTATAAAAACAAACTGGTTTCAAGTTGTTATCATCTTTAGTTATTTTTCTACAGCCACTTGTGACTTACTTATTAACTTACCCTCGTAGTAAAAGGTAGTCTCATGGAAGAAACTGCTGTTGGTTTTGGGCCTTCACATATTCTCAGATCATGGTATAATGGCACCTGGCATTTCATGCTTCTGTGATAGCATCTTCCACAGAATTACCTTTTGTTTTCATTACATGCCCCAACATACCATGTTTCTCCAAAAATAAGACCCCCCCCCCCCCCCCCCCCCCCCCCCATAATAAGCCCTAGCACGATTTTTCAGGATGCTTTTAATATAAGACCTCCCCCTAAAATAAGCACTGGTTATGATCGTCAGCTAGAATGAGAGACTTTTTATTGAATGGCCAGTCTGAGTACATGACAGAGTAATGACGATGTTCCAGTAGGTAACATGTCTATATTTGAATAAATTTAGAATTTTGTACATGAATAAATGTAGATTTTTGTATCTGAAAAAAAAAAAAAAATAAGACATCCCCCGAAAATAAGCTCTAGTGCATTTTTAAAGCTAAAATTATATAAGACCCGGTCTTATTTTCGGGGAAACAGTATCTCATATATGTATTTCAAAGAAAAAACAAACCACGGTAAGCTTGTTCATCATTCAGTGCCTTCTCCTCGGTGACAGTTGGTGGTAATGGGTCTCTAGTAATTTATGTTTTGAGCCGTGTATATTCTGCTGTGTTGTGTCCTGAAAATGTTCTCGTATTGTTGCCTGTGTGTATCCTTAACAACATCTATCTTGTTTTTCATCGTTTTCATTATCAGTAGATTATGTTGATTGATGTGAACAAAGTACCATGTCTTTCTTATGATTTTCTTCAACAGTACGCTTTGTATATTGAGTTTGTCTAGAACTGTATGTCTCTTTTCTCATTCAAACAACTCTTTTCAGTCTTCTGAGTAACCATGCCTCTAAAGTTTACCTTTATGCACCATATTTTTAACTATAAATAGCATTTGGAGGCAATGGAGAATTAGTTATTCTGTTCAGCAGCACTCGTTTTAAATTGAGTTCCTCTGGAACTTTTTTATTTGTCTTCTTTTCCATCTGAGAAACTCACCGAATCTTCTGAAGACACAATATCTCTAAGCTTCTTATTTATGCTCTATATCTGTAGTCAAGGACCATGTTTTTATTTAGGGATATGACTTGCACTGTATATAGTATGTGAAGGATCATGTGAATTAGTAACAGTGTGTAGCATGGTTGGTTGGTTGCATGGTTGATTTGTGGTGAGTCCTGTGGAAGACTGAGTCTTAACTCTTTATGTCCGACATTCTGGTCATCTGAGCCCTGAAAAGTGTTTGCATTTTTCTGTGGGAGGTTGGTATACAGGCTTTCCTCCCGACTCGGTACCTAAGTAACATCTCCGCAGGGGTTGTGCTGCTGAGCTCTCCTTCCCTTCGTCAACTCAGGTTAGTAGCATATGGTATTTAGTTAGCTAGGTGCATATCCTCTACAGGACGTTGCAGTCAACCCCAGCATTTTTTGGCTGTTCGTGATTTCTATGCAAGTTTACATTCAGTAGTTTGCCATTGCTTTCTGAACGACCGGCACCCATGCCATTTTCAGAAAAACCAATGCAAGGCGGTCTGCTGCCAAATCGCACTCAGTTGTGTTTCAAACATGGGTTTGCGGGATTACGAACTGCGTCTGTAACCCCTTCGCAGCGGAGCCGGTAAGGTGTTTAGTTAAAAAAAGTTAGTTGCACATCCTTTACAGGACTCTGAACAACCGGCACCCATACCATTTCGTAACAAACCAGCCCAACGCGGTCTATTGTCAAATCGCATGCAGCTGTGTTTTTAATTAGGAAATGCGGGATCATGAACTGCGTCCGTAACCCCTTCGCCATGGAGATCGGCAAGGTTTTTAGTAGCTGGATGAAAATATTTAATGGGATTGTTGTTTTTGATTCATTAATTCCAAAACATTGAGTTGCGAAAGTATGGTGGAAAGATTCAGCATTAAATGACTTATTGATATGAAAAAATACCCATGCAAAATGAAATATGACAGCTGATTTATTCTTTAGTTTATAAATATTGTTGCATCTGTGGCCTTCAACTGTGTTCAAAATCAGAAATTATGGAAAGTCATGAGAGACACACAGTTTTAAGCACACCTGATCCACTTAAGTACAACATTGTATCACGAACAACAAGCCAGTGAAGTGTAACAGGAAGTAAGGCAGGGTTGCATTCTCTCCCCATACATGTTAAACATTGACACTGAAAATACATTTATTGAAATAAATTACACAGCAATGATACCTGTGGCAATTTTGATACATTCATAATTGGTGGAAATCTGATTCTGAAACTTAGATGTGCAGATATTCAGACCCACATTCCAAACAGGGTCAGGGATTAGATCACTGTATTCTGTCTGTAAAAGGACACGATGACCATCAATATCTGTTTCTGAATATGAAAAAGAATAAAGATAATATCAACATAAAAAAACTACATGTCAGCACACACACACACACAAAAGACAATAAAAATTGCGGCAATTGAATACATCACAAATTATGATTATCGTGGCCCCTTAATTAACAACAGCCGGTGCTTTGGTGTAACGGTTAGCGTTTTACTCTGACAATATTATCAGCGCATTCGGGCAATGGTTCCTTGCCAGCTTTCGTCTAATGTTTCAAATGCTCACAGCAAGTTCCTGCTACGATGTGTGTGTGTGTGTGTGTGTGTATGGGCGGGGGTGGGGGCGGTGGAGCTGGCGTGTACGTGTGTGCGTGTGTAAGTGTAAATAAAGTATTCTACTTCTAGTATCCGGAATTTCGAAGTATAATATTCTATATAAGGCATGCAACCCTGTCTGTCTGTCTGTCTGTCTGTCTGTCTGTCTGTCTGTCTGTCTGTCCGTCCGTCCGTCCGTCCGTCCGTCCGTCCGTCCGTCCGCCCGCCCGCCCGCCCGCCCGTCCGTCCGTCCGTCTGTCTGTCTCTGCCACTCTCTCTGTCTTCTATCTCTTTTTTCTATCTGACTTTCTTTTCCCCCTCCCCCCCCCCCCAATCTCTCTCTCTCTCTCTCTCTCTCTCTCTCTCTCTCTCTCTCTCTCTCTCTCTCTCTCTCTCTCTCTCTCGGTATGCTAGTTACTGTCCATTGAGCTACCACTACGACTATTAGTAGTTTTACCAATCTTTCTTTCTTTCTTGAAAGCAACTGTGTGGGTGGGAGGTGTGTGTTTTTGGATGTTTATGAGTGGGGGATATGTGTGGGCAGGTGGGGAGATGTGTTTGTGGGTGGGGATGTGGGTTTAGGTGGGGGATGTGGGTGGCGGATGTGAGGGTGGCTGCGGGATGTGAGGGTGGATGGGGGATGTGTCTCACAACATTGCAATATGCACTGTTTATGTTTACAACTTTCATTTGACAATGTTTTTTTCCCCTATGTGAATGCATCATGCGCAATATGCATTGTTTATGCTTACAAAATCCATTTGACAATTCCCCCCTCCCCACCTATGTAATTGTAACATGCACATTTGATGAATGAAAGATGAGTGATTGAAAGGGCCGAATGTAAGACGGGCCTACGTGCCCAATGTGTTACCCTTTTAAAATAAAGTTCGTTCGTTTGTTTGTTTGTTCGTTGGTTCGTTCGTTCCGTCCATCCGTTCGTCCGTCCATCCGTCCGTCTGTCTGTCTGTCTGTCTGTCTGTCTGTCTGTCTGTCTGTCTGTCTGTCTGTCTATCTTCAACCCATACATGACAAAAAGATCTTAAAACGGCATCTCTGGTGAACGGTGCTTAGACATCAATTAATCATAATTGTCATCGTGAGTCAGGTTTAGCTCACACTGGTGGTCATGAAGAGTGCAAGCTTAAATCCTCTGCACTCCTAATTCTGTTGGAAACCCCGGGACATATGTCTCTTATTGGCTGATTGAAAATAGTCCTGGACACACAAATATACAATCTGGAAGTGGCTCGTGAGAAAGTAGATGCAGCTGCTACCCTCAAGAGTTGGACAGAACAATTTAGATCAGTGTTTCCCAACGTGTTAAGGGGGGCAAATCGAAAATGGAAGAAATCGGCTGGATATAACAAAACTGGCAGACTTGAGACGAGTTAACTAAATTGGAACCTGACATAAAATCTCTTTGCAGCAAGCATCAAGCGCAAGGATCTCACTAAATTTAAATAATAAATAATTACTAATAATTAAAATAATATAGAAAAATCTTTCATTAACATTATTTTGTACTTGAACTTCAGTTCTCCATTATATGTTTTGAAAATTTACTTACTGTGTTTGCTCAATAATTTCCTATTGATTTCTTCCTAAAACCTATCATTCAAGTTTCTTTAGTGAACATTTCAATTTTTGAATATTAAAAATAATGTATATGTTAGGTGGTGGGGGGGGGGGGAAATAAGAATTTTAGAAAGGCTTAGGTGGGGCATAGCACAAAAAAGGTTGGGAAACACTGATTTAGATGTATAAATTATAATATACTTAAGAATAAGCAACCAGATGGGGCGGGTTTTACCTCTACTTATCTCCCCTACTTGTAGGTATAAACAATAAATCCCCCATCAGCTGTAAAGTAACAGCCCTTGAGCTACACATACACATTAACATAGATTTACAAATGTAAGTTAACATAACAGAAAGTTAAACCTGTTGGAGCAGTAGGCTTAAAAGAGGGAAATCCTGGTCAAGTTAGATCTGGGGATATTATTGAACAGACCTGGTAATTTGAGAACATTGAACCTAGTGAAGAATGGATATAGGTGCCAACAGGGTGCTTGAAAAAGAGTGGGTTGAAGTACCGGAAGACGTGACGGACTGGCACAATGAAATAGTAACACTGGGTCATTAGTTCAGATAATGGAGCAGCTGGCTACACAGAGTTTGATGTGCAACAACTGATCCAGAGTAACACACATCAAGATGACATAGTAATCTATACCGATGGGTCAGTGGTGAGAAACAGACGGAGTGGTTGGGGTTTCATTACGAAAGGTAATGTACGATTTAAAAAAAAAAAGGAGTCTGGCATGTGAGGCTACGACCTCCAGCATGAGAATGAAGGTGGAAGCAGCCACAGCGGCTTTCTGTTGGTTAGAGGAGACCACTGCAACATGCAGTGTATTCATTACGGACTCAAGGAGTATGCTTAGTAAGGCGGAGAAAGACATGTTTCGCGTGGAATGGTTCACCTCGCTCCAGTCGGAGTTCGTGCTTTGTGCGACGCTTTCCGCGCTGCGGAAAGAGACCGAGCCTTATGGGATAAACCCGGTGCAATGAAGTCGACCCTGTCGACTTTTAAGCGACCTTTTTAAGGTCACAGATTGTGAGAATTGTATGGATTTTTTTGCCCTGCCCATGCAGGAAAATGCACCTCTTGTTGGTAGATTACCTATAGACAAGGGAGAGGTAGTTGTGCGCCTGTGGGACTAGGTGTAGAAGGTGGGAGAACAGATTGAGAACCCGTATGTGGAAAGAATGAGATTGCGGGAGATTGGCAGGGGTTGTGGTAGAATCTCAAAACTGAGAGGGAAGACCAGGAAAACTTTCAATAAGATAGCGGTGGGAACGATTAGTAGTATGATTCTTCGCTGGCTGTTGAACGAGGGGACAGAGCGTGTATGGGAATGCCCTGAGTGCAGTGATGTCAGTTCTTAGCTCAACTCAACATAACAGGGTACTTTTTGTTCTTGTCGAAGCAACATCAGACTAGTTGGGGAGTGCAGACAGCAAAACCCAGTATATTGTGGAAGCAGAAGTTCAGGCCTTAATATTGAGGGGATGTTGTCATCTAAACAGATGGGGCTCAGCGACACGTGAGGCGCACTAGGGCTTGTATGTCTCAATCGGGAGAGAACTGTGAACGGAAACTATGGTGTCTTTGCTTTGACAGCAAGTGGCCTGACTACGGAGATCATGGCAGTAAATAAAGCATCGCCTTAGACACAGACTGTTACCCAGGCGTGCTTTCTCGATGACTCAATGAACATGCCCAAGAAAATCGAGATGGGCTAGGCTCCAAGACAGTCGGTGGAGTCTCTAAGGAGGTCAAAGTTGATTAAAAAATATCTTCACTTTTTGTGCCTGTCCAGTCGGTTGTAAGAGGAAATTAACAGGCTGATAGGCTTGCGGGCTGGGCTACTGTGGACAGTGGATGAGCAATGGGCCGTACTAATATACCGAATGCCCCCCGTGAAGCAGGGTGATACAACTAATTAGGTAATGGGTGTTAATCTGCAACCTTGACTACGCGAAGGCCTCTATCGTTTCTAATCTTCAGACTGTTGTTACTAATAGTAATAGTGGCGCCATCACGTGTACACTCAAATAAGTGGATACATGTTCCAGGTGCATATTTGTTTGTTCTTATATGAGACGTGGACAACGAACTGACAAGTTGAAAAACATCCAATGGCAGTGGGACTATGGTTTCTGAGGAAAAATGAAAAAACAAAAAAAAAAAACATTTACAGACAGAAAAGCGAATTAGATAGTCCTGCAAGAAGCAGATGACAATCGTAAGCTGATTAGAGAAATTCAAAAAAAAAAAAAAAAAAGAATTAGTCACACTTTTTTGGTATATGTTACGAGAAGAAATAAATTAGAGAACTTGGTGTCAACTGGCAAGATTGAGGAGAAAAGAGCAAGGGGAAGATAGCAAAATAAATGTATGGATGGCTTGGCCACATGGCATGGTCGGGACAAGAACACAGAGCTTATCCGCGACTCTGGTGATCGTGTAAGATGGCAAAACATGACCGCCCGCGCTTATCGGCATGACACTTAATGATGATGATGAATCACCCAGAGGTCTGTCCTGTACCGCAACAGTCTTTCGAAATTTCTGTACTCCATAAGCTAGATGTCCTGCCTCCGTTGTTGTCATGTGTAAATTAATATCACATTTAGAATCATCTACGGCGTCGTCATCCTCTTCTCTGCTTTCCCCCTCCATAAATATCGTTTCTTGAGCTTTGAGTTATTTTACGTATCCAAAATATTTCATTTTCCTCATTTGTCTTAATAACCAATGTTCTTCAATACTGAGTTCTTATCGATTAGACCTTACAACTATTTGAGAGGTGGACCGTGTCATTTGAGTTCTGGATTTGGATTTCCAACAATTGCGACTATTGGTGGATTAGAATTGTCACTCCTGTCAATGTTTTAAATGTTTCTCGTTAAATTTTTGCATAGATATTGAACAAGTATGGGGAGATAATGTAGCCCTATCTTACTGCACTTTGCACCTCATATCAGTTTGATGTTTCACCGGCTACTGTGACAGCTGCTAGGTGTTCATAATATAATGATTCAACTCAGCGGATCAGATGTGCTGAAAACTCCTTTCTTCAGACTTTGTATTGTTTATCGCACTTCCTCTCTTAAATGTTCTTGTTATTTCTCTGGCCTTTTATGCATATTATGTGAGCTCGTTGTCATATATTCGCACATTTCTCCACAGTACTACTTCCATCTTTCTAGTATAGCTATACTTTTCTGTTAATGTATTGCCATTACTATAATGTAGTACATGAAATTATGGCATGAATTCGCATTTTATTGTTCTGATATATTTAAACAAGTCTCCACATTGTGCTTGTAACCGGGAGTTCTCTATTATTTTGTAATTATTAGTTACAAGCTGTTTCTTGTCTTCTCAGATCGCACTTCTGGTTTTTCGTGTGTAGTTTTCGCTGAGATTATTTATTTCTATCACTGGTTACTTCCGTTGTCTTCTTTTTTTCTATCAGCCTGAATGTTTCCTCTGTAATATATCTCTGCTTCTCGTACCTTTTATTTAATGGAAAAATACTTTGTGCTGATGAGATGCGAATGTCTCTTGCTTGTGTGACTAGCGCATCAGTCTTCTTGTATGGCCATCGACACATCGAATGTGTTTATTTCAGTGTGGTATATCAACTAACACGGAACTGCATTGGTCGTGCTCCTTTTGTCACTTTTTGTAGTTTGATCTTGAAATCTGCGCCCATAAGTTCATGATCCATATCGCAGTCTGCCCCTGGCAGTATCTTTGTAGATGTAATACATGTCCTCCATCTTTGTTGTGTTAAAATGCAATCAATATGCTTCCTGCAATTACCAACGATTGAGTAAGCCTGCTTGGATGTTGTTCAAAGAGGCTGTTCGTGATTTAAAGATTGTTTTCCTAGCAGAATTCCATTAGTTTCTCTCCTTTGTAATTTCTGTGTCCTATACTGAACGGTCATGGACATTTCTTCTTCTGTCCCTTGTTGTTGTTGTTGTTCTTGTGTTGTTGTTGTTGTTGTTGTTGTTGTTGTTGTTGTTGTTGTTGTTGTTGTTGTTCTTCTTCTTCTTCTTCTTCTTCTTCTTCTTCTTCTTCTTCTTCTTCTTCTTCTTCTTCTTCTTCTTCTTCTTCTTCTTCTTCTTCTTCTTCTTCGTTCTTCTTCTTCTTCTTCAGTTTCCTCTGCTGCTGCTGCTGCTGCTGCTGCAACTACTACTGTTGCTGCTACGGCTGCTATTACTGCTGCTTCTGCTGCTGCTACTGTTGCTGATTTTTGTTTTTCTTTTCAACTCTAACTTTCTCGTTGAGAGCCTCCATGATCATCACATCTTTATGTTTTTGCATTTGTCTATTATCTCTGTTAAACTGTTGTAAGATTTCAGAATATTCTGATGCAGGATATTTATGTATATCTCAAAGATACATAGTTGGGAGTACAGAATGCAAAACGAGCCTACGTGCCCAGTTTTTGACTCTTTGAAGATAAAGTTGGTTAGTTGGTTGGTTTATTTGTTTATTCGACTAAACGTAGATTTGTAATTCAGCTTGTCTTTAGTATTATGTTTAAATATAATGCTAGACACAGTAAACGATTAAATATATTACACATTCCGAAGCCTAGGATTGACTTATATGCAAAACAAGCCTAACGTACTCTGCAGCTCAGCTGTGGAACAATCTTCCACAAGAAATTAAACACATCACCAATCCCTAGACATATAATCGCAAATTATTTGAACACTATCTCAGTACGGATTACCTTCGCCCTTAATAATAGAAATAATAATAATAATAAAACCTTAGTATAACAACCAGTCCCTTTTTCGTTGACCAGTATATTCCACATAGCTAATAACAAGTACCACACCATTATTTAATATTACTGAGTCGTGTAGTATTGATTTTTGCATTTTCCCCATGCCTTTATAATGCATATCTTTTATATTGTTGATGTTCTCAGTCTTGAATGATGTGTGAATGAAATAATGTATGAAAGAGAGTGATAGAATGGCAGAATTTTAGACGGGCCTGCGTGCCCAATTCTTAACCCTTTGAAAATAAAGTTTGTTCGTTCGTTCGTTTTATTAGTCCTGCTGTACCTCTACATGTTTAGCTTATATATTTAGTAGCTGATAGCACAAACTCTAAAGACAGTCCTATGACAGATACCACCGTAGTGTTATGGCTCAACAGACGGATACAGAAGTTGTCAAACCAACCTGACAAATTCCATGATCATTCGGCACCTCTTGTGACGGTAGTAGATGTGATCACGGGCAGGGACAATATAGATGCATTCATAATCAGCTTGCCTGTACTCCATCTACTGATAAGAACCCAACAATAACTCGTGTGTTATCAATGCAGTGACGCCGATTCTAATTAATAAATCAAGCAGTCATGACTAAATATATGTTAAATCACGAGAAGAGATGCCCAGTGCCCCTTCCTCGCCGCCAATTTTGTTCCCATAAGAAATTGTTGGTAGATGAGATGCCCAGTGTCCCTTCCTTGCCGCCAATTTTGTTCCCAGAAGAAATTGTTGGTACCCATGTTTCAAGGATGTGTCGACTACAAGATGCATGTTGTCGGAATTTTTTTTTTAAATCCCGATTTAACCGAAGAACTGTGTATGAATTATTGGGCCGGCATGTTTGTTGCTATCCATTAAGGTAACAAGTAAACTGCCACAACGACCGTTACTCTCTCTCTCTCTCTCTCTCTCTCTCTCTCTCTCTCTCTCTCTCTCTCTCTCTCTCTCTCTCTCTCTCTCTCTCTCTCTCTCTCTCTTTTCGGCCACCCCTCTTATCTGTCCCTACCTATCTCTCTCCAGCTTACTTTCTCTCCTTTACAGGACATCGCTGTCAACAGCAGCATCTTTCAGCTGTCTGTTGATGTCTTGGCAAGATTACGCTCAGTAGTTTGCCATTGCTTTCTGAGCGGCCGGCTCAGTTATCCCGCAAGTCACCAGCGGGGGTAGAACCGCTCCCAGCTCTCGTCCGCTACGAGACTCTGCGTGATAAACGGGATTACGGAGAAAGTGTTGTAACCCCTCGGCCAGAGAGGAGTAGACGTATACAAAACAAATATATGATTCCGGTATACACGCATTTGTATTCTTGTCAATGCTACGCAGTTCGTAAGTTGTGCGAGACACGCCTTATGTCACCTATGTGAGCAGACTGGGGCACTTACGAATTCAACAAAGTGTGTCATTAATGTGACCAGTTTACTAAGTAAACTTAGCTACTCCACATCTCAGCTTTAAAAAAACCTTCCAAAACAAAGTACGATACCACTACCCCTACAAACTTGAATTGCAAGCTGTTTTAATATTGCCTCGGTGCAGTTTATTACACACCAGTAACAATTTATAGAACTAAAAACACTAGTCTGTCTTGTTCTATAACATATTTTTTTTTCATTATACGTTATAACTAATTTGAAGAAGAAGAAAATGTCCCAGGGAGAGGAAGAGGGGATTTTAGCATATAACATTGATTCATTCTGAACAAATTGATCAATGATTTTCATTGCCCTAATTCCGTGTGTTCTGATGATCTCTTCACAACCCGTGCTCTCCTCTCCTATCTCGACATTCAGGCCACGCATCAATATTCTGATATTTCCGTGTCTTTGATTACCTATAGTAATATGTAGTTTTATCTGTAATGTTTAATTTAGTTTAGTCGACGGATCAACATCACGGCACACGGGTGTAACCCATAAGTACTCCGTTCTACTCCTAACTCAAGCTTGAGTCCGGAAAATCTCATCTCAGTGCACGAACTCCGTAGCACCGGCGAGGATCCTGAAATACTTTGGGTAGATTTTAAACTCGAAATTTTGCCCGGGCAGCGCCGTTAGGCTATTCTTTTTCGCTTTCCAACTGCAAAGGAATTTGTTACGGGCGCAACAATACACACGGGCGTCCGATCTCACTACCCAGAGACCAGGGGAAATTTTATTACTAGAAGTCCACGTGAAAAAATCCCGACCCTCACCGGGGCTTGAATCCGGGACCTCCAGCACTCGAGGCGGACACCATACCTCGAGACCTCCGAACTCTCGCCCGACCGCGCTCAGGACATTTGCGTTGCTGCAGTAACGAGTATATAAAGCGCTTGATTGTTTCATGTACCAGTCCTCTTTTACTGATTCATCCGTATAATGTTTGGTGCGTAGCACTGGGTCACATTCGTGTGTGCGTGCGTTCGTGCGTGCGTGCGTGCGTGCGTGCGTGTGTGTGTGTGTGTGTGTGTGTGTGTGTGTGTGTGTGTGTGGATGGATAGATGGATGGGTGGGTGGTTCTAAATGATGCCGTTTTTATTCTAGAACTAACGTCTTCTCACTTCATTAGTTCTTTCTCTGCCCCTTTAGATAGCATTATTGTCCCTCCGTTACGGTGAGTGGCATTTTCTTCAGTATGGCCTGTGAACGACACTATTTCACTTGTGTTTATAAGCTTTTAGCCTGGTCCTTTCCAACTTGTTTCGTATAATTTCAAGATGCTAATCTTATAATATTTCATTTCTTCTACCACCTGTGCTGTCTTTCCCAATTTATACACAGTTCTAACATTTCAGGTGCCAGTTATGAAGATTTTCCTATTTGTAAGTTGGTGAATCGACGATCCAGATTCCATGCGGCATTCTCTCCATCGCGCCATACTTGTAGAAGAGTCTCCTTTCATTTTGGATGGCAGAATTATTCTTCTATCCCTGTCTCTAGACCTGTTCATGAATTGTTGTATTTTGCCTATAGTTTACTACAGGATGGAGTTATGAAGATTTTCCTATTTGTAAGTTGGTGAATCGACGATCCAGATTCCATGCGGCATTCTCTCCATCGCGCCATACTTGTAGAAGTCTCCTTTCATTTTGGATGGCAGAATTATTCTTCTATCCCTGTCTCTAGACCTGTTCATGAATTGTATTTTGCCTATAGTTTACTACAGGATGGAGTAGCCCACCCCAACCCGCCCTAATCGCCTCTTACGACATGCTTGCTAAATTACAGTGTTACTATTCTTTGCTACTTTTAAGGATCCCGGTAACAACCCGAGACAGTGTTTGTTAGTTCGTACAATCCCATGTCAAATCATGCTGTTAACAATGTGTTGCCAGCATAACGCGAATTGCGTGTATTTTGGCCGTTGACTTTCATCCATGATCTATCTCTTGTTTGTATCATGTTTTAGCTGTGGAAAGAACACACGACTATTCTCGTTACTGTTAGAGCTATATACGAGGCTAAGTTAATAAGTAAGTCACAAATGGCTGTAGAAAAATAACTAAATATGATTACAACCTGAAACAAGTTTATTTTCATACATACATTGTCCCTTTATTTCTCAACATAATTTCCACCAACATTGATGCAGTTATCCCATCGTTTTATCAGTCCTCCCAAACCGGCTGCATACAACTGCGTGCTTTGTTTTAATTTACCTGCCATCCCACAGAACTGTGTGACTTACTCATTGACTCGCCCTCATGACTTTTTTCTACCCAGCTATGCACCGTTTTACGGGATAAATATTTGTCAGCATAAACACTGAAAACACACCTTGGCGGGAGACATTTCGTGAATGACGCTGAAGTTGAATATGAAGTGAAAACGTGGTTTAGAAAACAGAGCATGCAGTTCTATGCAGCCGGTTTGGGAGGATTGATAAAACGATGGGATAAGTGCATCAATGTTGGTGGAAATTATGTTGAGAAATAAAGTGACAATGTATGTATAAAAATAAGCTGGTTTCAAGTTGTTATCATCTTTAGTTATTTTTCTACAGCCATCTGTGACTTAGTTATTAACTTACCCTCGTAGTTTACCATATATTCAAGTGTTAAATTGCAACTCACTAATACATACTTTCTAAATAATTGCATTATGAATGGATCTTCACATGATAAATTCGTTATTCACCGAATCAGAGATAAATATAGCGAGAGCATGTCTTCAGTATTCAGAGTGGGAAGCCAGTCTGTTGTAGGAATTGAAGAAATGAACAACAAAACTGTCAAACTGATTCCGATTCCGATTCCATTTCAAAAACAAAAATTCCAAAGCTGTGGTTATAATTGAGGATCGTGGTTTTTGTGGGTTTATTTACCCTAATTCTTGTCTTGTGAGTCCTTTCTCGGACTGGTTATGCATCGTTTGTGTCTGTGACGTCAGCAGTGGTCGGCGGCTATCCTTTGTGCTCTTCTGTTGTTGTGGTTTTCTTTGTTTGTGTAGGCTCCTGGCTCGTCTGGCTGCAGTCCTTATAAGGACTTTTCGTAATCCCCCTCCAGCTGGGGGATCGGTCCGTGGCTGTCCTTTGTGCATGTTTCATCTTGTTTTCTTTGGTGGTGCAGGCTCCTGGCTTTATTGGTTGCAGTCCTTAAAAGGACTTTTTATTTGGTCTTTTTGTCTCCTTTATTGTGTATTTTCTGTAGGAGCTTATCGACGTTTTCATTTTCCTCCTTGTGCCTGTTTTCACTGTTGCGTTTGCGATACTGCTGCCTAAAGTTTTCTTCCTCCGTGGTCAGCCATGGGACGATTTTACCGTCATCTATATAGTACTCGAAGTCGTTCTCACGGTCGTAGAGTACTACTGGGTATACCATCGGTTTCCCCCGGAGTTTCTTAGGCTTCTTCTTTTCTTTTTCTTCCCAGCGCCTTCTGAATTCCTCGCGCTTGAGTTCCTCCTTGTCGACTGGGTATTCTGTGCCTCCTTCAGAGATCCGACGGTATAGTAGTTCCCTCTTGGGCGTTGTGGTTGGGCTGCTGGCTTCAGCTTGCGGTTCAGGCTCGGTCTCTTGGTTTTCTTCTTGCTGTTTCTGTGAGTTCTTGTGTGGCTTCTGTTATTTTGTTTTGAAAGAGTCCCATTTCAGCTCTATGCAATTCTCTTTCGGTCTTGATCATTTGTAGGATTTCTTCGTTCTCCTTCTTCAACTCAGCCATGCGCTGAATCTCTTGTTTGATGTCGAGCTGGATTTCTTTCATGTCGGCCAGCAGCTTCTCATTATCGCTGGTCGGAGACGTCGTCAGCAGTGCCTTGACTTGCTTCTTCAACTCGTCTATCTGCTTTTGAAGTTGATCTCTTTCAGCTTGTGCTATACCCGTGGCAGTCTCGCCCCTCTGCATTGCTTCCTTGAATGGTGTCTTTGTGATGATGGCGATCTTTAAGACGTCTCTGTGTCTCTGCAGGTACGGACAGCCCAGGTATCTTGCACCGTGTTTGCCCAGACAGTTGGCGCACTTTCTTCTGTTGTTAGGAGCTCGGAAGTCCGTGTCCAGCTTGGCCAGCGGACACTCCTTGAAGGCGTGGTGATCGGCGCAGTATCGGCATATTACCGTCTTACTGCGACACGTAGCTCTACTGTGCCCGGCCTTCTGACATCTGGAACATTGCGTGATTCTTGGTATGAATCTCTCTGGTTGCTGCATTCTCTTTTTGAATGATGCTGTGGTCGGCATCTCGCTGCCCTCCGACGTCACTACTGCCAAGGTTGTAGGTATCTTGGAGTAGGTTAGAAGCCGCTCCGCCTTCAAGACTCGGATGTGAAGATTCTCTTCACGTAGCTGCTTCAGGATTTCTTCATCTGTCAGCTCCACCGGAATCCGCTTGACAACCCATCGGACTGTTTTTGAGTCGGTGTTTCCGACTCTGGTGTCTTTCTCCTCCTTCTTCTCTGCTGTCTTAATTCTTGACTGTGTTGGGCTGTCAATCTTCTCCCTCGTTGTAGCTTCAGATATAGCTGTAGTATCAGGCTCTTTGATGCAGCTAGCAGGTGGGCTCTCAACGTTCTTCTTCTTGTTGTCGGCTCCCACGCTGCACATCTTGGCAACAGCGTGTTTCTTGTTGGATTTTCAACGTGACATTTTCCCGCTGATCAGGCTTCTTGACAGAATAATGCGACTTGACTTGTTAGCGCTCGCAGTGCGAATGACTACGAACTGTCAAACTGTCATTTACTGCCAATATAGTACCTTGCGGTGTATGGCAGAGGGGTCTTTGAGCCCGAGGAATTAGGGCCGCCTGGCTAGTGCAGTCGCCGCGAACTGTGCAGGTTAGGATTTTCTTTTTGCCCCCGACAGAAAAAAATCCCACACCTTACCGAGGGATCGAACCCGGATCTCCCGAATGAGAGTCCGGCGTTCTAGCCACTAGGCCAGCCGACAACAATAAGTGTCTAAAGATATTGAACTACAAGAAATAATAGCAACCAAATGTTTCTGAAGAAATAAGTAGACATTGAATTGACCGGACATCATAAGATCATATCAAGGGAAAAATTACAAATGGCATTGAGTTAAACTATTCAAAATTCCAACTGCTTTCAAACCATGCAGTATGCTCTAATTTCTATTTATATGCAACCTAATGACTGACAAGCATCTCAATACACATTTATTGCCTGTTTACCTCAAATGGCCTCAATTTCCGCCAGCCTACGTTCTTTCTTCAGTACCGAACCCCACCTCAACCCACCTCTAGGCAGACCATCATCTGACTGACCTGTTCATTGACCTATTTGTTGGTAGTGAATTCTAATATCTTAACGCAACTGGGCCGTGTCTTTGTAGCTGCCCGGCTGGGTACATCTATACAGGTTCTCTTATTGATGTTTAGAGCCGAATTAGTCGGCTGGCCGATCGCTGAGAATATTGATCGCCCGGATCAGGATCTAATAATCCCTGTTATGTTTGGTTGTTTTTCGTGTTACCCTAGTGCACTGGCTTTGAGGTACAGTGTCCACCTTTGTCACGTGTAGATGGTGCATGGGTCACAGTATGGACTTTCTGCAAATAATGAACCCAAGCATGTTTTCTCTCTTGCTCCCTCCCGCTCTCTCTATCGCTCCCTCCCACCTCTCTCTCTCTCTCTCTCTCTCTCTCTCTCTTTCTCTCTGCGGTGATGTTTCAACGACAGAGGCTTCTCGATACGAGTGACAAACCTTTAGGGCCAGTGTGACCCCTGTATACATTAAACATCATTATCAAAGTAAACTGCATGCCCTTTGGCAGCAGGATTAGACACAATGTATTTATAATTATATATCTATGTATATATCCACATCGGCCTTCCTGGTTCCTTTCCCGTTATCTAACTTTATTTCTAGTGAATATAAAAAAAAAAAAAAAATTGTTTGACCCAATCTTGAATGTGGGGTTTTGGTTATATTAGTAGCTCACAACTTTAGAAAAGGTCTAGAGCAGTGGTTCTCAACCTTCTTTGGCCCGCGCCCCCCTTCACCATATTTTCAGAACGTCATTCCCCCCCCCCCCCCCCCTTCGTATTTACTACCTAACAATCCCGCCCGCGCCTCCACAGTATACTTAATAATGGAAGCTAAATGTATTAGCACATACTAAAACAAGTTTAGACGTCCACATAAAACGTGATTTGTGGGTCTACTTACTTTATAAAATGAATTTTAGAAGGGTGAGACGTACAGAACCGTACAGTATGAAGGGAAAAACAAAATCAAGTAATCGGTTCTTGTATTAACGCGATCTTGAAATAATCTTAATTTCCCCCCCCCCCCCCCCCGGAAACGCTAAAATTCCCCCTGGGGGGGGGGATTCCCCACCGGTTGAGAACCACTGGTCTAGGAGATGATTGCACCCTAATATCCAGAGCTGTCATTTTTGGTTGCAGTTTTACATTTGGTTTTGATTATAGTGCTTCAGTAAAAATAAACAATATAAAATAACCCAATGTAATGCAGCTTTACAGAACAGGATTAAGACACATACAGGACGTTGCGGCGACTAGCCTTCATCAGCAAACAAAGACACCCCCACCCCCCTGTGACTACATTAAGGCATAAGGACGGGATGAGAAGAATAAAAATATGAAAAAAATGAAAGCAATGAAGAGAAGATGAAAACTTGATTAAAAAAATGTTGCTACTTATCTCAGAATCCCAAGCTGTGTACTTTATTCGGTAAAAATAGCACGAATAATCGTTGCTTTTGTCCGTATGTTTAGCCCAGTGGTTCTCAACCTTTTTTGGCCCAAGCATCCCTTCACCATATGTTCAAAATGTCATTCCCCCCTTTCGTATTTCCTCCCTATAAATACACCCCCCGCCCCTACATAGTATACGTAGAAATGGTAGCTAAATTTAATAACACATACTAGAACAAGTCTGCCGGTCTCCCTGACCTAGGAGTTAATGACTTTCTGCGTAATACCATATATTCACGTGGGTAACGCAGCTAGGCGAGATTTTGTAGCGGATCGCGTCGCGTTGGTTACTTACCGGATTATGTGAGCCTGTCGCTCAGAAAGCAGTTGCAAACTACTGAGCGTAATCTTGCTAAGACATCAACAGCAGCTGGAAAATGCTTGTGTTGACTGCATTGTCCTGTATAGGATATGCGAAAAATTAAAAAAAAATAAGAACAAATGTAGACGTCTACATAAAACGTGATTTGCGGGTCTAATTATGCTATAAAACGAATTTCAGCAGGGCGAGAAGTACAGAACCATAAAGTATGGAGGGAAAAAAAATATCAAGCATTTAACCACTGGTTTAGCCGGTATTATTTTGTATTGTTTTAATGTGACTGTTCCTAGTTTGTCGTCTTGTAGTTGTGTGTCACTCTCATTGTCCAGAAGTTCTGTGTTGCCGGAATCCACTGTAGGGCTGTACTGATACGGTAAGATGTGGTCAAGTTATGGACTGCGCTTCCTACGAGATAGATGTCTTTGCTTTCATGTGGAGTGTGTATCATGGAGTCTCCGCGGCGGAGTGGCTACGCTGTTTATGGCCTCTTCGGTTCGATTGTGGGCTACATAGTTTGGTTCACGAGTACAATTTTCTCATATACTCCTGGGGGTCTTCGCTGGAGCTCCGGAGTTCACACTTTGTGCAACGGTTTCGGCAAGCCGCCCTGCGGAAAGAGATGGAGCCATATGGGATAAAACCCGGTGCAATCAAGCCGATCCTCTTGCCTCTGTATAGAGTAGATATCAGCATTTCTAGGACAGCCGGTCCTGTGACAAATGGGTTACGAACGCAATTCGCAATTTCGCACACTGCGTTCGAAACACAGCTGCGGGCGATTTGGAAGCACACCGCCTTGCGCTGGTTGTCAAACAATGGTATGATTGCCGGTCGTTAGAAAGCGACTGCAAACTACTGAACGCAAACTTGCTAAGAAATCACAAACATCCCAACAATGCTGAGGTTGTCTGCGGCATCCTGTAAAGGATATGCAACTAACCAGGACAGAAAAGTCGCCGCTGCAAAATACTGTCGTATGATTTAAGTTTAATAATATAAAACTGATGATGTGGCATTTAAGTGGCTATGTTTCTTATAGCAGTGATTTCTACTTTATAGTTGGATTTGTTATCACTACAGGGATCACAGATCAAAGCAGCATCCACACCGACAATTATTGTGAATGTCATCGCCTGCACAAGGGTTGTCATTAAAAGTAGAGTCATATGTGTTAATTTGAACTACTGGTGGTTTATAGCTGTTTATGATCTCTTGGCACATGTTGGTAGCGAGACCGTATTGACAGTTTTGTCAGATAGCTTTTTTTCAACACTTTGTGGGATGTGGATTTTAATTTATGAGAATATTCTGTTACGTGTCTAGGGGATTTTATTGATTCTCTGGTCACTTGTTAGAATGCAGGGTGATTAGGGATATTTACCAAAAACCCCAGGAGAAAACAATTCAATCCTTGAAACAATGGCATCTGTGTGTAGGTTTCCCTTCCCACTTCATCACCCTTTAAATTTACTATACTGCTAGAAGGATATTGATTGTTCACAACATATAAACAACCACTGATGAACACCACATTTACTTGATGTACACATCAACAAATTTTGGACAAACAGTTCAAGTATTAAAACAAGATCTGCAGTTACATATATATGTGTAATGAACACTATGCATTTTCAGACAGGCATGGGAATGATTTGCATTATCTCAATACATTTACACCCTTCCTGTCCCAAGAAGACAACAATGTTATTACCAACAACACAACAACCACAAATTGGGTCTACTTTCATTTACCCTCATAATTAAGGCAAATAATGATCTAAGTATATAGAACCCCAACATATAAACATTTGTTTCTGACACCTTTTACAATTCTCTCATTTAAAAAAATAATGAGTTGGTGTCAAAATACTCTATTTACCATAACCATCATTGGTTATACCTCATTACCAATTCAACCAATAGTTACCTTATAAACCCATGGCATAGAGAAAAAAAACACATATAAAAAGCAGTTTATACTAATAATTAAACTAATTAATTATAGTATTTCTTTAGGCAGTGCGAGTGGGTATTCTTCTCCAGTGCGAAGCAGTTAATGTCCATAATTATCCGGGCAGAAATAAAATACTCACAGTCATGTTTAATGTCCACTGAAGTTTGTTGCGGAATACTTATAATCCCTATTAGGAAATAAATTCACCACATATCCCCTCCATTGGGGCTGAATTCACGACTCTTCCGGTGCAAATGGCTCGGTGCCTTTGTGAAAATTTGGTGCCTCAGGTTGGTCATACTTCAGGCTTTCCACTTAAGCTTTGCAGAAGGTAATTCCTTTTAGCATCAGGTCTGATGAAAAGTTGACGTCCTTTCAGCTTCTCGGCTTATAATCCGAATACCAAATTAGCTTACACAGAGGTTTCACCCACCTAGTCACCAGTCTATATCCTATTCCACAGTTGATGGTATTTAGGCTGACATGGGACCAGCACAGAGTTCTGATTCAGTATTTACTTTCAGTGTAGACATACAATTCTGCTTGTTATTCATTTGGTTCATCTGGAATTAATTCCAGGATTCTGCTGCAGGCATGAAACTGAAGAATATTAACTCTACCACATATCCAGGGTTGCAAGCCATCCGGTGATTCCTTTGGTTGCAGGCGTAAAGGCATTTACTCCGCTAGCTGCTTTCATATGGTCTTTTTGATGGTGTTCAGGTTTTGGAACCTTGAGGTAATCTGGTGTAGTTATGGTTCAGAGGTTCTGAAGTTGGTACAGTGGTTGTTTTGGCTTATTGTTGTTTCAGTGTTCCTTCCCATTTGTTTGAGTTGGTGTTCATAGCTAGAACTTGGTGTTGAGTGGCTGAACCTTTATGTTTGACTGTTGTAGCTGTGAGACGTTCTTTCGAAGACTTACCCATTGTTGGATATTATCTTGGTAATCCAACCAACAGTTGAAGGGTTTTCACTGTTGCTAGTTTTAGTAACTTGTAGTAGGATTGTCCCATAGTTTCACTGATTTGGTTGAATGATGAGGCCATAGGTGGTACTTCTCAGAAGTAAAGCAGACGATACACTGTTGTCAGTTACTCTGTTGATCTTCATCTTTGTAGATTATTAGATTCAGAAGTCCATCCTGGATATTCCTACTAAAATAGGACTTAATCACTCACCCAGTCAGTTTTCGAATTTGCCTGTTGCTCGCTATGGAGCTAATGAGTGCAGCAGTCAACATTGTTGTATTGGTCCAGTCTCAATTTTAGGACAGGTTGCCATTTATCATGTTCTGGCTGATTACCCAGTTTCCAGTTGACAGTGATGACATGCAGTCCCATCAAATCCACCACTCGCTATAGAAAGGGATGACAAGAATACAACACGAGCATTAACCTACTGTGATGTGGTACCTTTCACAACACAATTACAAACAAAAATACAAACAACAAGAGGAGAAGGGGAAAGGGGTGGGTGTCCACGTTCCACTGTCCCTCATTGCTTGGTGTAGAGCCATTTTGACTCTATTTGTGAGTAAGGTATTTTCTCACTTTATATTATGTTCTGTTGTTACTGGGACTATTAGATGAGTGAAGTCATTCTGTCCATCCAACATGTTGATATTGCCTCTCTCTCTCTCTCTCTACTAGAAGAGAATAGCCTATACAGAATCTCTGTGGTTTATAATGCTGCGTCTTCCTTTCGGCACTATAATCATCATTAGGCCAAGGCTATTCAACATTGGCTTCTTAAGTACTGACATACACAAGGATTATTCCATCAACATCCTCATGTCCCCAAGGGTAACATTAAAATGCATATTCCCACAATAAGGAGTAACAATCAGAACAGAGAAAAATTCTCATAAGAGAAAACATACATGTACATTTCTCTGATATTAAGTACATGATAATCATACATAATAATATTAATCATAAAATTTAATGCCGGAGCCAATGGTTTTGAATTTTCTTCAGGGGTTAATCCATAAACTAAAACATACATTGTTTTCCTCCACTGCGTACCGCACATGAGGATAGTAACCGCTGTGATATATTTTGCCAGTGACTGGTATTATTCGGAGTGTATTTATTAGAATAACTTATGCCACATGGTCCAGTCTTCTGAATATTGCAAGCAATTTATTCACATCAATCTTCGCTTCTGTTCCTACTACAGGGAGGCGATGGGGATTGAAGGTACATCCTATCTGAACATTCATTTCTATCAAGCGTTTACTTTCTTTGTTCTAGAATTTATATTCTCAAACATGGCAATTCCCTAGCACTATTTTATGAAATGATTACATGTCCCTCACTCATATGGAGTGGTTACTAATCTGTTAACAAAAGGATTGCACTAAAATTTAGCATTATAGTTCCAAGTTACAGATTATGATGTGGTAAAGCATTTTATTCCCTGACTAAGAGTCAGGAATATGCGTAATCATTTGTATGTCCCCGCATGGATAAAACAAGTTCAGAAATATCCTTAACAGTGAATTTACACTACATAGGATGTTTGAAAGTGGCAGACACCAGTTCTCTACTTGTGAAGTATGAATCAGGATTCTGCTCCTACAATGAGAAAATGTTTCTTTGAAAATGTTCTTTAGAGTTCAATCTCTACAGTACATAGATTATTTGCAGATTTCTAAGCATAGATAGTGAGATATAGTTCACCATGCACAGAAGTTATTATTCATAGGAATATTAAATTGACAGAAACGAGATATCTACTATGAAGTATGAATCTGGAGTTTTCTCCCAAATTGAGAAGAGTTTCTGAATGTGTTTCATGAGAGTTGATACTCTACAGTACACATAATATTTATAGGTTATAAGCACTATTAGTTTGATATAAGTTCATAATGCATATAAAAGGTTTTAACATAGGGATTTGAAATTGTAACACATAGGAAAAATTACAGCGTGGCACCCACATGTGCTTCAGTACTAAAAATCAAAGCAGACTCTAGTTTACAAGAACTGTTGAATTATCATTCTAACTAATTCTTAATTAAACATACTGGTATATGTACTTTATAAAAATACATGACAACATCTTAATAATGTAGATATAACATACCAATAGCTGCAGAGAATGATGGTTTTTAAGGCAAAATTGCCTTTCCCCGAAGGGAAAACATTTACATGTCTGCTCTTTGTGATGCACTGAACAAAATGGCTACACTGAGCCTTTGTTTTTCAATCAGTCCCGGTCTTGCCAGGTACGTGAAAGAAACCTAAGGCCAAATTTTTAACCTACTGCCAAATAAATTAGGCTCTGTTTTCTTTCCTTCTCCTACACTAAGTTACTTAACTAGTAGTTGTTAGGGATTGTTTATTTTTAAGGGAGTCAATGCTAGGAAAGGGTAAGGACGTTTTAATATATCACACACTTGAAGGTTGGATATTCTCTCAGGGTTGAGCATTTTTATTCACTATTTGCGAGTACGGCTTCGTGGCTTAGAGGTAGCGACTTTTCTCCGTAATCTCGTATACTCTCGTAGGTAACGTGATGACGGTGAGAATCAGCAGTGGTTCGAATCGCATCGGTAACTTACGGGGTAAGTGAGCCGGCCGCTCAGAAAGCAATGGCAAACTACTGAGCGTAATCCTGCCAAGAAGTCAACATACAGCTGAAAGATGCTGGTGTTGACAGCGATGTCATGTAAAGGATGTGAAAAAAAAATTTGCGAGTATCTTCATCATCGCACTCCCTAACAGGTCCATACATAGCTGTTCCGATCTTCTCATTAACATCTCCGTTAGCATATATCGACTGATCTCACCAGTTCCGTGTTGGTTAATCAAATGTCTTGTGCTCTTGATAACATGCTCCCCACTCCACTACCATATCCTTCACTCTGGACAAGAAAGCAGATTCCCAAGTGTCCTTAAATTTATCTGTTAGTCCAGCGTCTTCTATAGTCCATGATGTCTAACCCATCTAGTGGTATGCCTACCTCAATCACCACCATCATCGTTCCGCTCGCTACCTTTCACGCCGCTATACCCCGGTACGTGGATGAAAGTTAGCTGGACTAATTGTGATATGCTTAGTGTGTCGAGCTACTGTGTCGTATGAGGCCTTATTGGGCATGTTCATTGAGTCGCTCAATATGCATGCATGTGAATATTTTTGTGTAATGAGCCAATTCACAGACTTGGTTACAGTCATGTTTCCATCGTATGGCTGCTTGTTGTCACGACAAAAACACCACTTGTGACCTTCTCAAGGGCACAAGGCCTCAGGTTATTCAGCACACAACTGGTAGAATCAGTCGGTATACATTGGTGGAGATGTTGAGGAGATCGGAGTACCTATGGAACTGTCGGAGTGCAGTGATGATGCCCTTCAATAATCACTTTGCTGCTTTGCGGGTACTCAGAAGAAGGTGAATAGTTTTCTGTGTAAAGGTGTGACGTTTCCACAGTTCACAATATCTCGAGATATGAGAGTTGAGTTCCGATGAGCTTTGCATTTGCCAAGATGAAATGCTTTATATAACACTGTAATCCACAAACAGTGAATTTGACACACTGAAGTGTTTGACGAAGTCATTGATTAAGAACAAAGAAGAGGAAAGACCTATGCGATGACTGGATCTCAAACATGAATGGATATTGGATTTCTGCTCCAAATATATATACCCCCAAAGGACGAGTGAAATTTGTCTCCACCATGTTTCCAGACGTTCGTGTCGTTTTTCCACTTGTCCCACAAATGCGCAATGTTCCATATCATATGCCTCCCTTCCCTCGGGGAGGAAAACATTGTGCACCCGGTGCTTCGTGCCCTAACACATATTCTAGCACCTTCAGCTGCGATAAGGTAGCTTCTTCCCCAGCCGTTCGCTTTTGTCGTCGCCTCCACGTCTGCATGTTTATTTGCGCCGGTACATGTTGTTTCCGCCATGTTGTCTTCTTTATACTCCGTACATGGCTCACGGAGTCGAACTCCTGCTCGTTCGAAGGAAGCCAGGTGGGCTACTTGGTTGTGGGCTTGGGCTCCCCAGCATTCACCACGTCTCTGCTGCGGAGTGCGGTCCTCGCAAGACGTTTGTTCCACCATTAGCTGGAGGTCGGATTTGGTTGACATTTCTTTGGTTTCGGTGACTGCTGCCACGTGGTGTTTCGATTACATTGCAGAGTCGAATTCGCCTTTGGGGCCTTAGTTCCCCTTTGGGGCCCATAACACACGGGCAGAAGATCACTATTTCTGGGATTAAAGGCCGCTTCATAGAAATTCATTCCTTGCATGTTACAGATATTCGTGTTGCCAGCCATGTTTAGTGGCTGAACTTTTATCCTGGCCGTGTCACATCCTACATCGCATGCACCCAAGATTCGCCCCAACGCACTACATCTCCATCAGAGATTGTGTACATATCAGTATTTATTCACGTATGCCGGCACAACGCGAAGCCCAATTCTGGCATGCCATCCCGTTTCCTCGTAAAGCAAGGCTGATATATTATAGGTGAAATTAGCTATACAAACCTAAACATAATACTCTCCACGGGGATCGGGGATACAACATGATATTTCTGTTTTTAATTCATGCTTTCCCTCCATCTTTTCCTCTGTCGTTCACTAGCATTATGTTTTGTGTGTGTGTGTGTGTGCGTGTGTGTGCGTCCGTGCGCGCGCGCGCGCGCGTGTGTGTTGTTTTCAATTGTTAAAAGGGTATGTGGGTAATTGGAGGAGGGAAACATGGTTTCTTGCTAAAATTAAGTATTTGTAGAGAACATTTAGTCAATTCTGCTGTAAGCACGGAGAGATCATTTTATGCAAATTGCAGACTTCATTGTTCTTAACTCTAAGGCTAACAGATTCAGTGCCAAACAAAAAAGTTGGTTTAGACCAAACAAAAATAGATGGCGAAAAATGGGAAGTAGGGGTGTGTCACAGTTATGACTTCAAAGTTGTTATAGTCTGTTCACATTTACGTGCCTTCGTTCACATTCAGTTTTCTTGAAAACTGTCTGTTGCATCGTTATGAAAATTTCTCTGCCGCCTTATATTTACCCCCACCCAAGGAATATGACTTTAATAGGTCCAAATGCAACTTAAATCATGGAAAGCGCCGACGTTTCTTTGATGTTTTGGCGAAAATGTAGTGAATTCACGCTAACAAACTTGTTTTTCAGTATCGAACGTCACATCGGCTGGCGACACAAGGCGTATCCAGATTCGTATGGGAGTGGATGCAATGTGTATTAATGTGCAATCTGCCCAGATCTTAAAATGTGTCGATTCCAGTAGGTTGATGACTGTTCTCAGTTGCATAAAATTCAATCCATCCTTTCACCAATAGTCATCTTCCTCTTGCAGCACATGGTCCTCACATTTATTCCAGTAGCTTTTATCAATATTTAATAGCGCAGACTGGGTTAGTATCTTGACGTCAGACAATTTAAATGTAGTATTGGCAGCTGCCACCTGTCCTTTAATTTTAGCCCACACAAGTTCTATAGGGTTTAAATGAGAATGGTACAGCGGACGTTTCAAGCACTTATGGCCATGCTCTTCTGTCAACTTGTCGATTTGATATTTCTTGCTTTTTTGCGCCTTATTTACAAGGGACAAAAACTGTAGCTTGGAATATGTTTCTGGAAATGGTATATTTTCCCTTCGGAGCCATGTCTTTATTGCTTCCTTTGTGCTCGATGCCGTAGGTATTTTGTCTTCTTGGGCAACAACATTGTGATATGGCGCATTGTCCATGATTAGACAAGACGGTCTATCAAGGGATGGAAGTACTGTATTCTCGAGCCAATCTCTAAATACATTACCATTCATCTCATTACGATAATCCCTATTGTCTGTATGCTTTGATACGAACACGAGTCCAGCATTCTGTAGTAAGCCATCACGCCTACTACCAGCATCGGCTATGACCAAACGCTGGGCAAACATCGCTGTATCTTTCCATCCACTGACTGCCATTCCTTTTCACTTGTGTGGTGCGCATTGATCCACGTCTCATCCAAATACACTATGTCATAATTTTCTTTGCGCATTTCCCTTATTTCACGTAGGTATCTGCTTCTCATGGCTCCTAAATGCGGTTGCTCGCAAAGGATATTTCTACCTCCCTTGTACTTTATAAAAGTGAAGCCTAATGTCATTATTTTCCACAAAGTTTTGGATAGCTCTATGTTATTGTTCTTTCTCAACTAAACCCTAAGTTTTCTTAACAGTCACTGTTTCTTTGGCATCCAGCATTTTTATAATAGCTCGCCTCATGACATCCTTGTGAAATTTGTCTACAATTGCCTTTCTACCTACCGTTTGCTTATCGCGTATTGGTTTTATTCCAGATTATTGCACCCATCGACGAAATGACCGCATGCACCGTTCTTTTTTGTAACAGTTTGAAACAGTTTCCTGCGATCAGCTTCTTGTCAAAAACTTTTATGTACAACTTCATAGCGATGCTTTGAAGTGTACACAATTTCACATTCAATCCAACTGAACAATATTTACACCTTCAGATGTTATCGATAAGTGGTAAAATTAAAAAAAATTTAAAAAATCAGGATTCATGAAAGTACCCACATATTGACGACACCTCTGAACACTCCCTTTTTAAACTGTGCGGGGTTCTTGTCATAAGGCCAATCCCGTGAACCACGAGAAAATTAACCATTCAGCGCTAATGTTTCCGTGTGAAGATGTAATACTTCTAATAATGTGCCCTTCATATCTAACCCGTAAATTATATACCGCATATAAACAAACTTTGAAATCTGCTGTACAATCTCCAGAACAAATTTTTGATTTTGTTGGGTGGTCATAATGATAAGGTTATATGCTAAATCTCATTATTTTCCCCCAGTTGGTTACTGAGATATGGATTTTTATATGGAGGCAAACAAATGTGAATGCACTATAATAATAATATTGTAGCAGACCTGTTGTATTATAACGCAATGACAACATTTCGGCGATATGTAAGCACATCGCAGGAACGGGAAGTCGTTTAAGGCGATTAATCATTCCATGGTACTTAATCATTTAATGAGACTGTTTAACTTCCTTCCTTCCTTCCTTCCTTCCTTCCTTCCTTCCTTCCTTCCGCCCACCTGTCCTTCCGCCCACCTGTCCTTCCGCCCACCTGTCCTTCCGCCCACCCGTCTTTCTTTCTTTCTTTCTTTCTTTCTTTCTTTCTTTCTTTCTTTCTTTCTTTCTTTCTTTCTTTCTTTCTTTCTTTCTTTCTTTCTTTCTTTCTTTCTTTCTTTCTTCCCGCCCGTCCTTCCGTCCGTCCGTCCGTCCGTCCGTCCGTCCGTCTGTCTGTCTGTCTGTCTGTCTGTCTGTCTGTCTGTCTGTCTGTCTGTCTGTCTGTCTGTCTGTCTGTCTGTCTACTCCTCTTTTCCCCCCTCCTCCTACTTCTCGGCTTTGTGCCTTAATGGAGCATAAGTCCTCAACCACCTCACGTCAAACACACCTAGAATATTGTTTCTCTTGTAACTCCTTCCATCCATAGAGAGAGTTAATTGCATACCCCTTGCAAGACGTCACAGTCAACCCCAAGATTTTTTTTTACAGTTTGTGATTTCTTGACAAAGATTACGTTCAGTAGTTTGACACTGCTTTCTGAACGACCGGCACTCATACCATTGACTGAAAACCAACGCAAGACGATCTGCTTCCAAATCGTCCGCAGCTGTGTTTCGAACGCGGGTGGCGAGATTATGAGTCGCGTTTGTAAGCCATTCGTCACAGAGCCGGCCATCTATCCATGCCTAGCCTATATTACTCATCCGTACCTGAAATTCTCAAATCTGTAAGCCTTTTATGGTTGCTATCTCCTCATGTTTCGCTTACATTGTAGATCCTAGAAGTAGGACTATCCAATTATACTATGAACTAGTTCTGCTAATCATGACTCTCTTCTTCGCCTCGTTTCCCCAGTTTGTGTCTCATCCCGCGTTAGCGTCTCTTATCTCCGTCCCAAATCTCCTGAAATTGTTACACCAATAATACTACCGACATCCGAGTAATATATTCCGTGATGTAGGCTTGTAATCGTGGCAACGTCTGTACATAAACTCATGTTCTGATCAAGTGTACACACTTGTCTGTTGTTTTATAACGTTACATAACAGGCGTATTAATTAATAGAAGTTGTGTTGTTTGACTTGGGTAAACGAATCGATATGAAAATCACATCATTGATTGCCAGCAGTCTGAAACATGTTGCGTTAATTGTTTTCTGCTGAACAATTCTGTACCAAGCAGCTTACCACCAATCAATCATTTAATCAAGCAGTCCCCATCTGCGCATTGACGGTAAGAGTCTCCAACATCCTTGGTCCCGCGTCTTCGTTCATGTTTTTCTCTTTTTGTCTGCCATTTTTCCCGACTAGGGGATAGGCCCTCAAACAAATCACATCGTGCCGCCCTATATTTTGCTATCTCCAGCAGCTTCCTCTACGTTCTCTCAATATTATTTATGTCCGTATGCAATTCTCTTCTCCATGTGTTTTTAGTCTCGAGACCTCTCATCAAGTATAGCGTATCCTGCATTTGATTATGTGTATGTTATGGAGTGCAATGCCGTTGGCGAAATATCAGTCATCAAATTGCTTTGTTAGAGTCCAGTGAAATCCATTTCTGGCGGTAGTTATTGCTGTCTTACTAACCAAGGCAGGAGGTCAGCATGGCTGAATGGATAAACACCCGGCGTGCTGATGCTGAGGTGGCGGGTTCAACTGCTACACCAGTCAGTTGGACTGAAATGTTGACTTCAGATCCTTGACTTGGGGACGAAAGTTACAAGTACCTCTGATGGCGAGGGACACTGGTAATAGGGAAAGCTAATCCACACGCAAACATCAGTCCAGTGTACTAGAAATAGTAGCATGTGTATGGACTACGCTTGAGTTCAAAGCGAGTGAAAAAATCCACACATCCAATATAAAATGGCGAATGCAGTTCAGTACTTTGGTCTGTTATGCAATTTGTGACTATCTGGCAAGTACAGGATCTGTTTGGTCGGAAACCTGCCCGTTCATCCCTTAGCTGTTTGTCATTGGCATCTCTTAGTCTCCCCGGAAGGTTTCTCCTGACATTTCCCCAGGCACTGACAACAGCATTATTACTCTATAACAGTGGTTCTCAACCGGTGGGGAATTCCTGGGGGGGGGGGGGGTAATTTTAGGGTTTTCAGGAGGGGAATTCAAGAGTCGTTAAGAACGCAATGGCAAACTACTGAACGTAACACTTGCCTAGTACATCAACTTTCCTCTAAGCGTCGAGCATCGGCAGAATTTTTAATAATTTGAACTACCTGGACTTAACATCAATGGAAGAATTATAAACAGTCTTAGGTATGCTTATGATACTAGCAGAAAGTGAGCAGGAGTTATAAAATCTAGTGGAGCTAGTAAACAAGGTATAGAGCAAAATATGTCTTAGATATTAATATCAAAAAAAAACCAAAAAAAAAAACAAAACAAACTATGATAGTTAGCAGTGGAAAGGAAAGACCGTCAATGAACATCACAGTAAACTGGGAGATACTAGAACAAGTAACAAGTTGTAACAAGTAACTAGTTGTATTAACAGATGATGGCAGATATGAAAGAGAAATCAGAAAGAGAATAGGAATTTTCCAAAAATAGTTTCAACATCATGAAATCAGTATTAACATCTAGAAAGATTAACAACGCATTACAATGATAATTCTCAAATATTATGTATATTCAACGCTACTGTATGGTGCAGAAGGCTGGACAATGAGCAAGCAATTAGAAAGTCTAATAGAGGCCCTGGAAATTTAGATCTACAGAATAATATGACGTATTTCATTACCACAACAATCATATTCATAGGTTCTATAAAAACTGGGAATGAAAAGAGAGTTGAAAAAAAAGTTTAAAAACGAGGCAAGTGAAATTTTTCGGCTACGGTAAAAGACATTCCACTCTTATAAAAACCATACTGGGTGGTAAGGTTGAAGGCAAGCAAGCAAGAGGTAGACACAGATGCAAGTGATAAGATAACATTAAAAGATGGACAAACAGCAATCTGACAGAATGTACAATCAAGGCAATAGACAGTGTTAAGAGATTCATTGGAGGCAGTCTTCATTGTGGAGACGACACCTGATTGACTAACGCTAAGTGAATAAGAAATATCTTGCTTGCAATAGGTTAGAGCATTGCAAAACAAAACAAAAGTAGGTGAGATCCTGCGGAGAAATAGCTACCAAACTATTATACTGTACTACACCTTTCAATAACACCAGACCACGTGAATGGAAACTACACACAGCATACACGTGAAATCCTACTTGTCACGGATGCGGATTGTAAAATATATTTGAGAAGCATACACAAATATAACGACAATGAAATGCAAAGAAAAAAAAAAACGTTAAAATGCGCTACGCAAACGCTTTCTGATTTACTGTTTGTGTTGAATGTTAGTATATATATATATATATATATATATATATATATATATATATATATATATATATATATATATATATATATATATATATATATATATATCTTATATATCTTATATATCTTATATATATATATATATATATATACTAGCTGACACGGCCCGGCTTCGCCCAGACTCTGGTGGGGAGCATCTCATTTAATTCATATAAGTAGTCATATAAGCTCCCGTTCCCGACTGTCTGTCTGTCTGTCTGTCTGTCTGTCTATCTATCTGTCTGTCTGTCTGTCTGTCTGTCTGACCCGGCCCAGCCCATGGTGGAGAGCATCTCATTTAAATCATATAAGTAGTCATATAAGATCCCGTTCCCGACTATCTGTATGTCTGTCTGTCTTGGGTAAATGGAGGAGGGAGGAGGAAGAGGGAGGTGGAGGAGGGAAGAGGAGGGAGGAGGAGGGAGGAGGAGACAGGAGGAATAGGAGGGAGGAGGAGGGATTAGGAAGAGGAGGGAGGAGTAGGGTGGAGGAGGAGGGGGAGGAGGAGGGAGGAGGAAGAGGGAGAAGGAGGGAGGAGGAGATCGCAGGAGGAGGAGGAGGAGGAGAGGGAGGAGGAGGAGGGAGAGGGAGGAGGAGGGAGGAGGAGGAGAGAGTAGGCGGAGGGAGGAGGCGGAGGGAGCAGGAAGAGGGAGGAAGAGGGAGGAGGAGGAGGGAGGAGAAGGAGGAGGGAGGAGTAGAGAGTGGGAGGAGGGAGGAGGCGGAGGGAGGAAGAGGGAGGAGGAAGAGGGAGAAGGAGGAGGGAGGAGAAGGAGGGAAGAGGATGAGAGGGAGGAGGAGGAAGAGGGAGGAGGAGGAATGTGAAGGGAGGAGGAGGGAGGAGGTAGAGGGAGGAGGAGGAGGAGGGAGGAGGATAGAGGAGGAGGAGGGATGAGGAGGAAGAGGGAGGAGGAGGAATGTGAAGGGAGGAGGAGGGAGGAGGTAGAGAGAGGAGGAGGAGGGAGGAGGAGAATGGAGGAGGAGGGATAAGGAGGAGAGGGAGGAGGAGGGGGAGGAGGAGGGGGAGGAGGGGGAGGAGGAGGGAGGAAGAAGGAGGAGGGAGGAAGACGGATGAGGGGGAGGAGGGAGGGGTAGGAGGGGGAGGAGGAGAAGGGAGGAGAAGGGAGGAGGAGGAGGGAGCAGGAGGGAGGAGGAGGAAGAGGGAGGAGGAGGGAGGAGGAAGAGAGAGGAGGGAGGAGGAAGAGAGAGGAGGGAGGAGGAGGGAGGAAGAGATAGGCGGAGAGAGGAGGAGGAGGGAGGAGGAGGAGTAGGGATGAATAGGAGGGAGGAGAAGGGAGGAGGAGGGATTAAGAGAAAGAGGGGGAAAGGGGAGAAGGAGGAGGGAGGAGGGAGGAGGAGGAGGAAGAGGGATGAGGAGGGAGGAGGAGGGAGGATGAGGAGGAGGGAGGAGGAGGGAGGATGGTGAAGGAGGAGGAGGAAGAGGGAGGAGGGTGAAGGAGGAGGAGGAGGGGGGAGGAGGGAGGATGAGGAGGAGGGGAGGAGGAGGGAGGATGGTGAAGGAGGAGGAGGAAGAGGGAGGAGGGTGAAGAGAGGAGGAGGAGGGGGAGGAGGGAGGGGGAGAAGGAGGAGGAGGGAGGAGGGAGGAGGAGAACGTAGGTGGGGGAGGATGAGAAGGGAGGAGGGAGAGGGAGGAGGAGGGAGGAGGAGGAGAGAGGAGGAGGGAGGAGGTGGAGGGAGAAGGAGGAGGGAGGAAGAGGTAGAAGGAGGAGGGAGAAGGAGACAGGAGGAATAGAGGGAGGAGGAGGGATTAGGAAGGAGGAGGGAGGAGAGTAGGGTGGAGGAGGAGGGAGGAGGAGGAGGGGGAGGAGGAGGGAGGAGGAAGAGGGAGAAGGAGGGAGGGAGGAGAGAGAGGAGGAGGAGGAGGAGGAGAAGGGAGTAGGAGGAGGGAGAGGGAGGAGGAGGGAGGAGGAGGAGAGAGTAGGCGGAGGGAGGAGGAAGAGGGAGGAAGAGGGAGGAGGAAGAGGGAGAAGGAGGGAGGAGAAGGAGGAGGGAGGAGGAAGGAGGAGTAGAGAGTGGGAGGAGGGAGGAAGAGGGAGGAGGAAGAGGAGAAGGGAGGAGGAGGGAGGAGGTAGTAGGATGATTGATTGCCATCCCACCAGGTTAATATGTTATCGCGGACCTCAGAGAGAAGTGTCTATGTAGAAGACCATTTCCTGGACGTACGTATTTTGGGAGGGGGAGGAGGGAGGAGGGAGGAGGAGGAAGAAGAAAAAAAAACTACGACAGTTGGCATCTCTGGAATGAAAGGAAGGCGTGTAGAAAATTTCATCTCAATCGGATGGGCCGTTCGCGAGCGTATAAAGGACATACATACATACATACATACATACAGAGATACGCACATCCTAATTTATATATAAGATTATATATATATAAAAAGGATCCGTCAGGTCTTAGTCAGATATGACTGAGCTACCGTATAACAGTAGACGGTACTACCTGGTTTCTGTTAGCGCCGAACGTTGGGCGGCACTTACCAAACCCGACACCCCACATTGTGCCAACGGCTTCGGGCGGAAGAGCGCAATTGGGAGGGTACAAGCCTTACCCTGGTGCGAGGAAATGCAAGCTAAAGACAAAATTGTCATGGCAGGGCAGACCAGGCCCTAAGCCTTGGTTGGCGACTGGTCTAGGATCGAAGCTCCGACAGGCGGACAGTTAGAGCATTGCTTTGCTGATCCGGCAGCTTCTGCAGCTTGTCTTGTTCCAGATGTAGGGGTGTTACCTTTCCTCTGGAGTGAACTAGGCAGGCCGAGAGAGGGATCATGCTGCATGGGCAACACATGATCTCTATATTTTAGCCCAGGCTTTGTGCTATGGAGAGGCAATAACTCCATCCCTGGTCTTAACTGGTCTCGGAATCAAAGCGAGAGGCAACTGTTACGGGTTATAAGTCCTTGTCAGTTGGCGTAGACATGGGGCGCCACGCGTTGCCTCTGACGGTGGGAGACACCTATAGGTGTCACTGATCAGCTACCGCCTGCCTCAAGCTGGGCATCCCCCAGCCAATTGGGTGCTGATCCGCCACAGCCTGCCTGCTTCAATGGGTGCTTGGGGCTAGGACAAAATCTGAATCGCAGGCTGTAAAACCAATGCACCAGGTACAAACAAAAATATAAATAGAAACCTCAAGCTACGGCTTGCAACCTGGAACGTGAGAACCATGTGTCCAGGATTTTCCACTGACTTGACCAATATTGACGATGTGAGAAAAACGGCTGTGATTGATGCCGAACTCAATCGTCTTAACATTGATATTGCTGGCCTGCAGGAGACTCGCCTCGCTGAGGAAGGGTCACTCAGGGAAAACAACTACACCTTTTTCTGGAAGGGTAAAGGGCAGGCAGAAAAAAGGCAACACGGTGTGGGCTTTGCAGTGAAGAATTCGCTACTGGGAATGATTGAAATTCCAGCAGGAGGAAATGAAAGACTATTATCCCTGCGCTTGGCAACCTCTTGTGGGTTTGCCACCATTATTACTGCATATGCACCGACACTCGATTCCTCTGATGATGTGAAGGATTTGTTCTATGAGGAGTTAGACTCTGTGATCAAGGCAGTTCCAAAATCCGACTACATTTATATGCTCGGTGATTTCAATGCTCGTGTGGGCAAGGACTCGAGTTCATGGCCAGTGTCCCTTGGAAAATACAACATCGGTCGCATGAATGAAAATGGGCAAAGGCTGCTGGAGCATTGCACCAGTAATGACCTATGTATTACAAACTCTTTTTTTAAAACAAAAGAGATGCATAAGGTCACATGGAAACATCCAAGATCCGGCCATTGGCACCAGCTGGACTTCATCATCACACGGAGACAACATCTGAACCATATATCATTGACTCGTAGTTACCACAGTGCTGACTGTGATACGGATCATTCTTTGGTTGTTGCAAGGGTTAGACTGAGACCAAAGAGAATCTACACAGCTAAACACAAATCTAGCCCCAGGATTAATATTATTAACACTCATGATCCTGAAAAGTGCTTTCAGTTTCAACAGCAACTTGAAGACGCTTTCACTGATACACCAGAAAATTGTACAGTAAATGATAAATGGAATAAACTTAAGGAAACTCTTTGTAAAACTGCCGTAAAGGTTTACGGCACTGTGGATCATAAGAGGCAGGACTGGTTTGCGCCAACAGCGAGACTCTGCAGCCCTTGATTGATAAGAAGAAGAAAGCTCTCTTAAGAAACAAGGAAAGACCAACGCGTAACACTCTGAGTGAGCTAAGGCAAGCTAGGAAGGATGTTCAAAAGGCTGCCAGGCAGTGTGCAAATGATTATTGGATCAAGTTATGTGAGTCCATTCAAATCGCAAGTGATAAGGGAGACATAAGAAGCATGTATGAAGGAATAAAGAAAGCCTGTGGTCCAGTGATCAAAAGAAGTGCACCATTGAAAACCTTGACTGGAGAAGTCATCACTGATAAGAAACAGCAGATGGACAGATGGGTAGAGCACTATTTGGAGCTTTACTCAAGTGAGACCAAACTAGCGGATAATGCCCTCAACGCCATAGAGGCTCTACCAACTCTTGACCACCTGGACACACTTCCCACCATAACAGAAGTTAAGTGTGCTATAAATGAACTTGCATCTGGCAAGGCTCCAGGTAAGGATGGGATTCCAATAGAGGTTATCAGGAGTGGGCAAGACACACTCACTATACAGATCCACCAGCTAATAGAGCTATGCTGGCGCGAAGGACAAGTCCCACAGGATTTCAAAGATTCAAGCATCATAACACTGTACAAGAACAAGGGCGATCGGAGCGACTGCAACAACTATAGGGGTATCTCACTTCTGTGTATTGTTGGAAAAGTATTTGCCAGAATTGTTCTGCGCAGACTTCAAGTCCTAGGAGATCAAGTCTACCCCGAATAACAGTGTGGCTTTCGACAGAACCGGTCTACCACTGATATGATATTCTCATTGCGACAAATGCAAGAAAAATGCCGTGAACAGAATCAACCACTGTTTATTGCCTTCATCGACCTCACAAAGGCATTTGATTTGGTCAGTCGTGAGGGTCTGTTCAAGGCACTAAAGAAGATTGGCTGCCCACCAACTCTTCTGTCCATTGTGGAATCGTTCCACACAGGCATGAAGGGTATAATCAAGTTTGATGGTGCAACTTCTGAAGAATTTGAAATCAAGAGTGGAGTTAAGCAAGGTTGTGTACTAGCTCCCACCCTCTTTGGAATATACTTTTCACTTCTACTGAAATATGCATTTCGTGATCAGGATGGTGGTATATACATTCACTCACGCTCAGATGGCGGCCTCTACAATGCTCAGAGATTGAAGGCTAAGACCAAAATTAGGAGGGTACTGATCAGAGAGTTGCTTTTTGCAGATGATGCTGCAGTTACGACCCACTCTGAGGAAGAATTGCAATGTCTACTATCTGCATTCTCCAATGCTTGTTCTGAATTTGGGTTAACAATTAGCAAAAAGAAGACACAGATTATGTCACAAGGTGCACATGGGGTACCATCAATCTTTATTGACGACGCCGAACTAGAGATAGTAGACCATTTTACATATCTAGGATCAGTGGTAAATAGCAAATTATCCCTAGATCAGGAAATCAACATCCGGATTGGTAAGGCAGCAACAACAATGAACAGGTTAAGAAAAAGAGTCTGGGAGAACAGGAAGCTTACTGCCAAAACAAAAGTCCTTGTCTATCAAGCCTGTGTCCTTAGTACTCTTCTCTATGGCAGTGAAACCTGGACAACTTACTCACACCAAGAGAACAATTTAAACAGCTTTCATATGCGGTGTCTGCGAAGAATTCTTGCTATTAAGTGGCAAGACAAAATCACAAATACTGAAGTATTGGAAAGATCAGGTTGTGTGACAGTTTATTCCATGCTCAGTCTTCGTAGACTTAGATGGATAGGACATCTTAGGAGGATGGATGATGGTAGAATACCAAAGGATATCTTTTTTGGTGAATTACAGATGGGTAAGAGATCTCAGGGTCGGCCTCTACTACGATACAAAGATGTGTGTAAGCGGGACATGATTGATACAGGCATTGATAATGCACATTGGGAGCAAGTCGCCGCTGAACGTGTTGCATGGAGGGCAAATATCAGAAATGGAATAAAGTCAAAGGAGAAAATTATTGCAGAAAAGTCACACACCAAGCGTTTGAGACGTAAGATGGTGCATGATGGTGGAAATGACCACGTGTTCACATGCACCCACTGTAAACGGACATTTACAGCGCAAATTGGCCTTATCAGTCACACTCGCTACCGCCATAGTTAAAAGTTATTATGCCTTTTTAAAGCACAAACTATCGTCTGTCAAGACGGCAAGGTGCCAATGATATAAAAAGGATGTATGTGGGTTTGTGTGTCCTTTATGCGTTTGCGAACGGTCCATCCGATTGAGATGAAATTTTCTACACGTCTTCCTCTCATTCCCGCTCTGCCAACTGTCATATTTATTTTAGTGTGAAATCGGCTACTTACTTAATATTATTTAATTTTTCATTTTTCATTATAATTTCTATATAGCAAGGGGACTTAACTCTAGAAAAGTTATTTCAAGGGGCATAACTTTTAATAACTTTTCTGTATACCTAATAGTCATATTTTTGCATCGTTTTCAAAGATTTATAAACTCTTTGTCTATAGTTATGTTATGTACAGGCATATGAGTTATAATAAATAATGATACAATCTTTAAGGCATTTTCAAAGTTTTCATAAAAATAATGCATAATGCATAACATTGTACCTCATCTTTTTATTCTTAAGAAGTTATCTACAGTCATGTAGGTGATTAGACACAGTTTTCATTAAAAATAATGGATGGTGTGTGGAAGGACATTCTTTTAAGTTACTTTTTTTTTGTTGTATGAATTTAATGAGACGCTACCCGCCAGGAGCTGGGCGAAGCCACGCCGGGTCAGATAGATAGACAGACCCACCTTTTCGCTGCAGTTATCTACAGGCATATGCGTTATAATCCTCCTCCTCCTTCTCTCCCCTCCTCCTACCCTCTTCCTCTTCCCCTCCCCTCCTCCCTCCCATCCTCCCTCTCCCTCCTCCATCCTCCTCCCTCTTCTCCTCCTCCCTCCTCCTCCCCCCTTCCTCCTCCTACCTCCTCGCCCTCCTCCCTCCTCCTAATCACTCCTCTTCCTTCCCCCTCCCTCCTCCTCCTCTCTCCTCCTCCTCCTCTCTCCTCCTCTTCCTCCTCCTACGTCCTCCCCCTCCCTCCCCCTCCTCCCTCCTCCTCCCTCCTCCTCCCTTCTCCTCCTCCCTCCTCATCCTCTCTCCTCCTCCCTCCCTCCTCCTCCCTCCACATCCCTCCTCCTCCCTCTCCTCCTTCTCCCTCTTCCTCCTCCCCCTCCTCCTCCTCCTCCTTCTCTCTCCGCTTCCTCCTCCCTCCTCCTCCTCCATCTCCCTCATCCTCCCTCTCCTCCTCCCTCCTCCTCCTCCTGCATTCTTCTCCTCCCTCCCTCTCCCTCTCCTCCTCCCTCTTCCTCCCCCTCCTCCCTCTTCCTCCTCCCTCCTCCTCTCTCCTCCTCTCTCCTCCCCCTAATCCCTCCTCCTCCCTCCTATTCCTCCCTACTTCTCCTCCTCCCTCCTCTTCCCTCCTCCTCCTCTTCCTTCCTCCTCCTCTCTCCGCCTATCTCTTCCTCCCTCCTCCTCCTCCCTCCTCCTCCCTCCTCCACCCCCCTCTTCATCCTCCCAGCTCCTACTCCTCCTTTTTCTTCTTCTGCTGCTGCTGCTGCCGCCGCTCCATTTACCCAAGTTAATTGTTGGGGAAGATGTAAAGATCTTTCAAGTGCTCTTTCTAATGCTTTTTGTAAGTTGGTCTTCGTTTATCTAAGGTTGTTCTAACTGCAACCAATAAATGATTAGACAGACAGACAGGCAGACAGACAGACAGACAGACAGAGAGGGAGGGACAGACAGACAGACAGACAGTCGGGAACGGGAACTTATATGACTACTTATATGAATTAAATGAGATGCTCCCCATCAGGAGCTGGGCGAAGCCGGGCCGGATCAGACAGACAGACAGACAGATAGATAGATAGTCGGGAACGGGAACGGGAGCTTATATGACTACTTATATGAATTAAATGAGATGCCCCACACCAGGAGCTGGGTGATGCCGGGTCAGACAGACAGACATATAGTCGGTAACGGGAACGAGAACTTATATGACTAATTATATGAATTAAATGAGATGCTCCCCACCAGTGACTGGGCGAAGCCGGGCCGGGTCAGCTAATATATATATATATATATATATATATATATATATATATATATATATATATATATATATATATATATATATATTTACCTTGTATATCTTTGTAATCATGATTGCCGTGTTTGGTGTTTGGACGCCCGTGTGAATTGTTGCGCACGTAAAAAAATCTTATATATATATATATATATATATATATATATATATATATATATATATATATATATATATATATATATATATATATATATATATATATGTGTGTGTGTGTGTGTGTGTGTGTGTGTGTGTGCGCGCGCGTAAATGTGTGTGTATGTGTGTGTATTTTAATTCAGTGGTGTGTCATGTGCATCCTCCTTCCACACAGATTTCTCTATCCTAAGCCTAATGTCCTGCCACTGTTGCTATCACGTGTACATTATCTATCACATCTCGAACCCGCCTGCATTGTGGTCTTCTTCTTCATCCACACGCACGCACGCAGGCACACACACATACACACACGCACGCATGCACACACACACAAATCCCACCTCTCTCTCTCTCTCTCTCTCTCTCTCTCTCTCTCTCTCTCTCTCTCTCTCTCTCTGTATTCTCCCTCTTCCCCCTCTTTTCCGTTATCTTTTCCAGCTGTCATGTCTCTTTACATGTCCACAGTATTTTACTGTCCTCAGTATTCTTTCTTTTAATAACATATCTTCTTCAATGTTGATTTGTTGTTTGCTGGATCTGTCTGTTTTCTTTTTCGAGCGGAACTTGTGGAGACTTAGATTAGCGCTTGCTGTTTGATGCTGTTTGATACATTAGTTACATTTTGGCTTGGAGAAAAACACAATTTCACTAACATAAACCAGCTGGTCTGTTCAACTATGGAAAGTTATCCACCTAAAAACGTAAAGGAGGGTAGCAGTAAACCATTCACATTTATCGCACATTTGTTTGCCCGATCGTTGTGGGTCCATCCATCATGTGCCATGCTGATAAGCGTGGGCGGTCATGATTCGCCATTTCACTAGATCACCAGAGTCGTGGATCAGCTCAGTGTTCTTGTGTCGACTATGACACGTGGCCAAGCCATCCAGTTATTTACCTCTCTGTCTTCCCCTTGTTCTCTTCCCCTCGATGTTGCCAGTTGTCACCAAGTTCTCCACTTTATTTCTTCTCATAACATGCCCCAATTGTTTTTTTTTTTTTTTTACTGTCTATGCCTAATTTCTCTAACCAGTTTACGATTTTCATTTGTCTCTTGTAGAATTTGGTAATTAGTTTTTCTGTCTGTCCATGGTATTCTTTGCCTTCTCCTCAGAAACCACATTTCCACTGCCATTAGATGGTTTTCAGCTTGACTGCTCATTGTCCACCCTTCACATCCACACGGAAGTACAGGCTCTATGTTGTGGGTGGGTAAATGTAAAACCGGCCCATGTAATGCCGTTAAGGCA